>OU343161.1:14970917-16207408 GCA_910595825.1 Philhelius pedissequus | reverse complement strand
CCTGCAATAACGAACGAAAGGTACCCCCCCTTCGACCACACTTGAAGTCGTGCGTTAATGGTACATTTGAATTAATCAATCGGTTAAGCTTTTACCTTGAAGCTTATAGACTTGAAACTTCCCCCAAACAGTGGTAATGGGTTTCATTGAAATACAACAAACGAAATAGGTAGATAACGCGGTCCAGCTATTTCTTGCCACGACTTCCTCCCACCAGCCGTAAGGGGTCTGTCTAGGGGCTCTGTATACCTGCCGATCTACCAGATCTTTTTCCTGCTGTTTAGTGCCACTAGGGCCTATAGTCTGCTGATGTACCAGAGCTTTTGCCTGCTGTTTAGGGGCCTTAAAACTGCTGATCTACCAGAGCTTTAGCCTGCTGTTTAGTGCAACCAGGGGCTTTAAAACCTGCTGACTTACTCTAGATGTTGGTGCCAGAGAACTAGTTGCCCAATGCCTGACAAGCTATAGCCGCACATCATCAGAAACCAGAATACCTGAAGAGCTAGAAGGAAAACCAAGAACTACTTACGAATAAACCGAAAATAAGAATTACCGCCGCTACCGTTTTATAACCAGAATACCACTATCAGACCACTTGCCGTAACCGGAATTTATTTATTCTAAATATCATTTGTTGTGAATTAAAGAGTTGTTTTAATAAAGACTTTGTTATAAGGCTTTAAGGACCTTCATTTGTAGTTTCGTTTTTTCTTCATTACGAGCCTGACTAACCGGCGCCGGCGAATCGAAATCTCAATTCGGATTCGATTCGATTCCCCAATACACTTTTACCTTTGCCCGATTTACACGAATGGCAAATTGCCATTTTATGTGTCAATTTATAGCCATTTTGCTTTTTATCGTGTAAACGCTCTAAATACTGGCAATATTTTTGCCAAACAAAAAATTGACACAGAGAATTTGTCATAAAATGCTTCCATTATTTTGGCTATGTATAAACACTAAACCAAATTATGCCATTCTAGAAAAAAAATTAACTTGCTCATTCTTTATTGGCAAATTGCCATTTTAAATGTCAAATCTTATTAAGGCTTAACCACATTCAGCACATTTATTAAGCCTCAACACATTCAACACAAAAGTAAAAAATGTTTTTTTTTTAAATACTGCTCAATCCTAACTCATATTTGAAATTTTACAAAAGTAAAAGTTAGACCGCTTTTAACTTTTTCTTTTGTGCAGGAGCACTTTTTTAAAATTTAAAATATGAGATAGGTTTGAGCAGTATGTTGGAAAAAGACAAAACATTTGTTTCCCTTTTGTATAAGTGTTGTTGATCTTCTAAAATCAAGAATGCCCCTAATGGCGATTTTGTTTCAATAAATAGGATTCGCTACTAACCAATACTTATTTGCTTTGAAACGAACGATTCCGGATCTAATCTCTTTTTGTGACTGTGTGTGTGTTGGTTGACAGCTCTAAAAAAAAACAAATCTTCAATTCTTTAATACATCATTTTTTCGTTTTTATTTTCTGATCCCGACGCGGGAAAATTTCTAAATCCACTTGCACCTTTTTAATATTTGTTTCCAAGAAGTTTTTAACAATATTTTTATTTTTTAATATAATCTTTTCAAGTCAAATTCAACTTTTTACAAATCATATTCAGGTTTTTGAAAATGATAAAGTCTTAAATAAATTTGAATTTATATAGATTTAGATTTTGGCTACCCTTAATATGATCGAGCACAGTGCGTGCGTTAGGAAAATAGGGAAGCATTTAAAAGGAGATACGATGTACATTAGTTTTGAAGTTTGGAATATCAAAATGGAGGGAAACATCGAGCATGGTAAAGGCATTCCACATTCGTGTTGTACGGCTAAAGAAAGAATCTCTGTAATTGACAGTACGTTCGCGAAATTGGGATCAAGGGTAAACTGATGAGCATTCCTAGAAGCGCGAGTATTACGGTTGAATATTTTAAGGGGAGGAACTGGCTACTTCGCTAGAACACTGTTTATAAAAATACCGATAAAATAGCGAAATACATGAAATATTTCGACGATGTTTGAGAGATGTAAATGTTTCTACTATAGTTCTATCGCCAATCATTCTTAGAGCTCTATTTTGAATTCTATCCAAAAGATTCAAATGAGCTTTAGGAGCTCCTGCCCAAATGTGAGAGTTATACTCATCAGATGAAGGCCTTATAGATTACGGCCAGATCAGACGGTGAGAAGAATTTCTTGCATTTTCGAAGAAAACCTAAGCACTTTGCAGCGTTTTTGGCGACATAGAATATGTGTTCATTCCACAAGAGGTGGTCTGTGACGCACATACTCGTACCTAGGACTGAAAGCTGATCGGTTTCTGCGATACAAGTGCCGCTCATGGATAGCGCGGCATTGGGGGTGGGTTCTGCTTTAACGACAAAAGACAGCACTGAGTTTTTGAAGCATTAAATTCTACGCGGTTTTTTATTCCCCAATGGACAATGCTGTCGAGATCAGAATTAAATGAGCTTATCATACGCTGCCGTTGCAGTTCCACATCCGAAGAACAAGGAGGTGAAAATTAATTAAATTGCATGAAATAAATTGTTATATATTCCAATCATTTGATGTTTTTTTCTTAAAACTAATATCTGATTTCCAGAAACGTGTATTTGATTTGCAAAGAGTTTAATTTGATTTGAAAAAACTGTAATAGTAATTTATTTATTCTGCCACAAAATAAAAATTATTTACAACACAACAATTAAGAAATTTCGAAACAAATATTGTAGTATTATGTAAGAATCTGTGTACAAATCAGTTTTGAATCCGTCTCCAAAACGAGATTCAAACGGATCTGTTTTTCCAGAAAAAAATTGGTTTTAATTTGAAACGAATCTGATTTTCAGAAAAATAAAATGCACGGCTGGATCGTACGAACTTGCTCTTGTAGCTAACAACTTTAGTGTAAAGTAGTAGGTAACCACTGAAGTTGTTAGTAGATATAGGTAGTCTAGTTTAGTTATCCTGTGCAGGTTTAAAGCCGAAGTAGGTAAGATTGCCTTGGTTCTTAGTATAATGAATTGTCGAATGCATATGATTAAAGGAATGGTGACATAGGTACCATCCTACAAATGTATATTTAAAAAGATTTTATATGTTTTCCGGTAACTGCAGCCTTCGCAACAACACTTTAACTCCTCCTGGAGCATAGGGCAGCAACAGATTCCCTCCATCTATCTCGGTTCACGGCATGGTGCCTTAGCTTAGCCCACGAATGAAAGTTAAGGACTGAGCTTCATTAAGTGCAGATGACCTCCATGTTGTTCTTGGTCTACCAACTCTCCTTACACCCTGAGGATTCCACCCGAAGGACTGCTTTGCTACGAGTATGTTCTCGTTTGGTTTCCTCAGAATATGGCCAATCCATTGCCATTTTCGTTGTCTAATGTCAAGATCTACCCTTCTCTGGTGAGTTCAATCCCACAGCTCAACATTTCTTATGATTTGTGGCCATCGAATCTTGAGAATGTATCGAAGACAGCAATTGATAAAAGCCTGTAGCCTGCTCGAGATGTCGGCGGAGCATTTCCAGGTTTCACAGGCGTACAGGAGGACGGATTTCACGTTGGAATCGAAGAGTTTTAGTTTTGTGCGTAGCGTTATTATGCTGGAGTTCCACACGGGAGAAAGCAGTCCAAAAGCACTACGAGCTTTTGGACTTCTTTAAAAAGATTTTAACTATGTAAATTAGGAGGGTAATGTGTACCTACATACATAGATGGCGCCTAGGTATGTAAATATATGTACATATTTATGTATATATTATACATATGTATAATAATGAAAGTGAATGGTGTATATGTGGGTAAGAATCGTGTTTTAAGCTAATAAAAAGTGCTAAACGATCACTTCAATCAGTTTCTTGAAAAAACAAAGAACGCCATTAGATGCCACGTATCAATGAAAATTTTATAAAAAAGTATCTCGAAAATTGTAGGACGGATTTTGATGAAATCCGGTTTTTTCATTTTTAGTTTTTTTGAAATTTTGGTATGCAGTTTTGTAGAATTTATTAATATACATATGACTATAAAATTTAAAATAATTTTTTTTGATTAGTTTTAAAAATATTGATTTTTCAAAAAAAAAAAATTAAAAAATAATTTTAATTATATAAAAAATGTTATTTAAAATTTTAATATTCAGAATGAGTTTGGCTACCTAGATCTTCTCAGATATAGAATTTGACAGAAATCCAATGAACAGTTACTGAGAAAGCCAAAAATTAAAAAAAAACCGTTATATGAAAAGTACGGTTAATAGACTTTTCCCGTAAACTTCATTCATATTAAATGATAGCTATTACCAACAAAAAAATTCTCAAAAATGTTTATCCAAATCGTTGGAGCCGTTTTTGAGAAAAATAAGTTTTTCCTTCAAGGTCATATGGCAGGTACCGTTATTTTTAGGCCTAAAAATAAAATTTCAATTTCCCCTCTGAGGAATGCCAAAATAATCACAAATACCAAATTTGAAGCTAATCGCTTAAGCCGTTTAGGCTGTAGCTCGTTATACATACAGACAGACAGACTGACAGACAGACATTTTTTGCCGATCACTTTTTTAGGCTTCTCTATTATCGTAATGTCATGTTTGATTGTTAGAATTTTTTTTACGAATACATAACTTGCCTTATAGTACCTATAATCGCAAGTAAAAATTGACTGCGGATCGACAACAGATCGATGTTTTTATTGAAACGAAATCGACATTTTTTCTTGATTCCAATTTTATTTCTAGCCTTGTGTGTTAAGCTTTGGTTATTTTTTTCTTGATAATTTCAAAAAAATCCCGTTATTTTGGTTCGTTTATGGCAGTAGTGTAAATACAAAAATTCTAGCCTTGCCAATAAATGTTGGCAAAATAATGCCAATAAATGTTGGCAAAATAATGCCAACATTGAAATCTGCCTTTTATTGAACTCGTGTAAATGAATGCAATTAAAAAATTATTTCAGCCATTATTTTGCCATTCTTTTGGAAGAAATATTGGCAACTTTGCCATTCCTGTAAGTCCGGCATTAGTAGGTATTTGGTCGTGCATAAAATATATGTTATTTCCTTTGTTTTTATTTTTTCCAATTTGTCTCTTTGTCCAAATTTAACCAAAATGAATTTATATTTTATAAACAACAACAGCAAAAAAAAAAACACAATCCATGCAAAACTTTCTCGCAAAAGTAATAGGTAGGTATATTATATAACCAAAATGCTCTCGCAGCAAAGTCGTCTTTTTATGGCTTGTAATTAAGTTAAATAATTGCTTCGACAAAAATAAAATAATATCTACAAATGACTCATCATACCGTATATTAAATACATAATCGATTGTAGCCCGCCAGAATACCTAAAAAATGTCTCAACTTACAAAAGTGGCAATCACAAACAAATTAAAGAAATAAATTTTGCATGATTGTTCGAGCATGAATATATGATAAATTAGCAAAAATTCGCAATTCACATCGCAAAACAAAACTGAAGCAAAACTAAAGATTTAATTTGATGGTAAAATATCAAAATCAAACTAATGTATGTCAGACTCGTACAGTGCGGGTTCTCTTTTTTTACGAAATTCTTGAAAATACTATCGCGAGACTTCGAGTGGACACTTATTGCCCACGTTCATGTCTAGAGAATCAAGTCGCGGCGATGTGCCTACGTAACATACATAGCCATATTCGATTTGACTTGAGATGTGTGTAGTGTATATAGGAAAAGTTTTTTACGACCATCCATGAGCAGGGGGAGATGTCAAAAAGAAAGTAGTATTTAGCAAGTAAAGTCAGCATGAAGCGATGTTTGGCTCTTTCGCAAAACAAGAACCAACTTCGAAGCATCACACATTTGGGTCTTGTTGCGAGCGAGGGTTGGTATATACATGGCGTTTGGTAAGAATAAGAAACTTGTGCAGAAAGTAAGTTGAAATATTTAGATTAGATTTCGTCAATTCGACGCTGTTAAATCAAGCTATCTCTGTATGATGCACCTATAGCTCCGGCCTCGCGTCAATATGAGAGCCTTAATGATTTAACTGTCAGTTTTCCCATTGTTCGCGGATTGGGAGCTATGTTGGGTGGAAATTAGATGCGAACACGTCTGTCTGGTTTGATATTATTTCGATGATGAGAGGAGGCTGGTGTGTCTGCGTGGTCGCGCGCAATGAGTGATTATTATTATTTATATAGCGCTAATGACGGCGCGGCCCAAGACCACGCTCGCAATCGCTTGTTGCGCTATAAATTGTGTGTGTGAGGGAGCTGCGCTTTTAAATGAGTTTCACTTTTGTGCTCGTTTCTTTTTTTTTTTTTATATTAGTTTTCTTCTCCTGAATTTGATGTGTGGGGATTTTTGAAGTCTATTAAATATTAAAGATCGTAGGTCCCCTCTATTTTTGGAGAAGCCTTGGAAGTGTATAGTATGGTTCAATAGTTGCACTGATTAGATAAAATGGCCCGATAGAAAGTTTTTTTTTAAGTCTAATTAAAAACTTAAAAATTAACTATTTAAATAACAAATTATATATGTGTGTATTTCTAATAATATAGATATTGCCTTGAATTATTATAAGCGACGACCTTAAAACACGAACTAAGATTAAGACCACTTCGATTGTAGAAATCAAGTTTTTTTTTTTGTTATTTTTTGACAAGAGTTTTAAAGAGACCCTTGTATAATTTATTTTCTGCGGAACTGAGGGCTTGGTAGGCGAAGCATTTACACGAACCTCACGTTAATCAATATTCATGAGAAAGGCCAAACGATTTAAGTTTTATGAACATTGGGAAAGCATTTGAGAAGAAAATTACATAATATTTAAAAGGGACAGGTGTAAGCAAGACTATAAGGCCGTGTGCCTAATTGGATGGAAATTAGTTTTTTTTTTTTTTTTTTGAAAATTGTGAATTGATTTTAAATTTTATATGAGTTGACATTTTGTCTCTTCGGTAAGAATTTTTGGAGCAGTTTTTCTTTAGAGTTTATAGGTTTGAAATATTTTATTGGTAGGTACCTACCACAGTAGACATAATAATGGTTATATATTCCGGTTTTCATTTTCGTTCAAGTTCGCGCATGTGGAAAACCTCAGAGACACTAGTGTCACATTTGGCATGCGCATAGGCTTAAGAATGGGTCAAACTGCTAGTTACAATATATGTTGGTGCTACTTTTAAATAGCAGTTATAAATTCCTGTTACTGAAATAACAATTATGGAACAAAAATTGTCAGTGAAATAACAATTTTAATAAACTATTTTCCACTACCATTTTAAAATTAATTATTCATCACTTTTTCATCTATATTTCGCTGTTTGATTTGATTAAAATACAAATTTAGAAAATTCAAATGTTATTTTAATAACAGTTATTTTTGATCTAATGTTACCTCTTACTGAACACATCTTACTGAAATATTGACCCATCCCTATGTGTATGTGAAAATGTCAAAAATGAGAGTGCATGTGCCAGATCTCAGAGACATTTTGCCAAATATGACAACCGAATTTTGACAACGTGCGCAATATAGCTATTACCTTATTATAGGCGTTTTTCTTTTTTAGTTCAGAGCAGAGTCTGAGTCGTCAAAAAATTTGTTTGTGTTTCTTTTTAACTCAGAGCATGCAGACCTCCAAATGTGTGTTTCTTTTTTCGTTCTGAATACGTGTAGATCGCACTCGACGTGCTCGAAGATAATTGACTGAGCATGTGAGTATAAATTGCTGAACGCACCAAATGACATGTGTGTCAAGAAGCAAAATAGGAAGAAAAAATAATTAGATACATGAGTTGACGAAAGAAGATTATCGCTAGTTGATTTTCTGTATCTGGGTGTGTATCAGTCTACAAAAAAGGGTAGGTTTTGTGTTATATTGCCTTTTATGATTAAAATGAAAATGTGTTCTGATTTGTTTCGTTCAAGTGTGTTTAAAAAACATATCAGTGTTCAGAGCTCGCTCTGTTTGGAACAAGTTCAGTGCATAATTTATGTGTTCGAACTCTGGTCAGTGCTCTGCTCTCAACGAAAAAAGATAAACGCCTTATTGTGTACTGTGGGTACCTACTGCGCGTTTGTTGTGTGCGGTCATCAAACGGTTAGTCTGACAGCAGGCTTGTATCGTGTGGAGTGTTGTGGATCGTATCGTCGACCATGGGCATTAATTAAGCATGCTGTGATGGAAACTGTCAGATTTGTTTTTTTGATTGTGTTAACATCTAAGCTCTCGGCAGTGGTAAAATTACGTTAGATACGGGAGTAATACTACGTTTTCATCGACCACTAAACCGTGATTTAAGTAGATTTGGCTAAATCTCCTACATATCTTGAGTATTTACCTAGAAATTTTAATCTTCTCAGATGAAGCTTTAAATAACAAATCCCATCTGAATCTTCATAGAGCCAATAGAGGAACAAACCGAACTACGAGTACCCTATTCCCATATCGAAATGAACACATTCATCGGGAAAGTGAATTTTTTGCTTCGGTTGACACAAATTCAGCTGCCTGTCTCACTTCTACATCATGAGAAAAAATGAAACAGAATTCAGAATTTGGAGCGGTGAAAACACTATTTGAGATTAGTAAATCTACAAAAGATTAACATTCGGTGGCAACATAGTTTAACGCACGCCATTTTGTTTAGAATGGTAGGGAAATTTGATAATAGATTTAGCATTCACTTTCTTAATTTAAAAAAATAAATGTTGGGAATTTGATAATCATTTAATTTATTAACTCGACCAATTATTTGTATGATTGATGTTCAAACGTTATTTTTCAGGCTAATTTGGTCACTTTTTACTGATATGCAAATAAAATAACTTTATACATCATATTTTTACCCTACGTTTCGTTAGATTTTCCCAACTTCTTCAGGGGTTGTTGGAATTTGACAAGGTTTTTTTTCAAAGGTTCGTGAATTCGAGACGGATTATTTTACCTTTCAAAACATTCCTTATCCAATTCACTAACCATTTTTATAAATTTAAGAAGTAAATGCACGAACCATTAACGTAAAACCCAACCCGATTAGATTGATATTACACCGTGCAATTTGAACCTGCGATTTTTAAGCACGTGCTGAGATTGAAAAAAAATTGCAGTTATCGTTCCATGTTCTTTGTGCTTTTTCTTATTGTTAAGCGAACTCCTCCCGCTATATTTAAGTGGAGAAAGAAAAGAGGAGATATTATTCCTCTTACTTGTACAAAGATAACTTAAAAATCGCATTCGTATTAAAGCATTCTTAGAACCGAAAGAGAAACAAAAGAGAATCAAGGTTTAAAAATCGCATAGGCGTTTTAAAAGCAGACTTAATGATAAATTTTTTTGTTTGTTTCGACTTTTCACAGAATGAGTCACGGGTAGGTATAGAAATGTAGAGGGAAGAGAGTAACGAAAACAAAAATGAAAATTTCAAGACTTTTTCTGGATAAAAATTGACGTTTATGATTTGCCAACTGCATGCTTCTCCTTCGTAGAAAAGTGGATGTAAATACGAATTATTGCGTTAAAAAAATGCTTTTCATTATCAAATATGGTATAATTGCAAAAAGTAAAGCACATACATTTTGTAATATATGTGCTTTTATATACACTTTTATATATGGTCTAGACTAGAAAAATGCCAATTTACAACAGTTATAATAACAGTTACTCACACTTAAAATTTTTAAATATTCCATGCGCTTCGCGCTGTTCGGGAGCTCCTAAATCAGACTTAACTAACTTCCGGAAGTCGAATGCCCTTTTAAGCCTACATGGCCACATAAGCTCTACTTTTCTGTCACACTCTTGGCATGTACAGAGTCACGTCCTTTCTATATACCATACTTTATAAAACATGGTGTTTACACATCACACATTCGAGCACTTTCTTCATTCTAGAAAATTGACTAGATGCACCCGGAAACCTATCAATGACAAGTTAATGGCAGCTAGATTCCGGAGTAAATTAGTAAAGATCACTATCATCCAGTGCTATACCCCGACTGAAGATGAGACGGATGCAGCAAAGGACGAAGTTTACAGTCGGGTAAAGACATTCATATCGTGATGGGGGATCTAAGCCCTAAGGTTGG
This sequence comes from Philhelius pedissequus, assembly GCA_910595825.1. NCBI lineage: Eukaryota > Metazoa > Arthropoda > Insecta > Diptera > Syrphidae > Philhelius > Philhelius pedissequus. The sequence goes on along the minus strand of OU343161.1, from coordinate 16,197,313 downwards.
ACATGACAACACTGCACTTAAGTATGTTCTGGGTAACCACGGCATTGCACAGCGGAACAGTTTGTTGACGTTTGCAATGCAAATAGTCATTGGAGCCAATCACTGGAGGCACTCTGTACGAACATAAGATTTGGCACAAGATAAGCTGGTTCCCCACTGATCTTCAATGCACGGCGAACATTTATCTATTGTTGATAAGTAAGTGCTCCAAAAATTGTCTTCACGACGTACGTAACCAAACGCGGTGCTTGTCTCGGGTTAGTCCGCGGTCACCACCCCATGATCGCTTATCTTTCTCTTCGAACCGCTTCTATCGACAAGGCTTCCTCCGGGTGATCGTCAAATAACCAAAACATGGAAGTCTACGAGGGTGAAACTTCCAATGTCTTCCACAACTGAAAGGTGTCTGAAGCTATCGAAATTAATAGTGGAGCTCGACAGGAATGTTTACTGTCACGTGGTAGTTATTGTTGATGTCAGCCAAGCAGGCGAACTAACCAGGAATTCGTTGGACGATGTTTCCGTTCTACAACCTCTTGACTACGCGAACGATATTTGCTTGCTCTTACACAAGCAATCTGTAAAGCGAAGCGAACAAAGTTGGGCTGAGGATCAATAACGGGAAAACGAAGACCCTCAACATTTCTGGAAACTCTGTTCAAGTTAATGTTGCAGGACAACAGTTTGAAGCGGTGGACAACTTTTTGTACATAGGAAGTGTGGTCTAAAATGATGGTGGTGGTACAGATGAAGATGCCAACTGCCGAATTGGCAAAGCAAAAGCTCCTTTCGACATGCTGTCAAACGTGTAGAAGAGCACTGTCTTTAGTACGAAGACCAAGCTGCGACTGTTCCGCTCCAACGTAGAGTGCGTTCTACTTAATGGGCGTAGTACATGGAAAGTCACACACAAAATTTTGTGAATGTGTTCGTCGCAACATCCTTAGGATTTTCACGCAATGCAGTGGGATCCTTTGCCGAATATATGGAGGGGAAAAAAAACTTGGCGAGCTAACTGTACATACTTTGATGTCAATCTTTGATTGTGGCACATTGCGGAAAACCCCCTAGTAAACGTCGCATATGTGTTACATTGTGACGTTTATTCTGTGGAACATAACGCCATTTAGCTGGAATCACATGTCGTCAATGTCCAAATAGTTCAATTCGGGTCGAAATTGGTCATCATTGATCTCTAGAGTTCGCCCTTGACATTGGTGCTTTGATGGTTTCACCAACGTCGTTTTGAAGAACAACGGAAAAATGGTGCTACCAAAATTTGCACCAAACTGTACAAATTATTGTGAATGATTGCTAACTGCTGGACAAGGCAATTGTCGAGTAGTGTGATCGTCAGAGTTTTGAGTGTCAACGCATTGATGGTGAAGAATAAAAATCACGTTGACACACATAGAACGTCAACGCATTTTGGGGAAACATTGACCCACAGAGTGATAATGAATTTTGTGGTGTCGTCAGATAGTCAACTTTATGATCATTTATGTTGACCGTCTGATGCAGTTTAATTGTTTTGCTCTGCACTGCACTAGTACAAACCGAAACGAATCGATTTAAATTTCAAGAGTAAATCAATTCGGTTAGAGAACAATTTGAACCGGTTCAATTCGATTTGTGATGCTAACCTGGGTTGACTAACCTGTAGGTACCACAAATCTACAACTATTGTACAAGAAGCTATTTTTGTCACAAATTTGTGAATAAGTAGTAAATTAGGTTTTGGTTTTGCGATTCGAGCTATAATAAATAAGTTGGCATGAAACAAGTAAAATCTGATTTTTTTCCTGGTTCAGTTGATGGTCATTTATAGCAATTAGGAAATTTATTGAATGTTATGTTAATTTGTGTTGATTCATTCCTTTTATATTTCAAATCGTTTGATAATACATTAAATTAATAGTAAATGGTAAAAAATGGCTGAAACACAATACAGAGAATAAACTTTTCTTTCTTTTTTTTTGGCTCATTGATGTTATATTCAGAGCGCTATGCCTATATGTCACATTTACACGAATGACAAGTTGCCATCAATGCCTATACATGTCGAGGGAATATTGTTTTATTTTTTATTTAAACGACCAAGTTATCGATTTTCCCACAGTCAGATCTTAACAGAGACAGGAAGTCATTAGTGAATAAAATGAAAAGTACAGGCCCTAAATATCAACCCTTACATATTCCAGAATTAACTTTAAAGTTGTTGTTTAAAGGGACCGATTTAGATTTGAAATATATATAAATGACAAGTTCTTCAATTTAATAGCAAAACTCGATGGGAAATCTTGTCGAACCCATTCTAGATGTACATACGTAAAGTCGTAACTACTCGTATTAAAGGGCACCGTAGTGTGCAGCCAAGTTTTGGCACTACACCCTTTTACAGGAACAAACTCAATTTCCGACCCCTCTCTATCTTCAGCACCAATGAAGTTAGAAAATTTAAATTGTCAAGCGCTGTTGGCGAACGCAGGGGGGTTGAAACCCCCCGAAATATTTTAATCTTTAAAAACACCCGAGACGAGGCGGTATTTTTGTTACCGAAACTCGCTGTTCTCGGTGGTCTCGGCGGTCTCTGTGGTCCAGCGAAGGATTTATTTATGCATTGCGTTGGAATAGAAATCGGTCAGATTTTGTTTCCCCCTTCGGAAAAAGGTGAATTTAAGACTTTTAAGGGAAACGCCAAAATATAGTTTGTTGCCTACTTGTAAGCCCATGAACTGTCAAAACCGATTGAGGGATGGCTCCGATTTAAATAGATTAATGGATCCTCACCTCGCAGTTTTCTTTTGGAATTCGACTTCTGTCAAACTAAGTTGTTAAACCAATTTTTTTTCAGTTGAGTCTGACATTTGCGAAAATGGATCGCTTAACTATCGCACAACGCATACAAACTGTTAAAACCTACTACAAAAATGGTGATTCTGCCACGTGCTTTAAGAGGAGATTATGGTTTACATAATCGTCCAACTACGCAAGCAATTGGCAAAATTGTGAAGAAATTTGAAGAGACTGGATTGGTCATCATCGTTTCGCTCATATCACTGAAAATATCGCTGCTGTAAGTGAAAGTGTTGCCGAAGACCCGTGTCGATTCCTCGTCGTTCTCAGGAATTAGGACTGTCTTACCGCACATTATGGGGTATTTTGCATCGTCGTAGATACGTCGAATGGGTGCTTGAACACCATGCGGTGGACGGCGATTTTTCGAACAAAATTTTCTTCAGCGACGAAGCGCATTTCTCACTCGGTGGGTATGTTAATAAACAAAATTGTCGTATTTGGGGTTCTGAGAATCCCCAAGTAATTGAAGAGAGGCCATTACATCCACAAAAAGTCACTATTTGGGGCGCTCTTTGGACCGGAGGTGTGATTGGACCTTACTTCTTCGAAAACGACGATGGAACGACTGTCACCGTCAATTCGGAGCGTTATGGTCATATGATAACCGACTTTTTTTTGCCTACTATTGAAGAATACGACTTGGGAGAATATGTGGTTTCAACAAGACTGTGCCACATGCCACACAACTCTAGCGAATATGGCTTTATAACAAGAGACTTTTTCTGGCCGCGTAATTTCTCGTCGTGGCTATATCAACTGGCCACCAAGATCATGCGATTTGACACCGCTGGACTTTTTTTTGTGTGGCTACGCGAAAGGCCGTGTTTATGCAGATAAACCTTTAACTCTTGAGTACTTTAAAACCAACATTCGTCAAGTTATGGCTGAGATACCGCTCAAAAAGTGGTCGAAAATTACCTCAAAAGAATCGATGCTTGCAACGATTCGCGTGCAATTTAAATGATGTAGTGTTTCACACATAATGTCAACGTTCAAACTTTAAAATAAAAAATAAATATCATGAAAAAAAAAATGTATATGTGTTTTATTTACGTTTACTTTTGAAACCGCAAAATGGATAACCCATTCATTTTTTTGTTACGTAATAATATAGGTAGTAGAATCTGCGGTTTGATATGGTTTTAGTCATATTACAAAATATATTAAAAGCTTGCGAAGCAACACGAGCACTGGTCGGCTAGTACATAATAAAATAAATTGTTCGTTAATATTTAGTAATATATTTTTTGAAACCCTACCCCCCCCCCCCCCGACATTTTGTTCTGCGTTCGCCCCTGATCAAGCGGCTCGCCAAGCTTCAACTTTTAAGCATAAGTGGTTCCTGAGATATAAGGCCTCAAAAATTAAAAAAAAAAACCAAAAGTACTCACTGACTGACAAATCATCAAAATTACGGAGCACTTCTGATTGCTGTAAAGCGGTAGGGCTGAGAATGCATACCAAGGAACAAATATAAAATTTGAGGTTTTCCATTCAGGGGCGTGGTATCCGCCCACTTCCTCAGAATTGGTGTCAATTATATGTATGAGTATTTCCGATTGCTGGAAAACGATTAATTTTGTGGAGTGGTAGGCTTAAAGTATAAGTAAAAAAAATATAAAATTTTACGTTTTTCATTTAGGAGGCGTGGTATCAACCTTCTTTTTGAAAAAAGGTTTAGCTTTACGGAGCGCTTCCAGTATCAGTATAAAAAAAAAAAAAAATTAAAAATTTTAAACGAGTTGGCTATAAATCAACTAACTATAGCTATTTGTCATCCTCGCTGATTTTCCAGCAACCAAGCAAATCTAGTCAACTTTAAATTGACATTGACAACTCTGCAATTCGAGGCTTTTAAATAGCTATCTACTTGTGCCTAAATGCAAAAAAACAACAAACATGCGTTGAGTCCGGCTAACTGATATATGGTGACCTAACAACGGCAACTGTTCTCAATTAGGTAAAGGATGTTTTTTTTTTGTTTTTTGAAATAACAGACTAACCATTTCAAATGTTAATTGACACTTTAGTTAGTTACGTCAGAAGATAAATACAAAAAAAACAAATAAAAACACTTCGACAACCTGTCACAATAGCAAGAAGTATATCGCACCCTATAAGAACACAATTTTCCTTAATGACCATATAACAGCACTGGCACAGGTCTTAAATGTATTCAACTCCTCTCATGCTTCGCCTATTTCTTCTAAAGCAAATTATCATCTTGCGCGGCAGCAAAAACTTTCAATTTCCTCAACAAATTAGAAAATAATATTCTCATGTTTATGTTTCCTTTTTGTTCATTCTCATCGCAGGTACTACAACTACTACTACCGTATAGCTGCTGCTGATGCCTCGCACTTCTTTGCCATGACTTTGTGATGGCAGACATGTGATATTTGCAAATGGAATAAAGAATCTCTGAAGAACAACATCAACAAACACGAATAAAAAAACACCTCCTGCGATGCAACAACCATCAATAGAGGCTGCAGCATCTTCGTCATTCGCCATCGAAGCGAAGCGCTAACTACATCTCTCAAGACATAATATACAGATGTATTGACCCGATTGTCTAGTGACCCACTCTTCTAAGTTGCAATGAAGTTTTCATTTTCCGCTTTGGAAAGATTTACCTTACAAATAGGCATAGCAATCGAGTATCTAGAAACCGAACCAATGCATCTAGTCAATGCGGTGTTGTGTTGAATTTTGTGTACACTGTATCTGTATGCTCTATGTTTGGGCTGGAAAAGAAAACCTAAGTGCGAGCTGTTTAAAAAAAAAAAATAGCAACACAAGACAACCATCGAAATGACGCGAGCGACCGACGACGCGACGGCAGCGGCCATGGAGGCAGTAATAATTCTTCTCACAACTCACAATAACTTGGCTATGAGTATGGTGAATTGAAATCTGGGAGTTCTCGTTGTGATATATATCACGGTATTTTTTTTTTTTTTTTGTACTTGGGGTATAGTAAATACCCCAGAGTATAAAGGCCAAGTTATAGATTCATAAAAAATCGAATTGTATGGATTTTAATTAATTTCGAAACTTATTTCTATAATCGGTTGTTGGCGACAAATATGAAAACAGATTTTATTGAATATGAACTTTCAAAACTTGTAACTGAAGTTTACAAATTATAATTGGGATATTTGTGACAGATAGAATATGGTGCTGTCAATGTTGGACTCACTCAGCCTATTTATTTTGAAGTAAGTGCAATCGGTCTTGTTCAGACACAAACTAGTGTGAACACAGCATATTTACAAATACAAAAACACATGGAAATTATTTGAATTAACAAACGTCAGAAGACGTATGTCCAATTTCACAGTTCAGCTGAATCTGAACTTGAGTTTAAATTTGAAGTTCGAATCGTCCGGTTTCACAGCGTATTCTGAACTTCAGTTCAATTAAACGTATAGTTTAACTAAACTGTATAAGCAGAATCTGGCATCATTGTACGTTGTGCTACGTCGCGTGTGACGTGAAGTAGTTTTTCCTCGTGTTTTCTTTCTTTATCTGTGATGTTTCACATTAATTCCAAGACTACCTCCCAGTACCGATAATCAGATGTATTGAACACTAAGGCCCGTTTGCTGATACGAATCATAAATATTTATGTTCTACTTAAATAGCTCAAGGGCTACTTTTTCCTCTGCGTAAATTGTCACATACGTTCTTAAGTAGAACTTAAATGCTTAAGTTGTGTATCAGCAAACGGGCCTAAATACGACAATTTAAAATAGGGATTAATATTTCGTTCGTTGGAAATACATCTTTATAGATGAATTCTATGAATGTACAAAATGACAGCTGTCAAACTGAAACACTCGTGTCTTTTCACATTTATCAGAGGTTTAAACGACAGAATGTAGTTTAACATAAGGTACAGAATGAATTCAGTAGAAGGTTTAAACGTAATATAGTAAAGATCACAAAGAAGAAAGGGTGAGAACTCTGCAATTTTGTCTACCTCGACCACCACATACGCAAGCTGAAATTGCGAAAAAAAAACAGGGATTTGCAAAAAAATTTAAAAAGTCCTGTTTGACTTCGTCACCTTGCTCTAACTATTAAGACGGAGAAAAATCTCGAAACCGCATTGAGCGTAAGGGAATTTGACAATAGATAGCGATTGTGTAGTACCTTCACCTTCGCCGGCAAAATAAAAATGAAAATATCGGTCAGAAGGAAAACGTTTTAGGATAAAATATGATTTTTAACGCAATTTCAGTCTAAACATCATCCGTTCTCTTTCTTAAATCAATCTTTTTTTTAAGGCTAATGTAACCAAGTACTTTGAAATTTTGCTGAGAACGTTTTCAAGCTCTGTTAAGACTTTTTACTACGTAATAATGGAATATCTGTAAAATTGAATTGCAACATTACATGTGATTCTGAGGTTGTGCAACGTGAGTTAAAACTTTAATATTTGTTTGTGCAATCGAAATACTAGAAAAATATTATAGTAAATGGAAAATTAAGCTGAATGTGGGAAAAACACAAGCCATCTTTTTTTATTTTTTATTTAACTATATGCATGTAAGACCTGAGAATTTCAGTAGTATATAGAATTGTATTATAAAAAAAACACCTTCTTATTAACTATGTCTGGCCAAGGACAAAATCTTCCAATTTTAATGATTAAAATTTAATTTTGTTGGATATAGTTCACATTGCTTTTTTGTCAAAAACTGCAAGTAAGTTGAACTGAACTTAACAAAAATTGCGTATTGGTAAGGCGCTCACTAACCAACTGATGAGTCCAAGTGAGATTGCCGGGATGAAACGCAAATTTTGTGGACTAAAGGCCGTTAAAAGCTATTTTGAATCAATAATTCAACAAGTCCAATTAAATATAATGCTAAGTCTTCTACTTGGCTGAGAATTTCAGTAGTATATAGAATTGTATTATAAAAAAAAGCACCTTCTTGTAAGACCTAAGGTCTTTTAAATGCAACCTGAATTACACGGTACTAGTTTTTGGCATATTGAATTTCAGAACCAGATATTGACTGTTTCATTTAAACCCATGGGCGGCATCCAATTAAAATTGGAGGTATAGAAAAGAATGCGCCTAGCGTGGGGATCGAACCCACATGTCCTAGTTAGCAATCAAGCACTTTATCCACTGCGCCATTGCCACCCATCTTTTTTACACGAAAATTAAAACCTTGTTATCTTCCCAGTAGTCAGCTTCAAATAAGTGGTACCTCAATAGCATGGGAGAAATCCGTAAAGTATCTCGGAGTTTATCTTGACACAAAACTTACCTTTAACCATCATATCCAAAATACTCTTAAAAAATGAGTATTGCTATTAAAATGATTTACCCTTTTATTAATCGTAAATCTACACTCACAAATCAAAATAAGATTATTATTCATAAAGTCATTTTCCAAGCAATACTGTTATACTGTTATATGGGTGTCCAGTATGGGCTAACGCTGCAAAAAGCCATTTAAAGAAATTGCAGGTATCACAAAACAAAGTTTTGAAAATGATTCTAAACCTTTTCTGGCATTATTCAACCTTAAATCTCCACAGAAGGGCGGATGTTGAATTGATTTTCGAAAGGATTCGTAAACTTGTAAATAATTTTAACATCAGTTGTGAAAGTTCTGAGAATTCTCTAATAAACCAGCTTAATGTATAATCTGTGATAATTTTCTGTAGATATTCATTGCGTTTGTTTTTTTAATTTATTATCTTGTTAAATATAATATACCTACATTGTTTTCTTTTGATTATGTATTTATAATTAAGCCAATCACAAAATATAAGATAATATCTTAATGTGAAATTATAAATTATACAATAAATAAATAAATAAATAAATAAATAAATAAATAATTTCGTATCTATATGTTAATTTATTTATTTGTTAAGTTATTATCTGTTAATTTATTATTTGTTAATTTATTTATTTGTTAATCTATTTATTTGATTATATATTTATTTATTAATTAATTAATTTATTTATTTTATCATTATTTAAATAACTTATTCAGTTAAATTTGGTTTGGTTTTTTTTTTCTTTTTTTTTTCCTTTTATTTTTTTTTCGTTTGATTGAAGGTTTTCTTTCGTATTTTCCTTCGATTTGGCCTTACAATTCATCGTATTTTTTATTTCATTTAAGAAAATGCTTCAGTAGTAAGATAATGTATCAAATCTCTGAATTGTAAAATGTGCGGTCACAGACTATTTTGATAATAACTATTATTACGAAATAAATATATCTACCTTAATATTTGTTTGCACATATCTACATACTCCACTGTTCAACGCTTAGGCTCAAGTCTAGTACGCTGCTGAAGTCAAACGAAAAATCCTACAAAAAACCACCAGCGGAAACTGTAAACGAAAAAAATCGCTCTACTTTTCGTTTTCCAGTCGCTGCTGAACGACGAAATGAGCTGTTTTAGTATATGTACTAGATTTTTTAGTACAATTTCGAAACACTTTTCGTTCTCAATTTAATTGTCCGGGACATTAGTTTACTTGCATACGGGGCGACTAGTTGCTGCAGATTTTTTGAAGTTTTATTTTAATTGTTTTAAAAATCTCGTGTACATTTCACACGAAGAAGGAAAATTGCAGGAGATGTTTTTAATTTCGTTTCAATGAGAGCTTTTGTTCACTCCCCTAACTTCTAGCCATTAGCCCTTTTTCCTACAAAGTAAAGTTGGTGGCAACTCCGTTTCCACGCGTGAAAGCGGTTTTAATTGATTCTGAAATTTTGACATTTAATTTTTTGTGACCAGTTGTAACAACCAGAGATGGGTCAACATTTCAGTAACAGGTATTAAATTAACATTTAATTTTTTTTTATTTGTATTTTGTCTTTTATACATTTTTTTATAAAAAAATTGCTTCAATTTCATTGCTGATTTCACTTATAGACATCTCTAATTATCGGCGATTTCTGAATTCTAAGCAATAGTACCTATTCGGATGTTCGGAGTTACTCTTTTTTTACTCCTTGTACTCTATTCCTATTTAGGAAATGGACAATAAAAAGACTGACTCCGAACAGTCAATCGAGAACGACTAAGCTCATGTCTAGTCACAACCTGCCAAATGTGTTATTGAGAGCTGACAGAATTCGACACAAATATATTTTTCCGTTGTTGTTTTCGTCTACATTTGAAAAACGCCGGAAAATTTCGTTTCGCATCAGCAGCGTACTAGGCTTTAAAATAGAATAAATTGGTACATTTCGGATTTGATACGTGACTGCTACCTCGATTTTTTTTTATATTTTCTTCATGATTTTCGCATATCTTATCCACTCATCCATTTTCATTTTACCCACAACCCATCAAAAAAAAAATTAAATTTGATCGGAGTTGCCTATTCAAAAATGGCACCTATGGTTCGCTTTTTTTGTTTGGCATACGATAGTACACATTAGTTGGGTATATTCCAGGTATTGTATTAAAGTATATGTAGTGAAGTTCTTGCTTTGTTATGCGTTTTCCCATTGGTATAAGAATTCAATTCGTTTTTGATACAAATATGTCAAGACACGGATTTTGACAATTAAATCTTACATTGGGCAAGAACAACTTTTTTTAGATTCTGCCGCTTTTGGGCAGACGAGCAAAAAGATATTGGAACACGTTAAGTGTGTTCCCATACTTTGTGCACAAAAATGTGAAGACTGTCATTTTTGCAAGAGTGGGGGTAAAAATCTCTCAGAGCGCAACAAAGTTTCACAAAAGTTCGGGAACGCTTTGAACAACAATTTTTGCCATATTTTAAACGTCAACATAAAAGTGTATTTTTGAAAATGTTTATTAAAGATTTGATATCACAAATTTTAATTTATTGCACGAATAAGCCCGATCAGACTATGAATTCCATTATTTTTAACTTTTGTAACGATAAACTTGGCAACTGACTTCCTATGTATTGTTTTCTTTTTCCTTCATTTGACAGTCAAAGAAATTTCTTGGACTAAAATTCGCAGCCTGGGGAAATATTTTACTCTCTCATGAGCGCTCTCTTATGTGAAAAACTACGAAAATTTGGAGTACGGGAACATGATTTGACTGTTTTTCGTAGAAATTCGTAGATTTTCGTGGTTTTAGGGAGTACGGGAACGGACCTGTTAATTTCACTAAACTTGTACTAATTCATAAAAGAGCAAGAATTTAAGACTCAGCCATGGATCTAATTTCTTCGTTCTAAGAGTTTAACGTCGTGTCGTGCTGCTAGTGCTGCATCAGCATTGCGTTGAAGTTGCAACAATGTTATATACGAGTGTATATACATATATGCAATTTTGTTATTTTTTTTTTAATATTTTCAGTTTCGCTGGTAGACCGCATTAGATGGCTGTGCCTAGCTGACTGGAATTACCGGTTATGCGCCTTACATGTCTCGCTGTCGTAGATATACCTCAATAACTTGCTCTTGATAGACTAAATTAAATGGCATTGCTAATGGTATTAGTGCCAGTATACACAACTTCCAGCAGGTGCAATTTCTCTGTCAAATGTTAATATTTTTGTTGTTACATTTTTTTTTTCGTCTTTTTTTCACATGCAATGCAACACTTCAAATACCAAACCATCATCGTATAGGGTCGCAGCTCGTAGCTAAGAGGAGAGAGAAAAAAGAAAATTCCATTCAAACGAGACAATATCAGTTAGCGATGAGAATTTTCATATAACTAACTGTAACCGTTCAATAACTCATAGAGTACTATAAATTTAACACTTTGACATTTCTTTTTCGGGTCTGTCTCTCTTAAGCGAGTTTGAGTTTGACCCATTTAGTTGACGGAGACGGTATACCTTATTTGTTCTTCTTATTTTTTCAAAGGTTATACATACATCATATTATAACAATATAGAATATCGTGAATCATAAAGCAGATGGTGTAACGGAAGTGCAGGGCTTAAGAACAGTAAAGCTCGTTATCCCTTATGGATTACTCCAAATTGGGATGACGATGCACGAACATTATGGTTATTTTCTTTGACAATAAATCAAGTTGGTTTATTGAAACTGGGTTCATATTAAATTGGTTACCCTTTTTTTGGTTGGAAATCGTGAAGGAAAGGATTAGTATAGTCAAACAAAGTTAAACAAAAAAAAATGAGACCTACATGAGTGCTGCCATCAACGACCGACACGAATGAACCAACAAATAATGTGCGATTTAAAACAATGTAGGTTTAGCCTATAAAAAAAATTGTTTGATGTTTAGATATTAAAATTTGATTAAAATAAATTTGAGGAAACAAATTGTTCGTCGCGAATTGTAATCTGATTGTTACGAACTGTCAAACTCTATTCGCGTTCCACATATCGCATCCACAATTCAACGAATTACGAAATTGTTAATTGTTTGCGACAATTAAGCAAATGTCATGTCAACAAAGTGTGAATAGTCCTTAAGGCTGATTTTCAAACGCGCGTTCGCGTTAGAGACGTTACATTACCTTAAAAACCATTACGGACGCGTCGACATGACAGATGACTTCAAAAGATGAGTCTGAGATAAATGCTGGTATGTAGAAAAATTAAATGTTCGATTGTTAAGCGTTACATTAATTGCTATGTTTGAAATTTCGCGTGGATAGAAAAATCTGCCAAAGCGACTGTCAACGCCCCATTGTAAATCAGCCATATTAGTATTATTTGTTTGAACACTCGTTATAATACTTCCACGATTTGATCACGTGTTGCCCAAATTTCAGTGATAAAGATGGAATAGCGGTGACCAAACTTTGCCGTACTTTTGCATCGCAAATTTCTAAATTCTAATTCACGATAATTTTTATTAAAAAGAAAAGTTCAAAATGTACATAGTTTTACGAAGCGGATATTGCTTTTTTATTTTATTTAAGTTGGAACCGTATAGATAAGTTATACCAAGATATGAATCCTCGAATGTCAAACGGGTTTGCCTACAAACTTCTAACGCACATCCCTAAAGTTCTTCAGGCAGAAATGTTTTGGTAAAGATCGATGGGTGTATTCAAAAAAATTGAAAATGGAATGAACTTCGTTTTTAGTGCTAACCTCACCTTAAAATTATGGGGGTTACCGTGAATAAAAATTTCCCTGGAAATTTTTTCCAATTCGAATCTTGGGAACGTGAATGGTGCTCAAAAGTTTCGCTTGGAGTTTATTGGTATCAAGAATAACTTCCCAAAGAATTTTGATTTACATTTCATACGATTTTTTGTTCGAGGGAAATTTATTCCGTGGGAGATTCACAATCACAGACAAAATTTCCAGGGAATAAAATATTACGTGGGAAACGAAATTCCCTAGGAGATTCCTGATAAGGCCCTATATCATTTCAATATTAGTATTGAATAGAAGATAAATAAAATTAGTATATTATAACTCAAATTCAAATATATTTAGCAATTGCTTAAAATGATATAATGATCATAATGACGATATATATTTGTGTAAAATCTTAAAATAGTGTTTTTATCTAACAATTCAAAATTAAGTTCTTAGGGCTCGTCTTTAATGAATTAAACTTTTTTTTCAAACGCTTTTATGTAAATGAATACAAAAAAACAAGTTCCGTGTAAATGAAGAACGATTTAAATACACCCAGTGTGCAAAAGGGTTATTTAAAACTGTCATTTTTTTTGTGGAATGCCCAATAAATCATAAATTTTTCTGGACAAAATCGAAACATTTCTGAGCAAAATCGATTTTCTTCCGTCAGAACAAATTTTGCATTTTTATCAAGATGTTATCTACTTTACGTTTTGACATTTCTCTAACGTCAAAATCAGTTTCGTTTTAACATCTTACAGTAGTGATATAATAAACTATAAATAATTAACAGTGTTTTATTTTCACATGTCACATATCAATCAAAATGTCATTATTATTTATGAAAATAGAGCTTACCGACGATGGAAGTATATCTTCCGAAATGTACATCTAAGCAAAAATAAATAATTTGCGTTTTAAGTTGATGAAATAAAATCTTAAATTTATAATAAAAAAACACCTGAAAAACCTACACTAAAACCAAATCTCGCTTCTAATAGCGAACGAAATTTCGAAGTCTTGCTAAAAAAGTATAAAAAGAGGTAAGCACGAGCATCGACAATACAGCGTTAAGTAAAGTCTAAGCTTCGATTGTACAACAGTTTATGCAAGTTAAGCCGAGTTCAAATTTTGAAACAAGGCTGAACCACGAGTGTACGATTATTAATCCAGTTAATTGTTAATCAATCAATGTCAATGTCAATAAAATTAGTAAATTTTAGAAATCAGTAAAATTATCTATTTTTAGATAATGTCATTTCCATTTTCACCAAAAAATCTATCCCTCATTGATTTGTTGATCCCGGGCGACCACCAAAATGGTCGATTTTTTTTTGTGATCCGGGATCAAAATCACAAATCTAGATTTTTAGAAGAATTTACTCGTACATAAAACACGTATTTGCACACAACCCAAAGTAATGCTAAGTTTGCTTAAACGTCAAACGGTTTTGTTTACCCCACACTTCTACAGATTAAATACACAATAAAAGAAAATCCCAGATCAAAATACCTATTGGCAAATAGAAAACGACATAATTAAAATGTAGTACCAATAAAAAAGATGTCCTACACCTAATAAAGTTTTGAACAGATACCAAAAGTAGTAATTCACATTATGTGTGTTCAATCAGGCTGTTCGGAACACTTTAGAACAGGATTTTCTGCACGCACTTCCCTTTTAGGTAGAACAGGTTAGAACACATTTGTGACAACTGTCAAAACCAACTGTTGTTGTTAAAAAAAATAAACATTTTAGTGTTAGATTTAGTTGATAAATCACAATTAGCTAAACAACAATCATTTTTTTATAATCTCTGTCAGATGACTGACTGTTCTATTGTTCTATCCATCTATCTTGTTTTGACGTTTCTCACGAATCTGTTCCGTTCCGTTTTTATTTTGTCGTCACTGAACAAACTTATTGACCCCTAGCGAGGTAAACGTCAAAGCGGAGAATTCACCGAAATCGTCGGAATCGGAGAATATTTGCTTCGAGGTAATCTTCCGAACACCTGTGCGGAACATTTCCCCGACAAATCGGAAAATGTTCCGCTCCGACGGTTACATCGACAGAGCAGATTAATTCATCGACACAAAATCAAATTACAAATGCAACAATGTAAACAAATGGGTTTTGGAGTATGAACCGTACGAAAGATTCCAAACTTGGTATTACTTATCTTAGCACAATTCAAGACAAGAACTACAAACATAAGAAAACATCATTACTGAATTAATTTTATTTAATGTAATTTTATTTGAAAAAAAATATATTATCTGTAACAATATCAGTACACTCGATAGCATAATTTGTATAATTTTCAAACGTTTCATATTGCAAATTATTAAATAACATTTAAATTGCAAATTTTATTATTTTTGTGTTTTTTTTCTGTTTAATATAGTAAATAAATAATTAGGAAAACAAATCACTGGACAGCAGCAATATGCACGTTAAATTTGCAATAAGAAATGTTTGAAGATCCATAACGTATTTTCCATATATGTATATAATCTTTTGTTGTTAACAAATAATGTAGTATATAAAGTATGTAGGTATTTATAATGCTCTTAATTGTATGAAAAAAAAACTTAATTTATTTTTAAAGTGATCTTCCACCACATAGGAATTTAAAAATATAAACAAAATTTAAAATACATGTAAACATAATTTATGTGTAAATAAAACCCTTTTTTCTAAAAAAAAAAAAAAATAAGTAATTTTAATCCGGCAAAAGTATTTATTCTCTTAGAATTTTTTTTTTGTTTGTTGAATATTTGAAGCTTATATCTAAATAAATAAATAAAACATAACATAAAAATATATAAGTGATTTATGTAGGTATGCTTTGTCGTGTACAAATTATAGAAAAAAAAATTAACATTTGAATTTAAAATTAACCTTGAATAAATAAAATCTAAAACAAATTCATTTCAATACAACATTATTATTAATTAATTTCTTAAAGCATCTCAAGGTAAGAAACAACACAGTTTTCTTTAGTCGTAGGTATGAATCTTGCCTATGTATATGTATGTCGCTCTGCCAAGAAGTCGGGCTTAGTTTAGCATATTTGCATATTATAATTATTTTAAATGTCATAAGAGGGTACGTCTACAATCAGCATACGATTGGGAAAAACGACGAAAAACCGGATTCAACAACAAATCAAACAACAATGATTCAGTCCAGATATTGAGCAATAATCATACAATATAAAACACACAAATCGAGCTTCCTCGGATTGTGTTTTTTTTGTTGTTGTTGATCTTCCCTTTCACTTACGGTGCGGTGGTGGTGCCCTCTATGCACAATGCTCGCTCCAACAAAATCCAACTTAAAAGCATATTCCCCACAAATTACTAACAAAGCATACGAATTAAGTTTAACAACAAAAAAAAAAAAAAAGAAAAAAAAACAGGAACCTCCACACTAATGCCGGAGAAAAATTACCAACCGTGAGACAGAATACAGAAATTGTTTGTATGAAAACATAAACAAAAAATAAAATAATAAAAGAGAATAAATAAATGCGCTGAATAAATAAAATCGATTTGAAAAATATACTAAAACTCCACCGCGTAATTTTTTTTACGTATCTACAAGATACTACTCGCACTCGTCTGACATATGGATTTATGTATATCTATAAACTAAACGCCATCAACATTCGCATATAATCTTTGCGGTGCGATGTATACTGTAGGTATATGCAAAAACCGATGAAAGTGAAAGTTTCACTTTTCATCGTTCAGGCAATGAACCGGTATTGCAGCTCAGTTTTCTTCGTATTTTTTTTTTTTTTAGGTATGTGACTGCGTTTTTTTTTTTTGCTTTTTCTTTTGTGTGTAACAAAAGTAAAATAAATACTTAAGCTAGGGTTATTTACTTAATAAGACCCTACATGGATGCAACTGCAGTCCGATAAATCGAAGACGGTGACGACGACTGAGACGTTGTTTGTTTGGAAGCGTCTGAGTGCAACGCTGTCGTTGGCTGAGTACCCCAAAGCATGTCTAGGCAATTAAAGAGTTGCGGATCTATCCTTGATGATCCTCCTCCTGCATCGCCTGGTACATGAAGAATAGTGTTATTGTTGATGTCTGATGTGGAGAAACAATCAAACATGGATTCACTGGTTCCGTTGGTGGTAAATAAAAGGTTAGGATGATTCAAGGAATTTATTGAGAGATTTTCAAAATTGAATATCAATTCATCGCCACTACTTGTTGGATTGTTGCTTGTTGCACTACTCAGTCCACTATCTGAGAAAACACTGCAACTACTATCCGATGATGCAGATGACGACGATGGACTGCTGATACCTGCAGTTGCACTTGCCCCTTTAATGTCACAAGTTTCCATTAACTTGCGAGATATTTCATTTATACTTTCAGTTAAAAGGGATTCCGCTGTAGGGCTTAAAAGGAGATCATTTGGAATTTTTTGTAACTGATGCAGATAATTGTTATTGTTGTTGCTGTCGTTTCTAAAGAAATTATCACCGATTTGAATTCCACTTAAAATATCACCATATCCAGAATCGCTGCTAGAATCACTTAAGCTGCCCGTGTTTTTTGTGCTTCCGCTTGCATTACTTGAGGTTGAGCGATTCGAACCGATTACTCCGACATTCTTGATGGTGGCTCTTTCGAATTCTGTGGTGTCGGAGGAGTTATCAGAATGTGATCGGCGCAATGGAAATGCCCATATGCGACTAACAGGATCACATTGACGGCAAAAGCAAATGTATCCTGTTGCTGGATCCTGGGCATCTGTAACGTGACTTGGTTCATCATTTTTCAAACTACATCGGTTGTTTTCGAATTCATTGAAGCCAACCATCTGCGAAGGTGGCAGTGTGTGATGTTGGTGTTGATCAATGTACAGCGGATACTCTCTCTTTGAAATACTCACATCCTTGTCATGATCAATTTTTTTAATAAAGTTATTTATATTGGGCAGTGGTTTGCGATCTTTTTTCCTTCTTTTTCTTGGCTTGATGATCCTGGGCAGGCAAGCTACTGCTGCCGATTCATTTTGAGCATTTGATCCTCCTGCTCCTCCTGTCCCACACAAATTATTTTCCTTCGTTTTTTGATGTATCTGACCATTAGGTTTGTAACCGCAAGAAGAATATCCTTCGGAAGAATTAGGATGCAAGGGTCTTAGCTGGCGATTGTAATTCAAACGATTGCGATTATACGATCCAGTTAGGAGAAGAGGAGCTCCTTGAGTGTGCATTGCCAGACGAGTCATTGGATTTAATTCGTACTCCTTTGAGTGTAAGTCCCTGTTAGAGCTATATATTTGAAGGGAATTACATGACATTTGTTGTTGTTGTGGATGTCTTTGTATGCCAATGGTTGGTTTCCTTTGGCGGCGATTTGAAGAAGCAGCCGTTGAGATTAACGGTATTCCTGCCCAACCACTTGAATTATGTTGGTTAAAACATGGAAGCATTGCATAATTTTGATGATGTGATTGTGATTGTGGTGGTGGTTGTTGCTGCTGATGATGATGAGGATGATAGGGTAAATTATGTTGCTGCTGCTGTTGTTGTTGATGGTGCTGTTGTTGCGATTGGCTTTGATGTTGGAAATTGTAGAAAAAATTATTTGGTCTACATCCTGATGACGATCCCGGTTGCGGTACAACTCGCCCCGATACATTCGATTTCATAATACCGTCGTCAGAACAGTTAAGAGCATTCCTTTAGCTTCTCACACGTATTGACCTTTTCACAATCACTCGTTGTTTAATCTCTCAAATTAGCAAAAACAATTTCGAACTAAGTATTCTCGTTTTTTTTTTATTACTGTCCATCAATTGCATTTATTCACCGTTCAACCGACATCGATGCGAAATGATGACAAACATTGCATTAAAGTTTCGCAACATTACCCGACGGCCAGCGCCACACACAATAATTCTTCTGCAAGCATACACAAATATTTTACTTCAAGCCGTCCCCTCTTATTGTACAAAAACTCTTGCGCGCAAAGTAGCACTTAATATGGAGCTCTTATTATTTGCCACTTTTCTAAGCGACATCCAAAGAAAGAAGAAACAAAATTCCAACCACAACAAATTCTCGAAACAATTGTATTACGAAATGCTGTGTGACACACTATTAAGCGAACGCAAAAAAAAAAATTAAAAAAATAATCTCAAACGACGAATGACTTGAGACTTTGATTTCGAAAATGTCGACAAGAATATTCAGTAAAACACATAACACAAGCCGACTACCGACTACCGACCGATCGCTGTCAACGTAAGTGGCTAACTAAAAAAAGACTCAACGGCAACTTGAAGCCAAGCTGCGATTTTTGGGAAGACACGAAACGAGACAGAGACACCCAAGACAAGACCACAAAGTAAGGTCTGCGTCTGGCTTGGCTAGCTGAAAACAGAACAGAGTGCAGGCAAAGCTGAGAGAAATCTCGATCGTGAGTAACAAAATCAAATTGAAAAGAAAAAAAAATAATAATAAAAAAGAAGGGGAATACAAAATACGTTCCACAAACATTTGTGGTCCGCGAGAGGTCTCCTTTAAAGCATGTGGTGGATGGAAATATAGATATATATATATGTGTATGTAGAGAAGTTACAATTTATTACCTGGTGTCATTGTTTACCTGATGGTCGTTAATTTAAACCAATTGAATTTTTTTTAGATTTCGTGCATGAACAGAATATAAATTTTTTAATTAACAAAATTATTTCACCAGAATTATGCAAATAACTTTTATTCTGGCTTTGACTGATTGTCAAATTGTCATGTTGGTTTTTTTTTTTTTTTTTTGTTTTCTAACGAATTGAATTATGTCCACTGGCCAGTCATGCATAATTTCTGATTGTCATTTATGACAAATTGATGTCTTCTCACAAGTTTATAATACATAATAAAATAAAAGAAAAATTCGTTATAACTCAACTTAATGCCCTTCCCTAACAATCTGGTAACCAAAAAAGTTTTGGACAAAAAAGCAAAAGAGAACTCTCGATGAATATTTGTCCGCAACCTTTTTTCAAGCATTTTGTCGTCTTCTAATAAACTAACGAAACATTTTGTTTCACATCTTCATTGAGGTTAGTCAAACTGGGGTTATTGGTCGTCTGTGCTGATGGTCTAACCTCAGAAGCACCTAGCTGTACCTCCTTGTGATGGCGGGTGGTATCATGCGTTTTTTTTAATAATTCGAGCACTAAAGGGGTTTTGACTACCCTTAAAATATCAAGCACAGTGCGAGCGTTAAAAAAGTAGGGGAGGATTTTAGAGGAGATACCGATACTTTTTTAAATTTTGAATATCAAAATGGAAGGGGAAAATAGACCTGGGTAAAGCATTCCACATTCGCGTTGTACGGCTAAAGAAAGAATCTTTGTACTTGAGAGAACGTCCAAAGTTGGACTCAAGGGTAAACTGATTAGCATTCTTAGAAGTGCGAGTGTTACGGTTGAATATTTTAAGCGGAGAAATGCAACTGGGTATTTCGTTAGAACATGTTTATAAAAATAGCGATAAAATTATGAAAGATATGAATCATTTTGACGCGACGTTCGAGAGATTTAAATGTTTCCATTATTGTTCTATCACCTCTGATTCTTAAGCTCTATTCTAAATACTATCTAAAAGACTCAAATGAGTTTTGGGAGCTCCTGTCCAAATGGGAGAGTTATACTCCGGATTTGGACAAATGATGGCTTCATAGATTACGGGGAGAAGAATTTCTTACATCTTCGAAGAAAGCCCAAGCACTTTGCAGAGTTTTTGGTGACATCGAATATATGGTGATACCATTAGATGTAGTCTGTGATTCAATGCCGAGGACTGAAAGTTGATCGGTTTCTTCAATGCAAGTGTCGCTCATGGATAGCGGCTTGGGTGGGATCTGATTTAACGACAGAAGACAGCACTGAGTTTTTGAAGCACTCAATTCAAGCTGAGAGTACAGCTTTTCATATTCGTTTTCAGATTCACATCCTTGTTCTTCGGATGTGGAACTGCAACGGCAGCGTATGATAACCTCATTAAATTTTTATCTTGACAGCATTGTCCAATGAGGAATAAAATTTGAATTGAGTGCTTCAAAAACTCAGTGCTGTCTTCTGTCGTTAAATCAGATCCCACCCAAGCCGCTATCCATGAGCGACACTTGCATTGAAGAAACCGATCAACTTTCAGTCCTCGGCATTGAATCACAGACTACATCTAATGGTATCACCATATATTCGATGTCACCAAAAACTCTGCAAAGTGCTATCGTCAGCAAAACAATTTCGTGGATTAGAAGTTCCAGATAAGAGATTATTAATGAAAATGAGAACGAGTTGGAGACAAAACGGAACCCTGGGGCACACCAGCGTTTATTTTGTGAATTCCGGACTTGAAACCGTCCAAGGAAGAAGAGTTTCATCGATACCAAATGCACGCATTTTCGATAAGAGATATTATTTGCGAAATTCTATCAAATGCTTTTGAAATATCAAGTGCAATAATCTTACTCTCTCCACCACGTTGTAAAGATTTGTGCCACTTTTCTGTGAGATTCGCCATCATATCTCCAGTGGACCTATTACTACGAAAGACAATGATTTAAGGAGCTTTCGTTCTTTAAGATATTTCTTAAGCTGATAATTAATCAGCGGTTCCGTGACCTTGGAAAAAAGCGACGTAAGTGCAATTGGGCGGTAGTTTGAGAGTGAAGAAGATTCGCCTTTTTTAGGGACAGGCTAGACAAATGCTGCTTTCAATCAACTCAGAAAGAGAACAGTAGAGTAGAATAGATAAAAAAGCTTACGCAGTAGATTTGCCAGCGTTGAAGAATATCTCTTCAGAACGATGGGAGGGATACTATCCGGGCCAGCGGATTTGTGTATATCAAGGTCTTTAAGGAGTCTACTATTTCACGAGGGCGAAAGAAGATTCAGCCCATGAAATCATTTACGCTCTCAAGTACTGGAGAAGTCATAACACTTTCTGGCAGCGTTGAATTAAAAGCGACTTGCGCTGGAAGCGAATTGGCTTTTTCAAGTGAGTTGACAAAAAGTGTTTCATTAAAAACGATCGTTGGAACCGAAAACGAAGTGGAATTTCGAATTTATTATACATTATATATTTTTGCATTAATTTTTGGTCATGCAAAAACTTGTTTTTCTAAATATGAACCTTGCAAGTCTTTCTAGCTTGTTTAAACTTATTCCGGCTATCCTCAGAGTTGGCTTTATGCTTTCGGAAACTTACTTCTCTAACCCTAATAACTTCTTTACAGCTCGAATCAAACCATGCATTTCCTTTCGGTTTGATGGATTTCGCCCTATTCGGGATGAAATATTTCATTCCGTGAAGAATTAAATTTGTTATCAAATCTGCGCTGGAACCTACGTCACTACCGAGGAAGCATAGTGATCAGTTAAAGTTCCTCAAGCAACTATTAAGATCGCCCCAGTTGGCTTTCTCATATTGCCAAACGGTTCTCTTAGGTAATTTTTCTTTAACTGAGAGGTGTTGGCCAGTCGTAACCTAGATACCGTGTATGCGGTATTGCGGGGTAAAAGTACAACACGGAATTGTCGTATCTGTAACATGCGGATTCAGCCCCTTTGTGGGAGCATCGCAATGGCTGCAAATTTCTGGTTTTTGTTTCCGGTACGATTTGATAATCTAATGACATATTTGAATGCGACCCCTACGATCCTCCACATGCTAAGCTCAGCATGACGATAGATCATGGAAAAGATTGTCGATTTCTCCCATGGACTCAGATGTCTCTTCTCTGTTAAGGAAGGATGGGGTTGTGGTTTGACTGTGTGTGTGGGTTTGGGAGTGATCTCAGGCCAACATTTAGACTATCAAGCTCATCCCGGGATTGCTGGACCAGTTTAGGAGATGTTACTACCGAAGCAATGGCTTTTACAGCAGGCTGACTGTCTGTCAGGATAGCAGTGTTGCGCTTTTGGTTATGGTCTTTCTTGAGTATATTTGCATGCTTCACTGATCGCTGATCGCTAGCAACTCTGCTTGAGAGACACTAGCGTAATTAGATAGCCGCAAAGACTTTGCGACGGAGAAGATTCCCGACCCAACTCCATATTTGAACCATCAGTAAAGATGGTTGCGTCTCTCATAACTACGCCATCCTCCCAATCCTTACTGGATGGAATATTGACTTAAAAATCACTATTGAGGTCCAGAGTAGGAGTGCAGTATTCAATAGGAGCCAAGAACATTTCATTTGGAATTAAACTTGTGATGATTCTGTGGACATAGGATTTGGCCATAAATCCGATTCCTTTAGTCTAATCGCAATGCAATATACAAGATTCATTGTATGTGTAGATCGAGTGGTAAACGGTTTAGAAAAATACTAAGTGCATCCTTTGGGCAAGGATGCTAACGCCCTAACGCTGCCTGGCTGTTCTTTAAACCTTCTTATATTGAGTTTATTAATTTTAAAGGCTTTGTTAAGTACGGACCATCATACAATTGGTATACGTACCACGGCCGAATACTTCCATAAGATCATCATCGATTGCAGACCCCTTTTTTCCAAATGATTTGTTTAAGACATAGGCTTTCATGACCCGTCCTTCAATATTTAGTTTCCAGTTTAGCAAAAGATCAAGATTGACACCCAAATATTTTGGACTGGGGGAGAGTAAAACTGTTTGACCGTTGAGTCGAGGCAGAGAGAAAGGATGTATCTTTGTCCTGGTAGTAAGGAGCTTCAGTCGAGTTTTGCTTTGGTTAACTCCTAGTCACTGAAGTAAACTTCTCCGAACATGAATTAGACAAAATTAGATATCAGCATACGAAACCGCCTTCACGTCAAAACTATCCAAATTAACAAGAATTTTATTCATGAGTAAAAGCCATAGAAGCGGTGATATAACACAACCCTGGGGTGTTCCTCTGCTCGCGTGTTTTCCTGAGCTTGTACTACCTAGGGTAGAATTAATCATTTTGTCGTTGAGCATGGATATTATCTAATTTGTGACTCTAGAACGAATTTAGTAAGCACATTGAAAGTACCTTCGAAGAATGTACTGAGAGTTTGGAAGATGACGCCGATTAAGAATGTTTTTGATATGGTTGTCTAGGATGCGCTCCAGAGTCTTCAGTAGAAATTGAAGCACTAAACTCCAATTAATTATTTTAAATGATTATTTATAATTCTAGAAATGTTTAAAGTCAAATCATAATACTTAAGATTTTAGTTATGAACTTTAGACTATTAATTGTTAGGTTAGTAGTTGCATATTTCTAATTTTGAAAATAATATAATATCATTATCAATGAAATTATTATTCTTCCAGTAAGATCAAGTCAAGTTTATTGTTTTTTTTAATTTCATAGAATACCAGAATCTAATACCAATATCACACTTCTTTCATCATCATTGTTTATTTGTTTTGTTGTCTCTTCTTAGACATCCTACCTACTCATTGTTAATTTTCCACTTGATGAATATCGGTTACAAGGTATAATGATCTAGGTTTGGTTCTTAATCAGGGCTTGACTATATTACACTGCTACTGCTTGTCAGCATTCTTCTTACGGGGCATAAGACAATATCATAGTCTTCTACCTCTGGTTCTTGCAGCAATTGTAAAACATATAGCAAAATCTGCATCTGCATTCACTAACAATCATCATTATTTACCGAAAGCAGAAAATGACTGCAAAACATGTAGGTATGTATATTTTCAAACGACTGACGCCACCACATGCACATTACGCTGCACCAAACAATCACCGTCATAGAAGCTACATATATATATGTTATTGCCATTTGTCAGTTTACCTTTCTTTTTTATGTTTTCATGGAGCAGGGAAAATCGGTCAACGGGAACCATGCACCATGGTAGCAGCAAAAGTTGACGTTCAACGATTATCATCATACGAACTCAAATTCAATTGCTGATGATGGTTGAAAGATGAAGAAACTTTCTCTTTTCTTTTCTCCCAAATCACCCCCGAAGAGGCGTGCACTACTACGACCAGAATCCACATTTCAGCCTATTCAAACACCCAGCGAACCAACCAACCGACCGACCGACCGGAGAAGTCGTCGTTTTCGTTTTCATTTTCATTTGCAAATCTCTTGGATGCGAAAGATATGTATAGGTATGAGTACATATCTCTTTTGATCGCTGTTGTTTTTTTTTTTTTTTTTTAAATAGGGGGAATTCAACGGATCAGCGCAGCAGCAGCGCTTAAGATATTCACGGTCAAATGTGTCCAACCACAAGAACACAAACCAACATTAAATCCAAATCTAATGAAAGTGTTTCGTATTACCATCAAACAACAACAAAACAACTAGGTATTTTAAATGTGATACAAAGATGTTTTGATTCGTTTTGGCGTTTGGCCACATCATCCACTCCGCAGACACTTTAAACTGGTTGATTCTGGGGTTGCTGATTGTTGGTGAAAGGAAAGGCGTTGAATCGAATTGCTTTCGATTTCCATTGTATGCCCACAATTAAGCGTGGTTTCTTTTGTCTTCTGATGCGTATTATAATGAGATACTATTATATGATAAAGAATAGATGTATACCTACCTCTTACACTCACTGAGTTGTAAAAAAAAAATATGATGAAATCTATTCTACAACAATCAGGAAGAGTTACACTACCGGAATGAATGATTGAATGAGCTTACAAGCTGTTATGACACTTTATATACCTGACATTGTCTCATTTAGACTTTATAACTTTTACTATGGTAATTAGATTACGAAACTGATTATAAGTAGTCGTCGTGTAGACAGCATTTTTCAGAGCCAAAAATGTACATTTTTTTTTTTTTTTTGTGAGAGTGAGCCAAATTAATGAAACGGTTTTTTTTCGTCAAGTGACATCATAAAACATAAAATGAATATCTAATAAGTAAAAAAAAAATAGGTAAATGAATAAATCTATATTTACAAAATACATCCGGTAATAATAATCATTGGTTAAAACAATAATACAAAAGCAATTCAATACTTTTAGTTATGTAACAAAATCAAATTTGGCTTGGGGCTTAATTGATTTCTTTGCCAATTTGAAAAAGATTTTTATAAGCGGGTTACAAGTTAACGTAGATGCATTATGTAGTGTATGAATTTTGTATTTATTTACTGCATACTTTACTACTTTTATTTATACAAATAAAACAATAACAAGCACATCAAGTTCAAATTGTGAATAAATTTAGTACTTTTTTCAAACTAAGCCTATACGAGGGGCGTTCAATATATTCTCGGTATCGGGGTGAAGCTGTGGTTATACAGTGTGCACCAGAGAAACTTACTTATTTGAAAAAATTCCCGCGCGGTGATTTGGGCCGTTAGAGTGGCGAGAGGGGGCGCATCTGGAGGGGGAAGTTCCCAAGATTGTTTCTCCCTCCAGTCAGTTGACATCATGCTCTGGTCTAGAGAGCAGCGGGCCTTAGCAGTCGAGAGCTTCTTTTCTAACGGTCGCTCACTTGTTGCTACGCAACGTGCCTTCCCCGCTCGCTTTGAAATTCCTCCTCACAGACTCGTTCCTGGCCGTAATTCGATTCTGTCGTGGGTTAACTCATTTCGGGAGTGTGGAAGTGTCGCTAAACCCAGAAATGGACTTCAACGGACCATCAGAACTCCGGAAAATATCGAAAGAGTGAGGCAGTCAGTTGTGCGTTCTCCCCGGCGCGGCGTTCGGCTCGCAAACACGCAGCTGCTATGGGAATTTCTGACACCACTGTTCGACGAATTCTCCATGAAGACCTTCAATTTCATCCCTATAAATTGGCTGTTGTGCAAGAATTAACTGAACGCGATTTTGTTGCCCGCGACGCCATTGCCAACATACCGATTGATATGCTGCAAAGAGGGGGTGGCCATAGCGCGATAGTTGTGTGCTCGCCTGTCAACCTCGTGGTTACAGGTTCGATTCCTGCCGTTGTCTATGTCTTCTTATATTCCATTAAAAACCTATTCAAAAAATTGTCATAAAATAAGTTGCTGCTTTGCTCATTACATGCTGTTTAGGCATAACACTAACAACATGTGATTTTGTAAACTAGCATACCCACAAAATATGACAACGAAATAAATAAAATAATGCGAATTATAAGGAACATAAATACATAAGACACGGTAATTCTCTCCGCATTAGTTCAGCCGCCATCCCTGGAGATAAATCTGAGACAACAACCAGCTATAATCTCAGAACATCGCGCCACACATCTTTCCTATCCTTCTTTTTCTTCTTCCACCGGATGCCCGCGCTGTGTTAAGAAAAACATATAAAGGGTATTCATAATCCCTTGAGCGCGTGCAAAGTTATATAAAAAAAAAAAAAAAAAGTGGAGACGAATTTCAAAAATCGACTTCATCAGTGTATGCGCAATGGGGGTCGCCATTTATCCGATGTCATTTTCAAGACTGCATGAAAAAAAAATTGGGATATTGTATTCTCAAATAAAAAAAAAATTAAAACAATAATTGAAGTACTTTTGTTTTTATTGACCTTTCAAATAAGTAAGTTTCTCTGGCGCACCCTGTATATATAAATTGACTTATTTATCAAGTAATACTATTATTTTAGTGCATTCATGTAAGATTTCACATAAATGTGATTATTAATTCGCGTTTTATCTCTAGTTAAACAGAATCATAATGGCAACTGAGACAATGATGGTGAAAATTGAGCATCGCGCTGTAATTAAATTTCTCACTAAGCAAGGAAAAAGTCAAAAAACTATTCATGAAGAGATGGTGGCTGTTTACCAGGGTTCCGCACATTCATTATCAACTGTGCAAAAGTGGTCAATTGAGTTCAAGAGAGGCAGAGAGAGCATTGAAGACGACCCCCGCTCCGGCGCCACGGCTACTGCTTGTACGGGAGAAAGCATCAAAGAAGTCGAAAAACTTGTTCTTGAGGATGCCCGAATAAAGGTGAAAATGATGGCAGAGATCACCAAGCTTTCAACTGATACCATTCTTCATGACCATCTTAACCTTTCAAAGGTCAGTGCAAGGTGGGTGCCACGAATGCTCACAGCGCCTCAGAAAAATGTGAGAATCGCATGCTGTAGAGAGCTTTTGGAGATGTGTAGTGAGAACGCGGACGAAACATGGGTTCACCACTATGACCCTGAAAGCAAATAAGAGTCCATGCAGTGGCACAAAAAAGTAACAGATTCCCCGAAGAAGTTCAAAGTCACTCCGTCTGCCGGGAAGCTCATGGCCACAGTTTTTTGGGACTCAAAGGGAATCTTGGTCATTGAGTACAAAAAAAAATGTGAAACCATCAACGCCATATCCTACGCTTCCACTTTGCATAATTTGCGGGAGAAAATTCAAGAGAAAAGACGGGGTAAACTCGCAGCGGGTGAGTTGCTTCTTCATGACAATGCTCCTGTTCACACGGCGCGAGTTTCCAAGGCTGCTGCGCGAGATTGTGGTTTCGAAGAAATCCGACACCCACCCTATAGTCCAGACCTTGCCCCTAGTGATTATTTCCTGTTTCCGGATTTGAAAAAATGTCTTCGTGGAAAAAGATTTTCCGATGATGAAGAACTCAAGTCGGCAATAAATGGGTATTTTGCAGAGAAAGAAGACATTTATTTTTTTGAGGGTTTAAAAAAACGTATCTCAAGATGTAACAAATGCATTAATGTTAGGGGAGATTATATTGAAAAATAAAAACAATTTAAATTGAATTCGCATTTTCCTTCATATCGATACCGAGAATATATTGAACGCCCCTCGTAAGTAGAAGCTTTTAAACAAAAAGGCTTCATTAAATATGTTGAAAGTGCGTTTCTAACTTCAGTACCAATAAAGTCGCGCAAGCTTCAAGCTGGCAGCATTTGCTAAGGTGCCCAAGTTTAGGCAACTCACCAAATTTCAATTCTTTAGCATTAGTGGTCCCCGAGATATAAGACTGCAAAAATCACACAAACCGTAACCACAAATAAGCCATACTAAGATCGGAAACCTTCGTACGTTTCACCCCCCAAAACCCATTTGTTTACATTGTTGTATTTGTAGCTTTGAAACTCTATCCATGAATAGATGGGAAATCGAAAACAAAACAGAAACAAATTACTAGGGCTGTGTTGTCTATGTGTCTATAGGAAGAGGAACAGAAAAGATTCTTGTGTGCGTTTCTATCAATGTGTCTATTGGAAGAGGAACAGAAATGTTACTTGTGTGCGTGTTTCAGCTTGTAGGCAAATGTCAAATGAAAGCAGAGGTTTCCGGTCTTTACATTATTAGTTTATGACCGTAACTGACTGTCTGACTGACTCACTCACTGATAGATCATCAACATTTTGGAGCACTTGCCGACTTCGTAGAATCTTGTTATTTCGCACAATGGTAGGCCTTGATTTCTTTCTTTTATGACCTAACTACCCAATTTTGAATTGAAAACTTACTCGTTCCAAGTAAGCTAATACAATTTATGTGGGTAATATTTAAATAACAATTTTTTATGATAATTTTAAGGTTCTTCCATATTACTCTACTTAAAATATTTCAGTAATGAACTTAAAACTTGGCGAACTTTTAGATCTTATTACTTTTCACGGCTGACTTGATACGCAAAGGTTCTTGCAGAAGAACTTGGCTACCTTTTAAACATTTATGTTTTTGATATGATTTCACTACTTTTTGCAAAGATTTTTGTTATCAGGAAAAGTGGGTGGAATAAACGCCCTCAATGAGAGCTTAATAAGGAAAAGTAAATTTCAATTAAAAAAATTTCATAATTTCAACTTTTTCTTTGTATATACCTGAAAGCTGGCCGCTCTACCAAATTTCATAATCCTGCACCAATGGGAAGTGCTCTCTCAATATATTTAATATTAATTCTGTGAAAATGCGCGGATGCCAGACCCTCTGAATGTAAAATTTCAAATTTTAAAATTTTGCATTTGCTTGCATTTCAATTCTTACTGTTGTACTAAATTTCTACGACAATCAGAGGTGCTGATCATAATTGATATCAATTCTATTCAAATGAGCGGGTGCCACGCCCCTAAAGGTAAAATACCAAATTTAAAAAGTTGCCTTTTCCTGCACTTTAAGCCCTATCGCTGTACGAAATTTCAATATTCCACGACAATCAGTAGTACTCCAAATAATTTATGCAAATTCCATGAAAATAGGGGGATACCACGCCCCCTGAATGGAAAATCTTAAATTTTCGATTTTTTCCTTTTTATACACCACAAAGCCTACCGTTGTGTGAAATTACAAGATTCTACTCCATAATTTTGATGATCTGTCAATGAGTGAGTTAGTCAGTTACGGTTTTTGCTCTTATATCTCGGCAACAACTAATGCTAAAGAATTGAAATTTAGTGAGTTGACTAAACCTAGTGAGCTCAGCAAATGCTGCGAGTTTAAGTTTCTGACATTATTGGTACTGAAGTTAGAGGGTGGTCCAAAATCGCCTGAGTTTAAACCTGTACAAAGGGTGTAAAGCCAGAACTTAGCTGGGCACTAACGTGCCCTTTGATTAATTTTATTAATTATTAAATTATTGTTGTAATTGTAATATTTATTTGGAAGAAAATGCCATTTCAATTTACTCACATATTTTTCATTAATAAATTATAAAAAAACATTGCTTTACCGTAGTGGAAATCATTTTAATTTTAATAATGATTATATTTATTATGTTTTGAGTTGCATGTGATAACTACATAAGTCTTTTGAAAATGTGTATGTTGCTGGAACTTTTTATGTTTTGAGGTAGTTGATTGATTTCTTGATAAACCACTGTGGAATATTGATGTTTGACCTCTTGATGTTCTCATTCATTGAAATACCAGATCTTCACTATTTATATTGCATTTACATTTGTTGTTGCTTGATCATTAAGATATTCATCGAACATATGATTTTTTTTATTTTAAATATAAATGTTATTGTTAAAAACTCAAGCATGCCTTTTATACTGGCGTAATTGTCACGTTTTAATAAATTACGCAATGCTTTATTTTGCAGGATGTAAAGTCTGCTTTTTTGGGTTACATTACAAAAGAACAAAGGGGTTGGACAGTTCTCAAAATAAGGTTTAATTATTGCATTGCATACTCTTATTGCACACTAGATGTTCTTCACGAAATCTATGTAAGATGAACTGAACTTGGCAAAAATTACGTATTGACAAAGGTCCTCACTAGTCAACTGATGAGTCCATGTGAGATCGCCGGGACGAAACCCCAATATTTGTTGGATTAAAGGCCGTTAAAAGCTATTTTTAATCAATAATTCAACAAGTCCAAATATTATAGTGCTAAGTCTTCTACTTGGCTGATGTATTTCAGTAGTATATAGAATTTGTATTATTAAAAAAAACTTCTTATAAAAATGATTTTAACCGCCATGTTTACAAATAACAAATGTGAAAAAAAAACTATTTTGGATAAGTATGTTTTTTTTTGTAAATTCATTTTTATTTATTATTAACTTAAAACTAACTTAAAACTAGACAAAAATGTTTAATACTAACCTAATTATCAATAAGTTACAACTAATTTACTGGCCCTTTACAGGCGCTCTAAACTAAACTATATCTCTTAATACTAATGGCGCAAAATTTTAAACAACCCATTGTTAAGGGCTTAACATTTTAATAGTGAGCAATTTCCTAAGTTCTTATTGATTGAATAACTATTTCAATTTCTAAATAAGCAGAGAGCATTTGTAGGGTTTGAATTTTGATGAACACAATTATTGTTTTTATGCGTTGTAAATTAATTATATGTTGATGAAACCCCAACATGTGCTTTAAAAAGGTATTAGTTATTTCTATTTTCATCGTTATTTTAACTTCATTATTTACAACAAAAAAAAAAACAAACAAAATTGTGCACCAGCAGGACTCGAACCTGGGCACCCCGCGTACAAGGCTGATATACTATCAGATTCCATAATGGATTTAGCAAATTGATAAAAGTTAAAGTAGCCATTCCGTGATTTTAACTTTAGTAAAATGTTAAAATCGTTTAAAATTAGCTCAATCATCTTTTTAGCTTAGTAAATTGCTAAAACTGGCTTTAACATTTTACTAAATCGTTTAAAATTTTGCGCCAATTTTAATTAATTCTAATGATTTTATTTTGTTTTTACCAAGAAAACTTGTTTTAAAAAAAACTCGGTCTCATATCCTTTTTTAAATTTTTATTTATAAACAACGTAAAGCTAGACTAAAAATAATTAAAACTAGATACAGCTAACTTTTACTAATTAAACATAACTTAAACTACTTAAGATACCTAAAAATACTTAAAACTTCTTAAATCTACTTACAAACTAGAACAGCTACAGCAGCATTTTTCAGTTTTTTACTTGCGATTATAGGTACTATAAGGCAAGTCATGCATTCTCCAAAAAAAAAAATTCTAACAATCAAACATGACATTACTATCATAGAGAAGCCTAAAAAAGTGATCGGCAAAAAATGTCAGTCTTTCCGTCTGTATGTATAACGAGCTACAGCCTAAACGGCTTAAGCGATTACCTTCAAATTTGGTGTGTGTGGTTCTTTTGGCTTTCCTCAGAGGCAAAATTGAAATTTGATTTTTAGGCCTTAAAATAACGGTACCTGCCATACAACCGTTTAGGAAAATCTTATTTTTCTCAAAAAGGGCTCCAACGATTTTGATGAAAATTTTTGAGAATTTTTTTGTTGGCAATAGCTATCATTTAATCTGAACCAAGTCTCGGGAAAAGTTTCTCGATAACGGTATACTGGATTTCTTTCAAATTCTATATTTGAGAAGACCTAAGTAGCCAAACTAATTCTGCGTATCAAAATTCTTAATAACTTCTTTTTCCTAATTAAAATTAATTTTTAAAACTTTTTTTTTTCAAAAATCAATATTTTCAAAACTAATCAGTGCATACCAAAATTTCAAAAAAAATTTGTAGAATATCATCAAAATCCGTTCTACAATTTTCGAGATACTTTTTTATAAAATTTTCATTGATACGTGGCATCTAATCGTTTTCTTCGTTTTTTCGAAAAACCGATTAAAGTGATGGTTTTGGCCGTTTTAATAAGTTTAAAAAACGATTTTTTCCTACCTATACACCACTTACTTTCATTATATACATATGTAATAATGTATGTACATATTTACATTATTACCCTCCCAATTTACATAATTAAAATCCATTTAATTATACATTAGTAGGTAGGTACCTATGTAACTATTCCTTGAATCAACAATTCATTATACTAAGAATCAAGGTAATCTTACCTACATCGGCTTTAAATCTGCATAGGATAACTATAGGCTAGCTACCTACCAATAGCGTCAGTGAGTAACACTAAAGTTGTAAGCCACAAGAGCAAGTTCGTACGATCCAGTCGTGCATTTTATTTAATTTTATTTAATTTTTTTTTGTATATTTTGTGGACGCATGCAAACCACAGATACATGTGTACATACGTACGTGCATATACGCATGCACATACATATACAGACGCGCAGATACATACCCCCGCATACATAAATTTTTTTTTTTAATTTTTTTGGTGCCACCTCGACTGTCCCTTATACCTTATTACCCAGATCTATGTAAGTCGGCCAAGACATACCATCTTAATCGACTTTAGATATCATTGTGATGTTCAGAGGGCTACCAGAACAGTTTCTCTTGCTTCGCCCTATCCCTGCGGTCACGATCGGACACAGTCCTACTGAACCGAAGGCGCTCTTCTCCACCTTGGGCGATGACGTCTCGACCATATAGGAGACGCCTGTCTACAGTTTTTCGGCTGACATGGTAGATTAGCGGAACCGCCATTCTATCCTGTATCATCCCTTGACTATCTAAATTGCCTGAGTTAGACTACTTATCAGATCGCTGGTGTAAATGCTGAATATAATCGGCGAGTTAACCGCTCCCGGCTGAAGACCATTTTTAATACTAAAAATTGCGATAGAAGTTACATTACATTCCCACACACACTTGACAACAAATTTTCTACCATTTAGCATGTCATAAAACATATAAGCAATAGAGGTTTACTTATACCTAGCCCGGTAAGCTTTAGATAGAGACCTTCTAACCATACGGTGTCGAAGACCTTCTCCAAATCAACCAGACAGGCAACCGTACACTGCTTTTTAGATTTGTTCCATTGGATATCAGAAACCAGTTAAGACGCGGCATGAATTGTGTCATGTCCCGCCTTAAAACCGAACTGATTATCCGGGATGATATTTTTGTCCTCCGTCCACTTGAACAGCGCCCTATTAATTATCTTTTCAAATACCTTGCTGACACTCGGAAGAAAACTTATCGACCGGAGATTCGCCGGATTGGAGCTATCCTTTCCCTTATTCGAGAGAGGATGCACCACAGTTGTCTTCCACCGCACTGGATAATATGCATTATTCAGCGCGTTGTTAAACAGTGTGGTATAAATTTCAACTGCTTTTTGAGGCAAATGTCGTAGTACAACGTTGGATATAGCATCAACTCCTGCTGACTTCTTTTTCTTTATTGAATCGAAGATGAGCTCGAGCTTCGATCCCCACGCTAGGCGCATTCTTTTCTATACCTCCAGTTTTAATTGGATGTCGCCCATGGGTTAAAATGAGACAGTCAATACCAGGTTCTCAAATCCACTGTGCCAAACTAGTGCCGTGCAATTGAGGTTGCATTTAAAAGACCGTAGGTCTTACAGGCATATAGTTAAAATTAAAAAATACATTCGCTTCCCCTGTTGGAGATGAATGCATGTGATGCATGCATCTAACGTCTGAAATTTTCGTACATCACTATTATAATATATTACCTTATGACTAATGCCTTTACATATAAAGATTGCGACGCCTCCTCCTTGAGTGGAGTTGGGTCGGTCTCTTCTTACGATATTGTAATTATTGTTAGTCAATTTATGTTTCTGGTTAAGCTTAGTTTCGCTAGCCAAAAGCACATCTGGACTTAGGTCTTCAAGCAATTGGAATAAATTCGCCCTACGTTCGGTCCTAATCAGTGAATTTACATTCACAGCTAGGATCTTAAAGGGCCTCTCCGGCAGCGCGCCCTGAACCTCTAAGTTGCGTTAAGCTCGCCAAACAGAGTAGAGATGATCCACCCTAGTCGCCTGCTCCCTAAACTGGTTTTGGAGGCCAGTCAACTGGCCCTGGATGGCCAGCAGAATGCGCAGGTGCCTTAGGCACGGAGGCCTGTGGGGCTACCTTAGGTGTAGACTGTACCGTACTTCCCCTTCCTGACGCCTTTGGGCGTAAGAAATTTGAGGGTTGACGGGCGTTGTTGTAGGAGGGGCACTATTGAGCGTTTCTCTACCACTGTTTGCTTTGCTGCTTTATTATTTTTCATTAGCTGAAATGTCGGGCATCCCCGATAATTAGCTGGGTGTCCGTCGCCTCGGCAAAGTACACATTTTAGCTTAAAAAGGTAAGACCTCACTGGACGGAACTGCACTTCAGGGGAACTACGCTTCACAACTATTTATGTGAAATTGGATGAAGTTCAATTATTGCCACTTAGTGTAATGTAATGTAGCTTATACACCCGAAAAGAAAAAAAAATTACTAGGTATAAAAAACATTGCTCCAATTTTGAAAACAATGAAGGTATTTTGAATTTTTCACCGATTTTTGAACGTGCTATTATTAAAAAAATGCAATCAAAAACATCTATGTTGCTGTTTCAATAATTCCTGACATCGATGTTGTTTTTTTTTTTCAATTTTAACGTCGATGTTTTTCAATATCGATCATCCCTACAGGATATTGCTGTTGACATTTAATTCGAGTGTGATATTTAATGGGTGTGAATGTGTGTTTTGATTCTGACTTCGAATCCAGAAGGAAATTTCTTATTTATCTTTGGATATCAATATCCTTGAGAATTTTTGAAAAAGGACCTAAGAATTCAAACCAACCCACAAATATCCAAGAATCTAGAACTATACACTTATTATGAAACGGAAGATACTACTGAAGCTTCACAAGAGGAAATAAAGTCAATGAACGAGCTTCAATTTTGGACACCAACAGATCTGCCGCCGGGAATGGAACAAGAAAACAATAGAGATCTTACTTGGAATGAGATTCAAGGCAACTGATTCGTTTTTATTTTTAAGAAAAGAAAGCACCTGTCAAACAACAGATTCATGTTGCTATATGCTGATAATACTCTGATGGCTAGGTGTTCTGAATAACTAATAAATACTATTTATAAAGAACTTAAAAAGCATAGTAATATAAAAGACTTTGAAGAACTACAACATTATCTGGGTCCAAAATTCAACAACTGATAAGAACATACAAACCTGAAGATTTATAACAAACTTTAACGAAAATCGAAACAGGTTTCTAAAGTCCAAGTAAAGAAACAAGTCCGAAGTTACCAAAAAATTCCTTATATCGTCAAGCTATCACACTGAAGATCGAAGAACTGAACTGAGATTCTTAAGAAATATAGTTAATACCAGAAGACCGTGCGAAAATTTGGCACATTCAATAAGGTTTTGCAATTAAATTTTCAAGTAGAATTTGAATAAAATAAATAAACTCTTTATTGAATTGAACATATTTGTTTTATAGCCTATTCACACCAAACCATAAACGAGATTTTACTGGTTTTCCTCAAAACGAATACTAAAAACTACTCGTTTTCCAATACATTTTTCATAAACGACTTGTTTTGCAAAACGACACGTTTTTTGATAAAGCGACTTGAAAACGATTTGCAATTCAAATATGAATTAAACGAACAGATCTTCCATCAAGGGAAATTGAAATTGATTATTGTGAATACGATTTGCAATTCAAAGATGAATTAAACGAACAGATCTTCTATCAATGGAAATTGAGATTGATTATTGTGAATAGGAAAAAAAGAACAGCTGATTGCTTGCTGTCAAAAAAAATGTATTTCAAATCGTTCAAACAAATATGGCAGCGGTAAGGACATTTTTTCAAATACTTATTTGTAATACATTTTTAATGCATGAGTTCTTTTTATTTACAGGAAATGCAAAAGAAATAAAATGCACGAATGGATCGCACGTACTTGCTCCTATGTCCGATCACATTATATGCAAAAGATTCTTAATAGAAACGGCTAAAAGTATTTTTAAAGTCGTTTTTCACTTAATTTTTTATACAGGGTCCGCCAAATAACAACACGCAAAACATCCAGTGTAGCTTCGGCTGTGTGGCACGTAGCCCCGTCCTGTTGAAACCAAATATTGCCAATTTTTGTGAACAAAAATTCGTTCAACATGGCCCGATAACGATCGCCATTGACTGTAACGCCACTCCTTGTTCATTTTCGAATTATGCCTCTGCACCAAAATCCGCACCAAACAGTGACTCGTTTTGGGTGTATCGGCTTTTCAATGTATGCGTGCGGGTTTTTTGTGCCCCAGATGCGACAATTTTGCTTATTACATACTCGCCAATATCAAAATGAGCTTCATCTGAAAAGATGATTTTTTTTGGCAAAATCGGCATCTTCTCTAAGTCGATCGCAGGCCCACTTAGCGAGCGTTGTTTAAGCGTATACACAACCATATTCGTTCAGCGGAAGGACAAAACTAATTATCTGTCAAATCAGACATGAACTAAGTGTTACCATTCAGGAAATAAGCACTAGCTGAAAAAAAACGTTAAATGGCGGACCCGTTATATAAAAATTCATAAATTTTTTCTAAAAATTGGTAAGAACATTTTGAATATTTAGTAATATAAATTTAAAAACAAAATTTTAGAAAAAATCGCCCACCCTTTTTCGAAATATTGCATTTTCAAAAAAAAAATGTTTTTTTTTTTTCAAAAAGCCAAAGAAAAATAATTTTTTCGAAAATTTTGAAATGCCGTATTATTTAGAATTTGAAGGAGATCCTGTATACAAATTTTAATACAAATCCGTTTAGCCGTTTATGAGAAAGTCGAAAATCAATAAAATGGTTCTATGGCAGACACTACTTTATTTTGTTGGCCAAAATGTAGACCATACTCAAGTTAGTACACACAACAATTTTTATCAAAATCGTTAGAGTCGTTTTCGAGATAATTAAGATGGTAGAAAAATTTGTATGGCAAGTACCGTTATTTTTGGGGCTAACAGAACGATTCAAAAATCTATTTTGGACAATCACCTAAAACGCCAAACCACCAAGTTTGAACGAAATCGGTTCAGCCGTTTAGGCTGTAGATCGTTCTGCATACAGACAGACAGACAGACGGAATTTCCGGACCCACTTTTTTGGTGTTCTCTATCATCGTATTGTCAACTTTGATTAAAATCTCGAGTTCGATTTTTTTTTTCAAAATGCAAAACTTGCCCTATAGTACCTACATATATCGCAAGTAAAAAACTAAACGATTTTGGGGAAGTGCGGACGAGAAGTTCTTCATCGAACTTTGGGCTGAATATTATTATTAAAAGCTCACCTTTGTCCACATGCTTCTATGCATTGCCCAATTTTGAACTATTATTTTTCTTTTCTTTATAAGTGCAATTATTATTTTCCAATGAAGAAGACGATTCTTCCTGCTTGTAGATACTTCTGGCTCAAAAATAAAGTTGGTTAAAATCCTCATATTTAGTCTCTTTTTATGCAACATTATAAGATTTGATTGCTTAGCATTCATGTTGTATCAACGTTTTGAAAGCTGTTTCAAAAACAACTCAAATGTCAAACAAAAACAAGTAAAATGTTCGGTGTGAACGCTCTACTCGTTTTGGTAAACGAAAAGGGTAAACGAGTTTGGTGTGAATAGGCTTTTACAGTCTCAAATTGCAAACGCGATCAATTCCTATCCAGTGATACATAATTTATTGTATTTGACTTTTTTATAAGTGAGGAAAAAGGATTTTGACAATAGAAATAATATATATGATGATTACATCAAAACGTTTCGCCCCGTTAAAGCACTGCTATTTCAAGAAAATCACTACTTGTCCTATACACATATATATGTATTATAAAATTTGTTTAGTTTGTAAGAGAAATTGTAGTTGTATTTTACAAGGAAATTATTTTAAAAAATTCTATAATACAAAACTGACAAATAATGGTAACAATACTAAATAAAGCGGCAATCATAACCTCTGGCACAAAGTGACAATCGTCACCAGGTCCAGCCAGATGCTGGCTTACGCAGACGACACTGACATCATCGGAAGAACCGAACAAGCTCTACATGAATCCTTCATCTAGATCGAGCGGGCGGCACAAGATCTGTGGTTGCACATTAGTCAAGGAAACAAAGTGAATGGCGGCGTGTCGTATGCAAAAAGAACAGTTGGTCAAACGATCTGTGTCGCGGAGCATAAATTTGAAGTAGTGCAATCATTCAAATACCTTGCCTAAATTCTGTTTTTCAAATCTGTTTTTTTAGCCCAAAAATAACGATACATGTAATACATATTTTTGACAAATAAGGTAATCCTTAATTATTACGATAACGGCTAAAACGATTTTGATAAAAAAAAAACACTGCACTATTGTAAATAGACATTTTGATCTAAAAAAAATTGTACATAAAATGCTATTAACTGTAGCAGCCATAGAACCGTTTATACAGGAGGTTTAATGAGCAAAGAAAATTGAGATCACAGAGATCTCTTTCTTCTGGAAAATTTCACAGTTTTGCTGTCAAATATTGAGGACAAAAAAATGTTGGAGCCGCAGATAAATGTACGAGATAATTTAAAAAAAAATTTTGGTATATGACATCGAAAATAGGACAGAACTAAGGAAACGTAATGATTATAAAAAGTATTAAGATTGGCTACATTCAAATGTCAGTACGATAGACTATCTAATATTGATTAGTATACAACACCAACCTATCCGGATAGCTATACCTCGATTTCTGAATGCGGTCATTGCTACCTTAACACATTTATTAGATAAGTTACCTCACATACATATACAATTCATGACAATAGCTGTTCTGAGTGCAGAAAATTGTTTGTTTCGGAAACGTTGGTTAGAATCTGTTCTGGAATGCATTCCAGTTTAAAAGAAATCAAATGTTGATATTTTTTTCTTAGAGAGCGATACTAATCGTTTTCTAAAATTTTATTTGGTGCGCTGGTTATAATCTTCACGAAAACATGGCTACTGAAATTTGTTTACTTATTATAATGTTTTCAATTTATACCGATTTTTTTATTTCACTGGAAAGAAATTTACATCCAATATTTTTTAAAGCAATGCAATCTTACAAAAATACACAATTTAAAAGCAAAACTTACATGAAAGATTATCCAGCATATATGTGAGAAGTTTTTGGGTACCATTAGGCTCGTTATATATTGATAAAAATTCCTTCTGTAGTGGATTACCTAGAAGGCCTAAGACATGTAGATGAAAACATTTTCCTATTTCATAGGGAAGGACACGTAGACAATTGTGATTAAGAAGAAGTTCCCTAAAAGCAAAAATTTAAATATCTAATCAAAAATATTGCAACAAAATTTATTTGTGTATAAAATACCTCAGTTGAATAAGTTCTCCCAGTTCAGCAGGTAAACTTCTTAATTTATTACTAGACACATCCAAGGTGCGTAGATTAACTAATAATCCTATGTCTGAAGGCAACCGCATTAAATGATTATCATTTAAGTAGAGAGCAGTTAAATGTTCAAAATGCCACAATGTTGGACTTATATTACGTACATATCCTGCAAAATATTTAAACAAAAAATTAAACGTTAAACAAAAATAATACTTATATAGGGTAATATTTTACCTGTTATCTCGATGCCGGTCCAGCAAGTCTTTTTTCCAGAAGCTGCTTCTTCTGGCGACATAATAATTTGCTGCCGTCTATTACTGCTTTCATATTTGTCTTTGCTACGAGACATTTTGTAACAATTTCCTGAATATAAAAAAGTTACAAGTTATAAACATTTTTAATTTCTCGCAAATTGTAGTAGTTACAAAAATATTTTCAAATGAAAACATCAAGATATAAAATTTTGCATAAATTTATAAAAACAAAAAAGAAAAATTTTTACGCAAGATTATTTTCTAAATGTTTTCAAAATAAATTTAATTATATGTTTATTTTTTTTTTAACTAAAAGAACAAAAAAATATTTAAAAAATATAACCTTTCATAATAACCGGTTGTTGGTAAGCGTGTCTGCAAAATATTAATATATCGATTAGTGAAAGAAAAAAATAAAAACAAAAAAAAAAACAAAATCAAACAAGCATTTCGTATTATTTAAAAAAATAAAACGATACAAAACAACAACAATTAAATTGACATTTTAGTCAATATCACTATAACTACACACATAAAATAAAGAGATATATGTATATATATGTAAAAGCCAAACTTAAATTCAAAGACATAAATCGTTAAAATGGATGTAGGTGTCAATGTGTTTTAAATTCACTATGTAAAAAAAGTAAGCTTTATATTTGTTTTATATAAATATTAATTATTTAAATAAATAATTATCAAGCAAAAAAAGCTAAACAAAATTTGGGTTAAACCTATTGCCAGCACAACTGAGTTTGGATGATGTATGTTTTTGAATAATGGAATGATGTGTTATTACTCAAAAGTGTCGTTCAAAAATTGACGGCAAAGGTACAAAACTTGCACCCGAGAAAATAACAAATGAATTGAAATATGAACATGTTTCAGCTTCGTAGTTACGTCGGTAAATGATTTTCTAGTATGTTTGGGATCCTAAAAGTCTGAAAGCACACATGTGGAACATTTTTGAGAAATACGTATATAATTTTAGTTAAATTGTTTTTAATTATGAATTCATCAATTAAAATTTCGTTCAGTAATAGGTTTGTTCGTTCAGCCCAGAATTCACCCTATGGTCACCCCAAGGGCCATTTTCTTCACTACAAGTTGAGATTTTTACTCTCAAATAGTGATTTTGTTTTTCTTCACTCAAAGTTGACAGTTTCAACTTTCGATTCTCAACTCTCGAGTTGATCAACTTCTGGTTTCCTCAACTTCTGGTTTTCTCAACTTCCGAAAATAGCAGAAGTTGAGAGAGCAAACTTGAGAGTTTTATGTCAAATTCAAATTTGTAATACAAATTTTTTTGCATCTTCTCTCAAAAATTATTCTCTGTTTCGTTTTGAATAAAAATATTTTTTTAAAATAATATGTTCCGAGAAAATTATTATAGGGAAAATAATCCATCGTTTGCTTCCGGAAGCGAAGAAGAATTGATGGCGATTGGAAGAAGACAATATATAATGTGACTACGGGCCGGGCTTGAAAAATGATTTTATTCACCGATTTCGTATTTCAATGCGAACGATAATTTTGCACTTGGAATTGATAAAGAGTAGTTTGCCTTATACTGAAACAAGGTACGCAGTGAAATATTTTTTAGTTTAAATTATGCTAACTTATACATATTATGTGTAGATCGCGCGAATTACGACCAATTACACAATTCGCTGGTCGAGAACTATAAGCTTGTATGTAAAAAAAAATTTCCCAGATAATCGCCTTCAAAGTTTTAGAGGGCTGGTTTTAATGCAAAAATAGTTAGATGAATGTAAAGTATTATTGCAATATGATAAAGAACCATCAGAAAGAAATAAAACCATTAAAAATTGTTAATTTAATCACTTTAGAAGATTTTACAAGCATTTTAAAAAACGACATAGAGAAAGTTGATTAAAAATTCCGAACAATGTTCTATGTACAGGGTGGCCCACAAATCGTGCTACAATAAGAAATTTAAATAACTTTTATTTTAAGAGATGTATTTCATACATTTTTTTTTTATTGGATTAAAAATTAAATTTTATTTAAAATAACTAATGGTTTTTAAAGATGATAGAGCGCAAATGACCTCCACGAATATGCGGCACCTGATCAGAAAATTGTTCATTGCGGCCTGAAGGCTTGAAATTGGGATCGCCTCAATTATTGCCTTAATGGACCGCTTCAATTCAGTCAAATTCCTGGGTTTCATTTTGTACACCTCCTGCTTGACATAACCCCATAAAAAAGTCTGGTGCAGTCAGGTCAGGTGACCTTGGGGGCCAGCGGAAAGTGCAGTTTATGGATATCAATTTGTTTGGGAGTTTTCGTTGGAGCTCTGCCATAACTTGTGTGGCTACGTATGCACTTGCTCCATTTTGTTGAAACCAAATCCTGCTGAAAAGGATACGTCTTCGGCGAAGTTCTGGGTAAAAAACCTCCTTCACCATCTTTAAATAACGGTCCCCATTGACAGTTTGTATTACACCGTTTTCTTCAAAGAAGTATGGCCCGACAATACACCTTGATGAAACTGCGCACCACACAGTGACTCGTTCTGCAGTTCATTAAGTCAGAATGGGCCTCATCAGACATGAACAAACAATTTATCAATGTGTTAACTTCTTCGGCCATTGCAATCATTTTTTCGGCAAAATTCCAGGCGAACAAGCAAATCCTGAGGGTTTAACTTGCTTGTAATTTGGACTTTGTACGGAAACAAGTTTAAATCATCATGAAATATCCGTTGTAATGACCGTCTGCTAACTCCAATTTGGCCCGATAAGTTTCGAGTCGAAACACTTGTTGCCGATGCAACAGCCACGATTGTATCCTGAACCCCAACATTGGGATCTCGATGATACGGTCTTCGTTCGATGCTTCCAGATTCGGCAAACATGTTCACCAGCCTCAAAATGGTCCATCTACTCGGGGGAGTACCGCCAAGCTCCAGCCTAAATTCCCTTTGGACGGAAATGACGGACTGCAAAGAATGGTATCGCTGCACTATCCAAATCCTTTTTTCGGTATCCCAAGTATTCATTTTGATAAATCTAAATAGTAGCCTATAAAATAAAAAAAAATAAGCCAATTATTCACACTGGAAAAAAGTTATTACGTTTTTGTAGCACGATTCGTGGGTCACCCTGTACAACATATAAAACCTATTAGTACTGAAGGGATTATATGGAAGGAGAAAAAATAGGATTATTTTAAAAAAGACCTAAATTACGTTTGATTGATGTTTTTATATTTAAAAATAAGAAAAACATCAATAAAAATCAATTTTTTTAAAATGAAATAGTCCATAAATCACTGAATTGATGTAAACACTAAACGGATTTGAAATTATGTAAAATGGTTATATGTCATCGAAAACGTAGGACTTTGTGTTTTAATTAAAAATTAATAAATTCAAAAAGGTTCTATGTAGATTAATTTTACAAAAGCAAAAAGTTCTATGTAACTTAAAGGTGTTGTTTTTTTGTGTGACAAAAAGTACGTTAAAGGTTCTATGTTGAACATAGAACATTATAGTACTGAATAATAGTGCTAATTCAGTGAAAGTTCTGTCTGGGAATTTTTTTAAAATTTTTCGTTTTTGTTCTATCTGAAAGCCGCTAAAATTACGAAAATTTTAGCATATAAAACTCATTTTTGATATTTTGGTCGACCCACAACCTTATAGTTCTAAGCCAGCGAATTATTGATTGTGCTGCTGTTTTATGCACCCGGGTCAATTCAGTTGGTATTGCTGTTTTTATTGACGTAAGTATTTCAAAAGTGCAACGTATCGTGAAGCGGGTGTCAATAATTGTAATTTCTAACCTTTCAACCCAGTTGGTTCGCATGCCCAAAGCACGAAAAAACGGTTACAAGGAGCAAGAGAATTTTATGATACCTATAGCCAAATTTCCTGATATCAATAAATAAATTATACATTAGGTTTTTTGGTTTTTTAGTTCAGAGCAGAGTCTGAGTTGTCAAAAAATTTGTTTGTGTTTCTTATTAACTCAGAGCATACAGAGCTCCAAAATATGTGTTACTCTTTTCGTTCTGAACATGTGTAGATCGCACTCGACTCGAACATAATTGACTGAGCATATGTGAGTAAATTGCTGAACGCACAAAATGCCATGTGTGTCAAAAAGGAAAATGTGAAGAAAAAAAATATTAGATACATAAGATACAAAAGAAATTGATCGCTTATTGGTTTTCTGTATCTGGGTGTGTATCAGCGTAA
The DNA here is from genome assembly GCA_910595825.1 of Philhelius pedissequus. Taxonomy (NCBI): domain Eukaryota; kingdom Metazoa; phylum Arthropoda; class Insecta; order Diptera; family Syrphidae; genus Philhelius; species Philhelius pedissequus. Next base: position 16,152,411 of record OU343161.1, on the reverse strand, counting down.
AAAAAAGGATAGGTTTTGTGTTATATTGCTTTTTATGGTTAAAATGAAAATCTGTTCTGATTTGTGTGGTTCAAGTGTGTTTAAAAAACACATCAGTGTTCAGAGCTCGCTCCGTGTGGAACAAGTTCAGTGCATAATCTATGTGTTCGTACTCTGTTCAGTGCTCTGCTCTGAATGAAAAAAGAAAAACGCCCATTGTAGCACTCATTAAGCATTTAATCTGATTTCATAGATTGAACCAAATTAAATAAAGAGATTAATTCGTTACTTAAACCTCCGCGCCAAAAATATCTAAATTGCAGAAACCAAGTGCAGGTAAAATAGAGGTTTTCACTAGAGTTAACTTCAAAAAACAACGACATACGTTTTAACGAATGCATATAAGCTATGATACTCCCATTAGTATAATGACGGTTGAAGATTATGCCTCAATTTTTTTTACGTTTGCTGTATACTCGACCGTTCCGTCACCTAATACAATTCGCGACACATAACATCTGCACAGAATTTTGGAAACAAACTCGAACCCGTCGTCGGTCCTAAAATTATATGGCTTGTCGAAATCATCGCACATAATAAATTCAAATCTCACAGAATAAATTTAAATCAAAAGTTGAAATGTAGCTGTCAAAAATTTCCCAGGGAAATTTAAAAAGAAGAACACAAGTTGGCTAACTTTTAGATTTCGAAATAGATCAAGGTTCTTAGCAAATCGGGCAAATCACATGCACTCGAAAAGATAATTTAAACAAATTGTAAGTTTTATTTTCCAGAAGAAATAAAAGAAAGAAATTTTCAATTGGTAATTCGAAACCATTCGGAGTGCGTGTAAGCACTTCTGAAAATGTTCTATTGACATCCAGTTACAGTTCTCCTGAAAAGAAGAATTTCTCACATATAAGGTCTGTTTGTTATCTTTTTTATAATAAGTATTGCAACAACTGTCAAAATTAAATTGTGGTATAAATTTTGTAAATCTTGCAAAAAAAGTAAACAAACAATTGACCACATTTGTGGGTAAAATGTCAATGGTGGACAGAGAGTAGTGATGGAATGATAACTCGATCCACATCAATGCCAAATTTTAAAAAAAATTAAAGAGAAAAGACAAAAACAACACGCAACACAAAGAACAGTGCTCAAAATAATGTGGGTGGCAATGGCGCAGTGGATAAAATACTTGATTGCTAACTAGGACGTATGGGTCCGATCCCCACGCTAGGCGCATTCTTTTCTATACCTCGAAATTTAATTGGATGCCGCCCATGGGTTAAACTGAGACAGTCAATACCTGGTTCTCAAATCCACTGTGCCAAACTAGTGTCGTGCAATTCAGGTTGCATTTAAAAGACCTTAGGTCTTACAGGCATATAGTTAAATAAAAAAAAATAAAATATTCTGTAAGATAAAATAAGAAATGCATTTCTTTCTTTAAGGAAGGTCAGTTGAGGTCTTTGCAGAGTTAAAACAACTGACTCTGCTAGTTGATGAGTCAACTCGAATCCCTGACGTGGCAGGTCAATCTGCCAACCTTAGACTTGTTTCTTACCTCTGATGACTGTAAGCCTCCAGTCAAATCAGACCATTGTGTCATCTGTAAATTTCTCATGCCAAAACATATTAGTTAAAGAAAAATCACATCAGGTAATCGTTTGGCAATATGAGAAAGCCAACTGGGACGTTCTCAATAATTTCTTCAGGACATTTAACATGTCACTATTCTTGTCTCGATAGTATATTCCAGCCGAATAGGGTAAAATTCATCAAACCGAAAGAAAATGCATGGTTTGACTTCAGCTCCAAAAAGGTTATTAGTGCTAGTTTCCGGAAGTATAAAATCACACCACTGTGGAAAACCGGAATAAGTTCAAGCAAGCTAGAAAACTGGTAACGTTCATATTCAGAGAACCAAATTTTTGCATGACCAAAAATTAATGCAAAGGTAGTAAGCATTTTTTGTCATTTATAAAAAACATTTGAAATTCCATTTCGTCTTCGGTTCCAACGATGGTTTTTATTATGACATCCCTTTAGCAGCTCATGTGGAAAGGCCAATTTACAGCCGTAGTTCGCTATTAATTCGACACTGCCAGAAAGTGTATTGTCGTATCCAGTACATGAGAGAATAAATGATTTCATGGGACGAATCTTCTTACTCGTGTGCAGTTGCTAAAGTCCTTAAGGACCTCGAAATACACAAATCTGCTGCTGAAATGCTGATTAATTATCAGCCTAAGAAATATCTTGAAGAATAAAAGCTCCTTAATGACCGGCATTATGGCTTTCGTAGCAATATTTCTACTGGTGATCTGATGTTTATGTCGCCGAACAATGGCACAAATCTTTACATCGTTTTGGAGAAAGTAAGACTACTGCGCTTGAAAATTCAAAAGCATTTGACGTTTTGAATTTTGAGTTTGGCATCAAACTCTCTTATCGGAAATGCGCGCATTTGGTATCGATGAATCTCAATACAAGTTGACACTTTTCCTCTTGTTTTGCTGACGATAGTACTATCAGCTTTTCATATTCGTTTTCAGATTAACTCCCTTGTTCTTTGGATGTGGACCTGCAACGGCAGCGTTTGATAAGCTCATTAAATTCAGATCTCGTCGGCATTGTCCAATTGAGAATAAAAAACCGTGTAGAATTTAATGCTCAGTGCCTTCTGTCGTTAAAGCAGAACCCACTCCCATGCCTCTAACTGATATGGATGTAATCTATAGGACCTTCATTCGCCGGAGTATAACTCGCACATTTGGACATGTGCTCCTTAAACTCATTTGAATCTTTTTTTGAAAACAGAGCTCTAAGAATCTTAGGCGATAGAAATTTAATGGAAACATCTCTAGAACACCGTCGAAAATCTATCTCATTATTGCTATTTTTATAAACAATCTTCTAGCAAATCAGCTGGTTGCATAACCTACTTTAAACTATTCAACCATAATACTCGCTCTAGTAGGAATGCTTACATTTACCTTTGACCCAACTTATCAAGTACAGAGATTCTTTCTTTACTCGTACAACAAGAATGTGTTGTATATTTTTTTCCGGCTATATTTTTCCTTCTCACATTCTGAATTTCAAAACCAATGTACATCGGTATGTCAATTTAAATCCGTCCGTTTTCCTAACGCTCGCACTGTTCTTGAACATATTAAGGGTAGTCAGACCATCTTTAGCGCGCGGACAATTATAAAAAAAAATCATCATCAAACGATGAAAAGAAGTCAAAAAAACTTGGGTAATTGAATGCTAAGCTCAAAATTAAAATTAGTTTCATCTGTTGAACTTTAACCAGGGTTGACCCAGGTTTTCTTGATAACCCCAAGAGTTGCCAAAAATTGGGTTTAACGGTTCTCAAAAAAAAAGCCCAAGAGCCATTAATGTTGTTGAAGACTAAGTTATATCATCTAGTAATTTAAACTTAAAATATGATGCTTTGACCCGATCATTTACAATCCACAACATCAAAAGTTTCTATTTTCTGTTTTTGTAGGTTAAATTAAATTTGAGTATTCTCTTAATTGCGATTTTTTAAAATACCAAATTGCATACATAACGCGAATTCACAACAAAACAAATGCTTCAGATACATTTAGAAAGTTTCTTCGTTACCTCAACTAGCCCTTGGCTAAAAACCTATATTTACTTTATTGCAAGTTCAGAGCGACTTCACGTCTCGAAAAACACAAATATGTTTTCCAGGCTGAGTTCAGGCTCTTCATGAAAAATGTTTCAGAGTGACTTCAGGGCTCAACGATGTGGTGATGGGTTTTAGTTATGTACTTGTTTAAAAAAATGATGCATAATTTTAAAAAATTAAGCCGAGTGTTAATGCGAATTGTTGAATATTCTTTGTATATTGGTAATAAATCTCGATTTGTAGTTTTCAGAAATGATGTTCTTGGTATATTTTGATACTCTGCCAGATTTATTTTCTAGTTATACTCATCGTTTATGAAGTTAACAAATTTTTAAGCAAAATCATAAAGCAATCCTATATAGTGTTCACATTGGACCCACCCCCCGACTTATTTTGACGCCTTACTATTTTTGACATCGATTCTACTTATTTCCATTGTTTGTAAGAACCAGAGACTATAACTTGCAGTCTCAAGTCTTCTGGTATGCATTATGTATGTGTTGTTTGCAAGGACGACAATTAATTCGAACAACTAAACTGAGAGGCACTTATAATTTTTGCAAGATATAGCTACTCTTGGAATAGGGTGTATTAATCTCTAACTTTGAGCTCACATCACAGACTAAACTATCATACAATAGTATAGATGGAGTACGAAATTGTGAGAGCATATTATGTACATATATCTATGCTTAGAACGATAAAACTATCGGCCGATTCAAAGCCCGCTGTGTTTGTCTCTAACTACAGTGGAAATTCGATTAATCGGGATAACTGGGACTGATTTAATCACTAACAATCGAAAATTCCGGTTAATATGTACAGTGTTGACAAAAACATTCCCGAGTCAACTTTATTGATTGTTGGTTTGTGAGGTAAAATTTAATAATTCAAATTTTTGTAATTCATCACAAGGGGGAGAAGCGGGCTGTAAATCAAATGCTCGAAAATATAAGCATTCATTTTTGTAGGCTGTAAAAAGAGTAGTTTTTTTTCCCAACACGCCTTTTGAAAATGGCCCACAAGTTTTCAATCGGGTTCAGATCGGGTAATTGAGACGGCCTTTCTAAAACATGAATATTTTTAGACGCAAACCACTCTTTTAGAATAATGTTTGGGGCCATTGTCCTGCTGAAAAACCCAACGCAAAGGCATTTCTTCCTCTGCATATGGAAGCATTATTGACTCCAAAATGTATTTATATTGGAAAACAATCCATAATTCCTGTTATTTGGTGTATATGAACCGTAGCCTGCACTCGAAAAAGAGCTTAACTTTAGAGATAACATTTGCAGGCTTTAATCGGTTACCTTTTGAGCGTCTTACTGTCCTTGCACAATCGGAGTGAAACAAGTTAAATTAGCTTTCATCACTAAAAAGCACATTCTTCCATTGGCTTAAAGGTCACTTTAGGATTTCTTGCAAATTGAATCATGGGTTAAATATTTTCATTAGGATTTTAAAGTCTTTCCCAAACACCATTCATATCTTACCTTTTCTACAATGTACAATCAGTAAGAAGAAGCTGGTCGAAATTCAAAAAGAACGAATTCTCTTAACGGTTCCTAACCGTACTTGGCCCTATAGGCAAATTTAGTTCATTACAAATTGTCTTCGAAGTCGCAAAAGGGTCTTTATTCTTTATGCACCTATCAGCTTTAACTGTTGTTTTGCGAGGGTGTTCACCAATTTGATCTGCTTCTACTGATTTTCCGCTGATGATGTGACAAACCGTTGACGTTGGAATTTGCAACATTTCAGCTATTACTTTTTGCTTTGTAACGGCTTTTCTATTACTTTGTATCGAATTGCGTTGTTATAACGTGTTTTGGACATTTTTCAGCACAATATAATTTCAACTTACACAGCTCTGAACTTGTAAAGTATGTTTAATCTAGCGTGTGAGTCAAAAGACACGAAAAATCCGTTTTTTTTTTAACATCGAGACTCGAAATCCCCCTTAAAACCGGTTAGTTTTGCACAGATATGTTATTGAAAACCGTTATAAATTTTTTTTATTGATCTTGTCATCGTAGCATTATATTTTTAAGGTTGTTATTAAATTGTCTCATAACCTTTGCAAATTATTAATAAAACTATACAAATTTATACATTATGCTGATTAAAAATACGGAATGTTTTTGGTATGTATATGAAACAGTATAGAACTTGATTTAATAGCCTCATCAATCAGAAGCTTTGTAATTTCTAAATTATTTTAATTATGAAAAAGAACTTTAAACACAGTTTACAAGTTTTTTTTAGAACTGAAATATCGTTGTTTGATTGTATTGGATTATGTTGTTTTTCATTATGTTCTTGTTTACATACGTATATTAGGAATATATAAAACTAGAGTTACACGGCCATCGCTTAAAAATGCCCAGGATGAGCTCGCTAGTCTGAATGTTGCACTGGAAGAAATTCGTATATGGTTTCCAGGTCATAGAGGCATTCAGGGTAATGAACGTGCTGACGAGCTGACCAGACAAGGATCGGCTCTTCATAGCTCACTGGCAGAAAAAAATTGACATTTCCCTAGGAACTATGAAGGGTTATATACATATTCAATCTTCCTCAAAGAATCAAATCGCAGGTTAGACAGTTTACCGTTACGTCTACAACGATATGGCTCACCTATAACAAATCGCGAACCGCGGATCTATTATACAGACTCAGGAAATACATAGCGAGGATCGTGGCAATATGTGTGGGATAATGGCCAATAGGAGAATATGTGGGTAATATGGATATCCTTCTCAATACCAACCGTCGCAGTTAAGAGGATCCGCAGAAAAAAAACTTATGCTCACTTCCTCTGCAAATCTGACCAGTTGGAAGGACTTTACACAATAACAATAGTGTACTTTCAAAATTCAAAATTAAAGATTTAGTCTTCTTTCTTAACAACACGAAATGGCTTAAGGAAGTCTGAAAGTTGATTGCAATATAAAACACATTGACCAAACCACAAACTAATCCTTCCTTAACAGAGAATAAACATCTGAGTTGTTACCTCACGTCGAAATGTATCCAACATGGAACCTCCGTCTTTGACGTATTTATAATAAGTTAGGTTAGACAGTGTGGTCATACGGCAACTTACCTAACACTTGGTTAATTAATTGTACTACGCAGGGTATAAAAAGGATAGATATATAGGGATGGATAAGAAAAGCATTATGTGGTATTTAGGAATGAGATGTCTCTTTGACACGCCTGATAGTTCTAATTGGACTTGATCATTCACAGAGAAGAGCCCACTTCGCCACTTCACCTCATTTGGGTTCCCATTGACTTTTAGCCCTTTAGGATTTTAAACAAAACGGTAAGATTAGCTGCAGTAAATATTTTTTTTTCTCATATCTTGCAAGAGTTCTCCAAAACCGGACAGGTTTTATTTCCTTTGAGAAACCTCTGGTAAATTCTATCAGACCAAAAAACATAAATATTAAAAAAAAGAGCCAGATTCTTCTTTAGAAAAACCTACAAGTAACAAGTAACAAGTCAGCCGTGAAAAGAAGTTAGATTTAAAATTAGTCCAAGTTCTTACTTCATGAAGTTTTAATACCAAATAAAGAATAATGATATTGAAACAACTACAAATTAAAATTATTTAACGCCCCCTTAACAGTAAATCTCAAATCTTATTTGTTTTCTCTTTTTATGTACTGCAAGACGACTACTCAAGCAAATTTCATTATTCTACAGCAATCAAAAACTCTTATTATAATTGACAACAATTCTGAGAAAGTATTTTTTTTTCTTTGTATGCCCTACCCTTCTACCAAATTTCATCGTTCTGCATCATTCTGAGAAAGTGAGCAGATAACACAGCAGAAAACGCCAATTTTTTTATTTATTCCTTTGCTTGCATCTCAAAACCTACAGTTGCGTTTTGCAAAATAACAAGATTACAAGGAAGTCGGGAAGTGCTCCATAATTTTAATTATCCACAATTTTGATGATCTGTCAGTCAGTGAATCAGTTACGGTTTTTGTGATACTTGATATGCCTTATATCTCAGGAACCACTTATGCTAAAAAAAAATTGAAATTTGGCGAGACACCTGTGCTTCACAAGCTTAGCAAATACTAGGAATTTGAAGTATCTGACTTCATTGGTACTCAATATAGAGGGGGTCGAAAATCGCCTGAGTTTGTTTCTGTAAATGGGTTTAGTGTCACAACTTAGCTGGGAAATCCCGTGCCCTCTGGCTTTTATTGCATTGGTATAGTTGATACTTAATTTGTTTGTCTCGTATCAAGAGTTGACCCGTTTTTTTTGCCCAATTCGACAACCTTACTATTCCCGTATGCCTATATCACGTTTTCAGGGACTCATTTAAGGTTTCCTGGTTTGTTGCGCTGGGAAGTCGCGATAATGGGCAATTGTTCACAAATTTCAAATGAGGAAATGATCAAATGGAAATGGCGTCAATTAAGTCTGTCTACAGATATCAATTATTGACCATTTCACATGTTGCAAGAATCTTTTCAGCCTCCAAGCCTGCGCCAGCAGTTCCGCTTGAAAGAAATAGAGTATAGCATGCACGTACCTCATTTAAAAGCATTAATCAGAAATAATATACCGTTTTTTTTTTTTTTTTTTTTTTTGATTAAATCGGCTCAGAGTATCAAAATTTCAAAAAAGTGTTTCAATTGCATGAATTACATATCCCGCCACACCAAACTCCTTGCGATAAGGTTAACAAATTTCGTTTATTAAAAATCAAAAATTAAAGCAAATAAACCAAAACACTCGAGAGAAACAACAACAACAAAAATTGTTATACATAATGTAGGTATATGGGGTAAATTAAATGCAAGTAGATACCTAGGTACAAAGAATTTTTAATGTAGCATAAAGAAAACAAAGAAATGTGTTTATTTTTGGTTAATTCGCAAACCTTCATCTACTTTTACCAAAATGAAAATTAACTTTTGATATTTTTTTTTTTTCGTGGTTGATAAAATTACAAGTAGTAGGTAGTGACGATTTCTGACCAAGAAAGTAGAAATTTTGTTTTGACGACTTTTTTTAAGATGAAAGTCGAGCACACACACTAGACTGGAGACGTGTCGTGAGTTTTAAGTTCTCAAAAAATAACATGAAAATAAGTAATTATTTGGAATTGAATAGAATAATTTTTTATCGACACAAGCGAACGACCCTGTCTTCGAGTTTTTTTATTTGGCATTACACATTTTGTTTGAGAACAAAAGATGTAAGTTTATTAATAATTAATAGCCAGCATACAGTACCTAGACATTAACTATAATTTTATGTTTTACCACTCCGTTAGAACAAATTAATTTATTTTGTAAAATTTCTTTTTTTCCGCAAAAGAAAGTCGTTATATTTTTTTTTTCTTTTTGCACTTTGTTGGGGAAAGAATTTTTTTTGTTTCTTTCTTTTTGGTTCTTTTTTTTGATACTTCTTTTGTCACTGAATAAATTTTTGGGAATTCTCCCCACCGACCAATAAGGTTTAGGGTGAGGTGGCGAAGACGGCAATGATATTTTTCTGATTTTTTTTTTGTTGGAAAATCTTGAATTCAAATTAGAAAATAACAATATGCAAATTTGTTAGAAAATAAAAAAAAAAACAAGAAGTTTTCTGCGGTCGTTTTGTTTTGGAGTTAATTTTCCATTTATAAAATATGACACAACATAACGAGAAAAGCGAGCGAGCCACAGCACAGCAATAAAGAAATTCAATTCACCACGAAAGATATACACTTGCTCAGGGATAAGAAAACAATTTTTACACACGGGTTTTTTCGTTTTTCCAATGATATTTGATAATTTAATTTATTTATTAGTCAATGTTCTCACTAAAATTTAATACAGACTTTTAATTTCAATGTAAATATTTAATATGAAGCAATTTTCACGAATTACGAAGTTGACGCTGTGAATACATCTCGCATCGCGTATTTTTTGGGTTGGCTTTGGCTTCGCGGTCGATGTGTGAGTGTGTTTTTTTGTTCGTTTCAAGTGGTGAATTTTTATTCATCTGTCAAAAAATATCAAAGATACACACCAGTTTTTATTAATGGCAGAGTCCAGGTAAGAATGAGCATACAACGCAGATATTGATTTCAAAGTCTATCAAAGAAACGATTCGTAGATGGCGAATGGATATTCCTATGGAAATTAGAGGTATTTGGGTCTATTCGGCGAGATCTTTTATTCTGTTATTCTGCTATTCTGTTATGAATTTTCATACAAAAGTTTAAGCTGTCAAAAAATCTTTTATGAATTATAATTTTGGTATTCTGCATGCTAAATCTGCTATGAAATCTTTTAAGAAATCTGTTAGTGAGCTGTCAAAACTTCGAAATTCTCAACAAGTCTTTTACGAACTGCATTTTTGGTATTCAGCATGCCACAATCTGTTATAGAATATTTTATGAATCATAAAAGAATAAAAGACACATTTTTGTTACTTTTATCATAAAAGATTTCAATATATGAAGTAAAAACATTTATTTTGGTAATGAATTGTCCGTTAAAGGACAGATATAACAAAATATTATTAAAATACATAATAACAAGCACAAGTATGTAAATAATTTAAAACTAATTATTTGAATACACGAAAGCACAGAACACATTTGATGGATGAAACGTAAAAGAAAGTGTCGCTTATCTTGCCTGAGTTCGTTTTGTATTTATAACTTTTTATATTGGATATACATATTAAATTCAGGATCAGGAACTGGTTTGGAGAAATTAGATTAGACAAAGAATAATTATTACATATTTATCTACGTGAAACAAAACACAATAATTCCGCAGGTTAATTTTATATTGTCATTCGTCAGTGCCGACTGCCGAGTTTTTATTTACCTACTACAGCTGATAATTTGATAGCAGATTTTAGGTCTGTTCGTATTAATGTTTCTTTTTCGAAGTTACATAACAGTCTTTTATAAAAGATCGAACTCCTGAATAACAATTATAAAATATCTTTTATGGTGAAGATCTGTTATGCACCATAACAGAAAATTCATAGCAGAATAACAGATGTGGCAGAATAGGCCTAATTAGCGGTTTATGGGGTACGAAGCAAAACAAATGTTTAAGTGCGTTTTCATTAGAGTTCAAATTACGTAATTTGGCAAATTACATAAAAAGTGTTTTCATTACAAATTATCTCATTTCGTTTGACATCTGGCTGAATTGGGCTTAATTCGGCTGAATTTCATTTGACAGTTCTTTGCCATTAAACATTTCATAAGACAACAAATTGTAAAATTTTAAATTGGAAACAAATATCTTATTTAATATGGATACACCTACCTTAATAAATACAAGTCAAATTACAAGGAGCATACAAAGTTGTGTTCTTAATTTTTTTAATAAGGAGGGCTCAATTTACCCGTCGCCGACAGCAAAGAAGGCGGGCAATGAAATGTATGCAGTTGAAAATTTGTATGCTTTCAGAAGTAATCTCAAACTGGAACAATCCAAAAAGGTTCTGGAAGAAGGTATTTACTTACATACATAATATTTCCAAACTAGATCTCTCCTTAACACAATTTGTTTGTTGTTTACAGCCTCGAGAAAGCCTTTTTTGGGAAAAGGAAGTTCCCGAATCCGTTGAAGATTTCTTTAAAGTAAACTTCCGCATGAGTCGGGATGCATTTGCTACTTTGTGCTTACGACTTAGATATTTGGAAAAAAAGGAGACAAGCTTTAGAAAGCCCATACCACTTGACAAAAGGATTGCAATTGCTCTGTATTCATTAGGACCATCCGCTGAGTACAGAACAATTGGTAATCTTTTTGGTGAAGGCAAATCTACCGTTTGTTTCGTATTAAAGGAGTTCTGAATATATGTTTGGCGAGTACTATAGCCAATATAGGCCAACAAATATCCCCTCAACGAAGCAACTATTCCCGAGCCGGTGGAAGGTTTCCAACGAATCCTCAGTGTGGGGGAGCTATTGGTAAATGTTTTTGATTGTAACTCAAGTTCGTAAGTTTTATCTTAATATATTCATAGATCGATGTCATTTAGAAGTTCGGCCACGAAAAGAGGACGCCATTGACTATTATAATTATAAGGGTTGGTACTCTACAGTTCTACTGACGTTGGTTGATTATAGGTACAAAATTTCATACCAATTGAACTTTCTGTATTGATAACCATAACCGTTAAGGTACAGATTTCTCTATATTACCATCGGAAGTCCCGGTCGTTATTACGACTCCCAGATATTTGAGAAATCGTCCCTTAAAACTCAACACCAAAGTTCCATATTTACAGATATGGCAAAAGAAATATCTGGAGTTTCGGTTCCAGTTCATATGATTGGAGATTCGGCTTTCCATTTTTCAAACATTATGATGAAGCCGTATCCCTTCAGCGTTTTTTCGAGTGCTCGGCAGAAAAATTTCAACTACAGTTTATCCAAATGTAGAAGAGTTTGAAGGCGAGATTCCGAAGGATTGGCAAGGGTCTTAACAACCACATTGACAATGTCAACAGCATTGTGAAATGTGCGTGAGTTTTGCACAATTTTCTGAATGATAATAACGACAACATAAATGATCACTAGGTTGCAACAAAACAAAATCAGAACAGTAGAGCCCAACCAGAAGATAATTCCGCTTTGTGCGATGATGACCCAGATGCCGACAAAATAAGTAACGCAATAAGCGAACACTTATGTCAGTATTTTATACATTGCAAAACTCTTCTATTCCAGTTTTTACCAAAAATGAGTTAAATATGAGGAAGTGTACTTTAGAAGTGCCTTCATCTGCGTATTTAACTAAAATTTATCAAAACTTATTACTTCCTACACATTAATACGTACTTGAAAGGTTTTTTTTTCAAAACTACACTATTCCTGGAAAAGTGGAAAAGAAGAGTTTTGAAATTATACCCCTGAAAAATACTATTGTTCATAATTGGAATATTAAACGCCTGATAGCGAATTATTAAACAAATTTGATTATCTTAGAAAATGTTTTAAATAAAAAAACTGCCTGCCTATATTTTATGGCACTTCCGGTTTTGATATCAAAATACCAAACAAAACTAGTGCTTACTAATACTTACTAAGAATAAATACTAAATACTAAAAATACTATTTCTTTATAAAACTCGTATTCGACTACAAACGTATGTTAGCATTCCAACAGTCATATATGTACGTATCCAACTTATGAGTACTACTTAAGTTGAGAAACGCAAAACATCATAATTCCGAATCTAATATTAATCAGAATTAAATTCGTGTTTGTGTTTTTAGGCCTCAACGTTGTTTTGCATCCTTGGAATATTTCCGCTATTTTCTTTGATAGACAGAACAAACACTGTTAAAGTTAAATCAAATTAAATGCTTGACCCGACTTTCTTGCAATTCAATGATGCCTACAAATATATACTTCTTTCCAAATTTGCTTACATACTATAAACTATCGGAGAACCCAAAAATTCTTCCAAATGGTCTGAAGGTGGAGCGATTGTGGTGAAGTTTGTCGGAATTGCGGAAATCCCATTCACTGAAGGACTTTCTGCAGGATATATTTGTTTACCATTTGCTGAAGTCCTCCTGACACAAAATCAATTTTTTCATGATAATCGTTTTTTTGTTGTTTTAGTATTACTTGCATACTTAAAAAAACATGCAACAAATAACTTAAGTACATGATCTTTATTTAATACTAGCAGATAACCTTTCCATGCAAAGGACTTTCTATCCAACAGGAATCTAATGAGATCATCTATCATCCTATAGAATTTAATTAAAAACCCTTCAGTCTTTGAGGCGTGAAAGCGGAACAAATACACAAATTCTCCCATTTAAATCGATAATTTTTGGTAGGATAATCCAGTTTATCATCTAGCTGCTTACCAAATTTTATTAAAATCCATTCAATGGTTGAGGCGTGAATGCGAAACAAATACCCAAGTATATATTTTGTCAAACAAAATCTTCCCAATTTCCTCCTCAGTTTCTCGGTGCCAGTTTCTTCATGTGAAAGCTACAAGGCAATTAAAGGAAAACGTCAAGAAAATCTCCAGCAACTGGTCTCCCTGTGTGAAAGGGGACATAGGTGTCTTCGATATGTATGTTAGTTTTAACTGAATGTTTTCATTCAATTTGGGGAATAATTTATGTGATGTTGAGAGTGGCATCACCGACATCTCGAAAAAAAATTTGGCATAACTATTCGTTCTTTAGTGCAGATGGATTGAACGAAGATGTATATAAATCGGTAAGTTGGCGGGCAGATGCAGTACGAGGAAGAAGTGAATGAGATCGCCAAGACGCAGTATATTACAAAGTCATTGAATTCAAGATTATCTACTCCATTTTATCTTTGTAAAGCATTGTCTGAAAATTAGCAAGAAATACTAAAAGTATATATTTATTAATTTATTTAAAACTATGTTTAAATTCTCTGTATCTTCTATATTCTAATGTATTTAATTGCACTTCTAATGTATATAATTGCACTTCTAATGTATTTAATTGCACTTCTAATGTATTTAATGTACTTTAAGGCACTTTAATTGGACTTTCATTGCGCTTTGAATTACACTTTGTATAAAATAAAAGATCAAAAAGTCACTGACAAAGGTATTGTTTATTTTCGAAATAAACCTTGTTGTTAAAACAACAATTTCTTCAAATTTCCTTTACAATAATAAGTAATGGAAAAGAAAGAAACGAACACACCCAAAAAATGAGGAGAAGCCAATGACTTAAAGGTCGACAAATAAATATAAACAATATATCATACAAAATTTGTAAGCTTTCGGACATAAATGAAATGGTGCAGTGCGATGAATGCAATGAGTGGTACCAATTTGTACATGTAAACGTAACAGCAGCCATTGTAGAGGAGGACTGGAGTTGCTCAAATTGCCAAAAAAGCCAAAACGTATATGCAGGATCTATTCTCTCAAAAAAGATGTCGTCAAGAAATCGTCTTGATATAGAAATGAGGATCCTAGAAGAGGCAAGATCACTTGAAAAGAAGAGGGATGAAGAGGCAAGGGCACTTGCCAAGAAGAGGGATGAAGAATATTTAGAAAAAAAGACTCCTGCTCGTAAAAGGTAGTCAATGTGGCATGAACTCAGTGAGAAGTGCTGAACGAGTGGTTGAGAATGGGTGCAGCTAGGTCACAATGTGCAAATGGAACAACATCGTAATGTGTATGCAACAAATGCTTTGGAAGATACATTACAAACAACATTTAATGATCATCTGGGAGGCAGAGCACACTTCTCGCATTCCCAACAACCCCTTTCAAGTGCATCATCACTACGCAATCCAAACGAACCAGAGTCGTCTCGATTCAACCAAAAAATTCCGATTCACAGCCTAACAGGGTTTAAATGGCAAATCCCCACTCAATGTCAAGAGATCTTCCGAACTTCTATGGTAGCCCCGAGGAATGGCCACTATTTATAAGTACTTTCGAACGTAGTACAAGGCTGTGTGGTTTCAGTGAGGAAGAGAACCTCATGCGTCTACAAAAATGTTTAACGGAACGAGTCCTCGAGGCAATGCGTGGCAGGTTGATGCTGCGCCATCAAACGTTCCAAATATCATGCACACATTACGAATCATGTACGGCCGTCCAAAGATAATTATAAAGACACAAAAAATCCAAGCTGAAACGAAAATAAACGTAGAAAAGATTGAAACCGTAGTATCATATTTACTGGCGGTGCAGATTTTGATTTCTACTATGGAGGCCTGTGAATTATATCCATATTTGGAGAATGCTGAGCTTTTGGATGATCTCGTAAGTATACTGCCCACACAGCTGATGCTAAATTGGGCCGCGTATATTGAAGATATGCCGACATTCAATCTATTGGATTTCAATGCCTAGTTGTACAGGCTAATCGACAACATATGTAGTGTCAGTCCGGGTACATCTTTTGATCCTGAGAAACTACAAACACGCAGGAAAGAGAAGGCTCATGTCAACGCGCACACAGAAGACGATGATAATCGAATAACATCAACGAAGCGGCAGTGTACAGTGTACAAACAAGCATGTAGTGGGTTGGAGTTATGTGTACGGTTCCAAAACATGAACCTAAATGAGAAATGGGAAACCATAAAGAAAAATCGACTCTGCCGCACGTGCCTGAGAGCACATCCTAACTCGCAATACAATTCAACTGCAATACACATGGAAAAAAAAATTCTCGATTCCATAATTATTAGGACGGTGAAATCGTTACGCTTACCCCAACAGTCTCTAGATGTTAAACAGCTGGCAACCAAGTATCCTTACATGCGGGGATACCCCATTGAATCCTATGAAAAGGCAGTTCCTCGAATGCTGATTGGTGTTGATAATCTGAAGCTCCCGATTCCTCTCAAGGTGATTGAAGGAAATGAAAGAGATCCTGTAATAAAAAAACACGACTGGGATGGATTGCATAAAGTTAAATTGTTAAATTGGTGAGTTGAATTTTAATTTCACCGATTTTCATGAATGCGGGTATGTGAAAGGCGGCGGCATTCTCCAAAATATGTTGAAAGAGTATTTTCTCTGTACAACCTGCGAATGGAACAAAAGAAATGGCTGAAAACGAAAGAAGAGGAACGGGTTTGTGAAATGCTAGAAAACTTGACAGCAAGAAAGGTTGATCTGTTTGAAACTGGTCTGTTGTGGAAACATGAGAACGTTAAGCTGCCGAACAGTCAAATGGCTCTTAAGAGACACAACTGCTGTGTAAAAAAATTATCTCAAAACGCAGACCTGTCTAAGAATCTCAAACGTCAACTAAAGGAGTATAAAGAAAAAAAGTACATCCGCAAACTATCAGAAAGCGAAATTCAACAACAATATCTGCGAAAGTGTTATCTTCCGATATTTACTGTCGCGAACGAGAATAAAACCGGCAAAATAAGGATGGTTTGCGATGCTGCTACCGAGGTAAACGGAGTTTCTTTGAACTCTGTAGTGATGAAGGGACCTGACCAACTAGCTTCTTTGTTATCCGTTCTATATCGCTTGCAAGAAAGAGCAATAGCCATATGTGCTGACATTCGTGAAATGTTTCACCAGATAGGCGTGAAAGGTGAAGACCAGCACGCACAACGATTCCTCAGGAGCGATGATTTAAAAAGTACACCAGATATTTATGTAATGCAGGTGTTGACGTTTGGGCCACTTGTTCTCTCAGCAGCGCGCGGTTTGTGAAGAACAAGAATGCCAGTGAATTTTCCGACAAATACCCGAAGGCAGTGGACTCGATCTTGCATAGTCATTACGTGGATGACCCACTGGACAGTGTTGACACTGAAGAGGAAGCTGTAAAACTGGCCAAAAAAATAAAGTTTATACACCAAAAGGGTGGTTTTGAGATACGAAATTGTATCTGCAATTCTTCATTCTCATGCTCTCGATGAAAAGAGACTAGAAGTAAAACGAAATCTAGATATAAATCCAAAAGGTTCAGCTGAAAAAGTCTTGGGTATGTGGTGATGTACAACCACAGACACTTTCACCTACTCAATCTCATTAAAAGCGTCTACAAGTGAGTTGCTCACAACTGAAATAACGTCAAGTGGTTCGAGTTCTAATGACCATATTTGATCCTCTAGGCTTAATTGCGAATTCGTTAATCTACATCAAAATTGTAATGCATGAAATCTGGCGATCTAAGCATGAATGGGATCAGGCTATTGACGACAATTTATATGAAAAGTGGAAAATGTGTGTGAATCATTTGAAGAACATCAGCAAAGTAAGAATTCCTAGATTCTATTTGAGAAACATAGTTTGGTGCACACGATTCTTGTCAACTGCATGTCTTCGTAGATGCGATTATCAATGCCTTTGCTGCCGTAACTTACGTTCGTGTGACTAAAGGGAGCCTGGTGGAATGCAGAATAATAACTGCATCGATAACACGCCTAGAACTCGAGGCCGCAAGATTAGGAGTACGTATGGCGAACAGCATAAAGCAATTTCATACTATAAGATTTTCAAAGCAAATCTTTTGGACAGATTCCAAAGTAGTTCTTTCTTGGATTCATTCTGATCACCGAAAATATAAGCAGTACGTTGGATTCAGGGTAAGTGAAATACTCCAGACAACTGAAACCAACCAGTGGATATATATACCCTCAAAAGCTAATGTAGCAGATGATGATATGAAGTGGCAGAGTGTCGGATTTCGATATGTCTAGTCGTTGGTTTGTTGAACCATCATTTCTAACGCAGTCCAAGGATAGGTGGCCTGGAAAATTAACACAGATCCCAGACACACCAGAAGAACTCAAATCATCAGTTTAATTCCACCATGCGGTTTCTGATTGTGCCTCAGTTGAACCCAAACGATGTTCTAAGTGGATAAGACTGGTGCTTATACAAGCATATGTTTCTCATTTCTTATGGAATGTAAAGGCAAGGAAAAAAATGGTCTTAGCAAGGAATGATGAGTTCATAACAAGTGAAGAATATGTCGAAGCCGAAAACAACTTATATAAACAAGCTCAGTTGGATTCATACCGTGATGAGATAGCAATCTTTAAAACCAATCTTAATTCACCTATAGAACTACGTAAATTGTTCGATAAGTCGAGCCAGATTCGCAAGTTATCTACATACATAGACCAGAATGGCATAATGCGACATCGTGGAAGAGATGACGCTATGATTGGTGTGAATGAAGAATTCAAGCGCCCGATACCCTAAGTTAACTTAGTGCGTTTTTAACAGTATTTAAAATTATCTAACTGGCTTAGCGCATTTTATAAATTCAAATAATTCATGTTTAGATTTATATATATATGGCTTTTGTACATAGCGTACATAGATATCATCATTTTAGATCACATACACATTGCATCAAAACGTAAGAAACTTAAAAAAAATTCTTGATGCACTTTCTGCTCGTGTACCGACCAAATCCTAAAGAACCCCAGCTTAACAAATATAAATACAATCGCTAGTTTCTCAAAAGAGCAAAAATTGTAACATGAGTTCCCAAGCAAAAAAGCCATTTTACACGCTGATTTTGTTTTGTTATTAGATATGACAGTTCTTCTGAAAAGAAGAGACTATTGATTCTGGATTTGAAGTCAGAATTAAAACCTGAACCACGCACCCACTTACATCAACTAAATGTTAAACTATGTTCCTTACGTTGTCTAGCTTATTTCCCAACTTCTTCAGATGTAGTTTGTTTTAAACCAATTAATTTCGATATTACAGTCATGTAATTCAAATTAATTTTTGCATACTTAAGTAAAATTTATTTTGTTATTACATTTTTGAATATTCGGCCCTATCACACAATCCATTTTAATCGAAAATCTACTACGAATACCGAAAAAATCCATCACAGTCATTCTTAGTTGAAAATCTGCTACGAATTTCGAAACAACACGTAGAATTTGTTATTACTAAATCCAAATGAAACGAAAATATTTTATCTTTCTCTACGACAAGTTATTATTCCCGTAGTCAGGTGGAAAACGGTTGTCTGTAAAAATATAAGTATTTTTAATGAATTTTTATTCAAATTCAAGTCTTCTCTCTGGTGCAGTGGACAATGTCATTGCAACTTCGGAATTCTTACCAGCACCAAGCGAAGCAGCCAGCTGACAACCCAAGTTTATTGATGGGGAAAAGCTAACTTCTTGAAACTCCTGTTGCAGCTCCTCTAAAACGTAGTTAAACGCTTCTTTATTCAATTCTTGTAAAACTGAAGAAGTTTCGATTTAATAATTTTTAAATTTGTTGATTCATATCTATATATGATTATTAATAACGAATTAACTTGTGATGATGTGAGGAAGTCTTCACGCCTAAAATACCATCAAGAAAAAATAGAGTGCGACCGGATCAGTTGGTATTGTAATGTTTTAAGAAGAGATTCTGAAAACCCCGTCAAAAAGACAATATTATATTCGCGAAAGTAGAGAGGTAGGCCTACGGACTCCTAGTACAAGCAAATGCAAAAACATCAGCATTTGATTGGCCTCAGACATGAAACAATTCAAAACCAGGTGTGACATTCTGTATCGCCTAGCGATCAAAAGGGGTGCTTTCATAAATGCATGGTTGCGAAAGTCCGACGAATGCAAAGCATTCTGCAAATGATGAATGTCAGAGTTTCATAAATGTAAAACGCAAATATTTGCAGCGCAAATGCGCAAATATAAAATTTCACATGCATTCCGATTTTTTTCTTAAAGAAAGAGACAGTATGATGTAAACGGTGGTACACCTTCCCTTGCTGTTCACATCTGTCCAAATTTCCGCTAGAAAATTAAAAGTTGAACTTAAAATTAAAAATACACATCAGAATTGTTTCTGGACCACAGGAAAATGAAGCAAATCAGAGAAAGTATTCATAAATGCAATTGAAATGCATGCGCAAATAGTTTTTCTGACGTTAGTATGATCGCATGTAAACAAAGCAACCAAGCATTTATGAAAGCACCCATGTTTTCGTGCGTGCGAAACTTTTGCTTCATGTAACTGCAAAAGCGATAAGATTTATTCGCACGTGCGAAAGAAATAAGACGACAGCAATTTACTTGACGTTTTTTCAATATTAGCTAGTAAAATTTGATGTTTTGGTTGAAACAAACTAAACAAAATTAATTAATATTGAATCTGACATGAAATGAATAAAAACAGAACGATAAAACACGTTAATTTTTAAAAATCAATAGTAAATACAAAAAAAAACATAAAAGTAACCCAAAACGATTACCACAAGGAACCTAGAGATAGGCGCCATTCACAACCTCGTATTTGCACCACACTTTAAATGATTATTTTGTTTTGTATTAAAACAACTATATGAAGTTCGATAATGAAACTTAATTATTTTCTAAATTTATTGTGAAAGTTTTATTCAAGTTGCACATAATTTTGCATTATAAATTACATATTTATTTACACTATTCGGGTGTTTTTGAGTGTTCGGCTATTCACCATTTCAGTATAACTCATCCCTAGCCCAATTCATTAATAAAAAGTATGCAATAAGTGCCACCTTTAGGTATGCAATGTACAACAGAGGCTCTAAAACCTAAGCGAATGAAATAAAATAAACAAAATGCGATACAGAATGAGAACTTTCGCCTTCGCGCAATTTCTTTCACTTTTGAAAAACGAACGATCGCTTTCGTTTCGTTTATTACAGAATCTGGACCCATGAGACTTTTCAACGTGTTCTGATGTCAAACCAACAAACACAACAGATGGAACAGAAAGTCGTCGGCAATAAAAAGGAAAGAAGAAGAACACACGAAGACTAATGAATTGTCAATATACGGAATTGAGCAAACTCAATCATTCTATGTATCTCTTATCCATTTTTTTGGTTGCAGCAAAATGCATTAGATTCTACCAAAATACGAAATATTAAAACAAAATGAAGACAATTTTAATAAATATTATTAAGTTTTTATTTCTATGCAAGTCTTGTAGAGAAATAAATATTTCATATATATTATACACACATTAATACGATATATAAAAAATTTCTTAAAATCTACACTTTTCTTAAATAAAGGTTTCGCTCAAAAGCAAATGCATAAATATTACAGAAGTGTTCATTTAAAAAAAAAAAAAACAAAAATATTAAAAAAAAAACAGATACCTACATATATTGGAAAAATAGTGGTTGTAGGCTGTCATTGTGCTACACATTAATGCTTAAAATAATCGCTTAAATTATCCCTATTTTTTTTTTATATTTTCATATTTTTAACATTATTTAATAAAAGAACTTAGTAAATATATTTTTATGAATAATACTTTGAACGGAATAAATTTTATACAAGAAACAAATATCAAATAAAGAAGGAAAACGAAAAAAAAATGTACGTTAAAAGTCAATTTATAATTCAAGTGATGATATACGCATATCAGAAATAACCTACAGAATTTAAATCACATTCATTTTCTATCGATATCCGCTATAGACAGGAAAACTACTGCAATGACCTGGACAAGCAAAGTCGTTAGCTTCGATTTAAATCTATTTTTTTTACTCTATACGTTACGTATGTATGTAGTTTTTATTGGAACAAATAATAGGAAATGATAAATTAAAATAGGTTTTCTTTGTTTATTTATTTGCCTCTAATGACGTTTTTTTTAGTACGATAGGAATAAGAAGATGTGTAAATCAGACCTGAAAGTAGTCGTCTACATCCCCATTTTCACTAGCAGTAGCACTCTCACCAATACTGAGCAGCCGCGAATCACTATTTGAATTTTTTCCATCCGTGCTAGATGGTGTACTGATACTGAGTGGCAATTCAGAGCTAACTGTAGCAGTATTTGTCGATTCTGTGTGTAATCTCTCATAGGGATTCTCTAAGTCAAGATAGCGCACTGATTCATAATTTGGATCCGAGTCACTGCCTGTTAGGGATTCATAATTACTGGATGGCAATAATTGATGACTGCTACTGCTGAGGGTAGTAGAGGGCGTGTCACTACTAGTTTTAATTATAAGCACTTGATCTGCACTACTTTGGCTTGTTGATGGAGAAATTAGAGGTTTCTCAAATGAATTTGGTGGAAGAGGCGGCGGTGGCGGTTGTGATAGTTTTGAGTATAATTCTGAGTTGTTCTTATCGTACATGTTGTTATTGTTGTTGAAACTACAACTTATTGTGATGCTTTCTTTGAGTTTTTGTGCTTCGGCTATGCTCGCATAATCATGTAGTTTAGAACTGTCTTCGGTTTTAGGTTCTCCAATGCGACTGTAGCCGGGAGTGTCTTCATCGATGTTATTTCTCTCCTTAACTTTGCTGTAACCATCAATCATATCATCGAAGTCCATTCGAGGCTTCTCCATTACCTTTGCATATCCATCATCTGAGCCTATAGTGCAGTACTTAGCAGGATGCAGTACCTCATAATTTGGATCGTAGTCAGACGCGGTTTTTCTTTGGGATTGAATTTCACTGGTGGTTTTTACGAGAGTCTCATATCCAGGGTCGCTATTATTTGCTGAAGATTGGTCGGGTAAACTTTCATACCCCGGTTCATTGGTTAATTTTAATACCGCATCTAACGAGGGTCCGTTTGTAAAGTTTTTAATATTAGCAATGGGTAAACGTGGTTGTGGTAAGCCTTTAAAGAAGAAACAAAATTAAAACAGAATTCAATTTTTATGACATTGTAACTTTGATAAAAAAAAACAAAACGAATCAACTAACTAAAAGAATGAAACGTCCATGACTTAAAATATAAAAGGAAAACATTTTAATATATTTGATTTTCAATTTTTATAAAGACTAGGTGCCAATGGAAGACTGCGAACTTAGAGTTATTGTCTTAGTCTGACTCTAGACTTTTTTTATTGTACTCAAACTCAACGGGTTATGACTACCCTAAAAATGTTAAAAACAGAGTGCGAGTGATTAGGAAAATAGGAGAGGATTTAATAGGAGATACCGATGTAAATAAGTTTTGAATGTTTGAATATCATAAGAGGGAAAAATAGTACCGGATTCCAAATTCGTGTTGCACGCCTAAAGAAAGAATTTTTGTACTTGACACTACGTTTGAAGTAGGGCTCAATCCTAAACTGATGAGCATTCCTAGAAGCGGGAGTAAAATTTAGGGGAGAAATGCAACTGACTATTTCTCAAGAACATTGTTTATAAAAATAGCGATAACATAATGAGATATATGTACATACATAATTTCGACGGTTTCCTAGAGATGTAAATGTGTCATTATAAGTCTAGCCCATCATTCTTAGAGATTTATTTTGAATTCTATCTAAAAGATTCAAATTAGTTTTGGGACCTCGTGCTCAAATGTGCGAGTTAAGGACTATTCACATGATAGCGACCAACGACCGACGAATAAAGGAATAAATTTCATTTAAAACAATTAACCAACCTCAATTCTTCGAACCTCGAGTTTTCTTTTGGTGTGATGCTTTTTGTTATGTTCGGTATAAGAGCCTTCATCCCTTTAAGAATTTGTTTTTTTTTTTTTTAATTTGTTATATTGGATGTTTTTGGTCAAAATAATAGGAACACTCCTAACTTTTAGGTAATACTGTGTATCTTGCACATTCGTTAGGCGAACATGTGCACAAATTGGTGCGTTATTGTAACGGTTTATATATTTTCAATCTATTCAACGTATGATCTTATGTGATTAAACAAAAGGTATTTGTAATATTATGCACTTAGTAGATTGCAACTACAAAATACGCTGGTCAAAAAAATAGGAACATTTGAATAAAAGCTTAAAACATTTGCTATTAGCTTAAAGAAGTCAAGACTTTGGTGACCTGAGAGAATAATTTTGAAATTTTAGGCACATTTTTTTTTTAAATATGACACTTAGAAATGGGAAGAGCCAAGAACTGCACTAAAAACCAATGCGAAGCCATTTTAGTTCGTCATAACAAAGGTGGTTCCATGAGCGAAATGGAAACAATCATTGGGAGCTCTGCAAGGATGGTGTGGAATGCTATAAACTCCAAACATTTTGAAGAAACCAGAGGGTTTCCGTCTTAAATGACTGTAAGAGACAAAGCCGTTTGTGTCCTCAAAAGATCTGCATCGAGAAATAGAGACGCCAGTCAGTTCTAAAACTATTCGTTGTATCTTGCCGGATGCTTACCTTCACGCACGGTCTCCAAGGAAGGTGCCCTTACAAAAAAAATACACACCCAGAAGCAGATCTGTTTTGCCAAAATGCATCACATGAAAGAGGACATTTAATGTTATAGACGGCATAGTAGCAAAGGAGTCGTATGTGGACATACTGGAAAATGTTCAGTTTTTGTATGATTACATACTTGCTTTTTAGAGCCATTTTTCTTATCATTTGATGACTTTGAATGCCCAACAACAACTTGAGTTTGCTACCACCAAGTTTTTTCTCAACTATGTTTGGCTGGAATTATAGCTATTTCACGACTTGCCAAGGTCAATCATCAGATTCCTCTAGTTGTGCTGGTCTATTTTAGACTAGAGCAAAGGAATCTGATGATCATTGCATTTTATTTAATATTTGCCTAGTATAAGTACTACACACAATATTAGCAAAAATTAGAGTGCTACTATTATTTTGCCCATATCTGTATGTATATAATTTAATAATTTAATTTTTGGATTAAGGCGCTGGGTTATGGGTTTGTTGCACAATGCCATAAAGTCTTACTGAAAAATTGTGTTAAAATATTCGTCTTATTTTTAGCTCAATGTTTATGTAAATAAGCAAAATTGTCTTAATTATAGCGAAAGATAATCTATATTTTGTAGAAAATTCAGAGTTTGGTGTAGTCTGTGGGTAGGTGGAGTCATCTGGTTCTATTTTCAAAAGTGAGGCTAATCAGAATATTACGGTCAATTGTATTTGCTATTCGGCTAGGCCATGATTCACGTTTAATTAACACGAAATGCACTAATTCCAGCAAACAAAACAACCAACTTATTAAAGAAATAAATCGGTAAATGCATAATTTCGTGTGATGGATTTAGTCTACGCTGAAAAACCAATAAAATATATATGGTCAATCGAATACATTAAAGATTCAAAAGGGCTTAGCAAGGTTCTATCGAAGGAAAACTGCAATTTTTCTTTTTAGAAAAGACCTGACGGATCTACCATTCTAGTCAGTGGAATTACTGATGACGACACATTTTTCCAGCTGTGAGAACAGCAGTCACGAAACGCTTAGCACTCAAGATATGTCACCAGCTCACACAGAGCATATCAATATACTTATAACCAGGGAAAAAATTGATTAGGTGATTAATTCGTTCTCACCATATAAATCTAGGGGGCTGGATGGTATAATAGCCATTGTGTGGCAAAAACTGCAAGATTTGGCAGTTCCGTGGCTGGAGATGATTTATATAATTATAAGCCTCCTCCTCAACCATGTATGTACCTGAATCTTGGAGACATGTTAGAGTAGTAGTTTTTATTCCGAAAATTGTTAAGTGAGAAATACTGGATGGATTGCCGACCATTTAGCCTTTCCTCTTTATAGAGTAAGAGCCCAGGCTGATTTTTTTTCTGTGAATGGACAGTCCGAATTTTCAAAGTTGGGGCTTTTCGGAGATATGCAGTTTTAACAGTGCATTCTCAACTACGTTATTTTATCAAAGCTGATTTTTGTATATGTTTAAGGGGATAGTGTCTCAAACTTTGTTTGTCAAGGTGTCTGCCAGACGAAACGCTCCACTATAGGGGCTTGACAAGTGTCAAACAAAGTTTGAGACTCTATACCCTTAAACATATCAAAAAAATCAGCTTTGATAAAATAACGTAGTTCAGAATGCACTGTTAAAACTGCATATCTCCGGAAAGCACCAGCTTTGAAAATTCAAAATGTCAATTCGTTCTTATCTACTTTGGTATCTAAAGAAAAAAAATCAGCTATGATAAAATGACGTCCGTCTTCCCGCCATGGGTTCTTGGTCTATTATTAGTACTGTAGACTTTGGATCTCATTCTAGGCAACCATATCAGAGACTCTCAGCACGCTTATTGAAAGGCAAGTCAACAGGTAGTCCTCCACGAGGTAGTGCGTATAGTCGATAAAACCATTAAATATAAGGCCACCTTCTTAGATATAGAAGGTGCTTTCAATAAAGTCCTTACTGAATTCATTCTTGTTTCCCGTTATGTTCGGTGTAGAGGACTAAATCAAAATGGATAATATCCATGTCCACCGATAGAACGATTCATTCTACCTTAGGTAGTACAAGGTGTTCTATCATCAACGTGGTGCCAAACGCTACAGCAATACCACAAGTCCAAATGAAATGTTCTTTGCTCCCACTGATTACTGGACTCCTACTCTGGACCTCAATAGGGATTTTAAAGTAAAAATTTCATCCAGGAAGCATTGATAGAATGACGTAGTAACGAGAGACTTTAACACAACCAACGAGTTATGGTGTCAAAACAGCACACTTAAGTGCTAATTGTGTGCTAGGCGGGCTAGGTTGGTCGGGACCCCCATTAGTACCTACCTAGCTACCTTATTTATTCTCACAAATGTCGAAAACTTCATCTCTTGGCTGAAAAATGTATTATACTTGCTCTTTAGAATTCAAATCAAGAAAACATCAGTATTTTATTTTCCCCGTGATCCAGATCAGATCATCTAATTATTTGTGTTGCAAAAACAAAACTAAATCATTTTGTTGTTGTAACGCAAATAAATAGATGATCTGATCTGGATCACGGAGAATAATAAAATACGGTTATTATTACATGTAATAAGAACTGGAAATAGAGATTTTAACATTGAACAAACATACATACATTTAAATATGTAATTGAAAACAGATACATATTTTCAAAATGCTACTCTCATTACAAAATTACGTGTACTTCTACAATAATATTGCAAATAAAACAAAATACAATAAAGATGTTACTGTGATGATTTTTTACTATGAACACAAATTAAAACAAAAAGAAAACACGAAAAATAATCAAACTTTTGGCTTACTTGCTTAGAAATCATTTGGAATAACGTATAGAGGCAAGCATTTGGATTGACAATATTTCAAATTGGCGCATTCTGTCAGTTCAGTGCATTTTTTTTTTTTTTTTTTTGGGATTTAGAATTTTATTGGCTAATAGTTACCCCGTTCAACGAGACGTTCACTCTGTAACATCTGTGCGTAGCAGTCCGATTTGCGATTTTCAATTGTACTTGATTTTTGTTTAATCTTGTCAGCTGGGATGGTCTCATATCCATCGTCCTTGGTACAGTAGCTGTTACTTCGTTGCCGTCTTATACCTTTTTTATAATAGAAAATTAATAATTAATATGAATGTGAGTTCTCAAAATAAGTACCTAACTGAGAGAATTAAGAAGCTGTACAAAAAAATAATTTAAGAGCTTACTTGATGTTGGTGGTTGGTGCATAACATTTATCACATAATCCTTAAAATTTACATTTTCGTTGGTAATTTTAGTCATTTCTTGTGTAGAAGTATTATTCTCTAGGAGCTTACGACCAAGAATAGGAGAGTTATTTTGAGAGGAAGAATTTTGCGAGAATTTATTTTTCTTCATAACCTTAATATATAAAAGACGATAGTATTAAGATTATTTTGCATATTGAAGAATATATAATCAAAATCTTACTTTTGCATACATTCCTTCAATATCTTTATCCTTGGACGGACTAAAGTTTTTCTTTTTGATGGGAGAATCATCGGCGCTACTCCCATCCTGCGGAAGTATACATTCGATCACAGATGCGACTGAGTTCCTACCTGAAGCTAAGGAACATATTGATGTGAGATTTGAGTTACTACTCAGAAATTGTTGGTTCTTTGGAGTAGGTGGAAGTGGAGAGTTCGCTTGGCGTTTCTCCGGTTTTGGCGAGCCTAGATTTCCCATTGAACTATTATTCGATGACGAGGATGCTTGTCTCGAATGCATTTGAGCAGCACGTAAACTATCTACTGGCGGAGGAATTGGAGTGCAGTCAGGTTTTATGCTGGTTCTATTACTGCTAATTGCACTTTCAGTACTATCTTGTTGCATTCGCAATGTAGACGAGCTATTAGTATTAATTTCAACAGCCACTACAATCGGATTAGATGGCTGAATTTGAGCATATGTCTCTGATCCACTAGTATATATTTCAGCTGCTACAGCACGATTATTTGGGTCCTCAATAGCAGCATAAGTTTCATCTGCAAGCAAAGGGTATTGATTTACAAGTTCTTTATATACCAATGATGGAATGTAATAATAAACCTGAATCATCAGATACAGTTGCATAATGAGAATCATATCCTTCCTTTATTAAGCGGTTGTGACGAACTTTCGATTGTGCTAGTATATTTGCCAAGGGCTCCCGCACACTTATACTGGTATAACCTTCTAAAAAAAATCAGGGTGTTATCTTTCTGCAAATATAAAATATGTTTTTTTTTTTATTTTAAATCAAATTACTTGACGAGTCTTGGGAGTCTCCACTAAAATACGGTTGCTGAACTATCGGGGGTGTCATATAGGGAAGATCTTGACTGGCAGACACCATTCCTGCAATCGCAGATGCGGCCGCAATCATTTCCTGTTGAGCATCTACTGAGCCTACCACAAGGCTTTGATTCGATCCGCGATGGGATTCAGAGTTTTCATTGGATAAAACGCCAACAGTTTCAAATGTAAGCTGACTGCTACTTCCGACCACTGCAGAACTTGTACTGGGAGCATTAAGTTGAGCGTAAGGATGCTCCATATTACGAACCTAATTTTTAGCAACAAAAAAAAAAACAACATTAAGATAAGTGTACACTATTGGAAGATCTTCCAAATATTGGCAGATTTTTCGCAAAAAAATTCTACCTATTTTCTATCAACCATGTAGCATCCAATTTTATCTGTCAAAAATGATAGACAAAAATAATTGGCAGACTTCTTCTGTGAGCTTGTCTAAACACACAATTTTTCTTTTCAAATTTTCAAATTATTAAACGATTGTCGACTAATTGGATGTTTTATGATGTTCTTGCCAACAATATCATCCTATTTTTAATAGGCAGATACATTTTTTTTTTAATTGGGGGAGGAAATAAGATTAATTTATTCGTTTCCCCAAAAAATTGAAAGAGTTTGTTTTAAACTGGATGCGGAAATAGATAAGAATCTGCTAAAGTCACCGTCCATCAAAATTGCAAAGAAGAAGTCTTATAAAAAGAAGGTCGAAAAGGATTGGACGATTGAACAAACTTCGCAGTTCATTCAAGAGATCGGGACCAGGCGATATGTTTGTGGAATGCACGTTGTGCAGAGTATAAGCTACTTTGTTTTCCAAAGTCTTCCAACCGTACAAACGGACAATTTTCACCTGAGAGAAAATTGGCAATTGTCTGCTTATTGGTGGCAATTGGAAGACTTTTGACAGTTCGGCCAATATTGGAAGATCTTCCAATCGTATATACTTAGCTTTTGAAAACAATATTTTGTTCAAATATTTAACATACAGGCACTTTAAGTTTGATCACTTGTGTGATTAAAGGGATACGTAATATATCACATCGATTTATGTGTCAATAAATTATTATTATTAAATATAGAACTGTTTCTTTACTTTTTGAGTAAAATTTGCGAAAAAGCTTGGGAAAAAATTTGGTTTCAATTTTTTTTCATATTGTTGTTGCAATTTTTAACCAGACACAAAAAGCAAAGAAACACATTTGCAACATTTAACAATAGAAATTAGATGTGATGGTCTCAACATTTATGAAAATGTTTTCACGAGAAATACATTTGTATGCACTTATCATTTTGAGCTCTACCAAAATAACCAGGAGATATATTTATTATTATATTGCCTTCCATTGTTTGGTTTTCTTCTTCTCCAAATTGTAAAAAAAAGAGTTATTTACACTCAAATTCAAATTAATCGATCAGCTGATTTCTTGTTTAACAAACAAGAAAGTTCAGTAACTAAAATGTTCGGTTAGATTCTTGCTAGAGGGGAAATGAAAACAATTGAGGAAAAGTCAAAAGCTCTTGCATTTTCGTGCCACGTTTTTGGTAAATTTGGGATCCCGCAAAGAAACAGACCTATTTTGTTCATATCCTTAAAGGTTGTTTATTTTAATTCTTTAGAGAAGAACATAACCTCTGTTTTAAGAATATTTTTTAAAACATTTAACTTAAATGGTTGAAATTAAATTAGCAATTTACAATATTGCCATAACAATTTGTTCATCAAAATCACACTATATATCACCGATCGATTTAACCAAAAAAAAGAAAACATACCTTAGCATAATCGTGTGGAGAGTTTTTAACTCTTGAGTATGGTGAACTGAAATCATCGGCTTGGCTAATCGAGCTGTGTTGAGAAACGCTGGTTTGTTTCTTTAAACTTGGGTTAGCTAAATTTAAAGAAAAAATAAAATATATAGAAAGGCTATTCAAAATTAAAAATAAAATTAAACGAACGGCTTTTATCCTGCGTTTTTCCAGCAAGTTTATCAGCCACTGTCTCATATAATTCTGATCCATTATCAACAGTATCGTTTATTGGAATGTCTGGCAGACTTCGATGAGGCGCACTGCTGGCTCTATTAAAAAAAAAAAAACAAATGTTTTAAACAAATATAGAAACGCAGGCTCTAGTTGTAAAAAAATACCTTTTCTCTGAATCACCATTAGATATAGTTGATAGATTTAGATCATTTTGTGACGTTGTATGCTCAACATTATTGATAACAATTTGGTCGTCGGGGTTCTTAAGTTTAACCATTCCTTCCATTCCCATGAATTCATTTCTGAAAATTTCAAGAAAAAAAAATTAACAAAAAAAGAAACTCATTCTTTATGTATGTATATTATATATTTTTTGCTGCACGTGAACAAGGAAAGGCACATTCACATCTCCAAAGAAAATCCATAAGTTTGGTTGAGATAAGTTGATGATACTTTTTGTATAATTAAAAATTCTGCCATTTAGAATTTCCTAGAATATCTTCACTCACTGCACCCAAACATTAAGTTTCCCATACAAAAATAAAATGATAAATCACTTGCATTTTTGGATATAAGTGCTGCGGAAATAAAATGGAACATTGGCACAGACGGTTTACAGAAATAACACACACAAATAGATACATACACACTGATTCCTACCACCAGCATGAGAATTAAGGATCTGTTGTTTCTACACTTGTTCAGCGAGCCCACAGGATATGTGACAGGGACCATCTTACCACTGAACTTTCTTTGTTAGACAACGTTCTCAAAACGAATGGCTATTCCAAAGTACAAGGATCATGGAAGTCAATTTTGTCAAAGGAAAAGGAGCATAGCAAATTAGACAAGCAAGCTTTCCTGGTGTATGTAAGAGGTGTATGATAGGGTAGAGAGATATGGTATAAAATCCATATTATTACCCTACAGCTGTGAGTGTGAGTTGTCATTTGTAGGACAGACTCAGAGGAGCATTGCTACACGCTAAAAAGAACACAAGCAAAAAACAAAGAAAAAAGTCCGCCAACATATACCAGAGACTAGACCATCCAGATGAACCCCACTGGATTAATTTCTAGCTAACGAGCCGCATTACATCCCTGGTCTGGTACGCGAAGCGATTAAAATGAAATTAACATAACGTTTCAATCGGGACGACAGTTTCAAACTGTCGCGAACTTTAGCTCGGTTTACTGCCAACTTGTGATTTTACAACAACAGATACTTTTATAGCAAGATACAAAATTTGAAATGAATGAATCAATTTATTTGAGGTATTGATTCACTGCGGCCTTGAGATCTATTGTGCCGCCCTACAGAACTCGATCAAACTTCACATTCTTCACTACGTTCTGCAAATTAATTTCTTTAAGGAATTTCACTATTTGGGGTATTTTAATACAGTATAGTTGCTTTTCCTCTTTAGGCGATGTCCAAGAAATGTGTGTCTCTGGTGAATGATGGCATTACAATTACCTAGTAGATTATGTGGTATCTCGTCGTACACCTTACAGAACATACAAAGAACATTGAACTTCAATCCCAGGATATTTATGCGCCTGTCCAGTTTACATTGGCCAGTGAGGAGACCTGTTATTAACATTAATTAATAATCCTTCCTAAGTAGGAACAAATTTAGGGAAAGGAGTTACAACAACCGTATCCACCCATTTTTTGTACAGACTTCGATGGATTTATTTTCGAAAAAATCAAGATGATTTTTTTAATATATAGTCCAGTGGAAGTTGCCACTATTTTGAATCATAAGAATAAAAAAATTCAATAAAAACGTTAACAATAAAAAAACTGTCAAGTCGTTTTCGAAATATTGAGCTATGTACAAACACACTAAATTTTTTTAAACAGAACAATAAAAATCACATAGAGCCAAATATCGAGTTTGTCGAGGGCTACTGGATTAGTAGTAATGTACAAAAAATATAAAATTATCTACATAAGGATAAGTGTTAATTGGAATGAGGAAAATTGAAGGTTGTGAAAAAAAAATAATTTTTGCAGACCATTAATCAAATAAGGTCTGATCCAGACTTTTTTCAACTAAAAAGTTTTTCCTATCTTTCTATTCCTTCTAACAAGTGCCGTGAAATTCAAGTTGCATTTAAGACTTTAGTTCTTACAAGAATATAGTTAAAATTATTATTAATTGTCTTCTAATTTTTAAACGTCAACACAACATTTGTTTCTTGTTTATGTATATTTTTGTTTGTTTGAAATTCACAATTTGTACTTAAGTGGTTCTACCGTAGAACCGTGTACTTAAGAAACTCTTGTTTCCGCTTACGTGGGCAGTAAGTACCCATGGAGGTTTTTCCTATAAATTTCTTGAAAAGTCTAAAATAATAATAATAATACAGACACTGATATTTTATTTATAACAAACTGATATTTATTTAACAAAGAAAAACTTGAATATGAAAAAAAACTATTACTATACAAAACAAATTTTAAGAGCAGAAATATTTAAAATTAGGTCGTATTATTTTTTTTTTGGCACTTTGCTAGTGGGCCTGATTGCGTGGATAGAACTGAATTACATTATCCTTTTCTTCGTTTTCCTTATCCTCGTTGGGATTTTCGCCAACGAAGTATTTCTCGCAAACCCATACCCTATATAAAATATCATGATTTTTTTCACGAGATTACAAAAAAAATCATGAGATTGCATTTTCTTCATTGAGCATAAAAAATCACTGCAAACTTATAATCATAGACTTTTTCCCTTTTCGTATTATTCCTCTTCTATGGTCAAATGACGATTTGCTAACATGTGGACGTTTTTTACGCAAAATTGTCCGAAATCATCAATGAATTGACAGCTCACCTTGGGGGCATTGTAGGTACAAAGAAGGCACATCTCTCTTATAATAATTTCTCTATGCTTACGATTCACAGAAATTAGAAGACAATTTTTAAGTAAAAAAAATACCAATGGGGTTCTATTTCATTTTATTAAGCTTCAAAAACAAAATACCTACAAAATTTATTCATATAATATTATTTACTATATTTAAATAAAAAAAAAATAATATTAAATTCAAAAAAAAGAAAAGATTGTAAACTTTGCTAAGATATTTGTCAATCAAGGGCTTAGTTACTTTATAATCAAAACAATCCTGATTTTTGAAGAGGTCATTTATATGAATAACCCCTATGATTGAATCTCAAGTGAATTTCTTATTTTGGTTTTGAGAAGCGTAACCTTTGAAAAAATTCGTTCAGTATTAGCTGAAGAATGTGGCAATGAAAAGATTTCAAAAACAAATTTCGTCAGAATTGGAAGTGCCAAGCTATCGTCGGCCAGTTTAGTTTTTCCAACATATTGACAAGGCCGCTGTAGTTCTAAATGCAAGCTCTAAGGCCAATCTCTTCAAGAACTTTTTCTCTTCTTGCTTGAATACCAATATGGATGACAGATATTAAACATCCTATAAGACGCAACCTCTACACAGTTTAAAAGGTTATAAAATAAATTAACAGGGCACTGATTTTTTTCTTTTAGAAGTCGCCATACAATCGAAGGCGTCAATACCACTTTTTGTTGAATTATAATTAACAATGTCCGCCGGTTTTCTAGTGAACCATCAATTTTATCCACATGGTGAGCCGTTAACAGCATTGGTACATTTTTTAGTGTTATTTGTCTGGCTGCATACACCGCGGGTAGCAAAATATTGCTAAAAAACTGTCTCTCGTTTGTTTTAAAAATGGTTGTTGTGTTGCTAATATCAGTTTCAAGACTAGTGGTACAGATGTGAATTAATTATTGTTGTTATATTGTAACAATTGTCTAAATACCTCTGTGCCAATCTCATGACAAGTTGATGTAATATACCATCGGAACATCGGAACGACTATCACATGGTTGCTGGCCAAGATAAATTTCACCTTAATGAGGATAACCGTCGACAACCCAGAAAATGTATGTGCCATATTTTTCAGGCTTGTTTGGCATAAACATTTTGAAAGGCGTTGTAAGTTGTTTTGATGGCTTATAGAACTCAACTCTTAGTGATTGCGAGAAGACTAGATTTTCGAAAAAATATTCAGGTGTTTCTGTTTTTATCAAGTTAAACAACAAAGAGATTAAAATTTTACTATTAAGGTAATTATGTAACAAAATGTTAAAGATAGTGCCAGTGAAACGTGAGACAGGATCGAACCTTCGAAGGTTATAGACTAAACTAATAATATTGTTAAAAGCATTAATTGCGTTAATTCTAGGACAAAAAACAGTTGCTCCTGGATTTCTAGGAGGTATTTATTTGTTCTTTTATTTGTATGTCTTCCTTTTCACTACACCAATCGGCTGCTGCTGTCCCTATTTGCTATTAAACGCTTCCTAACCATTTCATTTGCTATATCGCTATCCTCTACATTCCTATGTCCAGGAACTCAGCAAAGTTTGACTTGGTCAATTGATCAATATCTCCTAGTTAGCTAAACAGTGTCTAATTTTTTTGTATTTCTGGGCTAAAAATGTGCGTCTAAGAGGTATTCCACTGTAGAAAATCCATATCAAAATACAAAATTGCAAATCAATAGCGAAAACATTGCACAACAATGATTTCCATATAAAAAACAGACTGAGTACCAAGAACGCGATTTCGGTATATTTATTTTGTAATCTCATTGTTTATTTATTTATTTCATGAAACGGATCTTATAAACACATGTAAATTGCATACGATTACTAAGCAAAATAATTAATTACCACCCAGGTTACCAAGAATAAATACTAAATGATTTTTAAATAAATGTCTACTGTTGATATATATATATATTTGATTAATAACAGAATTAGCTTCTCTTAAACATCTTTTAATAAGAGACTCATTAAGCCCATAATTCGTTCTGTGAAATGGTACACAAAATAAACATCTTGATCGCAAATCTCTCGAAGGGGCATAGAGTTTAATAAAGGATAACAAAATCAATATCAGAATTGATATGATTATGATTACATAATAAATCTCTAATGAATATAATATTTGGATCTCTAATGAAGAAAATATTTGCGACGATTTGACAGCTTAAGTAAGCCAATAAGTTGGCATCTTAAATCATACGAGGACATTCATATATTTCACTTTAAACGAGGAACTACATTTCTTGTGAAGCGTTTTTGAATACTTTCAATTCTTGTGCTCCATATAACAGAACAGTATTCTAAAACGGATCGTAAGAAGGCAATTTGGAGAGATTTAAGATTGTAAGGGTCAGTATAACCTCCCTCGCATTTCTAGAAATAAATCCTAGCATAGAATTAGATTTAGCTATTATGAAATCAATATGCAAAGTGAAATTAATAGCGAGTTTCATTAACATTTCACAGATCTCCTCTCAAAATCGAGTTTTGATCTCTCGAATGAAGCTTTATGTCCAGATTTATTTGTAGTACCTATTGGTTAATGACTGATACACACATTTCTTAAAAAAAAAGACATATCTTCATCATCAGATAAAGACGAAACAATCAAAAACTCCACGAAATTTTTCAATTTAAAATATTAACTTTTTCGTCCATTATTTGTTTATTTTTTTTTAGCACGGACTGGCACAATATTTCCCATTTGACTTTTCACAGAAAAGACTTTTTTATATGTGTGCGTGCATTCAGTTTTAAATCTACCAACCCATCAGAGATCAGATCTTTCGTGTTGAGATCTGATCTAGATTTGATCGTTGTGTTAGCATGAACCTCTCAAAATTCAAATTCAAAAAGATCCAATCTTTTGATAGAAAGAGACAATTTTTTTGGCCAATCGAAGTCAAAATCAGTTTTTTGACAGATCTAAATCAAAAATAAACTGATTTTTGTTACCAAACGAAAACACCCTAGGTCTTTTTTTTTACTATTCTACAGAGG
The DNA here is from genome assembly GCA_910595825.1 of Philhelius pedissequus. Lineage (NCBI taxonomy): Eukaryota > Metazoa > Arthropoda > Insecta > Diptera > Syrphidae > Philhelius > Philhelius pedissequus. Next base: position 16,115,913 of record OU343161.1, on the reverse strand, counting down.
TTTGTCATCAATTTTGTAAGAAAAGAAGATGGGTGATGGATAATTTGGCATTTTGGGATATTCAAAAATAAATAATTTTTTTACATCGCTCACAAAGTATATTAAGGTCTTCTTGCTGGAGAAAACAATCTGAAATGGATTTAATACGAGGGGGTATTTTTAAGTCATCAGCAAACAACAATTTATAAAAAACCCGTATTTGATTTGGGATATCATTTATTAAAATTAAAAACAAAAGTGATCATAGGCTTCCTTAATGAACACCGAAAAAAACGTGAATTTGGTGAGACTGAAAATTAATGAGAACATATTGAATAGATCACATAAATAAGATTAAAGCCAATTCAATAGATTAGAATGAAAGTATAGATTTTCTAACTTTTGTACCATAATTTTGTGGTTAACTCGATCCAAAGCCCATTGGCAAAGTCACATTGCAACCCACTTTCGAAACAGCTAACAAATTATTACTAAAATTCATGAAAAAATCGTAGAAAGTTTAAACACTATTGAAGCAAAATTTTTGAATTTTTTTTTGGCAATTAAAAAAAAAACTTTGTTTTTGAAAACTCAAATTTTCGAAAACGATCCAAGTATTTGGTAGTTTTTTGACATTATCTTGAATAGTTAAAAAAAAAAACTATTTTCCTAAAATAAAAAACAAAGGTAACTCCCATACAAATGTTAAAAAAATCGTTAAGAAAAAAAAAGATTTCTCGAAAACGGCTCCAAGAATTTTTATATAAAAAAAGTGTGTGAATTAGTACAGTCCACTTTCAAGTATAAAATATTTTTTTTTGGCGTACTTATTACCGGTACTTCCCATAAAACCACTTTTCATATTTTCGACTTTTTCACTATTGGATGAACCGATTAAAAATATTTTTATTTGCAAATGATCCCTAAAAGTATTAATAAAACTGCAAATTTAGAAAAAAAAAGTTTTTCGATTTTTTTTTGAAAAATCGATTTTTCAGTCACTTCTTATTACATTTTTTTTTTGGCCAATACATAATCCACAACTTCAAAGGTTTCCATTTTGCATGCCAGTGCCTGAAAATTAATTAGGGTATTCTTTCATTTCCATTTTAAGAATAACAAATCAAATCAGATCTCATGTGACTTTGACTTTTATTCATTTACCTCAACTTGCCCCCAGCATCTACATCTGGGCGAGTTGAGGACGATCCTAGGTTTCAAAAAACACAGAATTTGTTTATCAGGGTGACTATAGGTTTTTCAAAAAATGCTTTAGGGCGACTTCAGGGCTCAACGAACAAACCTAATAATAGCTTTAAAATTGTGTTTCAAATTTTTTTTTCCAAAAATGTTTTCAAATTTTATACATAAAAAATTAATTAAAAAAAAAACAACCGCTCCAACGATTTTTGAAATTTTCTTGATATATTCTTATTTATCTAGGGCCCATGTTCTGTAAGTCAAGCTATAACTTTTCCTCACTTATCGCCTCTGAAAAATTGGTTTTGTGTAAGTTGAGGCGACACCTTAAATTTTTAATTTGTTTGACTTGGATTTTCCAATGGAAGGCGATAAATTGAAAGTCCTTAACAACAAAATAACCATTTTTTTTTTGTTTCTCGACTATTTTTATCGATTTGAAAGTTACAGAACACGTGCCCAGGAATTCAAATGGCATCTTTGTTTTCTCTCAAACTATAACAACTAAGCAATATAAAAACATTTAATTATGTGTATTATCCATTTTCTACCTTATTATTAAATATTCCCTTTTCACGAAACTTTGTGTACGTCACTGAATACTATCACACCACACATAATAAAGGTAATATATTCCGGTTTTCATTTTCGTTCAAGTTGGCGCATGTGACAAAACTCAGAGACAATCGTGTCACATGCGCATATGCATTAGGCATGGACCAAACTGCTAGTTGCAATATCTGTTACTGCTACTTTTAAACAACAGTTATAAATTTCTGTTACTGAAATATCATTTATGGAACAAAAATTTATTGTCAGTGAAATAAGAATTTTAATAAACTATTTTCCACTACAATTTTAAAATTAATTATTGATCAAAATATAAAATTTAGAAATTTCAAATGTTATTTTAATAACAGTTACTTTTGGTCTACTGTTACCTGTTACTGAACACATCTTACTGAAATATTGACCCATCCCTATTTGTATATGAAAATGCTAAATCTCAGAGACATTTTGTCAAATATGACAACCGAATTTTGTGAACATGCGCATTATATTACCTTATTATGTGTACTGTGGAATACTATATAATGTAGGCCCTCTTACATTTATATTTACATACATATGTGTCTTTAAAAATCGCATGAATCTTATGTATGCATATTGCACCTAAATTATAAAGTTATACGTATAAAACTACCTACCAACCTACATCCTTCATTTTCATTTTTATTTGTACATGCTTACACACTAGTCAACACCAATGTTTTGTAGTGATGAGCGATATTGAAAAACATGGGTGCTAACATCGAAAATACAATATCGATATCAGAAATATCGATGTTTTTTTTTATTGCATATTGAAATTGCATTTTAAAAATAATAGCACGTTAAAAAATCGAATAAAAATACAATATATTATAAATTCAAAACATCTTAATTTTTTAAAAATTGGAGCAATGTTTTTTATCGCAATTTTCGTTACCCATTTTGTATGAGCTACTTATATCCTACTAAGCGCAAATTGAAAATAAGTAGTTGTGAAGCGTTAGTTCCGCTGAAATGCAGTTCCCTCGAATGCGGTCTAACCTTTATAAGCATTAGGTCATTGACAAAAGATTTCACCTTATTTTAAACCGATGTTTTGAATCTTAACATCGATGCTGCGATGTTTCACATGCTTCAACATCGATGTTGAATCATCGGTGATCACTTGGGAAAAAATGACAGTTCTGCTTCTGAAAAGAAGAGAATTTTGCTTCTGGATTTGAAATCAGAATCGGAACCAGAAGCACTCACACATTCATATACTTGAACGTCAAACTCGACTTTTGTTATTTTTTGTATCATAAATTGTGCAATAATTTTTTTTTTTGAATTTGAACATTTCCACGTACACGATTATTTTCACACATACAATCTCCTTATAATTCAGAATCGTCAGAATCACACAAAAGTGTTCATTTGGGATCCCGGATCGGAGAAGAATTCGAGATTGCCAAATAAAAACGCCATTACATGATATTTTGCCAACTTCGATGAACATCGCCTTATACAATACATACACTCACATTAAAATTCAGAATCAAGAATCAAGTGTTAACTTGTTTGATTGGAATCCCGGTTCGGAGAGTTCTTCCGTATTACCAATCGAAAAAGACATTAGGTTCCATCTACGTATATATGTATATGTAGATAAATTGTATTCTCATAGCTTAATTATTAAAATCCATAACCTAGATTAAATATACTTTTGTAGGTAGGTAGGTACCTAAGTACCTATTCCTTAAATCATTCATTTGACAATTCATTATACTAAGAATTAAGGTAATCTGGCTTACATCGGCCTTAAACCTGCATTTAGCTACAAGAGTAAGTTCGTACGATTCAGTCGTGCATTTTATTTCGAATAATTTTGGGACGATAGATATAAACATCTTGCTTAGATTCAGATTTATGAATGGGTATTATGAACGAGATTTTCAAATCACTTAGAAATTCACCTTTGTTGAACACAGAGAACACTTACGCATTGTTTTAAAATATAAGGGGATATTTTGTCAGGACCTGGTTACTTCTCAAAATTCAGACTACACAAGGCTTTAAATACATCTGAAACACTTAAATTTAAGGTTCCAATATATAAAAAGCATTATATCACCAATATCAACTCAAAGTAACTTTTTGTATTTCTAAACACTATGACTTAAGTAGGTATATGTATGGCTATTTCACGTACATATGTTGCAGTGCAATAGATGCGTTTAAATTTGATTTGAAAACTCGACTGTGTAATGAGTTTTGAGTGCCCAGCACACGGGTCTAGGGTTAGTTAACCATAAGCCTAAACCAACACACGATAGGTATCCATAAGATGCACATAAAAAATATGTATTGGTACACACACTTTTGTCTTTAAATGAATTCCTCTTAAATGCTTTCCCCGTTTGGCTAATTACCCAAAAAATATAAATTTTATAAACTCGTATTTTTCAAATTCATAATCAGCGGGCTTCTTGTAATTGAGTACTCTGTTTAATGCTGTAAAAATCTGACTTAATGAATCGGCGATTACTCTTTGTATGTTTGTACATGATTTACATACATATTATGTGTAATCTAAATTAGCAAAATTCGAGTATGCATGAATAACAAGAAATTAGAAGCTAGTCTTTGGAATTTTCACACATTTTTTTCATTTTTTTGATAGCACGAATTGCGAATTATTTTCATTTCTTAATATTTTTAACATTCTTTTTTTGTATAATGCAATTCGGATGCATGATTTATGGGTCAGTGGCGTCCGCGTTAGTGTGTATTCTATGACCATGCTAATGCTACCTACTTTCTCCATAATTGATACGGTAAAAAGGTCTTCATATGAATGAGTTTTCTTTCCGTCTTCAATGCAATTCAGGTGAACTTCAAGAATTAAATTTAAAAAATATCAAACAACTTACTTGGGAATTCTTTTTTTACAACAAAGACAAGCTGCCAGCATCATAATAAATGTTAATGTTACATTTATTGTCATAAAAGCAATGTAAAAAGTTGAGTAATCCATTTCCATGTATAATTAGTTGGTAATTAAATTGGCTGCCATATCACGTATTCTGTTATATTTTTCTACTTCTTTATTTCATGTTTTTTTTTTTCAAATGAATTACATGTTGCTTCGTTCGTCTAGTAAATGCTTTGTTAATTGTAATTGACGTTGTTAGATTAATTATTGTTTATTTATAATTTTAAACACAAAAATATAAATATCACTCCTCGAATTGATAAATTTCAATTCAAGGCACACCTTTCACACAATTTTGACAATGCATGTCATCTCGATTTGTCGCATCGATATCGTAAATATCGTAAGTAGTGTCATGAAAAGGGGGTTTGTTGGTAGAATAGTGTTTTCGATAATCTGTTCAGAGTCAATCTTTGTTCACTGCTTATGTTCTATAGAAAATGGAAAATTCGAAGTAAAAATACAACTTTTATGGGGTGGCCGTGGCGCGATAGTTGTGTGCTCGTTTGTCAGATTCGATTCCTGTCGTTGTCTATGGCTTCTTATATTCCATTAAAACCAATTCTAAAAAATTGTCATAGAATGAGTTACCGGTTTTAATTTTGAAGAAAACGCAAATAATAATTTAATATTATTTTTGTTTTTGTGGCCTGTATGGGTTAAAGCCAAATTGAAGATTTTAATGACCTGTAGTCCAAAATGCGTTTCGCCCAGGCAGATAGTAATATAATTTGCAGTGTGTAAATGCTGCAAATTTTATAATGGAACTAGGAAATTCAATTTTAAGTTTTACTTAAATCATTTATTAAATTTATTTCAGGTTCATGAGAAAGATGTAATTGGACTCTGCCACCATCCTCATCAAAATTTGTTAGCAACATATGGTGAAGATGGTCTTCATAAACTATGGAAGCCCTAAATGATGACGCTTGAAAATGGGGGCGTTCGGTAGCGCACAGCTTGCACAGCAAACGTTCCTTGTTGCTGTAATACATGTTAAATATCTGTCAATTAACATCTGACGACCATAACAACGAGAGAAACATATGATTTCCAAATCGAACCCAAGCTAGCGCTAAATTTCTGGTATACTTAGGTATCGCAGTTCAAAGCTGACTACGAAATAAGCCGCCTTTTCAATTGTTGTTTGTGAACTTTAATTACGTACCTAATACATCATCTTCTTCTTCTGAATCGCTTGAAACATTTGTGGTTCTTACTTCCTGATTCATTTTTAATTTATATTTTATCCAACAAATGTATGTTTAATTCACTTTGAGCCGAAGCGTAATCATAAGTAAATAGTTTTTTTTTCTGTTTTGACTTTTGACAGAAATGCGGTTACCTATTGGGTTTATACGTTCACAAACGCACAATATATTTTTCAGCTGTATCAGAAAGCTGTGCGCTACCGAACGCCCCCAATAACTACATTTTAATGTAAACAAATTACACAGTACCGTTCTTAATGGGGACGTTCACTCAATTATTCTCAGCAATCTGGAATAACTTTCTGTTGTTGTAATGCGTGCAAAACCACATCTGATGAAAAAACAGCTGCTCTCATGAAAGCTATCTTGAGTTATCCCAAAAAAATTGGAATAACTAGCTATCCGAGAACAAATGTATAGAACCAGCTGACTGCAAAATTCGTTGGTGTGCGTTTTGCTTTGATTTTTTGACAGCTTTCAGCTAACCTATCTGATTCGTCCACACATATACCCCGATAGCTTGGTATCCGAGATAACATATCTAATAAGTGAGTGATCGCCCGCAATTATTCTCAGCAATCTGGAATAACTTTCTGTTGTTGTAATGCGTGCAAAACCACATCTGATGAAAAAACAGTTGCTCTCATAAAAGCTATCTTGAGTTATCCCAAACAAATTGGAATAACTAGCTATCCGAGACCAAATGTATAGAACCAGCTGACTGCAAAATTCGTTGGTATGCGTTTTGCTTTGATTTTTTGACAGCTTTCAGCTAACCTATCTGATTCTTCCACAGATATACCCCGATAGCTTGTTATCCGAGATAACATATCTAATAAGTGAGTGATCGCCCGCAATTACTAATGTTGATTTAAAGATTAATTTTATCATTCCTTTTGCGAGTGTTAATTATCAAGCAGTAGTAGGCTGCTAAAAAGTATTAATTTATTTAAATGTTGGCATTGTTCTTTTGTAAATTTCTCCGATGTTGTGATCGGGGCCGTATCGCGTAAGACAAAAGCGTCGCTACTCTTACGCTCGACTAGTTGTCTGTCGATTTGATGTATGTTGTCTTTTTATACCACTATTGATATGATAGAGACAGTTATTGTTAAAACGACAATCAAAAAATTAACACTACTGAATACCAGAGGTGGGATTGTCTAAGGTGATAGTTGATTGCCTATTTTTTGATAATTTTTTTGAGCTGTCTATCATATCTATAAGGAACAATAGAGTGAAGAATCATCAAATAAACGGTCTATTAATCGAACGATCGTTTTTGTCATACGCGACACGTGCGCAGATTATTTGAAAATTTAATAATTAATCAGCAACGAGTCTGCAATATTTCATTTATTTGCATTTGCCTCTTGGAACGGTAGTTTGTTAATATCACTCAAGCTCACTTCAGGGTAGGTAGAATCAAATTCAAATTTGGAGCATTTCAACGCTTACTCCCAAATGCTTCCATTATAGAATCCAATTGGTTAACTTCCGTTACCGGGTGCAGTTAATTCTAATTTATTTGCATTTGAGAGTGTACCAATTAATAATCAGCCCTATCGCGAGTTCCATCGTAACCGGAAAGTTTTACGTATAACGAAAAAAGTTATAGGAGAATCCATTCGTAATGGCAATTTGTGTGAGCATTTCCACTACGATGTATTCTGTGATAGATGGTATTTGTGATAGGACTGAATAAAAATAATTGAATCTTAAGCAAAAATTTACTAATCCACTTACAAATAAAATTTACGCTACCAGTTTTGTTATTCAGCCCTCTCACTTTTCAGATTTATTCGTATCATATATCCGAACGGCTCCTTGAACGGTTTCACTCTCAATTTCGAAATCAGCCGTCAATTATAAAGAAACAAATTTCAGTTCATATAAATTGTTATCTCCAAATGTGAGTTTCTTTTTTCGTTCTGAACATACGCAGATCACACTCGACGTGCTCGGACAAAATCGATAGATCATGTGTGAATTGCACGAAATGTCATGTGAGTCGAGAAGAAAAGTGTAAAGAAAAATGACGAGATACAATTAAAATGGCGATTTGTGATGTGTGCCCTTCTGTTGATTTATATGTGTAGCATCTATATTGTTAACGAAAAGGCTTCGGTTTGCGCAAGGTTTAAATAATATTTATAAAATCCAATTAAAAGTTTTTTTTTTATATAATTTTGCACACGCTCAAGGGATTGGCATTTTGGACTACAGGTCATTAATATCTTCAATTTGGCCTTAACCTATACAGTCCACAAAACAAAAATAATATTAAATTATTATTTGCGTTTTCTTCAAAATTATTACTGGCCAGACCACGCGCATAACATACATTTAGGTGCACGAATTTAACCAAATTCCCCTAAATAATATAATTTGCAGTGTGTAAATGCTGCAAATTTTATAAGAGTCGGTAATTATCGACCGAAAAACATTTCGTCTTAGAAGGGTACGATAGCATCTAACTGACGAGCCCAACTTTCGTGCCTGGGCGAAACGCATTTTGGACTACAGGTCATTAAAATCTTCAAGTTGCTGGTTTTACTTACTACATGCTGTTCAAGCATAACACTAACAACATGTGATTGAGTAAACTAGTATACCCATAAACATGACAACGAAATAAATAAAATAATACGAATTATAAGAGACATAAATAAATAAAACACGGTTATTTTCTCCGCATTAGTTGAGGCGCCATCCCTCAAGATAAATCTGAGACAACAACCGCAGCTCTAGTCTCTGAACATCGCGCTACACATCTTGCCTATCCTTCTTTCTGTGTTAAAAACATATAAAGGGTCTTCATAATCCCTTGAGCGTGTGCAAAATTATATTAAAAAATATTGTGTTTGGATTTTATAAATATTATTTAAACCTTGCGCAAACCGAAGCCTTCGCGTTAACAATATAGATGCTACACATATAAATCAACAGAAGGGCACACATCACAAATCGCCATTTTAATTGTATCTCGTCATTTTTCTTTACACTTTTCTTCTCGACTCACATGACATTTCGTGCAATTCACACATGATCTATCGATTTTGTCCGAGCACGTCGAGTGTGATCTGCGTATGTTCAGAACGAAAAAAGAAACTCACATTTGGAGATAACAATTGATATGAACTGAAATTTGTTTCTTTATAATTGACGGCTGATTTCGAAATTGAGAGTGAAACCGTTCAAGGAGGCAATTCTTTTATCAACAACACAATCTTACGGGATTCGCAGCGTAACAATCCGTTCGGATATATGATACGAATAAATCTGAAAAGTGAGAGGGCTGAATAACAAAACTGGTAGCGTAAATTTTATTTGTAAGTGGATTAGTAAATTTTTGCTTAAGATTCAATTATTTTTATTCAGTCCTATCACAAATACCATCTATCACAGAATACATCGTAGTGGAAATGCTCACACAAATTGCCATTACGAATGGATTCTCCTATAACTTTTTTCGTTATACGTAAAACTTTCCGGTTACGATGGAAGTCGCGATAGGGCTGATTATTAATTGGTACACTCTCAAATGCAAATAAATTAGAATTAACTGCACCCGGAAACGGAAGTTAACCAATTGGATTCTATAATGGAAGCATTTGGGAGTAAGCGTTGAAATGCTCCAAATTTGAATTTGATTCTACCTACCCTGAAGTGAGTTTGAGTGATATTAACAAACTACTGTTCCAAGAGGCAAATGCAAATAAATGAAATATTGCAGACTCGTTGCTGATTAATTATTAAATTTTCAATTCCTTATAGATATGATAGACAGCTCAAAAAGATTATCAAAAAATAGGCAATCAACTATCACCTTAGGCAATCCCACCTCTGGTATTCAGCAGTGTTAATTTTTTGATTGTCGTTTTAACAATAACTGTCTCTATCATATCAATAGTGGTATAAAAAGACAACATGCATCAAATTACCAGTCAACTAATCGAGCGTAAGCGTAGCGATCGCTTTTGTCTTACGCGATACGGGCCCTGAGCGATATATCCCAACATCGGAGAAATTTACAATATTTTATAAATTAATGCTTTTTAGCATAAAATTAATTTTTAAATCAACATTAGTAATTAAGAACGGTATTGTGTAATTTGTTTAACTTTATTAAAATGTAGTTATTTTCAGGCGTCATCATTTAGGGCTTCCATAGTTTAAGAAGACCATCTTCACCATATGTTGCTAACAAATTTTGATGAGGATGGTGGCAGAGTCCAATTACATCTTTCTCATGAACCTGAAATAAATTTAATAAATGATTTAAGTAAAACTTAAAATTGAATTTCCTAGTTACATTAAGTGTCCTTTCCAGTTTGCCAGAAGAAACCGAGAAACAGTATAATACTTTGTCCTCTCCAGCACAATATATAAATTCTCCTCTAGGTGATAAGGTTGCCGAAATGAATGAACCACCCTCACGCTTACCGGAAGAAAATGACCTTACAATTTGCCCCTGCATATTCATAATCACCACAGTATTAGATCTATTGCAAACAATAAAATGCTCTGGATTTTTGGGTAGCAAAAGGACAGTGTTAACGGCCAACTCATTACCAAGGGGTTTGTATGTTGCTAAGCTTTCGGTAGATTTGAGTGACCAGATCTTAACTGTACCATCAGACGATGCACTTAAGATGCTACTGCCATCTGGAGTGAATGTCAAATCATTGACAAATGACTGATGACCTTTAAATTCTTTTAGAAGTTTCCCTGATTTAAGACCATGTAATCGAATAGTATTATCAAAAGAAGCACTCAACACTTGGCTGTTATCACGTGAAAACTGAAGACACGTGATTCCTTTCACATGTGCCTTTTCAAACTTTCGAAGGCATTGTCCAGTTGTAATTCGCCACACCTTAATATGACCTTCTTGGGATCCAGATGCTATCATTTCAGAATCTCTCGAAAAGGACAGGGCCAAAATAGGATGTTCCATCATCATGAATTGATCCTGGGCCTGATATTTCAAATCTTTTCTAATTTTACCGGTAGTGAAATTCCAAACCTCTATGAAACCATCAACGCTGCCTGTGATTAAATACTGACCATCGACGGAAAACTGAGCACATTCCACATGTGATTTTTGGCCAAATTTGATTTGCCTAGCCATTTGCGTTGGATACATTTCCTCTTCCTGGTCCTTCATAGCTGCTTTGCCACGAAACAAATCTATTGTTGTTCCTGGTGGAAGAAGTCCTTGATGTTGTTGCCATTTGAGTGCTTGACCTAGCAAGGCCAATAAACGTGATGAAGGCACCACATGCACCTCCCCACTTAATTCTTGGGCAATTACTGTTCGTCGCTTTTCTTTGCTGCTTCCTTCAGAATATGCCTCTCTTGGATCAAAATACGCTCTCTGCAACATATTTTCTAAATAATTAAATTAGAAAAACAAAATATGAAATACGTAAAATATAAGTTAAGAACCTTCAATAACCATTTAACACAAAGTAGGAACAAGAAATAACATTGAAATACAAAACCTTACCTAAATGAATGTATCGCTCAGGTTCCTGTTGTTTAAGCATAATCATTGGGTCAGTTTGACGAAGCAGCGATCGGGCTGCCCCCAATTCACGAAGTTCAATTAATTCCAAAATGATCTGCTCGTACAAATTCAAAAGCTTTTTGTCAGGCAACTTAAGCGATTGTATTACTTTTAACACAGTATCCCAATGCCCATTCTGAATGTCCTGTATAAATCCATCTACACTATCCACAGTGTTCAAGGAAACTCCAGTCTCTTCCTATTTAAAACGTATGTACATTAAATAAAGCAATTATTATATTAATAAAACAAAAACATTTTACCTGAAGCGTCTGTAAAGTCTTGCTAAGATTCGATTCTTTTAAGTATTGTTGAATCAAACGAATAACACTAGAAGAAAATATTTACTTACATAGGTAAGACATTAGCAATATGAAATTTTAATAAGACCTTACTCAGCTGATTCAATTTCGATTGACATGGCTTATAATTTTTAATTTAACTTAAATGTAATAACCAAGTTCGAGGATATTAGTAGCTTAATTATCCAGATTTGATTTTAAAACAAATCTCCCTTCTCAAAGTAGTGTCAAAATTGATGTGTATACAATTGAGCTGCTCTAGATACCCAACTTCGTACGCAAATAAAAATCATAGCCGCCATTCGATCTGTTTGTTGTCTTTTTTGTAATAAGTTGCGTAATGCCGGATTTACACGAGTCAAAATTGACAATATTTCTTTCCTTTTATTGACATTATTGACAAAATCGTGTAAATGGTTTGAAAATTTGTCATTATTTTCGTCATTAAAAAAATGGCAGTGCAGACTGACATTGAATATTGCCATTATAATGGAGTCATGTAAATCCACAATGATGCCATTATGAAAACTATGGCACTCCGCGAGGAAGAATGATCTTGCTCATTCTTTAATGGCATATTGCCATTATCAATCAAACATTCATTATTTTACCAGGTGTAAATGCTTATCATTATTGATTTGATTTTACCATTATTTTGCCATTATAATGGCATGAACAAATGGTAATTTGTCACTCGTGTAAGTCCGGTATAACAACTTTCAAACTACAAGAGTGAGTAAATTACAAAGGCCTTTTCGATTGGTAATTCGGAACAGTTCGGAGTAATAACCACTGTTTATACACTGGATAGAGCATTCATACAAAAAATATGAAGCATTTTTGAAAACTGTTACAAGTGCACTGGTACCATGCCAATATGTTAATTAATTTATTTATTTATTAATTCCGCTTTACAAAAAAATTATATATAAATTATAGGTAATTGGCAAAAATTGTTGACTTGAATTTACTTGATAATTTTATTCCATGATCTAATAAATAAATATATTTATCATTGAAATACCGTCATATTCTACGTTTGAGCCGTTTTTTGCACTAATTTTAGAAACTTTTTACAAATGGTAGGCAAATAATTTTGATGTATAACATATTTAGTTTTTTAAGATTAGCCGCGTTATAACTATTTAGTATTTAGCGAGTTCAATACTGTACTCACCCCGAACGTTTCGCTACGAATTACATCGAGCGTGGTCACCTGGAAACTAAAAAGAGATGTTAAGAGCAGGTCCTGTCTCTTGCTGATGTTGTTATTGGTTAGCAAGTTGGGAGCAAACTATGATCACTGTATCCTTGTTTCTGTGTAGCGGCAATTGGATCGACCTTGTTTTATTGATTATGGGATTCTATGTTTTCGGCAACTTGAAACTGTCGTCACAATTGAAATTATGGTGTCATATAATTTCAATCTCTTCGCGCACAAAACGAGAAATATAATGAGTCACATTAGCTAGAACCTTGGCCTTTTAAGTGGATCCAGTGGTGTTCATCTAGCAGTTTCACGTTGATACGCTCCACTCAATTCGTAGCGAAACGTTTGGGGTGAGTACAGTATTGAGCTCGCTATACTAAATAGCTATAACGCTGTTACGGTAAAAATTTCCCGCAACAAAAACCATTCTTATCATTGGTTTATTATCAATTTGTTCCTCTTCTTTTCTCCTTGAACTCTCCCCATCATTTCTTCACCCTACCATTCTTCTGTTGATTGCTCTTAGCAACGTGATATGGACATAACTCAGAGCAAATAACCAAACAGGTACGTGTCGTAATTAGCGGACGAGCTTAACTGATGTCAAAGTGTGCCCAGCCAGAAGGTCCCTGGAGACTCGCACGCTAGTTCTGGGATTCACTCAGCCAACAACTTTCCAAGTTCAGTGTGCTTTGAAATTGTATGAGTGAAAGGTCTCACTGGAATTCTTCTACGGAGCCATGTCAGCCTTAAAACTGCATGTGCAAGAAGCGTGACAGAAAACTTCGTGACACGATTGGTTGGTCGTATGAACGTGTGCGTGAATGTGAGGGTCGAGAAAGGACAAACGGCCCGCGAAAAAGGCTCTGGTTTCTCTGTAAAGTTTTAACAAGTTTTTTTTGGAGAAAGGGAAAAGAAAAGTTTAGAGTTGAAATTTAAAAGTTGAAAATATACTTTTTTTTGTTGAATTGGTTGAAAGAAAATTAGAGTCAGTGGAAGGAAAAATTCAAAGCATAAAACAGAAGATAGAGTCAGAAGGACGGGACGAGGAATTTTAAAAGGGAAGGAAAAGAATTAAAAGATAAGTAGATTTTCTTCCAAAAATTTTCGGTAGGCTTTTTTTATTCGTAATCTTAATTTTCAACATTTTGAGACACGCGCCCCGATCATTCATTTATTAATTGGTTCGTTTTATTTAATTTCGGAAAAAGTCTGTTAACGGTCCATTCTTTCCGTCTTAGTCTTGCATTTTTACGGTTCTTCAAGCCGTTCTCACTCCGTTGTATGATTATTTGATTTGAAAAGATTTGGGTTTTTAATCCCACCTAGTGTAAGGTTTTCCCAACTAACGAAATAAAAAGCTTTAAGTCCCTCGGGAATTTTAATTTCGTATTGTTTTTATTCATTTCGAAACATTTCAGGATCGTCGGCTTATGGTTTGGCAGTTTCACCACAAAATTTCCTGGCGCCCACTTTTTTTCTAGTGCATCCTGTATTTTGATTGTTTTTTTTTCTTATTCATTTCAACAAATTTTATTAATCAACTCGATTAAAACCCACCCAATATATCTATCTTTTATCACTATGATCTTTTGATCGAAACCGATTTGAACCCACCCCTAACCCTGATCTACTGGTGACAGCACTTGTCTACTGTCTTGTTACAAATTTATGTGATCTGTGGCTTTGACAGATCCTTATTAGCCGTGTTTTATTATCGCCTATAACACATATGGTTCACACCGTGAAAATAAAACGATCTGGGTTATGTACTTACATGTACACTCTCTTTGCCGAACTTAATACTAAAATTTGCAAACCCAGAGAGAAACCCCGATAGAAACCTGGATCCCGTGTTGTCTTTGTGATACGAGTTAAAACATAACCCGGACCAGACCCGTAGATAATAAAACACAGCTATTATCTTTTTCTCGATTTTAACCTCCGCGTGTGCCGGCACATTATTCGTTGTAATCGTTTAATAAATTTATTTTGCTTTAATTGGATTCGTATAATCCACAGTTCGCGGTCTGCAAGTACTTCGCACCACCTAAATATAAAAATAATTATTTGCGCGTAAATAAATTTCTGAATGAATTTGTAACAACGCGGCTAATCCTAAAAAACTAAATATGTTATATGTATACATTTATTCATTTATTTTATTCCATATACAACTATATGTATTACATTGTACTTCGAGATAAAACTCATAAGTAGTATCAAACATTAAATGACATTATGTATGATTGTGTGCACAAATAAATGATGTAGATCTATACTTACATATTAGATTAAATAATACAAAAATAAATGCTTAAGCCAACGAGTAGGCAATAATAAAAACAGTGATAATAATATCTTAATCTTGTTTATTTTATATTTAAATTTATTGCGACATGTGCTTGAGAAGGTCCTTCCGAAACTTCCGCGGCGAGATGGTTCTTTGCAAATGGTGTGGAAGATTATTCGACAACCGAATTGCATTGACAAAATAAGATCACTTCCATAACAGTATGTGTAAACCGTGGTAATACAAGTTTAATGCCTCTAGGTAATTGAGATTTTCATACAAATACTCAGGGCAGTTATTATGAATTATATCATGAGGTTTCAGAACTGATCGTAATATTCATCTAAATTCATTCCCAATATAGAACTTTTATACCTCGAAACGCTTTCATGCCTTGGCAAACCGTAGATGTACCTCAAACAGTCATTAACGAAACATTTAATTACCGCCTGCAATCCGAATCTAAATAAGAGTATATAATACAACTAAACGAGTAGAAAGGCAGCAGCGGAGACTTCGCCAGCCCCATTTTCATAGTCGGACTCAAAAAGCCTGAGGACATTCTAAGACTACGTAATCCACCATAAATTCTTCTAATAGCTTCCGAAGTAGAATCACAACAACTCATTTTACTATTAATTATAAAGCCAATTGCGCAAAATTTTAAACAACCCATTGTTAAGGGCTTAACATTTTACTAGTTAGCAATTTCCTAAGTGCGTATTGATTGAATAACTATTTCAAAATTTTTAAACCTTTTCCCAACTAGTAAATTGCTAATTAAGCAGAAAGCTGACCATTTGTAGGGTTTGAATTTTGATGAACACAATTATTGTTGTGCGTTGTAAATTAATTTTTCTGCAAAAATTACATAAAAGGAAGCAAGAAAATTTTAATCAAGTAATTGGAAAATTGAAATCAAGTATTTTGGAAATTGTTTTTAACCGATGTGATTTTTTTTAAATTTAATTTTCACAAATACAGTGATACATACAATACCGAATCAGTGGGTTCCTCAATGAGAAGCTTCCGCACTATTCAACCTTTTGAAACCTACCCCAATCGTGCTCTCCACTACTCGGTCTCTGCTGAAATGTTATTAGTGGACGAGTTTTCGGGCGGGACGCTCAGTTCCTATGTCATTAGAAATTCAGGTCTGAGCAAGAGTGGACGACGATCAAGATCCTCGTGAAGCCATATTGAATTATGCCAAGGATGTAGCAGAGAATCTGTATTGGGTTGCTCCCGTGTACAACAAGACGCAGTCGAAAACTATTTTCTCGGAGGAACCTTCGTTTTGTTGTTCATTTAATATTTGTTTATTGAACGAATAACAACTTTGCAGCAAATGCTTTTTTTAAAATTATAATTTCACAGTCAAGTTTTAATATACATATAATAAAAATAAACGCAAAAATGAAAATCGCTGTAGAAGGTTGTGCTCATGGCGAGCTGGAAAAAATCTACGACACCATATGCAATACAAAAAGCGGAAAATGTTAAAATTATTGATTTGTTGTTGTGTTGTGGTGATTTCTAATCCACCAGGAATCTAGAAGATCTCGAGACCACGGCTGTGCCCAAGAAATACATGGATATTGTGTACATCTTACAAGTAAGTTTACTAGAAAACGAATTTTATTTATAGAAATTGAAAAGATTAATTTCATTTGTCTCCAAAGGTACTACAGCGGTGAAAAAATGGCGCCAATTTTGACCATATTCATTGGTGGTAACCACGAAGCATCTAACAAGAACTACCCTACGGTGGATGGTTCGCTCCAAACATCTATTTGGGTTACGCTGGTGTAGTCAAGTTCAATGACATCCGAATTGCTGGTCTATCCGGATTTTACAAAAGCCATGACTTCTTTTAAGGTTACCATGAGTTCTCACCGTACTCCGAAGCCAACAAGAAGTGTTTATTTATTGTTCATTGTTTTGTATGCTTAAAAACCTTGGAAAAGCTTCAAATGAAACATGTGCATCGAGTCATCAACTTTTGCATAGTAGCTACTACCCACCTAAATACATATTTACATACCTTAATTACATCTATGTATGTAGGTACATATTTCTCCTAGCTCACATAATTAAAATCCATAACCTAGATTTAAATATACATTTGTAGGTACCTATGTAACTATTCCTTGAATTATTATGATTATTTTGTATTATGATCTTCCTGAAGATGGTGTTTTATACCTACTTATGATAATGGAAATGAAGGATGTACTTTGGTAGGTAGGTACATGCATATAACTTTATAATTTATGTGCAATATTCACACATAAGATTTATGTGATTTTTAAAGATGAATATGTAAATATAAATGTATGGGATCCTACATTGTTGTAGTATTCAGTGACTTAAGCAAAAATTCATAATAAGAAAATAAATAGATAATACACATAATAAAATGTTTTTATATATTGCTTATTTCTTATAGTTTGAGGGAAATCAAATATGTCATTTGATTTTATTAAATGTTTGTCTCAAGTTATTAATTCTTAACAATATGTATAAACAAAATGTTTTGTTTTTAGTTAAAAATAAATAACATAAAATGGGTTCTTTGGCTTTTTAATTTTTGAATAGAATTTTTGATTTGTAAAGTAATATTGAAGATTTAAATTTAAACCAAAAAGTAATACGAAAATGGATAACCTAAACATTTCATCTTCTTTCAAGTATCTTCTCTCTGTCTGTAGGTCGATGTACTGCCTAAAGTGCGGTATCGATTTGATTCAAGGTTATTACTTAAAAAGTCTTATGTGATTGGCTCGTTTCTTTTTTAAATCCCAATTCACGTTACCTGCCATACAATTGTTTGTACCAACATCAACATGTTAGTAGGTAGGTAGTCTAGTTATCATATGCAGGTTTAAAGGCGATGTAGGTAATATTGCCTTGATTCTTAGTATAATGAATGGTTGAATCATGAATCGATGATTCAAGCAATAGTTACATAGGTACCTGTACCTACAAATGTATATTTAAATGGATTTTAAATATGTACATATGTAATGAAAGTGAAGGATGTAGGTGGGTAGGTATCTATATGCATATAACGTTATATTATGGGAGCAATATATATTTTATCCGTGTGATTTTTAAGAATTATATAAATTTATGACCTGCTACATAGTATATATGTAGGTATTCATTGACTTATGCAAAAATAATAATTATAGTTTGAATGAAAAAAAGATGCCATTGGACAATTATCAATAATAAAATGCACGACTGGATCGTACGAACTTGCTCTTTTAGCTAACAACCTTAATGCAGCTAAACATTGACGCTGATATCCTATGCCGCTGTAAGTAAGATTACCTTTTGACAGATATAGTATAATGAATTGTCGAATGGATGATTCAAGAAATAGTTACATAGATACCCACAAATGTATATTTAAATATAGGTTTTGGATTTAATCATGTAAGTTAGGAGAGAAATATGTATCTCCATACATAGATGGAACCTAGATATGTAAGTATGTACTTATGATAATGAAATTGAAGGATATAAGTTTGTAGATATACAATATGCATACATTAGATTAATGTGATTTTTAAGGACACATACATATGTATATGTAGGAGGGCCTACTTTGTTTGTAGTATTCAGTTACGAACGCAAGAATTCGTAAAAAAGAAATAATAAGGTATAGAAATACCTTATAAGAATATATATATATAAGAAATTAATTATACACTTAATAAAATATTTTTATATTGCTTAGTTGTAGTTTTCTCGAAACATACTCTTGCATTTAGTCTGTTTTCATTTTGTTTAGATTCTGGACTTCAACGCCGACAGCTTTCGCTTGAGCTTTTATCCTTCCTGCTTGGGAAAAGTGTCTATATCGATTCTCGCAATATATTTCATTTATTATTTAATGAAGAATTACCTTTGAATTTTACAACTCACAAAATTGATATTGACATTTTGACATGTCAGTTAATTACTGACATGTCAAAATGTCAGTTTTGACGTTTCTATACATTTTATCGATAACTTAATGACAAATAATTTGGTAGCACAGTTTTTATCCTCTCCAAAAGCTAAAGCCAAGTACGCTGCTGATGCGAAACGAAATTTTTCGGTGGTCTCCACTAGGAGAGCGAAATGCTAACGAAAACCAGAAAAATATTTGCGGAGAGTTCTGTAAGCTGTCAAAAACAATTGACAAGTTGTAAAAAAAAGTAATTTTTGTCACCAAATTATTTTTAGATGGAAAATTTTTTGTCGCCAAATTACTTTTAGATGTAATTTTTTTGAAATAATTCTTGGATTTAAAAATTGTTCTTGTTACACATAGAGGATTTAAAATAAGACTCAGAACCGTTTAAATGATGGAAATTAAGCAAATACTTTGGAACTTATTAACTGGTTTATCTGCCGATTTGATGAAATTTCTACCAATTTTAAGAAAATCAATGAAATAGGGAGGTAAACCACTCTATAATTCGAAAACTACGTGCTTCATTGGGATGGTGTAAACGGTTATGAGTTTTAATTTATGGTTTCTTACTATTTCCGGATACCATTTTCAAGTCCAAGAATTATTTCAAAAAATTTATATATAAAGGAAATTTGGTGACAAAACTACTTTTGGTTTTGTTAATGCTTCCTTTGAAAGTATGAAGTTTTGATTCTAAAAAGATATCGCTCGCCTTTATTGGACAACCCGTTCCAAAGATATAGTTCAAAAGCTATTAACTGTTCACCTTGAAATACATAATCTGAAAATACTTTGGAGTG
The DNA here is from genome assembly GCA_910595825.1 of Philhelius pedissequus. NCBI lineage: Eukaryota > Metazoa > Arthropoda > Insecta > Diptera > Syrphidae > Philhelius > Philhelius pedissequus. Next base: position 16,095,853 of record OU343161.1, on the reverse strand, counting down.
TATCTTTGGAACGGGTTATACTAAAAACTTGGTTGATACCTTTTTGTCATATACTCTTGATACTCTCAAAATCAGCATCAAAAGTTGCAAAAAATCACTCTTGAAATACGCATATTTAGAATAAGGTATGCGTATTCCTGGAGTTATTTTTTTAATACAACTTTGTTTGCAAAAAATGTTGATGCTTCCTTTGAAAGTATGAAGTGCTGATTCTAAACAGATATCGCTCGCCTTTATTGGACAACCCGTTCGAAGATATAGTCCATATTTATATTATATAGTCTGATTCTATTTTTCAGATTATATATTTCAAAGTGAACAGTGAATAGTTTTGGAGCAGTGCATCTGCCATACGATGGTTCAATTACATTAAAAAACTTCGTCCAGAAAAGAAAAAGAAGGTAGCGATGGCAATGCGAGGTAAGTGATTTGTCATCACCAGAAATTGTAGACTAAATAACAATGTCCATCCCGTGCCGATTTTCACGAAGTAAACATTAAACAGATTGCCTGAACTTGAGAAATAAGTTCTAAGTTATGGTATATGGTATAAAATCAATGAGATCGAAAACAGGCTTCCCAAATAGGGGTGGGTATCGTTTAAGATGGCCTTTTTACAACCAAACATTATTGTGGTAAAGATGATTTCCTTATTTGTCGTTGGTGCAGCGGAAGGCCGCTTACCTTTGGCTTCCGGCCTGGATACATCTTGTCCCGACCATGTCGGAAATTCATATTCGTACTGCCAGTAGCGGGCGGTAGATTTGATTTTTTCTTTGTGGCAATTGACTTAATTTATGTGTTGAAAGTATGTCGTTAGAAATGGTAAGTGTTTTTTTATATTCATATGGTGTCAAAGGTCGCATAGAATTTAAAAGTCGGAGTAACAAATGTATTTTAAAAATCGTGACATGGACAGTTAATTGCAGAACAAACTACTGAATCTTGTTTAAAATATTTTTATTAAGTAGTCACTTAAAATAAATTAATTTTAAAAGAACATAGGTTATTTTTAATCTAAGCACTAGCACTAGGTATGAGAAAAGTCGATAGTTGGTTATAATAAGCACTCCAAATAAAGATCCGCTATATCTTGTTCGCCGATAAGATAAGTATGTGAAGGGTGTGCTTCTTTCCAACTTCCCATTTCCATTTCGCAGATTTAGTTTAGTCGATTTTGAAATTGGTTTTGATACAAAAATTAGAATTGAACTTATTTCGAATTATTTAATACAGAAAATGCACAGAAAAACCAGACACTAGAGAAAACCCAAAGCCAAAGAAAAATAAAAAAAAACATAACAAGAGCTTGACTTTTTTTTAATAAAAAAATTAAATGTCAAAATTTCGCAAGCAATTAATGTGCAGGTCAATTTAATTGAGAACGAAAAGAGTGGAGAATTGTACTAAGAAATCTAGTACAGCTATACACTAAAATTACACATTTCGTCGTTCAGCAGCGTACTGGAAAACGAAAAGTAAAGCGAAATTTTTCGTTCATGATTTCGTCGTGTCATTTTTGTATGGGATTTTTCGTTTCGCATCAGCAGCGTACTAGGCTTAAGCACCGAGAATTCTCTGGGATTAAGCTAAGCACCCCCGGGGATTAGTTGTTGTTGGATTTAGCATGCATATTGTTAATCCCACTCATCGTTTTTTTCGTCCAATTTCCCCGGGGCGTAGAAAAGAACACGCCAGATTTAAGTAGGTTCTGAAGAATACAGTGGAAAACATATTTTATAAATGGTTTAGTTTGTATTTAAGAACTTACTTTGTCATTGGTACACCAATTCTCCGACCTTTTCTTTTCATAATTAAATTTCCCTTTGGAATAAAAGCTAAGCAACATACAGAATTATCAGGTGTTTGGTAGAAATCCTACATTTTGTAGTAGATTTTCTTAAGGGATTTCTGGTAAACGTCAATTTACTATTCCACGAACATTCTGTTTTTTATTAATAGGAAATTTTAGTCCATGGACTAACTCTTATTCCATGGTCTTGTAAGTGTATCGACTAAAGGTGGACTAAGCGCTTTTTATTAATACGGCTGATTTTGTTTAACTCAGCCCACCCCTGAATATGCAACAAATCTTCGTTTACTCGTGCTACACAATCTTCTAGCATCCCAGGTTTTCTGGACATGTATATAGTAACATCATCTGCGTAAACATGCACATTACAATTAAAAATGAAGCCAGGAAGATCATTTATAAATACACAGAAAAGGAGAGGTCCTAAAACAGATCCTTTTGGAACACCTGTTTTTACAAGGTATGGTGCAGATAATACAAGTTCCGTTTCCACACACAGTGAACGGTTATTAGTTTCACAAATTTCAGTGACATTTCATCGAGTCCAATTGCATTATATTTAACTGAGTGAACAGCAATCTCAATATCCAAATCGTTAACACACTTAAATTCAAAGCAGCCATTAGAGAAAAATTCACCAAAATCATACGAGACAGTCAGTAGAGTCTGGAATAGAACAGGTCCCATTTCAGTTGGACTGTAAGCATATTTAGGCTTTTCCTTATCAATAACACCAGCATTTTTTTAATTTTTCCGAAGAACATTTGGGTTAAACTTAGGATCAAGAAGTTTCAAAAAGTAGGAGCGTTTTAGCATTACGAATCAGTGAGGTTACTTTGTTCCGAGCAAAAATATATTGGCATCGATTATACTCCGTCCGGTTTCTTTTAAATTTTTCTGAAAAAACGCTCTCTCTCCTGAATATACATTTTAATTTGACGAGTAAACAATGTGCAACTTTGAGGTTTTAAAACTTTTGTTACTATTGGTACATATGTTTCATAGAGTTCGTTAGCTATATATGTGAAGAGAGAAACTTTCGAATCAATATCTGGCACATTATTTATATCATTGAGGCCTAATCTATTTATATTTTGGTGCAAATTAAAAGAATCAGTTTGGCGAATGGATCTAAATCGTAACGTTTTCACAGAGCTTTTCCTTATATTGAAATTAAACGAACAATAAAGATCATGAATGAAATCAGATGTAAGCCTCAACTGATCATTACCCAGTACTTTGTTAAATAATTAGCTTTAAAAATTAAAAAAAAAACAGTAATATAGCGTTAAAAAAATAGTAATTTTATGAATTCTAAAATGAGTAATTAAAAAAATAAAGTTTCAACAAAAATTGAATATTTTATCCTCGACGAAAAAGTGCCTCTCTTAAAAATCTGTGTTTGGTTTAATAGGGTCCATAACATCTATCCAAGGGTATGTAAGTTCATCTTTTTGAGAGGGTCATTTCGAAAGCTTAACAGATCTGCTCATAGAGTTCATGGTGACCGTTTTTTCGTCGAATGCGGTAAATTCTCGGGATATATTTGTCCTTCATATATGAATGCAACAATCATCTCTAACTTTCGTACAACTTTTTCCAATAAGGATTTCATCACCATCGTCTTTAAATCTGCCTTCTAGGAAATCGGAGGAATCAGTTGGCATCTTCGTCCTTTTTAACATGAAATGGCCCTAGAGCAAAGTAACCCCAAAAATAAAAAAACTGCATGATCATAAAAAAAATTAAATAATTCTTATTTTTTAATTAAACAAACAAAAGACATGCGGTAAGTATTAACAAAACCAAATTAAAGGGCATTCATGCCACGGCGGAAAACTCGTATAAAAACTATAAATAGAAAATCTGTAGGTAATTACTTCATTAAAGTTAAGACAAAAAGTTACACACCAATTTTGTATTTAAAACAATTAGACAAATTTACTATGTGAATTACACAGGTCAATTACTTCCTTATTAACTGTCGGTACTCTGTCCGTTGTAACACGTGGTAAATATATATATATTTATATATATATATTTGTAAATTACGATATGTTCGGTTTATAGAATGTTATATGTCTGAGCATGAATCAAGAAACCAACTCTTTTCATCAGTGGCGCAAAGTTGCCCATGCAAGGGCAAAGTAACCCCATATTACGGTACGTAAATAATTTAAAAATTCTATTCAAAGGACAAAATAGTTCGATAATTTGCGATATGTATGTAATAAGTTTTATACCGGCCAGAAGGTGCAAAGAATCTATAATCTAACAAAAATAAGAACGTCTAAACTCAAGACTCGGTATATACTAGCTTAAGCTCTAACCTGATTTTATGACAGGCATAATTACGTGCCAATACATCTGGCATACGTATTCTATAATTTGTCAAGCAAAAACTGTTGTAAATATGTAGTTGCTTTATAACAAAAGGATCGCAAAATTGTTTCAAATCTCTCATAATCCAACCAAGAATTGAAATGGCCATATTAGTTATAGAGTTTATGTATATTTTATAAATTTAAATTTGCCATCAAATGACAGAATAGGGACAGACATATGGCCTTTTCGATTGGCCGTCCAGAACTGTTCTGACCCCCACAAAATGACAGTTGTTACTCTGTACAGAACAGAAAACGATTCTGGATTTCATTTCAGAATCGAAAACAGAATCACTAATACACTTACACAATTAAAATGTCAAAATAATCGGCTTGATTTGTTGTGTAATTTCGTTGTGTTTATTGAATTTAAACTCATTTTCTGGTAAAATAAAATAAAAAGAAGCAAGTTATAATTATTATTGATACAAGAAAATGTGTATCTAAATTGAAATCAAGTGTTTTGGAAATTCTTTTTAGCCGATGTGATTTTCTATTAATTTAATTTTCACAAATACAGTGATAGATATAATTCAGAATCAGTCAAATTGCTTACGGCTGTTTTATTGGGGGAACCTGTTCCGGACGGTCAATCGAAAAGGCCAATAATATCGTCAACACGAGACAATTATACATCATTAAATAAATTACAGAAAACTTTCTCTTTATAAAACTATATAACTTTTTCAAATGTCTAAGTACAGACAAGATGATGTTGAAATTCATTCATTAACTAGTCATTGCAAGTACATGACTATTATGTTCTATCTATAATTTCTCTAAACGCAAAAATTATTAATTACGTTCCACAGCAGCAACTTAATCTAAAAGCGCTGGTAGGTAGTTTAGATTCTACATGAAAGGTATTTTGTATCGAAAAGTCATTTGACAAACAAAGTAAACATAAAGACCAATTGACCACATTTGTATGTAAAACGTCATTTGTGATCTACCGGACACAAAGGCAGGAATGGAATGAACAGTAGAGGCATACCAAAACCAAGCTAAAAAATTAAAAGATAAAGAAAAATAACACGCAACAGAAAGAACTGTCCACAAACAAAAATATCATCATATATTATCAACTAGTGTACGAATCTATTCAACAATTGAATACGATCAACTAAGTGTACCGAGTTGTTGTACAATTGAAAAAGTTGATCAACTAGGCCTACGAGGTTATTCAACATTTCACTAAGCTTATCAACTATAGCTGCGTTTTATTATCTACAAGTCTTGGTCTGAGTTATTTTTCAATACTTATTACAAAAAAAACACGAGATCCAGCTTTCTATCGGGGCTTCTATCTGGGCTTGCAAATATTAGTATTGAATACGGCGAACAGTTGGTACATATAAGTACATATCTGAGTTGCTATTCCTTTCTGTTGCTATTATGTTCTGCAAGGACAGTAAATGTATTTTACTTCTTTTGACTGTTTCATATCACGAAGGAAAAAATATTTAACATCGATATGTTTTATACGAGAAATTATCTTCTCTGAGTCCAATGGTGCTAAGCAACTTTGATTATCCTTAAACATTGTAACGTCTTGTATATTAACTTGAAGGTCTTAAAATAATAATCCAAGCTTTATGAGCTCTTGGGTTGCTTCGGCTTAAACTACAAGTTCCGCTTCAGTCGATGAAAGTGCAATGAGTCCTTGCTTTCTTGTAGATTTCCGTCCATTTATGTCTGCAGCCCAATCTGCATCTGCATATCCAACAAGCCTCATTTGTTCTTTTCTACATCCAACAAAAAGTTGTATTTGTTGAGTTCCTTTTAGGTATCTTAAAATTCTCTTGACTTCGTTTCAATCTCGCTGTGTAGGACAAGATACTTTTCTGCTTAGAATTAAAACAGCTGCTGCTATGTCTAGTCTTGTATTGCCCGAAATGTATAGAAGAGAACCAATAGCTTTTCGATAAAGTTCATTGTCGTCTAAAGGTTTGTCTTCTGGGGGTCAATTCCCGATCTGTGAAGATGTGAAGTGATAAATTTTATCACGCTTTCACGTCTAATTCGATTCTCGATTCGTGAAAAAGTGAAGTTAAACGCCAAACATTTTTCATATGATAATTTTTTTATCACAGTCAATTGTTTTGTGAAGAAAATGTTTCTAATCGAATATTAAGAAGAAAAACAGGATTTGGCACATGACAACTAAGCAACAATTATATTTACACACAAATCTATTTTGGTAGTAAGTTATATTTGTGTTAATTCGAATAAATAAAGAAATTGTTAAATCATTTTGTCAAATTGTTAAACAGATTCACTACAGAAGACGCGACGGTGCTCATTCCCGCGACAGATCGTTGGAAACTACCCATTGCAAAAAAATGCAGAGCACTTTACCATATTTAAATGGCTTTGGAGCGCACTTATAAGTTGAGTGTTTTTCAATAATGCTCTCAATTCACGTATTAAATCCATGCAATAATGTTTTGGGAATCTATAAAGTTCAATAAAGTGCTCCTAGTTGTAACTTCGAATAGATTCTGCCCATCTCGAAGGGAAAGCCTCAATATCCTCACATGAAAAATTAATAAATCTTACTCAAAACAGAGATACTATTGAATAAAATATAAAACCCACAATTGTTCAGTACGACGTCTTTTATTAATTTATTAAACGAATTATTATTCCGGACATTATTTTTAAGCAAATTTAGAAACTGAAATGAAATATTTACCTTTCCCAACAAAAAATCTAATCAGAAATGACAGAATTTATCATTTAGTACTTTTTAGTACAAACTTTATCACAATGAGTTCTAGAATCGCATTAGGCGTGTGCGTGAAGTTGGAAAATGATAAACCTCTGTGAAAACTGAAATGATATTTTTTTTATCACTTCATAATTTCACAGATCGGGAATTGACCCACTGGTGTTGAACTGTTGAAATATCCAGTATCTGATGGTATTTTAGGAGTCTTCGCATTTGACTTGTTGAATGTATCAAGTATTTTCTTTATATAGTTTTCTTGATGCATATAATACATGCCGTTTTTCTTTTCAATTTGAATTCCAAGATATAATTTTAAATTTCCCATGTCAGTAATTTCAAAACTTTTAATTTCGTTAATTGTTCCTAAAACGAAATTCTTTTCTTTCGAAATAACCAGGATATCATCAACATAAACTAGTACATAAATAATTTTGTCCCCTTTGCCTTTAACATACAAGCAACAATCAGCTTTTCTCCTTCTGAATCCAAAATTAATTAGAGTTGAATTAATCTTTTGATTCGAACATCTTGCTGATTGCTTCAGACTATAAATACTTTTATTTAAATTACATACCAAATTTTCTTTGCCATCTTGTATAAATCCTGTAGGTTGCTTAAGATAAATTTCATCTTCCAGATCACCATTCAAGAATGCAGTTTTTATGTCTATGTGCTGTACAATCATCCCTTCCATTGATGCAATCGCCAAAAGAGTTCGCAAAGTCGTCTGCTTCACTACCGGTGCAAAGAACTGATCATATTTTTGCGAAAACCCTTTCGCCATAAGGCTTGCCTTGTACCTTTTTGATTCATCAGCCAAAGTCTTGATCTTAAATATCCATTTACTGTTTATAGCGTTCTTGTCCTTCGGCAATTCCACAAGATCCCAAGTATTATTTGCATACATAGCCTGCAGTTCTTCCATAGCACAAATCCATTCCACATTGTCAGTACTTTCCAATGCTTATTTATAAGTTGTAGGCTCATCTGGGCAAGTTGTTTCATATCTCTTCGGAGGTATGCCTTTGTTTTTTCTTGAAGATGTCCCTTTTTTCGTCGCTAATAGTTTGTACAGCATTTTCACAATCTTGAAAGTTTTCTTCAGAAGTAACGTTTGCAGTATCTTCAATGTCTTCAACGCTTCCAATATCTTCCACGCCTTCGTAGGTTCTTAATCGTTTTCTATTGTTTTTGAGCTTTCTTGTATTGATTAGTTGTTGGTGATATTAGCCGCGTTTTATTATGCACGAAGACCTATGTAGATTAGAGCTTTGCATGCATTACAACAACACTACAAGATCTTGATATTTATCCTGAGGGTCAATTCCCGATCTGTGAAGATGTGAAGTGATAAATTTTATCACGCTTTCACGTCTAATTCGATTCTCGATTCGTGAAAAAGTGAAGTTAAATGCCAAACATTTTTCATATGATAATTTTTTTATCACAGTCAATTGTTTTGTGAAGAAAATGTTTCTAATCGAATATTAAGAAGAAAAACAGGATTTGGCACATGACAAGTAAGCAAGCATTATATATATACACAAATATATTTTGGTTATAAGTTATATTTGTGTGTATTCGAGTAAATAACGAAATTGTTAAATCAACAGATTCACAACAGCCGACGCGACGATGGTGCTCATTCCCGCGACAGATCGTTGGAAACTACCCATTGCAAAAAAATGCAGAGAACTTAACCATATTTAAATGGCACTTATAAGTTGAGTGTTTTTCAAGAATGCTCTCAATTCGCGTATTAAATCTATGCATAAATGTTTTGGGAATCTATAAAGTTCAATTAAGTGCTCCTAGTTGTAACTTCGAATAGATTCTGCGCATCTCGAAGGGAAAGCCTCAATATCCTCACATGAAAAAATAATAAATCTTACTCAAAACAGAGATACTATTGAATATAATATAAAACATACAATTGTTAAGTACGACGTCCTTTATTAATTTATTAAACGAATTATTATTCCGGACATTATTCTTAAGCAAATTTAGAAACTGAAATGAAATATATACCTTTCCCAACAAAAAATCTAATCAGAAATGAGAGAATTTATCATTTAGTACTTTTTAGTACAAATTTTATCACAATGAGTTCTAGAATCGCATTAGGCGTGTGCGTGAAGTTGGAAAATGATAAACCTCTGTGAAAACTGAAATGATATTTTTTTTATCACTTCATAATTTCACAGATCGGGAATTGACCCCCTGTTCAATTTTCTTGACCTAGAATTTAATTACATATCACACCACCAGGGTTAGCTTTTAACTTGTGCAAGATGGTACTTCAATTTTCAATTGTCAACCACGGTGTTACCAAATAACCAAACAACGACTTATAATTTATTAAGGCTGTTTCTACACTAGTGCAATTTCTTGTGGTTTCCCATTGGTAAAAGATCTTAATTTTGCCAAGTTAAATCCTTCCATTGGGCAAACAAAAATTTGTTTCTTATGTGGTTATCGTTTGGTAACACAAATCAATTTATTTTTGATTTAGATCTGTCAAAAAACTGATTTTGACAATTTTTGCCTTGGATTGGTCAAATAAATTGATTTATTTTTGGACTTTAAATCAATTTTGCAGATCTGGATTTTTCGGCAGATCTACCCCTCTTTTACTAACACTACTATGTATTATAATTGACAGCCATCAGTTCGGCTAGGTAGCTGATACCGATAGCTGGTTCACAGACACAAATATACACCAATATTATAGCAAATAAAAATCAATTTTAAAACGTATGCGATTCGTTTCGAAAAAAGTCAATTTAAAGATCAAAATATAAATTTACCAAACGAAAACCCCATTATTCTGAATCAATTTAGCAGGTCCGTATTTTTTGTGGATCAACCTCTCTCTTTACTAACACCAGTAAGCACTAATACAATTGAATGCATTTACTTTAACAATTATTAGTTTAATATACATGAATACCATCCAATAACATATCGAAAACAAAATCAATTCAAATAGCATTCCATCAAATTCTATATTTAGCAATGGAAATGGAAAGTAAAACTTACTTTCGTTCAAGTAAAACAGAATCATCTCTCCGCACTCCTTATTCTTTCCTCAAACAATAAGGAAACGCTCAACGAAGAAAGAGCAATAACTCAGTAATTTTATTTACCCCCGCCACCACCTTTTGAAAGCTACTATCACGCGGTGCAATACAATTCAAATACCCAGTAAAACACTTATGCGAATAATATACCCACATGTGTGTTCTTTAGGCCGCGACTCCATTAGAAATATTTATTTCGGTCATTATTGCATACACTTCTACTAAAAATGTATAGTTCTTTGCTATATGGGCAAACATAAATCGTTAAATTTCATGCTTCTCCAAGCAGCGATAAGCGCTTTATGTACTTTAGAATAGGTATAATCTGTTTTTTTTCTTTTAATGAATTATTAAAATTTAGCATGAAAATAAGCAAACTATGAACAAGGTTCAATATGTTCTGAGAAATTTGTGGACGATTAATGTGTTTTATTTCTGCGTTTATTTCCTCTGAGAAGAGAATAAATAAATACAGATTCTTATGTCTAAAAATAAAAAAAATTCAGACATAAGGGGCCTCCACAAGAAATATTGACTACATGACAAATTTCTTGCAATCATTTATTTCAAGTTGAGGCCTAGGGTTGCAATAGTTTTTTTTAAGGCAATTTAAAGATGAGACAAAAAACAGTAGTTGGTGGCGCGAACCGAACGAGGGGAAAACGCAAAAAAAGGTTTCATTTTAGCATCATTCATTTTTTTTAGCAGGTCAAAAATCTTTTTATGGAGGAAATCTTCGCGTTCGGTTTTGCATTGAATTCATACTTATGTTTTTGTATAAAAATCTATATGCTTTCGATTCGTCACAGAATTCAACAAGGACATACTTCTTTGATACATCTTCCAGCTTATGTCGAAGTTTCTTACACACATAATGATATGCCATACAACCAAAAGTTCGTATGTTTTTCATTTCAATGGGTCTTGAAAAATATGATTCAAATGGTGTTTCACTGTAGTTTTTGATGGTAATCGATTTGTTAAATAATTAGCGGTATTTAAAGCTACTGCCCAATATTTTCTTTCCAATCCAGATTGTATTAGCATACATCGTGTTATTTCCATTAAACTCCGGTTTTTCGTTCAGCGACACCATTCTGTTGGGGAGTATAAGGCGCTGTTAACTGATGAATACCTTTACTAGTAAATTCTCCACATCGGCCACTTCGTAAAATTTTTATTGTTTTGCCAAGATAGTTTTCAGCTTGATTTATAAATTTTTGAGTTTTTGAATTCAACTCCAGTTATGCAATTATTTTCGATAGCTTGTTTAATGCAATTTTTCTCACGATGAAAAGTATGGATACATTCCTTTTCAACTTCCTTTACCTTTCTAACAAAGCTGTCTTCATTTAGCTTATAAAAGTTTTTATGTAAACTAGCTGTTGCATAAATTCGACCTTGGAATGTTAGCTCACAAATATCTTCTTTAAATAGAACTTTCCAACCACCTTGAACAAGTTTTCTGACTGAAAGCAAATTTCCATCTAACTCAGAACTTAAAGCATATTCTTAACATGGACTGATTTGTTTACACCATCACCACAACCCTCTGCTTCGATTTTGATTCCATTAGCTTAGCTAGATAAATGCTATCACCAGTCTTTCTATTCAAATTATTAAAAAAATCTCATTATTGCACATATGACATGTAGCAGCCGAATCAATGTACCATGCAGAATCCATTTTATTCAAACCAGAAGTAAATAATAATTCTACATCTTTTCTTGGACAGTCCCTCTCACGTGTCCGATTTTTCCACAAGAATAACATTTTACTTTGAAGTTTCTTGTCTTCAGTGCAGCATCTCCTGATGGTTCATTTGCCACTTTTTCACTGCGTCTCTTGTGTTCTTGAATCAGCTTGTCTTTTACCAGTTCTAAAGTTAGTTCTTCGTCTTTTCTGACCTCAAGAGCAGTTACCAAGGAGTTATATTCATCTGGCAAACTTTCAAGGAGGAAGGCAACCACAAGATGATCAGCTAATTGCTCACCTAATACAACAAGGCGATCTACAATGTCCAGCAATTCACAAATGTGATCTTCCATTGATTGTCCATCTTTAATTTGCATACGACATAAATTCTTCAACAAAATAACTTTATTTGAAAGTGTTGACTCTCGTGTGCTTTTCTAAGAGCGTTCCTGCATTCCCTAGCAGTATTCAGTTTCCGAATGCGCATCAGCTGAGAATCTGATGCGAGTCCTATTGTAGCAAGAGCCTTCCCATCTTTCAATGTACAAATATCATTAGCAGTACTCGGTTTTTCTTTATTAACTACTCCCTAAAGATCATCTTTGATTAGTAATAATTCCATTCTATACTTCCATGTTTGATAGTTTTTGTTGTTCAATTTCATGAATGTCTTCCGTCTTCCATACTGTAAAAATTTGTTTTTTTTTTAAATATCTAGCTTAATTATATTCTTATTATTAATGTCCGGATTCTGGGCCCATAATCTATTAGAGTTGTTATTTCAGGAAGTCCAAATATAATAATAAAATAAGCTTTTTAAGAAACAAAATAAGGTGTTTTCTAACAAGAAAAGTTGATCGAATGCAAATAAATTAAACTACAAATATCAAACTTGATATTAAATGATATTAGGAATAATGTTTTAGCTTTAAAAACAAAAGTGTTTTTACAATAAAGTATATTATGTAAGTTCATTTATATAATATACTAACAGTTCATAACCCAGTTCGTTTTATTTGCACGGGGTGAACCATATGGGTTATTGGCGATAAAAAAAACACGACTTATGTGCACGGGGCTCTTAACACGTTTTGTTCAATCTTACATCTGGCTTGGTTGTTCTACGTAAAGAACGTAAGTTTGTGCACAAGTGTATATAGTTATAAATTATTTCTATTATTTCATCCAACTATGGATTTGAATGACAACTTGAATAGTTATAAATTATTTCTATTATTTCATCCAGATTTGAACTTGAACGAAAAGCTGGTTGAACTTGTTGAAAATAAAATACGAGTTTGATTCCAAGCTTTATAAAAAGGTATAATATGGTATTTGTATTTTTTTATTTATTTATTTTTAAATATAAATATACTACACAGAAATTGTTTAAAACAATAAATAAAAATGCACATTTTGGGTTTCAAGCCAATTGAACACCGGACAATTGAACACACTATAATTGAACACTGAACAATTATAGTAAAAATAAAATTCAAGAAAATGTTTTGTGCATTGGATAATTTAATGAAATATATAAAAAGAATTAGAAATTGCTACTCTTGAGCATAAACTTATAATGTAAAGACCGGAAACTTCTGCTTTCATTTGACATTTGCCTACAAGCCGAGACACGCACACAAGTAACTTTTCTGTTCCTCTTCCAATAGACACATTGATAAGAACGCACACAAGAATCTTTTCTGTTCCTCTTCCTATAGAAACATAGACAACACAGCCCTAGTAATTTTTTATGTGTTATCTATGTGTCTATAGGAAGAGGAACAGAAAAGATTCTTGGGTGCGTTTTTATCAATGTGTCTATTGGAAGAGGAACAGAAAAGTTACTTGTGTGCGTGTGTCAGCTTGTAGGAAAATGTCAAATGAAAGCAGAGGTTTCGGGTCCTTACGTTATTAGTTTATGCTCTTAAGTGTTCGTTGCATACATATTTATTGAATTGTGTTTGTGCTGGGCAATACAAGGATGGTGAATAGCTGAGTACAGGAAAGTGGTGGAAAAGTGTAAATAAATATTTAATTTCTAATGAAAACGTATGTACAACTTGGACAAAGACCGTCACAATAAATTTAGAAAATAATTAAGTTTCATTTTCTAAGTTAATATAATTGTTTTTATACAAATTAAAACAATCATTATTTATTTCATATGTTGTGGCATTTCATAAGTGTGGTGAACATACGAGGCGTGTGAACCGTGCCTATTTCTAAATCCATTGTTTTGGGTTATTTTGATATTTCTTGAATTTTGTTAAGGCGTCAGTATTGTTGTATGTACGTATTTTGGTTTATCATGGAAATAATGAAACATGAAAGGTGCAAGAGTAAGAACCATGAACATTTGTTCTTGTACAAAAATTGTTAATGTGTCAAAAATGTGTATAGGTTTGAAAGTTTGTTTACCATTTACTGTTTTCCCTCCAGGATTGAGGTACTTCTCATTACATTCAACAATTTTAAAAATCATAAATTCTCTGTCTAATATTGAATGATAATGAATTAAATAAATAAATTGGCACTCGAATTTCGAGAGCTGGGTCGGCTAGTACACATTAATACAATACGGCTGCTTTTCCATCGTTTTATTATCATTCAAAGATTTGGCTTGAGTTAAACATACTCACTGAATACACTCAATTTGTACTAAAAAAACAGTTTTCGTTTTCAAATATATTTTTAGAAATCTTAAAATAGTAACACATAATAAACAAAGACTACTTGCATTTTGAAAAGACTTCAGTTTGTTATATCTAAAATTCAAAGGTGAAAATGCCGATAAAAATTGATATTTCGACCGAGGAAAAGCACGAAGGGGATGCTATTTGTATTGCATATTGTAATAATCATGTTTTTAGTGGTGGTGCTGATGGAAAAATAAAAGTATGTAGCAGTTATTATAATATTAATTATAAAGTTTCACTAATAGAAATATTTTCCAATGTTGAAGATATGGGATAGTAGCCTCAAATTAAAAAAAACTCTGGATATGCATGAAACATATATATATTCTATTGCTTTCAATAAAAGTGGGAAATTGTACTCGAGCAGCTGTGATGGATCTGTTAAGTATCTTAATGATCCAGTCAATAACGAACAAGTTGAAGAACTTGTTCGCTGTGATGATTCTATTAATTCTATGTACTGTGATGCTGATGTGCTTTATACTGGAGATGAAAAAGGTGTCGTCACAAAATGGGAAAATGACAAAATGCTGTTTAAATACAATATTGTCGAAGAAGTCAAATCTCTGGCGGTTGAAGGTACTTTAATATATACCGCTAGAGATCTGGATGTAGTAGTTTCCGATGCGATGCCCGGAAAATCTGGAAAATACTCTACAAAAGCAGTTTTCCCAGGTCGAGCACCATTAACTCTTTTGGGAAAGATGGTTAGCAATAAAAGGTCATTTATAGCCTTTACCGATCGAAGTGGAAAGGGATTGGTGTTAGCGAAAAATTTGCCAGGAGAAAAGTTTTCTACTGTTTGGGAGGCAAATGTAAGGGTTTGAATATCTTTCTGTAACTGAACTCAAAAAAATATTTATTTTAAGGACTGCCATGAAATGATCATTAACTCAATATGCGGAAACGAAACTTTTTTATTTTCTGCTGGGTATGATGGTAAGATAAAATGCTGGAGTGATATCGACAAAGCAAAGCCCACGCTAATTGGGGAAGCTGATGCTGGGAACTGTGTTAATTCAATATGTCTTGGAAGTGATGGTGCAGCTACGTATGCTGCCTGCTCTAATGGCACTATAAAGAAAGCCGTTTTTTCTAATTAACAAGGATTAATCCGCGCAAATTCGATTAACTACAATATACAATTGTACCTTTAACTAATTAAATAAATTATATAACCGGCTCACAAAATCTGCTTTATATAAGCATAGGTCATTTTAGTATTTTTAAGATTTTAATGTATGTAGTATTTACTTAGGTAATGTAAGTAATTACGAGTATAAAAATTAGAAATATGATTTAACTATACCTTTGAGATTATTTTGACCCAAAAAAGTACTTCATCGGATTTCTTTAATAAATATGACGAATAATTACGTTTGTGGATATTATTTAAATCTGTTTTTGAGCTTCATGTTGATATTAAGTATATTAGTAGACACACACTAGACAGGCTACTTCAGACAATTAATACTTTTATCAAATAATACAATGAAAAATGAATGTATATGTGAGTTTTTACATACTTATTATAAAATAATTCGAAAACTTAGATTCATGCACCTAGAATTATGTTTTTGCCCGTGGTCTGGCCAGTGAATTAATTGAAGAAAACGCAAACAATATGTTTATATTATTTTTGTTTTTGTTTTAGTGGACTGTGTGGAATTCCCCTAGAAAAATAAAAAAAAAAAAAAATATATAATTTACAGTGAGTAATCGCTGTAAGTTTTATTAAAGTCGGTAAATATCGATCTTAAAATAATGCGTCTTAGAAAGGTACTACAGCATCTAACTGATGAGCCCAGCTGTAGTACCTGGGCGAAACGCATTTTGGACTAAAGGTCACAAATTCATTCAATTGGCTTTAAATCCACACAGTCCACTAAAACAAAAACAAAAATAATATAAACATATTGTTTGCGTTTTCTTCAATTAATTTGGATTAACTTTTTAGTGTACCCCGTGTAAAAATTGAGTTGATGAATAAAAAAAATTGTTGTTCTGAAATTTATCTTGAGATATCCCGAAAGTGTTAGAATACCTATTTAGCTGTTCCATGAAAAATCTATAGAACAGCTGACTGAAAATTTATTTTGATATGAGTTTTGTCTTGATTGGCCTCGTTCGGTGCGCGGCCGATAGGCTATCCAAGATACCTTTGTAGCGGATTTATTTTCGAACGATTCAGGTAGCTTTCTTGGTATGTCAGTTGTATTGCATACACATCTGAAATTTTGAATCAGCTGTTCCTTACATTTCCAAACGAATCTCAACGAATCCAATTATTTTTGGGTAGATTGAGATTTGTTTTTGACACCATAAGTTTATTTCGTCAGCAGTTTTTTCCTTAGGCGTTACAACAACACCAAGCAATCCGGATCGGTTAGGTTGTGCCACCGAACGAGGCCATTGTCTAACTTATACTAATTGCTCATAAGCTAATTGATCTTTCAAGGATTTGTTTATTTTTATCCCGGACCAATTTTCGTGTTCTATTCTCCCGAGGCTATCGATTTTTTTTTTTTTGATTCGGGATCAAAATCACATATCTAAGATTTTTAGAGGGATTTAAACGTTCATGAAACGTGCACTTGCATACACACCAAAGTAACTGTATTCAACACACTTTTGTACAAAAGTAATTTTTTTTCTTTTTCCAACATACTGCTCAACTCTATCTCATATTTCAAATTTTACAAAAGTAAATGTGGACCGTTTTTAACTTTAACTTTTGTGGAAAAGTGGAACACTACTGCATTCAAACAAATAGTTTAACGAAATAACTACTAGATGTGTCTCTGATTAGGGAAATTTTAACGAACCAACCTTTTAATTTACAAGAGCCACAGCATCAATTTTCGATCACTTTTTCGCAACCATTGTTGTCGCGGTAGTATGGCTGTATTTCTCACTTTTGTACCTTAACCAAAAAGTAGGTCTATGAAGTTATAAGCTTTAAAGCTACATTGCTTAAAACGTCAATGCGAATTGTGAATTTTGTAGATAAGAACATTTCTATTTGATTTAATTAAATTATAAAGAAAATTAGTTATTTTATATGAATAAGTGATGCAATTAGTGAACTTTTTTCGTCGTCATCGTCTTCTTTTGCGGTTTCAAATTTTTTCAATTCAATTCTGTGCGTTGTTTTAAACAACAAAAATTCTTATTGGAATTAATGGCAGTAGAAGTAAAATATTAATGTTTTTTTTTAATCTCCTTTCCAATCAAGGTGATTGTGTAGAATAATGGACGTTTTCTCCTGTCTACAAAATTTGTTGCTTGAGATTTTTGTGTATAATGAGTGGTTTTCTTGTATTTACTTAAATATTAGACTGGGAAATAAAATTACACCTTTCTTATTCATCATTACTCTTTATAATTACACGAAACGGGAATCGCAAAATCAAATTTATCGATGAAAAGATTTATAATCGCTTTTTTAACAGCGCCCTGGGCCCGTATTCCGGTTCTATGATAAAATGAAATAATAAAATTTTCATACGTCTTTTTCATTTTATCATTTCATTTTATCTAGAAAGTTGATTCTGGTTTCGCCTATGATAATCAGCTGATTTTGCTCTGAATGTGTGCTGAATGCGTGGTGAATAAAAAAACATCATTATTTGACAGAACACGCCTTGTAATATTTTAGACTGAAATTTGTTTGGAGCTAAAAAACAATATTGAGCTTCTATTATTATTCATATTTTCTTAGATGAAGAGCGCAGAAACTCCGAAAGGTAATACTACTTTTACACCACTGCGAATTTTAATCCATGCTTCCGTTTTGGACGTCTTTCGGTTGCAGAGATACTTTTAAACACTACGATATTTAATAGATGTTAACTTTCCTGAAACATATGTCCGCACTCTATACTTCACTTAATTTAGAAAAGTTCAATTGTACCATAACGAAGAATTTACAAAGAAGAAAGGGCGATAACTCTGCAATTTTTCAACCTGAGCAATTTTGTCTACACCGGCCACCACATACGCCCGGCACCAATGTGCTTAAAAATCGCAAACTCAAATTGTATGATGTAAAAGCGGAATAAGTAACATAAAATATGTATGTAAAGTATAAGTTGTTGTTTTTTAAATATCAAATTTAGGAAGTGTGAAACAGAAGTTTTTTCAAGTAGCTTCTTTTCCGGGAGTAATTGGACTAACAGGTGGAACCCACATCAAGTTTACTTCTCCTAAGAAAGATATTCAACATTTGTATTGTTGCAGATAAGGTGGACATTCAACACATGTGAAAATTGGTTGCGAAAGTAATTGTATTATATTGAATACAATTGGACACTCGCATGATGCATATATTTGGCGGGGTTTAGTTTTAAAATAGATGATAATGAAGCAATCTTAAATTCATTTAGGTAGAAGAATTCAAACAACAATAGTAAGTCCCCTTTCACACAAGGAGACTGAGTTGCCGGCAACTGGGAGTTTGATGGCGAGAAGGGCAAGAAGTAAGGGGAAAAAATCTCCCCGGTCAACGGTTCGGAGTGGTCACGACCACTCTTAAGTTATTAGCCCTCTCATCGAAAATTTGTTCGAAAACTTTCGATGCCACCTGTCAATGTAACAATTCCTTAATTTTTTTCAGACAACTTTATTTGCAAATCAAACAAGTGACAGTAAATGAAATAAAATAATATATAAAATAATTATAAAATTAATTATTAAATACTTTGTTAACAAATTCTATTGAGTTTGCGTTTACCAGGGACGAACTTCGTGTTTATGTGTAGGCCTGGAAGCAGACGAAATAATTTGCACGGGCAGAAGTGTGTCTTCAAAGGACACGACTCCACTGTCTGTTTGATATATAAAGGGGTTGAATCTAACTGAAAAAAAATAAATTTGGGTAAAAATATATCTTTTAATTTCGTGTTAAATAAAAAAAAGTGTGAAAAAATCTGCTTTTCCTTATCTCGTTTTACTTTATCAGACAAAATCATGCGACGATAAAAAACTTTTCATCTGATAAATTTTTGACAGAAGTTTTCATGTTTATACGAAACGCGAATACCAAAATCAAATTTATCAATGAAAAGATTTATCATTGCTTTTTTCACAGAACCGCAATAGGGGCCCAGTCATTGACATACTAGATATGGACTGCTAGTTGTGATTCATTTTCATACAATATTTACAAAAAATATGTTTCCCTGCTTTCAGCGACTATTTCAGGCCAAGCGGAATAAAGGAAAAACAAATTGAGTACCATCTGTTGCCGATATTACCTTTCCACAAATTTTAGGCAAAGAAAGTAGAGCTATCTATTTGAACATAGTAACTGTGTTTTATTGGGAAATTTATCCACCGTAAGTTTATCCGTCGTAGCATTTTACATACAATTTGCTACGGTCGACAAAATGCTTAAGTGGAATATACGGTGGATGGCTGGTTGACGTTTATTCGAGTCTCGAATTTGATTTTGTTAGTATTGTTGGTACGATTGATAATTGGATTGA
This sequence comes from Philhelius pedissequus, assembly GCA_910595825.1. NCBI lineage: Eukaryota > Metazoa > Arthropoda > Insecta > Diptera > Syrphidae > Philhelius > Philhelius pedissequus. The sequence goes on along the minus strand of OU343161.1, from coordinate 16,075,965 downwards.
ATCTCGATGGATGTGTTCATGGAGTGTTATAATTATTAATATCATTCGTAAGACAAATCGATCTTTTTGATTCTTTTTTTTTATAGTTGGCCGGTTTATATTTCTAAAATCTTTGATAACTCCATTTTTAATAAATTATAAGCTGTTCTTCTGAAAAGTTTCTCACTTTTAGTATTAAAATATGTATTCGTTGGTCTAAAATTCCACCTATATCTGCAATTTCGCATACCCATAATGTCACTTAATCAATTTTAACAAATTTCGATTTCCATTTTGAAAAAAAAATCAATATCCTTTGAATGAATTCCGTTTTACCTTTATTTTTGACTAACTAAGGCCAATATTCGTTTTATGTTCAATTTTTATTGATTGTTATAAAAAAACGGAGTTTGGTGAAAAAAATCATCTTTTTATTTAGATCTACAAAAAAGCAATTTGAAAACATAAACCGCATTGGGTGGAACTGGGCTATAGAGAAACTGCTCGACACTGCGCCGCAAAATATTTATTTGTATGAAATTCAATGAGCTATAAGGATAGGCGCGCACATATTTGCAACTTTTAGTTTTGCAACAGTTTGTGATAAAGTGAATACCATGGGCTTATATGAGAGTGCGCGCACATGCAAAAACTATTCAGCCCGCGATTCAAGCAACTTAAAAGTTTGTGATTTGACACAAATCGAACGATCACCCCAAATGAGTTCATGCAGTTTGTATAACAGCGTACTAGATATTGTCCGTGTGGTTTGTTCGCTTCGGAAAAATTGCATGTGCGCGCCTAGCCTAAACACATTATAAGCGGCAACTGAACTTTACAAAGTGTGCTTTTTCTTCAATGTTGAATGGACGTTTGCAATGAATGGTATGGGCTTCACTATATGAACTTCGACTGGGCGTACATTTTTTGATCTCATTGTTTTTTTTTTTTTGGACATGTGCATGGAAATGACAAACCAAATTTTAAATATTTGTTCTTTACTCCGCGTATGTTTACTGCAGTCTGATGAGTGAATATTGAATTGAAAGCAAAACATACTCAGAAAATAAATTTGTAAATTGACTTGAAAAATAAAACTCCTAGCTATCGATCTACTCATAAAAGAAATAAAAGCATGAAATATAAAGGGGAAATGTAAAGGTGTGAGCAATTTAACCAAAAAACATTAAAAGGAAAGATGCAAATATCCGGGAATTTTGTTTCTTCGTGTGAAAGTCTTAGACGATTTTTACAGCATTAAAAAATTGGCATGTGGAAGAAGTTACTTGACCATAGTCTATGAACAAACCCATTCACTTATCATTTCATTTCTATTAGTGCAAAATGAATGTTCGAATTTTAAATTGCAAATGCAGAAAAAATGAGAACAAGAATTAGGTTTGAAACATAAATTAAATATTGGTAAGTTTTTCTATTTTATATAAATAAAAGCTAATTATTGTTAAAATTTTGATATTTTCTTAATTTTACTTTGCACAAGACTCTTTCTGACTCTTGTGACTGCTGTGTAGGGGTACCATTTATACAAAAATAAAAAAGCTACGGTCCATGCTACGGTCGATGCGTTTTTTTGGGATTTAGTTACGGTACAATGGATAGAATCCCAATAAAACACAGCTAGTATAAGAAGCCTTCCTTCTAGTGTTTGTTAGAAAGTTAACAATTGATGTAGTCCTGGGGGACAATAAGAGAAATTCCTTTTTCTTTCAGCTTATATCCAAAAGATTGCTTTTAGAGTTACATTCTAAATAAATGGAATACATTTTAACCCTTCAAAATACGTTGTTGTTGGTCACGTGACAAATATTCAAATGCAAGTTTTTTAATTTAAACTTATATTACGCAGTATTTTGGGTTAAAATCTATAAAATTTATTCGTTTCGTTTTTATCATATTTTTGTTTCATATTGTACAAAAAATAACCAAACTCTGGCAGACGGCTTTTAAATTTATAGTTATATTTGGTTTAAGAATCTTAATAATTGTAAAAGTATGATTTAAAAAAGAAAATAAATCAAATTATCTACCTATCTTATTCTTTCGTAGAAAAGTTGAAACAAAAAATGAAATGTAATTTCAACTTATATTACGCAGTGTCTTAAATTTTATTCGTTAAGTCGAAAAGTAAGAAACAAAAAAATTGATATTTGAAATGTAATTCTTAATCGTATTTCGTTCATCCGCAAAGAACAATAACATAGTTGTTTATTGTTTTCTGTAGAAAATAGAGAAAAGGATTTTTTTGGATTCGTGTAGAGATTTCCTTATAAGAAAAACCCTTAAGCACTGGTTTGACTTGATAATAATCTTAACTACCGCAAGGACTGACATGGTCGCTGGTGATGCTTTTTTGAAAAGGAACCATCGTGAAGTTGGCTCCTAGCAGTCCACATCTAGTATGTCTATGGGCCCATCAGGATACACATATGCATTTGAAGGTTGGCTTTTGGACTCGGCCATGCACGGACACGTGCGCAAGTTTTGCTGCGCAAAGTAATCGTAATTAATTTCTTGCAAAAAGTATATGCCACTTTACATTATGCATTTAAAATATTAAATTAAAGAGTGATACGTGACGAGACCTGAAGATTAAGCAATTAGTGAGGTCAAACAGCTACTCATGCCGCAACCGAGGCAGCTAACCACCTGTACATAGTCCGTTATATACTATGGAACATACCAAACAGTCCAACAAGCAAAATGTAACACCTACGCACTAGCTGCAAATCAATAAATAACCTAACAATTGGTTTCCCGCTATTCGACCTACCGCTCCATAAGTCCTCGTCCATACAAGGACCCAATACAGACAGATGAAAGGATTCGTGCCCAGCATCTTTATCGATAAAAGCGAAATCAATTCTTTCAACCATCAACATAATATATGTACAACATTTGTGTTATTCATAAAATCATAGTTCAATCTCATAAGATTTCGTTCTCATGTAACCTGTGAAATATGTATATATGTATTTTAATAACCGTTCAGAGCTCTCGATCTAACACCAAAAGAAAAAACAATATCTTGTATATACTGTACAGTTTCATTAGTTTTAAGTATATAGTGTATTTTTGGTTTTTTTTGGTAACGACTATGTGCAAGAGCTTTAAACTAAAATTTAGTAACTGTGGCCATGTTGGCAAATTACAATTAAAATCAAAAGCTAGAGCCCAATTACAGCCTCCTGTAATATTCAATAACGTAAGTTAAGACAAAAATACACTGTATTTCAATTGATGTTAAATATAACATTCTCTTATAAACTCAATACAGTAACTTCAATTTCACATATGCATTTACAAAAAAAAATCGATTTCATTTTGTTTTATTTACCAAGAAACATCTTCAATCCAATCACACTATGTCTGAATGCTGTCATTCTACGTTATTTCAATTTTCTATATTAAAATTGATTACGTCATTATTTTATCGCCCGAACCGAACACAAAACAGAAATCAAATTCCGAAACTTTCTTTTATGACAGCTCATTCTCACTTTTATTAAAATATTTTAACTTTCTCGTTGCGTTGGGTTTGTTCTTCTTCTTGCAGCAGCAGCTATCGTTCATCGTGTGCATATAATAATTATTATACAAATCATTTTAATTTTATCATTTCAATAAAATTTAAAGTTTTATTAAACATTTCTGACGATGGGGCTCATATACAATATAGGAGTTCGTTTGATTAACTTTTTGGTATTTTTTTGTATCGTAATTTTTATGCCCGGCGTTCCGCCACGGAACACTTTTCCATTTGCACCATTCACGTAAGTTCAATGACATCTTTCGATTATCAGAACTTCAATTTAATAATTATAATAAAACCAAATTATAATAGTGTTACACCAGCTAAAGAACTTAAAGGTGCTCTAGAACCTAATTTCCACCTTGAAGGGGCAGAGAAATTACTTGAGGGCCGTGTATATGGCCCAGAACATTTACTCGCAAGAAAGAACGAGATCTATACGGGCATATATGGTGGCGAGGTGATTAAACTAACTGCAGATCATGTTACGCATGTTGCTAAGTTCGGGCAACCTTGTGGTATACAGTAGTTGAATATTGTAGGATCAAAAGATTGATATCATTTTTGCAGAAGAGATCTTTGAAGAATCACGGTGTGGACGACCTTTCGGCTTGGCATTTGATACACTTGGCAATAACTTGATTGTTGCCGATGCCTATTATGGTCTTTGGGAGGTTAACTTATCGAATGGAAAGAAGAAACTCCTTGTTTCGCCGCAACAAGAGCTAGATGGTAAAATTAAACGCAAAGCGAAGGTTTTCAATAGTGTTGCTGTAGATAAGAAGGGCGATATATACTGGACTGACTCATCTTCTGATTTCTTAATTGAAGACATTGCACTTGCTGTGTTTGCCAACCCATCAGGAAGGTATGTTTTTTTTTTAATATGAATATTTAATTACTGAGATGATTATATTTAATCAATTTTATAATTTTGCCAAACATATAGTCTACAATTTAATCTCAGTTAAAAAATGTTTTTTTTTTTCTTTAAATTAAATAGGTACCTACTTCATTTGCAATTTGCATAGTATATACATTAAAATACAGGCACTAAACGAAGTTTTATAAATTTAAATATTTATTCAGTTAGCTATCTTGAATCTGTACTTCAGTTTCTTTGCATTGGTTGTTTAAACAAAGATGGTATTAATATAGCACAACATTTTTTACAGCTACAAATGCAAACAAAAGAACAAATTTCGTAGGTATTAAAATAGAAAAAGAATACAAAAAAACTAATTATAAAATTAAATTTATAACAATTCTAAATTTAAATATCGTATTAAAACCTTGTTGCTCGACCTTTACACTTTAATAATTGCTTCATGCCTGTTCGGCATTGAGTGAACTAATCGGCGGCATTTGTCGACAGATACTTGAGACCACACTCATTTTGAATAAACTTCAACAATTCTGCTTTCAAAACCGCTTTCTTTAAATCTCCCCCATAAATGCTCTATTTATTTTATTTTATAAATTTATTTGGCTCAATGGACATTAGGATCTTAGGTTAGGTTGAAGTGGCTGTAACACTTAGACCAGAGTTGGTCCTTTGGTCCATGAATCTTGAGATAATCTCACTAGTCGTTGAACTACTTGGAGCTCCTAATCAAGCCTGAGTGACTTTTTTTTTTTTTTTTTTTTTTAAACTATGCGCGCACTCAAGGGGTTATGAATACTGTTGTGGGGACAATCCCACTTTAAATGGCGAAAATGTTCGGGCACAATTTTATTTTAAAATGGCAAAAATGTTCAATAAAAAAAAAAAAAACTTGGCAATTTATAAAACTGCATTTACTTTATTACTTTAGTTATTTTTTCTTTGCAAAGGCGATACGTTTTAAAAGGCAAAATGAGGCAAAAGGCAAATAAGTTTAAAAATTTGTTTTTTAATCACGGCAAACTGGAATTCGAATCTTCTTCGCTTTTTCTTCCTCCTCCCAAAAAAATGTTGAATTGGCGGTTTATAAATGCTCTGTCTGGCAAATTAAAATAAAAGACCTCCTCATTGGTCGGTGACCGACCAATCACGTAAGCTTTTTTAACTTTAAATTTTTGACGTTTCTCTTTAATTTGTTTTGGGTTTGTTCCATGGACTGTTAGGCTAAAATATTTTTAGGAGGCGATGACATTGACGACGACACTCCACCCTCCGTGAATCCTCGAAGTGATTCACCATCAACGTGAAGTACGGCAAGTTTCGATGCTGGTCGTCGAAGTGTTCCGTGAGTGGTTTTCACCTCAGCGCTTCTTACTTGTCCATCTGCCGCTGGATACACGTGAACTATTCTTCCTCGCTGCCATCTATTCCGAGGCTGGCTGGCATCACAAATTATGACTAAGTCGTCAACTTTGAGAGGGGATACTTTCTCATGCCACTTGCTGCGTTTGGTTAACATTGGAAGGTATTCCTGTATCCATCTCTTCCAAAATCTGTTTTTTAACTGCTGCGATATTCTCCACTGCTTTCGGCAGCAAATTGGTGTGTTTTCCACGTTCGGCGTCTGAGTGGAGTTCACGCTTCCAATCAAGAAGTGGTTGGGTGTGAGCGGCTCATCCTCTTCTGATGTCAGTGGCAGTTCTGTTAACGGACGAGAGTTGACGATATTTTCGGCTTCGATTAGTAGACTTCGAAGTGTTTCCACACGCTGTGCTTCTTCTCGTAGCGTTACCATTAGGACCTTTTTTACTGACTGCACCATACGCTCCCATATACCTCCTTCACTGGGATTTAACGGACATGAAAACTTCCATTCAATTCCTCTAGTTGCCATTTCGTCCTGAATACGATCGGTGTCAAACAGCTCCGCTTCTCGTTCTAACTCTTTTTTGGCCCCAACAAAATTTGGTCCATTGTCACTTCGTATGCGGACTGGAACTCCACGACGATTGATGAAGTTCCTCAGGCAAAGAATACACGCATCAGTTGACAAGTCTCCAGCTATTTCTAAATGGATGGCTCTTGTGGTAAGGCAGGTAAACAATGCCACCCATCGCTTCTCTCTCCTTCGACCTATAGATACTTGCAGCGGCCCGAAATAGTCCAAGCCAGTGTACGTAAAGGGACGAACGTACGGCGTTAAACGGTCTGGTGGAAGCTGTCCCATAAGTGGGGTGACAGGTTTGGCTTTAGCAACTTTGCATCTTGGGCAAATACTCTTAATACGTTTAAGCACTGACCTGATGTGTGAGATCCAGAAACGTTGGCGGATTTCGTTTATAGTTAATGCGTCATTTTGATGATGTAACAGCCGATGATAGTGGCTTACTTTTAGGTCCGTAAATGCATGGTTCTGTGGTAGGATGATCGGTCTTCTTGCATCTGTTGATAAGCAATTAGCAAAATCAATTCTTCCACTTACTCGTAGTAAGTCGTCTTGGTCTAGCTGTGGTGTCAACCGATAGATTGCACTTTTCCTAGAAACTTGGTTTCCCATCTTAAGTTCTGCGCCTTCTTCTCTAAAGGCTTCGATTTGAGCTTGTCTACATAGGAATCTTTCGGCTGAAGTGATTTCTGCGGCTGTAATGGGTTCTCTTTGAACAACTTTGTGCTGTTTTGATGCAGAATTGCTTTCGGCTGGAATAGTTTCTGCAGCTTGTCCTTGAAGAAGTTTGCGGGCAGCTATTTTTTCCCTGGCTCGTTTTAATAGTGAGCGAACGTAACGGATTACCCAGTCTATGGTTCGTTTCAATCTGGACAACGAAGAAAAATTAGTAAATTTAATTGTAAAGCTACTTGCCTGATTTATGTGAAGCATTTTGGCGCGAAGTTCTTCATCAAGCTTATCTGGAACTTGAATAGTAGGATCTTTAGGCCACTGATACTAAGGAAGATGAAGGAAGTCTGGTCCTGTCAACCATCGGCTGTTTTTTGCGAATTTTGGAGGGCTGATAGCCCTGGTGGCGTCATCTGCTGCATTCAATTCCGTCGGAACCCAATTCCAATCTGACGAATTCGAAGTTTCCAAAATTTCGGCCACTCTATGTGCTACAAATGGTTTGAATCGGCGATGTGGAGACCTAATCCACCAAAGAGTCGTTTTTGAGTCACTCCAGTAGACAACTCGAGATATTTTGAAATTATGACCTGCTTGAATCGATGTCTGCAGACGAATTCCTAATACTGCGGCTTGTAGTTCCAGACGTGGGATGGACAAAAGTTTCTTGGGTGCACATCTCGTTTTTCCGAAGGCAAAGGCAGTGTCGACAGCATTTTCATACAGGAATCGAAAATACCCAACTGCGGCAAAAGCGCTTTCACTGGCATCTGTGAAAATATGTAGTTCGACTGCGCTTGCATGTTGAATATTTGGCGAGTAACAACGATTTATTTGGAAGTGCTTAACGTTTGCAACTTCTTTCCACCAAAGTTTCCATTGACAGTGGAGATTGTGTGGCAATGGATCGTCCCATCCCATGCCAGTTTTCCAGGTGTTTTGTAAAAGTATCTTTGAGAAAATGAGAAAGTCAGCTAGAAACCCATATGGGTCAAATACTGACATTACTATGCTTAACATTTCTCTCTTTGTTGGTGGTCTAGCTACTTCTATAACATCTTTCGCTATTTTATGGAACTTAAGTTGGAATCGAAAAGTATCATCTTCGGTGTCCCAATACATTCCGAGTACTTTCTCCACTTCCTTGTCCGACTCCAGCTTGACAGATGATTGAAGCGGACTCGAAGAACCATTTAGTTTGTGTTGTATTGCTTTCTTATTGCTCAGGAAGTTACGAAGTTTAAATCCACCCTCCGCATGGATCTGTTGGACTTCCAAACTAATCCGTTCAGCTTCGGCCTCGCTTGTAAAGCTACAAACATAATCATCAACATAATGGTTATCTATTATTCTCCTGACAGCCTCCGGAAACTCCTTTTCAAATTCTTTGGCGTTTTTGTTTTTGATGTATTCCGCAGAACACGGCGAGCAAGCAGCTCCAAAAATCATTGACGTCATGGCGTACGTTCTAACAGGCTGGTCTGTCTCACCATTTCTCCACAAGAATCTTTGTGACACTTGATCAGCTGGGCGAATCTTGACTTGTGAGAACATCTCTTGTATATCTGCGACCACACCAACCACTCCTTGACGAAACTGGAACAACACTGATAAGAGCGGCTTGGCTTGCTTTGGACCTTTGAGTAGCAGTGAATTCAGAGAGATCTCTTCAACTTCGGCGGCTGCATCAAAAACTATCCTTATTTTTCCTGGCTTGTGATGGCTGGTTACACCAAAATGTGGCAAATACCATGTTCCGTTATCGTTAGTGTGAACTTCCTCAGGATTTAATTGTCTGGCATAACTCTTCTCCACATAACTTTTCATTTGTGCTTTGTATTGTGATGCGAACTCTGGATCCTTTTTCATTTTTGCTTCTATATTGTGAAGACGTCTCATAGCCATCTTAAAGCTGTCTGGTAGGATAATTTCATCTTGCCGCCACAAAAGGCCGGTTTCAAACCGTTTTCCTACACGCTTCGTTGTCTTTTCTAAAATTTCCCTGGCTCTTATGTCTTCCTTTGATTCCACCACTACATCAGGCTTTTCCACACCAAGACTTTCCACCTTGAAGTATTCTTCGACCAATCGATCCAATCGTTTGAGTGTCTCTCTTTCTTTTATGTGCATCACTACTGGCAAATTGGCGTTGTTGGCATACTGCGGCCCATAGGCTATCCATCCCAGCTTAGTGCGAGCAGCTATAATGTTATTATCCCTTCTATCTTCTTTGATCTCTCTGGCGACTCCAAGATGGCAATTGTCCAAGCATATCATCAGCACTGGCTTTGCATCTTTGTAGTTCCTGACCGGGACTTGCTCAAGATGCTGATAGTTATTCCGATTAAATGATTGTCTGGGCAAACACAAGTCTTTAATTGTCCTTACATCTTTCAATGAAAAACGTATATCACCCTGGTCGACTCCTTTGACTTCAACCGTGACCTTTCGTGACGGTTCGGTTACCACCTTTGTTCCATACCACTGCAATGTTAGTGGATGTGATTGGCCTTTAAGTCCGAGCTTATCTGCCACTGCCTCTTCCAGAACTGTGATCGATGACCCCTCGTCAAACATAGCATACGTTCCTATGCCCCCTCTGGGACCATATAATGTCACCGGCACAATTCGAAATAATTTTCCATCGTTGATTTGCGTTTGACAGGTATGCATACGATTGGATAACTGGGCTGGTTCATTAGTGGCTTTGAGTGAATGCGATTCCGCCGATGTTGACTTGTTTTCAGCTGTACTCGTTGACGGCTGGTTCGTGTTTTCGTGAAGAAGTCTATTATGAAATTTACCACAACCTCTCACATTGCATCTCCTTTTGCTGTAGCATGTTGCAGTTCCATGGCCCACCTTCAAACACGAAAAACACAAGTGTTTATCCTTGATTAACTTCCATCTGTCGTTAATTGAGAGATTTCGAAAGGATTCGCAGTCCATCAGCTGATGATTTCCTCCACAACATGTACATCGGGATCTTGCAACTTCCTTTGCGATTGGCTCCTTTTTCTCGTTCGTATGCAACATTCTTCTTGGATGTGCTTGACTTCTTGACGTACTGGGGGCAGTTAACTGTGGAATCAGCTGAATAATTTTCGCTTGTTGATTCAACCATGTCGCGAAATCTTTTAACGTAGCATATGGTGATATCTCCAGGGCTCGCCTAGCACACTCAAACCTTCTTGATGGCGGCAACTTCGTAGCCAGCTCTTCCAGAAGCATTGGATTAGTCAGGTGGTGCTCACATTTTGCCGATGCTAGAAACGCAACGACATTTTCCACCATTGTTGCGAAGGCGATAAGGTTTTCAATACGAGCTTCGCTGATGGCTGGAAATTGTTGCACCTTCGTGAGTTGAGATCTCACTAACAGATCCGGCCGACCAAACCGAAATGCTAGAGTGTCAATAACTCTTGCTACGTTATTCGTGTGAATCAACAACGCTAAAACAGCTTCCTTGGCTTCTCCTTGAAGGCATCTTTGTAGGCGTATTGTGTTTTCCATCGCCGAGTATCCAAAATTGGCAGTCATTTCTTCAAATGTGGCCAAAAATAAAGGCCACTCTTCAGGTTGTCCATTAAAGTTCGGCAGATCATATAATTTCCTGTACGGCTGCGGCGTTGGTGTCAATGTTATCTGTCGTGACATAATGTCTTCTGTGCGACCGGCTGGTATAATATTGCGAAGCTGTCCTCCACTCTGTTGGTCTACTGTTTCTCTTAGGCGTTGTGTCTCCACCTGGTTAATACTGGTGTCATAGCGTAGCTGGTCAACCGACCCTTTAAGCGCTTGAATCTGTGCTACCAGGGCCGTTAGTAGTTGACTTTGTTGTACATGTACTTGTTGTTGTACATCTTGAAGCACTGGCTGATTCTGTACTGGTTGCTCAGATACCGGCTGGAATTGTTGTTGCACTGGCTGTGCTGACTGTGCTGGCTGCGACTGCAATGATTGCATTGGCGAAGGCTGTATATATGTTGACTGTGTTGGCTGCGACTGTGTTGGCTGCGACTGCAATGACTGTATTGGCGAAGGCTGTAGTTGTATTGACTGTGTTGGCTGCGACTGTACTGGCTGCGACTGCAGTATTGATTGCGGTTGCCCTGGGTGTTGCTTTTCCATGTTGGGTCTTGGCTGGCCACTAAAACGTGCAGGGGGCTTGCCTTGGTTAGACCTGTTGCTCTTGCGCGGTGATGTCGGCATAAACCAACGATGCGGTTTGACCTTTCGCTCAAACTATTGCAGCGACTGGCGTTAGTGGCGATGTATGCAATATTTGCAGTTCGGTGCACGCCTATGAGGAAATCCGGACAGTAAACTTTTCTTGTATTTGTGTAATTTATACTTACACTTATGCTGCAGCTTCGGTAAGCTGCAGCGTTCCCATTTAGAAAACTTTCCAACTCTACGAGTAGGATAGCGGCACTTCAGCTTTGATGTTAGCGGTAGTTGTTTTAACCGCACTTCAATTTCCTTTGTGGAATGATAGCGGCAACTGTTAGCCGCAGGCAATATTCCTTTGTGGAATGATAGCGGCAATTGTGAGCCGCAGGCAATATTCCTTTGTGGAATGATAGCGGCAATTGTTAGCCGCAGGCAATATTCCTTTGTGGAATGATAGCGGCAATTGTTAGCCGCAGGCAATATTCCTTTGTGGAATGTTAGCGGCAATTGTTAGCGGTATGCAAAATTCCTTTGCCACTAAGGGTAGCGACGCTTGCTGGCGGTATGCAAAAATTCCTTTGCCACTAAGGGTAGCGACGCTTGCTGGCGGTATGCAAAAATTCTTTTGCCACTAAGGGTAGCGACGCTAGCTAGCGGCAGGCACAATTGTTTGCTAGGATGTGTCTCTTGCTAGCGGCAGGCAAATTCTTTGATGGAGATGGCGGCGGCTGTGTAATTGGTTAATTTTTAAACAAAATTTTTAAAAAATGTTGTGGGGACAATCCCACTTTAAATGGCGAAAATGTTCGGGCACAATTTTATTTTAAAATGGCAAAAATGTTCAATAAAAAAAAAAAAAACTTGGCAATTTATAAAACTGCATTTACTTTATTACTTTAGTTATTTTTTCTTTGCAAAGGCGATAAGTTTTAAAAGGCAAAATGAGGCAAAAGGCAAAATGAGGCAAAAGGCAAATAAGTTTAAAAATTTGTTTCTTAATCACGGCAAACTGGAATTCGAATCTTCTTCGCTTTTTCTTCCTCCTCCCAAAAAAATGTTGAATTGGCGGTTTATAAATGCTCTGTCTGGCAAATTAAAATAAAAGACCTCCTGATTGGTCGGTGACCGACCAATCACGTAAGCTTTTTTAACTTCAAATTTTTGACGTTTCTCTTTAATTTGTTTTGGGTTTGTTTCATGGACTGTTAGGCTAAAATATTTTTAGGAGGCGATGACATTGACGACGACAAATACCCTTAAAATGTTTATACACAGTGCGAGCGATTAGGAAAATGGGATAGGATTAGACAGGAGATACTGATGTACATTGGTTTTAAATGCCTGATTATCGCAATGGGAGGGAAAAATTCGGTCGGGTAAAGCATTCCACATTCGTGTTGTGCGGCTAAAGAAAGAATCTCTATACTTGACAGTACGTCCGAAGTTGGGCTCAAGGGTAAATTGATGGGCTTTCCTAGAAGCGCGAATGTTACGGTTGAATAGTTTAAGGGGAGGAATGCAACTGGCTATTTCACTAGAACACTGTTTATTATAATACCGATAAAATAATGAAAGGCATGAAACATTGCGACGGTGCGAGAGAGGCTCAATTGTTTTAGTTATTGTTTCATCACCTATCATTTTTAAAGCTCTTTTTTGGATTCTGTCCAGGAGACTTAAGTGCGTTATGGGAGCACCTGCCCAAATATGACAATTGTACTCAAGCTTTGGACGAATGAAGGCTTTATAGATTACAGCCAGATCAAAAGGGGAGAAATATTTCTTGCATCGTCTCAGAAAACCCAAACATCTTGCAGCATTTTTGGCGACGTCGAATATGTGTTCATTCCACAAAAGGTGGTCAGTGATGCACATACCGGGAACTGAAAGTTGTTCGGTTTCCTCGATGCAAGCGCCGCTAATGGACGTCATTGGGGGAGGGTCCCGCTTTAACGACAGAAGACAGCATTGGGTTTTCGAAGCATTAGATTCTACGCGGTTTTTATTCCCCATTGGACAATGCTGTCTAGATCAGAATTTAATGAGCTAATCATACGCTGCCGTTCAAGGTCCACATCCGAAGGACATGGAGGATGAGAATCTAAAAACGAGTATGAAAAGCTGAGGGTACTGTCGTCAGCAAAACAGTATATTGGATTAGAAGTTTCAGACAAGAGATCATTGATGAAAATGAGAAAGAGAGTCGGAGACAGAACGGAGCCCTGGGGCACACCAGCATTTATTTTATGAATATCAGACTTGAAACCGTCCAATACAACTTGTATTGAGCGATCCGAAAGGTATTTTCTAATCCAATGAAGAAGAGATTCTTCGATACCAAATGCACGCATTTTCGATAAGAGAGCCTGATGCCAAACTCTATCAAATGCTTTTGAAATATCAAGCGCAATAATCTTACTTTCTCCAAAACGATGTAAAGATTTGTTCCACACTGTTCGGTGAGATATATCATCAGATCACCAGTGGACCTATTGCTACGAAAGCCATACTGTCGGTCATTAAGGAACTTTCGTTCTTCAAGATATTTATTAAGTTAATAAGCGTTTCCATGACCTTGGAGAGAAGGGACGTAAGTGCAATTGGACGGTAGTTAGAGGATGAAGAAGATTCGCCTATTTTAGGGACAGGCTTGACAAATGCTGTTTTCCACCCACTCGGAAAGAGACCAGTAGAGTAGGACAGATGGAAAAGCTTACGCAGTGGTTTGCCAGCGTAGAAGAACACCTCTTCAGAACAATAGGGGAGATACTATCTGGACCAGCGGATTTGTGTATGTCAAGATCTTTAAGAACTCTAGCAACTGCACGAGTACGAAAGAAGATATGTCCCATGAAACTGTTTATGCTCTTAAGTACAGGAGGAGTCATGACACTTTGTGGAAGCGTAGAATTAGCAGCAAACTGAGCTGCTAGCAAATTTGCTTTTTCTTGTGCCCTTACCACAGGAGTGTTATTGGAAACGAGCGTTGGAACCGATGAGCAGGTGGAATTTCGTACGTATTTTACAAATGACCAACAATTTTTACTACCTTTGGGACATTGTAGTATTTTTTGCCTTAATGTTTGCTCATGTAGAAATTTGGTTCTTTGAATATGACTATTACAGGTCTATCTAGCTTGTTTGAACTTATTCCGGTTTTCCTCAGTTGGGTTGGCTTTATAACATCGGAAACTTACCTCTCTCAACCTGATAACCTCCTTGCAGCTGTAGATTTCTTTTTTGCTTAGTTCGCTTTAGATCATAGATGAAAAAGTCTCCAAAATAGAGCTTACGTCCATGCAGCTTTTGTACAAATCGTTTTAATAAACGCACAGCCTGGTTGCGTGCTTGCCTTTGAGGCAGTGTCCGGTTATGATACCAATTACAGAGCTGATGTGCAATCTGCATAAGGATGTCAAAAACTTGGCGCGTTTCAGATTGTCAGACATGTGGTATTTTTCCATCTTAGATATGTCCTTTCTAAAGCATCTTGTTTCAGCATTAACTTACATGTAGCCTAAGTTAAGTATAGAATAATAGGACGGCCAATATGATTATTGATCCAATGTGAACAAGCTTTTAGGCGGCCGGCTATGCTCGCTGCAGTCTGTTTGCTGAAAATATCAAGGGGTAATAGATGGAGTAAAACGTCTAGCGTGGCAGAGGGGGTTGTTCTTAATGATCCGCTTATAAACATTGAAGCTGATCGTTGAACTTTGCTCAATTTGTCACAATTTGCAGCCTTTTCTAGGCCGGTCAACCATACCATTACGCCATAGGTAAGAATCGGCCTGATTACCGAAGTATAAAGCCAGTGAGTAATGCGGGGTTGAAGGCCCATTTATTCCCTATAGCGTTTTTGTATGAAAAGAGTTCCACTGTGGCTTTTTTAACTCCTAATATATATTTTGTTTCCAACTTAATTTTTGATTTAAAATAAGACCCAGGTATTTTGCTTCATCTGAGAAAGCTAGTGGAGTACCTTTGATAATAAGAGGATCTACGTGAGGAATTTTGTTTTTCCTAGAAAATAGGACAAGTTCCACTTTCTTATCGTTGCATCCTAGGCCACACATTTCTGCCCAATTTGTTAGCTTATTAAAATTGTTTTGTACGAGTTCCTTTACGACGTTGGGGTACTTTCCTGATATGGCAATGTCAACATCGCAACCACTCTATATCTGATCGCTTCCAGATTTACCTGCTGCTCTGTTGCAACCAGATTTCAGAGAAGAGGAGATAAAACACCGCCTTGCGCCGTACCTCTACTGACAAATCTTCTTGCAGAGAAACCACCCAGTTTGGAATTAATAACCCTGCTAGTCAGCACTTGATTAATCGGTTCAACAAAGGATCCATCTACTTTTAGACTTGACAGTGCAGATGTGATTGAAGGTACGTCGACATTGATAAAAGGGCCTTCTATGTCCAGGAAAGCGACCATAATATACTCCTTATGATAGTTCGTACTAGTGTATGTAAGGCACTATGTACCCATCTTCCTTTGCAGCACGCATGTTGTACCGTGGACTAAAATCTCGTATCGATGCTAGTACGTAAGAGGATATCAATCAATCAGTTAAGAGTTTACAGGGAAAGATGATAGACTGTCTGATGTTTTTCCGGATACCTTGGGTGCATTTACCAGCCTTGGATATGAACACGACCTTAACTTCTCTCCATACCAGATGTATGTGGACCAGATTTTAGCAGCTGTGAAACAGATTTTCAAGAATTGGTAGTAGATCTGAGTTACCCTCCAGCTCGGCTGGAATTATATTGTCCGGTCCTGCGGCCTTAAAAGTTTTGAAGCTATTAATTGCCCTTATCAGTTTTCCCTAGTATTATACATTGTGGATAGTTGGACTTGTTACACGCCGTGTGGTCTGTAAATCTAACATTTTGACAGCTACCTGGAAAATGGGTATCCAGTATCCAGTTGAGCGATTCTTCGGAGGAGTTGGTCCATGAGCCATCAGCATATTTTAATCTGCTGGGCATGGATGAATTTATGGATTTAGGGCTTTGTAATCGTCAAAACAAGAAAATGCTAAAGTTGAATAATTCATGAACGAAAGTAGATGGTCGAAAATGTATTTGTCTGTTAGAAAAATTTTAAAGATAAAGCAACCAGTCCCGTTCCGATATGTAATAGGTACAATAATCAATGATCGATTAATAATTCATTTTCAGTTTTTGTGTGATTACATACTTGCTTTTTAAAGCCATTTTTCGTATCATTTGATGACTTTGAATGCCCAACAACAACTTGAGTGTGCTAGCACCAAGTTTTTTCTCAACTAATTTGGCTGGAATTATAGCTATTTCACGACTTGCCAAGGTCGATCATCAGACTCCTTTGCTCTAGTGGTGCTGGTCTACTCTAATGAAAAAGTACTTTTTCATTAGAGTAGACCAGCACCACTAGAGCAAAGGAGTCTGATGATCGACCTTGGCAAGTCGTGAAATAGCTATAATTCCAGCCAAATTAGTTGAGAAAAAACTTGGTGCTAGCACACTCAAGTTGTTGTTGGACATTCAAAGTCATCAAATGATAAGAAAAATGGCTTTAAAAAGCAAGTATGTAATCGTACAAAAACTGAATATAAATAATACAAATAAAAATGACCAGTGTCAAAATCTTTCACATAAAAAATCTCCCTCCTTATATGAACAACAAAAAATGTTGGCTTATAAACGAGTAAGGAGAAAATAAGAAAGAACCCGAATAAACAACAACAAACTTGTGTGGCTAATAAAAGCGCTAGTCGTTTCAATGCAATTGATAAACGGAAAAAACCTGCATTAGGTTGGATCTGATCATGTGGGCTCAGTGGCGTGATGCGAAGTGCATTGGCTACTAAGCGGCTGGTCATGGTTCAATACACGATGAAGGCATAAGAAGTTTTTCAATTAAAATGAAAAAGTAGACCAGCACCACTAGAGCAAAGGAGTCTGATGATCGACCTTGGCAAGTCGTGAAATAGCTTATATTCCAGCCAAATTAGTTGAGAAAAAACTTGGTGGTAGCACACTCAAGTTGTTGTTGGGCATTCAGAGTCATCAGATTAATAATTCAACAACTACAATCTAAACTAAAAACTTTCAGGAAGTTCTTATTGATATTTTGTTTCTTTTATTTTTAAATGACGATAAATTCTAAATTTTAATTATTACATGTATGTCATAATTTTTCTGCAATACCAACATTGAAATATTTACCCGGTTTTGTGCATATCATACAAGAAATATACGATTTAGTTGTGAATATTTTTAAAACAGTAGGTTCTTTTAACGTGGACTAATTAAGTATATCAAGTCCATTATCACACTGTTTTAATTTTAATTGAATTTATTTAATAAGTTATACAATCATATGTTGAGCAAGTTTAACTAATGTCGTTTTTGATTAGTTGTTAGGAGTAACTCTTTTGTTCAC
This sequence comes from Philhelius pedissequus, assembly GCA_910595825.1. NCBI lineage: Eukaryota > Metazoa > Arthropoda > Insecta > Diptera > Syrphidae > Philhelius > Philhelius pedissequus. Next base: position 16,058,324 of record OU343161.1, on the reverse strand, counting down.
TCCTTATATTTAATTTTTATAGAATTTCGAAAAAATTCAGAGTAAAAATAGTAACTCCTAACAGCCAATCGAAAACGCCATAAGTAAAATTATATACTTACCTACATTCATGTTTATTTCTTGCAATTTTGTTTATTTTAGATTATTCCACTATGATCGAGTGAAAAATGAAAGCAAATGCCTCATTGATGAATTATTCTTTGCGAATGGAGTTGTAATTAGTCCAAATGAAGAATTTGTGATTGTAGCTGAAACTGGTGCATCACGTCTTTTGAAATATCATCTTAAAGGTCCAAAAAAAGGGCAACATGAGATATTCGTTGATGGTTTACCTGGAACCCTTGACAATCTTACACCAGATAGCGAAGGAATATGGGTCCCAGTCTCAATTTTTAAAGATGCTGACCATCCATCACTATTTGCTATTTTCTCCGAATTCCCAACTATTCGTACATTTATTTCCCGTTTGCTTGTTCTTTTCGAAATGCCTTTCCGTATGATCAACAATGTATACCCCAACGTTTTGACTCAGAGATTTATTCATGCGATTGGTCATGGTGAAGTGGCTATCCCCTTTTTACCAACACGTTCGACAATTGTTCGTATTGACTGGAATGGAAATATTGTGGGATCTTTGCATGGTTTTGATAATTCGCTTGGATATGTTTCCCATGTACTTGAACTTGAGGATAATTTACTTTTTGGATCACCATACAATCGTTTCATTGGTAAAGTTAAATTGCCAAAATCACCCCAGATTAAAGTCCGCAATGTAAGGTATGAAAATGCTAACATCGAGCCAGTTGTTCCTGTTGCTACGAAAACTACAACCACTACTGCTAGGCCCACAACTACCACCACCACTACTACTACTACAACTACTACTACTACTCCAAGGCCAATCCCAACTACTCCAAGGCCAACCACAACTACCGCAAGACCAACTACTACTCCGAAACCAACCACAACGACACCAAAACCTACAACTACCCCCAGACCAATAACCACCACTCCTAAAGTTGCACCGAGTCCAGCAGTAAAACCAACCACAGCTCCAAAACCAACTCAAGCTGCTAAGCCTACACCTACCCCTACACCAGCTTCAAAACCAACGCCTCAAGCTACCCCTAAAACAACACCTCGTACACCACCCAAAGATCCAGCTCCTATTCTTGAAAAAATACCTGAAGATACAAAGCCCCCGGCACAAGAAAAGTTGAAAGTTATCAAAAAAGGTGGCGCCCATGGTGAGCTGTAGGCGCGTAGATAGACAAGCCATATGATCTTTAGTCTGCCTATGACTAGTGCAAAGTTGAACTACAATTTTAACATTATAAACACAAAATTCACACCTGTAGGATATTTCTTAAATTAAAATGAATGTCATTAAATGAATTTTGAGCACATTGCTAATGTTTCTTTCAACACAAGAACAAATAATCTCTTCAAATAATTGTTAAGCTTTCTTTTTTTTTGGTTTTGGATTTAAATGTGATTTTTTGAGCAATTACTAAACTACTCGTAATATAAATTTTTTTTTTAAATTTTCTACATATCTTATACGTAAAATTAAGTATAATGTATTACAAAGAAATATATAATCTTAAGAGCCTGGTCATTTAATAAGAATTAATTTATTTTAAATTTTAGCAAATGCTAAGGCAATTTAAGTTCAGGGTCCTTTGAAATTAGTGAATACGACTTGAATTGTAAAATACTGTGTTCTAAAAATGAAAAAAAATAAATACATTCCTTTTACTGAAAAACAAAAAGAAAAATGTTATCAATTTGCAAATACATTTATTATGTATGTATATGTATAAGGAATTTAATTCTTTAAGCTTTCGTCATCTTTCTTGATGACAGCATAGTATATTGACTCATCTTCTTCAGTTTTATGTCAGTGCTTACAAAAGTGGCATTAACATCAATCTAGAACAATTTCCTTTCAGTTCGGGCTTTGTCATCTTTGCGTTTTTAATCGATCGTAATAATAGACAACCTGGTTTAAAATTGAATATTGTTCCCTTGTGAATATGTATTAAGATGTCGAAACTGCATAATATAACTACTTAGAGTTATAACGGGTCCGCCATCTAACGTTTTTTTCAACTAGTGCTTATTTCGTGAATGGTAACACTTAGCTCATGTCTGATTTGACAGATAATTAGTTTTATCTTTCCGCTGAACGAATATGGTTCTGTATACGCTTGAACAACGCTCGCTAAGTGGGCCTGCGATCGACTTAGAGAAGATGCCGATTTCGTCAAAAAAATCATCTTTTCAGATGAAGCTCATTTTGATCTTGGCGGGTATGTAAACAAGCAAAATTGTCGCATTTGCGGCACAGAAAACCCGCACGCATACATTGAAAAGCCGATACACCAAAAACGAGTCACTGTTTAGTGCGGATTTTGGTCCAGAGGCATAATTGGGCCATTTTTCTTCGAAAATGAGCAAGGATTGGCCGTTACAGTCAATGGCGATCGTTATCGGGCTATGTTGAACGAATTTTTATTCACAAAAATTGAAGAGGAGGATATTGGCAATATTTGGTTTCAACAGGACGGCGCTACGTGCCACACAGCCGAAGCTACACTCGATGTTTTGCGCCCTGTTTTTGAAGATCGCATTATCAGCCGCAGAGTTGATGTCATTTAGCCACCTCGGAGCTGCGATTTGACACCGTTGGACTATTATTTGTGGGGTGCTGTAAAAGATAAGTGTTACGCCGACAAGCCAGAAACAATTGACGCTTTAAAGGACAATATTCGTGAAGCCATTGGTGAAATACAGCTGCATACAATCGATAATGTGCTTAAAAATTGGACCGATCGTGTAGGCTACTGCATGGGCAGCCCAGGCAGCCATTTGAGAAAATATTCAGTAGATTTTTTTATAGCATTTTCAAAAAAAAAAGTTATTTGGCGGATCCTTTATATAATAATAATAAAGGATTCATTTATTAGCATAGTTTTCTTTACAACAGTTTTTGTGAATTATCAAGCTTTGGCCTTAATTTTAAATAAATTACAAAATTGAACTTTTTTTTGTTGTTGTTATCTGGCTATGCATTTTCAGCATTGCGCAGCATTCTAAAATGGTAACTTTCTTTGATAAAAATTAGCAAGATTTTTCCAGTTTGTCCCATTCAATGGGGGTTATCGTAAATAAAAATTTCCCTGGATATTCGGATTTCGTATCTTGGGAAAGTCAATGATGCTCGTGTTATACATACGTATATTTATTAACTTTAAATGTCTCACCTCCTAACCCACTGAGTCAGAATGCATAACAATTAACTATTATGCATAGTGACAGTTTTTGGTTTCACACTTATTGTGACGCAATGGCTTAGTGGGGCAAGTCAACTTCCAGAATGCAACTCAGTAGGTCAAAGCTGAGTAATGCATTTTGGAAGTTTAACCAAGAAGTTCCAGGTAGGTCGCCAGAACCAGGCTGAGTCTGATTTTAACCGCGAACGTGAGTGTTTGGTTATTTTTATATATATTACCCGAGAAATGCATATATAACATTGGCGCAGCCGGTAGGATAATCTTTTTTTTATAAAAATAAAACAGTCGTAAAGTGAAATAAATAAATTTATAGTAAAAAAAAAAGAAAAAAAAATATACATACATACATACGAGAAAAGTGAATCGATAAAAATAAAACAGTTTGAAAGTGAAATAAATTAATTTTATCACAAAGTGAACTAAAAATAGAAGGTCTGGTAAGAATTTTGATGATTATATTGTGCTGATGTTTTTTATTTAAGTTTAACATAATTTACATTTTTTTTTTCATTATAATTGATTTTTTGTTGAACACATACCTCACAACCCTCCTCTACTCTTCTTTGAAGAAATTTTATTTTTTTCTGAATATTAATAAGACTAGTTTGATTGTGTTTTTTGGTTGAGTTTGGGTTGAAGCCTGAAGTTCCTTGTAAATATCAATAAAGTTAATGGCCAAGAGAGAAATTGAGGCCCAACTTAATGATTTAATAGAGGAACTAGAAACTCTTAAAAAAGAGAAAAAAGAGCAACGGCGACAACTTAAAGAACTCAACGAGGTACTCCTTTCAGAACTTAAGGATATTTTAAATCCCGAGGTTTTTAGTTTGGTTAAGTCTCAGCTTAGCTCTCAGTGGGGTCAATTTCAGCGTATTGAAACGACAGACGCGATTCTGACGGAATATATTAAGGCCGTACAGAATATAAGAAATAGAACCACTAAAGATACAGAACAGCTAGTCAAGCAACTTGAAAAAAGCGAGAAATTGCGTAAGGAGTCTGAAAAGCAACTCCAACAAGTAGCAGACGAAGCTGACGAACAACTTGACCAACTAACAAGTGAGTTGAATAAAAGCTTGTCAGCCCAAAAGGAGTTGCAAAGAAAAAATTCAAAGCCAGCTTCATCTGATTCTTCAAAAAAATTTTTACCCCTGTTTTTTACATCGTCTCCAAAAACCCGTGTCACTAAAAATCTTGTGAATAAGGGTGTTGAGACTCCTGTCACAGGTATAGAAAAGCACCATATTAACTTAAAACAAGAATTGGTGGAGGTACAACCAGTTAACAGTCAAATATACAATATGTCATACGAAAAGGTGACAAAGATTGTTTCCCGTGTCATACCCCTATTTTCAGGGCAAAGGACACCGGACTTGTCAAGCAAAGTATACGAGTTTATAAACGCTTGCCATTTAGGGTTGAAATGCCTAGAGGCAGGTGAAGCCGAAGACTTGTATGTGGCCTGCATTTCCACAAGGCTAACGGGGGATGCATTTGAACTAATTAGATCTAATCCTCCCAAAACCTTAGCAGAACTGGAGTCAGTTATAAAAACAGCGTATCTGACAATTATAACTCTTGACAGTGTGATGCTTGAAATTAATCAATCACACCAACTGATGAATGAAGATTTCCAGTCATTCGCTCGACGCTTACTCACGCTGAAAATGAAAGCGAAAGAGATTATTGATTCACGTTACAGTGAAGCGCAATCAATAGCGTTGGTGGCTGAACTCAATAATAGTTTAGTTAAGGTTTTCAAAATGGGATTGTATGATCCTGCTTTGCGTCAGTTTATGCTGACAACTGCTGAAACTGACTTAACAAAGTTGGCTGACTTGGCGCAGAGAACATCCCTTTTAATGGGAAATCAAAACAACTGGGGAGTTCAATCAAATGTGTTCAGTGCTATCTCACCATGTGCGTACCCACCCACCTGGCCTCAACAACTTCCACCGCAACCAACATACCCACAAACAAACATACATAGTCTTCAAAACTCATACACACCACAATATCATAATCACTTCCAACCACCCAACAATCAGTTACATCAATCAAATAACCAGGTAAATCTAGACTCCCCCCATCCAAGTACTAGACACGTAAATAGAACGGCAAATTCTGTTACAAAATGTGGATTTTGTGGAAAACAAAATCACACTTATGCCGAGTGTCAAATACGCAAAAGAACACCATACTGTGATTCTTGCGAAGATTATGGGCATAATCAAAACAGTTGCCAACGTTCACAAATACGTGTTACACGAGTAACATCACAAAAGCCCAGAATAAAATGCAAGTGGTGTTCTAGGATGGGGCATGTGGAGGAGGATTGTCTCCAAAAGGAATTATCTGAAGGAACAATCGGGAAACGGCCCGGGGGCCAGTTTAATTCAATAAACTGTGCCCCACCAAATGTACACTCCACAAACAAAACACCGCCAAAAAATCCCTCTTCAAATAAAAAAATGATGTCATCAGAGCTAGGCAGCCAAATACCACCTATGTCATTACAGCACAAAAAACAACAAAAAATAAATCAGAAAACTTACTCAAAAGAGTTAAATTTCCTTACTTTTCAGTCGGTAAGCAAAACGAAGCAAAAAACTATAGAACCTGTATCTGGGGCAAAAGTTGTCCTAGATCAAGTAAATTTGTGGTTATTAATTGCGAATATTCGCTTGGTTGTGAGTAAGTGTCGCGTAATGTTTAATAAAATTTTTGTCTTTTTGGCGAATACGTTTAAGAACTTTATTTGTAGTTTTTGTTGTAAGTATTTGAACCAGTTCGCTATGACGAAAAAAAAACTAACCAGAAGAAAATATTGTATACATTTAAGAACATTCGTAAGCACGATGTGTTCGTCGAGCTGCCGACATCATTAGCTAAGTACGGAAAAGTACTTCTTCTTGTTGATACAGGGGCAGACTCGAGCTTACTTAAACGAAGTTCTCTAGAAAATGCTAGCAATATTAACACCCGAGAAACAAAGCAACTAGGTGGTGTTTTTGGTGGTGTAGGCACAACATTGGGTACAATTAAGACTAATTTACTTTTCCCAAAAAAATTTTCGACTAAATGGAACATAGTCGATGACGATGATATACCTGCGGATGGTATATTAGGTCGTGACATCCTATGGAATAACACGATCATCGACGCAGTTTCCAAACGAATAACGTTTTTAGATGGAAAAAGGGAAGTCTTAATTGATTTACCCCTCAAATGTTTGCCTTCGAGTCTAGCTACCATGTCTTCACTGAACGAAAAAGTTGTGCAGTGCAAGATTGGGGCTCGGACACAGACAATTGTGAAGATCCAAATCCCAAATTCAAAATCAAATGAACTGCTTATACATTCGCAGGAAATTGATAATGGAATTTATTTGGGAAACACAATTGTTAAGGCAAATAACGATTACGTCCATGTCCCTGTTTTAAACTGCACAACAGAGGACTATGTCATGGACACAAATTTCATGCCTACCTATTCAAATTTAAAAAACTTCAAAATTATTGAAAACAATGAATACGGAGGTAAAATATTAACAAATTTTAAAAGGGAATCCAGTAATGAACGGATAAATAATCTTCTAAGCTCCATTAAAATAGATGAAAATCTAACCAAGGAGGAAAAAAAATCTGTAGAGGAGTTATGCATTCAGTTTTCTGATGTCTTTCTATTAGAAGGTGATAATTTAAGTTATACCCCCGTTTTGACCCACAACATTCCCACCAAATCTGACCAAGCACCGATCAACACAAAGCAATATAGAACGCCAGAGATCCATAAAAAAGAAATTGAGAAGCAAGTGAAAGAGATGCTTGATCAAAACAGCACCGACAACTATCTGTCATGAAATCAAATTTCGATACATTGACTAAGCCAATTTCACAACTAGCGGAGGAAATGGAAAACGTGACTGCAGGTGTGGGAAATCTAAGTGAATCTTTCCTAAATTACAGCCAATTCACAAACAAGGAAGTTTCGATGCTTAAGATGAGGAGCGAAGCGAGTGCAATGATATCAGTGATCACCGCAAAAATAATGGAGGTCCAAAACCGGCAATCCCTGGAGCTTTCCATACTTGATGACCTTAACCAAAATAAACTCCACCCTTTCATCCTGGACGTAGGAAACATTACTGACCTGCTTAAGAAATCGGTCAAAGAGGATTCTCATTAGAGCTGTGTCAATCGTTCATTTTTAAAGATTCAATCGTTCAAATGTCGTTCATTTCAAAGATTCGGTCTTTTCAATCGTTCATTTTTTCAATCAATCATTTGTTACAGTTGCGACCCATATGGAAACATTTTTGAATTGAAACTATCACATGGTTTGATGTGTGTGAAGTCAATCAATCTATTACTTTCATTCAACAGATATACATATGTATGTGCATATGTAATGTGGTTGATCCGAATGTTTGTGAAATTTAACTGATGCTTTAAAAAAAAAAATTAGTAACAAAATTGGTAAAAACACACCTACATTTGTTTAAAGGTATTTCTTTAGTTTCGAGTAAGCAAACCATTAACCCATAAAAATTATGGGAAAATAAAGAGAATATCTAATACATATATATTTCATTTCCATTCAGTTTCGTTCGTTCTTTAGAACGATAGAATGTAGTGAAAAGTGAAACCAATCAATGCAATTCATTTTGATTGTAAATAAGTGGAATGAACGAAATATGATTGCCTTGCGTTCAATCGCTTGATTGAAACTGTAGTATAGTGTAAAACGGTTGGTATTGAAATTGATTGATTCGATTTACTTGCTTTGATTGCAATCAATCAATCTTTTTAATGAACGGGTCATAAAGATCGAATCAATCACGATTGACACAGCTCTAATTCTCATTCGAGAACCTTGGCATCATTAATTCAGCGGCCAGAACAACAGTCTTTGCAAATGAGGGAAACCTGTTTGTTAAGGTAACGCTTCCACTTCCAGACTCCTTGCATTTTGACATCCATAAAGTGTACGCCTTACCAACAGTCTTAGAGAAACGATGGGATCTGGTTATCGATACAAAGTATGAATACAACGCAGAATCTGATAACCACGACCTTTTCGTAATGCTGAATGAGGAACAGTATTCCCGATGCTCACATATTGCAATAAGAGATGCTAAAAAGGACATTGTGGTATGCCGATACGAGACCCCGGTATTCACATCTGGATCAAATGAATGCTTAGTAGAACTATTACAACACGCAGCTTCATCAAAAGATTCGTGTAAATACACTGCGGTTCCAGCAAGCAAAGGAATATTCCTAATGATGACGGCACCGAACGAGTGGCTTTTCAAAGTAAAGGATTCCTTCGTTTTGAACTTGAAGTGTGCTGACCAACAATATACAGCCACCCTCAACGGTTCAGGAATCCTTAAGATGGAGCAGCCCTGCGAAGCCAGTGCCAAAGAATTTAAGCTACTGTACGAATTTCACTCTGAGGTTTCTACTGAATACAAACAACCAATGTTGGACCACTCAGAACTTGTGAAAGCATTTCAAGCCAATTCCATTCCAGTTAAACGGGCACCCACACCAAAACTTCTTCCCATACTTATTGGCAACCACAAGCATTTTGCCAACGAACTTAATGTTGGGAAAAAGAGTATGGAAGAGCTTGAACAAGGATGGAACCTTCTGAACGCAGAGCGAAAAGTGACAGATCATGAATGGGAGTTGTCACTACATCGCTACTCCATGTTGACCTTATAGTCACCTTAGCAGCGGTAGCGGTTATTGTCATTTGTCTAGTCCGATGTCTCCGGTCCAGAGCACAAACCATTCGTTCTATCCGAGCCAAAGCACCATCAGCCATTCTACCACTCCGTGAGCTGACAGTCAACCGAACACCAAGGAAACGTGCACCATCAACGCCACAGCCTAAAGCAGACCTAGCGAGTTTCAGCGTCACCTCTGCCCGGGTGTAAGCAAGTATATTATAAATTTAATAAATTGACATTTATATAATTATAAAAAAAAAAACTTTAAGGAAATTTGCCAAAAAGCTAACTTTTAAGTCAACTTTAAGTTTTTAAAATACTATATAAACAATAAAACAAAACCATGCAATTTGTTATACATTGTTAAGCGTATTATATATTTTTCACTATTATTTTTGTTAAACGAGAACAAAACCGTTATAATTTTCCTCAAATCTAATAGTTTCTTTACTACCTATACATACACACGTATACATTATAAATCGTTCTGTAATTTAATATTATGTTCTGTATTGTGGTTAAAATTAGAAAAAAGAAGCGATTAGAAATAAAATTAGAGAAAAATATACATAATTGGGTATTAAGTATTGTAACCGCGAAAAAAAAAACAACATGAAAATATGATATACAAATTTAATTAATTTAAATACCTATGTATGTAAAATTTAGTATTAACACTTAATTATCTAATAAAGAAAGACGAACCTATTTCTGGAGACCTGGCTTGAACTCCCTAAGGGGGGAGGGATGTTATACATACGTATATTTATTAACTTTAAATGTCTCACCTCCTAACCCACTGAGTCAGAATGCATAACAATTAACTATTATGCATAGTGACAGTTTTTGGTTTCACACTTATTGTGACGCAATGGCTTAGTGGGGCAAGTCAACTTCCAGAATGCAACTCAGTAGGTCAAAGCTGAGTAATGCATTTTGGAAGTTTAACCAAGAAGTTCCAGGTAGGTCGCCAGAACCAGGCTGAGTCTGATTTTAACCGCGAACGTGAGTGTTTGGTTATTTTTATATATATTACCCGAGAAATGCATATATAACACTCGCTATTTTCCAAAGTTTGCCTCGGAATTTATTGGTATCGCGAATAAGCTTTCCCAGGGAATTTTGCTGTCATTTCATACGATTTTTTGTTGAAGAGAAATTTATTTCATGGGAGGTTCACGATCGCAGGAAAAACTTCAAGTGGGGAGATTCCTGATGGGGATCAATATGTCTATCGTTTCCTGCATTGAAGTTACGTTTTTCGAAGTAGATGGATCTTTGTTGTTTAAAGATTGGACACACACCTAAAAGGTGTAAACAGTCCTCTTTACCCTTGAGATTACAGGGATTGCAGAACATATTAAAACTTCCATTACATGGCGTTCCATTCAGATAAAGGACCTGACTTCTTGATTTATATATAAAAGAAATATATTTAAAGCTAAGAGCAATTATGAAGTAGTTTCTGTGGCACAGGTTAAAATTTAAATGGCTGTATAAAGTTCTGCTTTCTGATTGACAGACATTCAATAAGCTGGATCCTGAAATCCGCAAACTTTAATAATATAGTCAGCTTGTATTTTTAGAGTGCCTGTATACAGTTTCGGTAATCCTGTTTCCAAACAAATTGAATAGATTGGCACAGTATTTGGAAGATTGAATATTTTTTTAATGAAAATTCTCTGAACTTTTTCAATTTCCTCGTACTCTTTCACACCCCAGACTTGAACAGCATAAAAAAGCGTAGACATCAAGACTGAATTAAAGATGCTGTACTTAAGTTGAAAGGTTTATGTTTGAAAAAATTGTTTCCCTATGTAAGATTTATTAGAGCCTGACATGCATTGCATTTTTCAGCAAGGTATTTTCTAAGATCCAGCATTGGGTTGAGTTTTATTTCCAGATATTTATACTCACTTGCTACTTCCAAACGTCTTCCAATAAGCATACAGGTATTCCTTACTTCACTCCCAAGCCGCGAGAAAACCATAACGTTCGATTTATCACTATTGATAACTAGGTCTCATTTGATGCAGTAATCCGCGAGAAGGTTTATCATTAGTTGTAGGTTTTCTGGTATTTTCGATAATATCAGCAGGTCGTCGGCGTATTGCAAGACATTAATAAAAGCTGTCTGCCATTTGAATTCCACCCGGACATGTGTTGGTATATCATTTATAAATAGAGAGAAGAGCAATGCACTGACAGGACATCCTTCTTGATTAACTCCAGTATCCGTTTTAAATGTTTCGGAATTTATGTTTTATGTATATTATATATTTAATACACATTCTATTTACCACTGATATTAATCAGCCAATTAGAAGACTTACTTACTTACTTACTTAGGTGGTGCTACATTTCGGGGCGAACCTGGGTCTCAACCAACATGCCTCCACAGCTAGCTCAGTCTTTGGCTAGCTGCCTCCAGTTATGCACTCCAAGTTGGTTGAGGTCATCTTCCACTTCAGCGCGCCACCTTAGACGAGGTCTTCCTTGACTGCGTTTTCCCTCTGGGTTTGAATCGAAGATCCTGCGAGCCGGAGCATTGTTGTCCATACGCTCTATATGACCTAGCCATCTTAAACGTGATATACGTATTTTTTGTACCAGGTCAATGTCGCTGTACAGCTCGTATAGTTCGTGTTTGAACCTTCTCCTCCAAAGCCCGTTAACGCAGATAGGGCCGAAAATCTTGCGAAGAACCTTACGCTCGAAACGACTAAGGATATCTTTATCCGCTTTTGATAGAGTCCATGTCTCCGCGCCATAGAGCAGGACTGGGATGATCAGAGTCTTATAAAGTGTCTCCTTTGTTTTTCGAGAGAGGGCTTTTCTACTCAATTGCCTCCCTAGCCCATAGGAACAACGATTGGCAATAGTTATTCTTCGCTTTATTTCTAACGAGATGTTATTGTTAGATGTTATAGCGGATCCGAGAAAGACAAAGTCCCTAACTACCTCAAAGTTGTACCTGTCTATTGTGACGTTTTGTCCAATCCGCCGGTGTTGTGTGTCCCTTTTTGTGGACAGCAGGTTCTTCGTTTTGGCCTCATTGACTGCTAGTCCCATCAAAGCCGCTTCAGCTTCAATGTTAGCAAACGCTCCAGTGACAGCTCGCTGGGTTCTGCCAATGATGTCTATGTCATCAGCGTATGCTAACAATTGCACAGACTTGAAAAAAATTGTGCCAGTAGAGTTAACTTGGGAATTTCTTAGAATTTTTTCAAGTATTAAGTTGAAAAAATCGCACGATAGCACATCACCTTGCCGGAATCCTTTCTTGACATCAAAAGCTTCTGTGAGGTCAGTACCAACCTTGATGGAGCAGTGAGAGTTCTCCATCGTCATCCTACACAGGCGGATGAGTTTTGTGGGGATGCCAAAACCAGACATGGCTCTGTATAGCTCGTCTCTATAAATGCTATCGTACGCGGCCTTAAAATCGATAAAGAGATGGTGGGTATCGATTTGGAGTTCTTGGGTAGTTTCCATTAGCAGACTTAGCATTATTTAATTGGACTTGTTAAATTATTGATTCAAAATAGTTTTTAACGGCCTTTAGTGTCCACACCGCAAGGTCAGGAGCACTTATAACTTGTATTTGGTGTGATTATCTTTATCATTTGTTAAGCATTGACGCACCGCAAGGTCAGGAGCACTTATAACTTGTATTTGGTGTGATTATCTTTATCATTTGTTAAGCATTGACGCATATTTTGGGCAATTCTCTTGCGGCGTTTACATACATAATCTAAGCTCAAGATTTCTTGTCTACGTCTGTTGTCAACGACAAATCCATAGCCAATAGATTTTTGTTCTGCCTTTCTCGGAAGCTTTTTCGAAAGACTTCGTGGAACAAATGCTTCGTTGTTTAACAAATATGTCGGGATTAAGTCTGGTTCAACCTTTCTCAGTGTTTGATAGCCTAATAGAGTCTTTGACTAAAGCTCCCATCTGATAGTAAAAAATTATAGCTTTTTACCTAAAATGATCGTTTATATTTTTAAAATGATAATTTCTAAGTTCGAATAGGTTAGTTCAAAAGCAATAGTGGATTTGTTTTTGAAAAAGTTGAATTTCTTGGTAATTAAATCCATACATAAGTTTTAAAAATAAATAATAATTTTCGCACAAATTTAAGGGGACAGAAAAGTATGTGCACCAAAGCGTTCCGGCTGATCGAATTCTTGATCAATTCTTATTTTTTTAAGTCTGAGTTATGAAATAATTAAGTTATTCTTTTATCGATTCTTTTTGATACATTAGCTAACAATTTAATGAATTTTCAAGGTATGGCATTGCGGTCAACTTGGTTGGCAAATTTAATTAATATAACATGTATCTTTATTGAAAAATAATAAAATGTGTTTCATTCAAATTGTGATATTAACAAAGTCCTTTACCTATATTTATCATTTAAGAAGAAGTAAAGGGTTGCCAGTCAGTCTCATTTAAAAGTTTGCTTCTTGAATTATTAAAGTTTTTCTTGAGCAATATGCCATTTGTTGAGGGGTAGAAATGGGACAGATACTTATTGGGGGAATAAAAATATCACTGGAAATTTTTCTCCACTTCGAATCTTGGGAACGTGAATGATGCTTAAAAGCATTAACTAATAAAATAAAGACCAAAAACCTATGCTGTCATTTGGTATTTGCCTACAAGTTGAAACACGAACACAAGTAACTTTTCCGTTCTTCTTCCAATAGACACATTGATTAAAACCCACACAACAATCTTTTCTCTTCCTGTTCCAGTGCCAAATGTCCACATGCAACAATGTAAGCAATACGGTTTTGGGGGGTGAAACGTACGAAGGTTTTCAATCTTGGTATGACTTATTTGTGCTCAACAGTTTCCCAGGAAATTTTCTAGCATTTCATAGGATTTTTTTTGTTCGAGGGAAATTTATTCCGTGGGAGATTCACGTACGAAGTATACATTCCGAGGGAATAAAGTATTCCGTGGGGCACGAAATTCTCTGGGAGATTGCCGATAGGGCCCATTAAGTGAAAGCAGTCCTCTTGAGATTTAAGGTTGCCTAGTGTGCAGAATTGGTTAAAACTTCCATTATATTGCGAGTCCTATAGGAGTTCACATCTGGTCTTAAGAATCAAAGAGATTTAATTGTAGATCTGTGAATCTTGAAAATAGTTTGAATGTATTATGGATTCATAAAGTTGCGAATAGAGAAATCTACTATAAGATCTACGAGCGTTAACTTTGAATTCGTTCCGTAAAGCGTTTTCATGCTTTTCAATTAAGCTGTAGAGTTGCTCACATGAATCTATCGAAACAACTTCACCAAAAGCGTGCCCGATATTTTTCCATTTCTCCATCAACCAATCCTCATTTGTTCTTTCGTATAAAACATTTTTTTTAGTCAGTCGGTCGTCCGCATATATTTCACAATATAAACTGCTTGCGTTTTTTGAAAATTTTACGAAGACCTGTTTGAATGTATGAATGAATGAATGAATATTACTATGGGGTTGTTGCACTGCGACCTTGAGATCTATTGTGCTCCCGCTTAGAGCTTGGTGATAGCTCATTTTACAGCTCTTCCTCCAAATTTATTTCCCTCGTGAATTTGAGTATTTGAAGTATTTTTAGAGATGGTAAGTCACTCTCTTCCACCTGGTATCGTCCAATATGTTTTTTCCTTTGATGAATCACAATTGCCCAGAATATGGTCCGGCGATTCCTCTTTTATATAACAGAACCTGCATGTGGCACTACTTAACTAAGCCAAGGATGTTAAGATGACTTTTTAATTTACAGTGTCCTGTAAGTAGACCCGTTATTATTTCAATGTATACACATAGAGCATAATTAGGAGTTTTTAGAGGCAAATTAAAGAGCTTTTTTTAAGAAATTTCTTTGAAATTTTTCCACCGCTCATTTATTTCTCAAACTTGAATAGCGTAAAAAAACGTTGTTTTCATAACAGCTTCCAGATATGAAAATGCATTCATTTGGAAAAATATTTTTCCAACAGAAATTCAACAAATTTTAATTTGAATTCGTTTTTCAATCAAGTGCCTCTTGAAATTGAGGGTTGCGTTCAGTTTCACTATTGTATTATTAGGTAATATTGCAATGCTATGTCACGCTTGAGTTTATTCTAAAACATTATTTTTATATACAATAAAGAAAGATAAATGGTAAATACAATATAACTCAAATAAACTAAAAAAAATTACATAACAATTGCTTTTTTTTTATAATCTACACGCGGCCAAGGGATTATACTACCCTTTAAATGTTACAACACAGCGCGGTCGTGAGGTTAAGGAAGAGAAAGAAGGATAGAAAAGATGTGTGGCGCGATGTTCTGCGACTGGAGGTGGTTGTTGTCTCAGATCTTATCTCTAGGGATGGCGGCTGAACTAATGCGGAAAAATTTCCGTGTCTTATTTATCTGTGTCCCTTATAATTCGCAATTTTTTTTTATTCGTGGTCATATTTTATAGGTATACTAGTTTTACTCAATCACATGTTGTTAGTTCTATGCCTAAACAGCATGTTATGAGTAAACCAGCACTCATTGTATAACATTTTATTTTAGAATTGGCTTTTAATGGAAAAATAAGAGGACATAGACTACAGCAGGGATCGAACCTGTGACCATGAGGGTGACAAGCGAACACTCAACTATCGCGCCACGCCCCCCACCGCTCTTTTACACAACCTAATGGCGTTTTTATTTGACAATCCAGAATTCTCCGATCCGGGATCCCAACTGAACACTTTTGTGTGATTCTGACGATTCTGAATTATAATGAGATTGTGTGTGTGAAAATAATTGTGTACGTGAGAATATTCAAATAAAAAAAAATGTTTGATGCACAATTATGATACAAATGGCAACAGTTGAGTTTAACGTTCAAGTATATGAATGTGTGAGTGCTTCTGGTTCTAATTCTGATTTCAAATCCAGAAGCAAAATTCTCTTCTTTTCAGAATTAGAACTGTCATTTTTTCCCAAGTGAACGCTTTCAGAAGAGTCCGGAAGGCTTCCGGATTGCCAAATAAAAAAATTTTAAAAATAAAATTTTAAACCAAAACTGAAAGAACTGGTTTATATTAAAAGTGGTCTTCTTTAAATGTTGGTGGCTTGCTATAAGGCTGAGTTATATGGTCACGCCATTCTTCGTCATCTTGGTGACACTCTTTAAAACAATTCCTGCAAAACAAATCACCATCACAGCTTTGACATCGTAAGACAGCATCTTCATTGCATATCGTACACCAAGGAAGTTCTTCTGTAGAATTTGTTGAGGGTGCTACCTGAACAGGTTGCAATTGGTTTTCTGTTAAAAGTACATCACTGCCACTTGCTGTGGGCAATCGAGCTTCATCTACGTACTGAATAAAAAAAAAAAAACAAATATATAAATTGGAATAAATTTCCATTCAAAACCTACACGTTGGATTATGTTCTTGAGCATGGTTTCATCGTCTTCTTCATTGTCGCTTGGAGTGTTTGCGTCCAATGTTGGTTTTTTACTGGAATCTAAAGGATCTGAATCTCTCAATGCCGCTAAACGCCTTTCAATGTCAGATATAGGATCAAGTTTGCATCCTTCAACATTTGATTCAATGTCTTTTTCTTCTACAAATTGTTTCAGTAGGTCATTTATCTTCTCCTGTTCAGAGCGCTGATCTGTCGAAAGAATGTCTTTTTTTGAATATTCCTTCAACTTGAATCCTTGCAGATTGGACAAACGCAAACGAAGATTTTCATCATCTGTAGTATCATCCCCGTTTCTTTTGAGTCCTTTCAGACGTCTTTGTATTTCAAGATCTAAATTGTCAGTTATTTCATCTGAGTTTACATTCGGGGATGCGATACTATTTGAGGAAATAGGCTCAAGAACCGGACCTAATGATATTATTGGATCGGTTCTGTAATATTAAAACTTAACAATTATAGAGATGATGGGTTGAATAATAAAAAGATTTTACATTTGAAATATTTCATTCGGTTCGATTTTAGTATTACGCTTTATCGGGCTTGACACTGAGTCATTACTGGCAATAGATGTTACAGAGGATTTAAGTGTCTCGTAGCACCTTAAGCAAACCTTTTGTTTTTCGTTATTCCTACGAGGGACTTCAATTTCTTTTTTGAGACACTTTAGGCAAAACGAATATCCGCAATTAGCACAGCCAGACTATTAATAAAAAAGTAGTTTAATTAGAAAATATACATGATTTATTATTTGAACTCCTTTATATTAACCTCTTTGCAGAAAATTCCATATTTTCGCATACATGCATAGCACGACATTTTAATTTGTGTACTTTAATGTTTTAATTATTTTGTAATGTTTATCTCTTTAAACCAAAATTGAAATACAATTCTGATAAGATCGATTGTGTTTGACCTAAATTTTAGCATTACAGAATGCACCCTATAGCTGTCAGTTTACTGATTAGGATTTGTTTGTTTTTATCAACAACAACTGTAGGCTAGTTCATATTAGGTGTTTTTTTTTTGCAATCCCCGGGGGAATTGGCTGAAAAACACGACCAAGGCGCTTACAGTAAACATTGGTAGAACTGTTAATTTGCAAGATGACATTTGAAGAACAGCTGTAATGAAGGAAAAAACAAACATCACTATTTGCATCATCCTCATTCTTCTAAAAATCATCGGGTTGATTTGGTTTGTGTAATTTCGATATATTTATTGAATTTGAACTACTTTTCTATTAAAATAACATAAAAAGAACCAAGTTAATTATTATTTATACAAAAAAATGTGAATCAAGTAATTTGAAAATTGAAATAAAGTATTTTGGTAATTGTTTTTAGCTGATGTGATTTTCTTTTAATTTAATTTTCACAAATACAGTGGTACATAGAATTCAACTACTTGAAAACTACCCCATTCGTCGGTCAGTGCTGACATGATATTAGTGGACGGGTTGATTATTCGGGACGGGACGCTGAGTTCCTATGTCATTAGGAATATAGGTCGGAGCAAGAGCGGACGACGATCAAGAAGATTGAAGTATGCCTAGGATGTAGCAGATAATCTATATTGGGTTGCTCCCGTGTACAACAAAACGCAGCCGAAAACAATTTTCTAAGAGAAACCTTTGGTTTGTAGTTCATTCAATTCTTGTTAATTGACCGAATATCAACTTTAAGGAATACTTTTTTATTTAATAATAATTTCACAGTCAAGTTAATAAAAATAAACGCAAAAATGAAAATCGCTGTAGAATGTTCTCATGGCGAGGTGGAAAAAATCTACGACACCATAGAGGCAATACAAAAGCGGAAAATGTTATAATTGATTTGGTGTTGTGTTGCGGAATGTATATTAAAAGGTAGGTTAGGTTGACATGGTCGTCAGGAAAACAACTGAAACACTTAGACCAACAGCTCAACCAAACCAAACAAAATTGATATTTATTTGACATGTCAAAATGTCAGTTTTGAAGTTTCTATACATTTTATCGATAACTTAGTGAAAAAGTTTTGGGTAGCACAGTTTTTATCTTCTTCAATAGCTAAGCCCCGAGAATTCTCTGGGTTTAAGCTAAGCACCCCCGGGGATTAGTTGTTGTTGGATTTAACATGCAAATTGTTAATCCTACTCATCGTTTTTTCGTCCAATTTCCCCGGGGCTTATAAAAAAACACGCCTATTATTTAATAAAGTCCACTTTTACACGAAAATGCTAATTTGATAACACCATTTTGTTTGTGGGAGAGAAAAGCCAGAAACATAGGGAAATGATAAAAACTTTCCGGCCAAATTAGTTGAATTGAAGTTTTTGACATTTTGTTTTAATCACCATGATTATATAAATATGCAGGCCTATTCTGCCACATCTGTTATTCTGCTATGAATTTTCTTTTATGATGCATAACAGATCTTCACCATAAAAGATATTTTATAATTGTTATTCAGGAGTTCGATCTTTTATAAAAGTCTGTTATGTAACTTCGAAAAAGAAAACCCAAGGGTTTTCCAGGGGTTTTCCAATAAGAGGTGTTATTTTAAATAGCCCGCTACCGAAAGCTGTCACTTTTGAAGCTGTCATTTTTTGACATTTGACAAGTAGAAACTACGCTATTAATAAAAATGGAACGATACACGCTTCAACAACGCATTTCTTTTTTTTGAATATCAAAATAACACCTCTTATTGGAAAACCCTATATATTGAAATCTTTTATGATAAAAGTAACAAAAATGTGTCTTTTATTCTTTTATGATTCATAAAAGATTCTATAACAGATTGTGGCATGCTGAATACCAAAAATGCAGTTCATAAAAGACTTGTTGAGAATTTCGAAGTTTTGACAGCTCACTAGCAGATTTCTTAACAGATTTCATAGCAGATTTAGCATGCAGAATACCAAAATTATAATTCATAAAAGATTTTTTGACAGCTTTAACTTTTGTATAAAAATTCATAGCAGAACAACAGAATAAAAGATCTCGCCGAATAGACCCAATGGTGGGGAGGTCAGACGAGCAACTCAGTTTCCTTTTTTTAAAACAATTTAAAAAAACGTCAAACATTCAGCAACATGTTTGCGTTGTAAAAGAGGGAATAAACGTTCTAAGGTATTGCGGGTTGCTATGTGGGCAATATTGTAATTTTCTTCCGAATAATTCGATGGATTATAAACTAGTAACCATTTGTTGCCTTAATACACATCCTTTCGAATTCCAATTTAAATTTGTGTATTTGCTTAATGTCAAATTTATTTAAACTCAGCTTCAGCATTTAAAGCTTCTGAAATTCCATGAAAGTTGGTGGAACAAGTTGATTATACTGATTTTACATTTTACTTCATTCAATTTGAGTTTGCGATTTTTAAGCACTTGGGTGAGGGACGTATGTGGTGGCTGAGTTACCGCCCTTTCTTCTTTAGGCGTTTTTCTTTTCTAGTGCAGAGTCTGAGTTGTCAAAAAATTAGTTTTGTGTTTCTTTTTTACTCAGAGCGTTTAGATCTCCAAATGTGTGTTTCTTTTTTCGTTCTGAACATGTGCAAAAGCGCGCTCGATGTGCTTGAACATAATCGTCTGAGCACTATGAGAGTAAATTGCTAAGCACACGAAATGTCATGTGTTTCGAGAAGTAAAATGCAAAGAAAAAATAATTAGGTACAATAATAATTAAAATGGCGAAATAAGATGGTCACCTGCTGATTACCTGTATCTGATGGTGTGTATCCATGATACAACTAAATTTACTAATCTTTATTTGTATAATGGTGTGTATCTATGTACAAAATAAATTCACAAAATAGTCCCCTTTCACACAAGGAAACTGAGTTGCCAACAACTGGGAGTTTTGGGGGCGAGAAGGGCAAAAAGTATGAGGAATGAAAAAAATTTGCCCGGTCAACGATTTGAAGAGATTTTTTTGACGTTTTGCTTTGCATTCCATTAAGCCCAACATAAATTTCCCAGTTTCTTCCTCAGTTTCTTGGTGACAGTTTCTTCGTAGCATTCACACGAATAAACTGTCACCAGGAAACTGAGGAGCAAACTGGGAAGATTATGTTCGGCTAATTGGAATGCAAAGCAAAACGACAAAAAAAACTCTTCAAATCGTTGACCGGGTAGATTTTTTCATTCCACTTACTTCTTGCCCTTCTCGCTAACAAACTCACAGTTTGTGGCAACTCAGTATTCGTGTGTGAAAGCAGAAATACTTGAATCAGGATTCGATATATGTATTCACATTTCTAACCCATCACTACTCGTTATTCCACAAATGTTAACATTTGACAAATAAACTTTTCAACGACGTCAACAAAATAATTTTTCCATAAAAATTAAAAGTTAAATTTTTCGCAGTTTTAAATTCTCATTAATATCGGAGCCGAGTCGGACAGTTTAAAATGTCTTACTTTTCTCACGGAAGTGAAATAATAAACCTAAATGTTGGTGGCCAAAAGTAAGTAATTTCAAAATCATTTTGTAAATATTTACATTATGTGCGTAAGGTACTGTGTAACTATACGAAAGGATGCCTCCTTTTAGAGAAAATTTGTTTTTAATATTTTTATGTATATGTACCTAATTGAATTGAAAACAGGTTTTCTACGTCACGACAAACCTTGACATGGATTCCAGAAACATTTTTTACGGCACTTTTAAGTGGACGCATCTCGAGCCTGCGTGATGAAAGCGGAGCAATTTTCATAGACCGTGACCCATTCCTGTTTTCCATAATTTTAAATTATCTTCGCACAAAGGACATCGACATCAGCAAGTGTGATGTGCGAGCCTTGCGACATGAATCCGAATACTATGGCATAACGCCATTAATCAAACGTCTTATGCTCTGCGAAGACCTTACTCATTCCTCATGTGGTGATATATTATTTTATGGATTGCTTCCACCACCCACTCTACCGTCAAATGATATACAAATGAATTCCGCTTCGTCGATTGCATCCAACAACTCTACTTCGTCGTCATGTGGACCAGGTGGAACAGTAGAACCCACAGTTTGTTCTGCGAATGCTCAGACAACACAAACAGTTAGTCCTGCCGTCAATGCACGACCTGGGTCGATGGTTCGAGTTCCCGAGCTCTCTAGCTCAGCAAGTGCAAGTGGAAGCAGCAGGCATTCGACACATTCAAGAAATTCGTCGTGGGATCTTCGTCTCGCCGGAAGACAAGACAGCAGAACATGGTCCTCAAATCCAGGGCATTCAAGAACTGCCTCCTTAGATCTTATGCGACACTCTCGAAATTCATCAGCCGACTTAAATAAGCTAATTAAAAACGATGTTAGTCTGGTCTTTAGCCCGACACTTACTTCGAATTGGGTAGACCCTTTGCGAGTGCAAATTATAAAGGCCCATCACAATTGGATCTCAGTTGCGTACGCTCATTTTGTTACATGTTACCGACTCAAAGACTCAACCGGTTGGCAATTGGTTTTTACTTCACCGCACATAGATTCCACTATAGAGCGCATAGCTATGGATTCAAAAGTGAATTTCTCCTGTGCCGATCAGGTTCCAAGTAAAATGATTGCCATATCGTATGGCAGTCAAATTAGGCTTTGGAATGTCCAGGAGGATGGTAATAAGACTGACATTGGAACATTTAATTTAAATGTTCGCGTCGAATATTTCTTTTTTATTGGAAGTCAATTAGTTGCCCTTTCGTCATCGGGTAAGATTGGCGTTTGGCATGCGATGACTCAGCACTGGCAAATACAAGATCTAGTTCCCATACTCTCATTCGATAGTGCTGGATCATTTCTCTTGTTGGGATGTAATAATGGATCAATTTACTACATAGGTAAAGACTTTTACAACTTTGTGGTTAAAATTATGTTCGATAATCAATTTTCAGATATGCAAAAGTTTCCGCTGCGTATGAAAGATAACGATTTGCTTGTGACCGAATTATACAAGGATCCTGCATCCGACCCAATTACAGCTATTTCTGTGTATTTGACTTTAAAAACAGCAAGTAAGTTATTAATTACTTTTATTTTATGTTATTTTCAAGATTTTTAAGTGTCTTAAACTTCAAAGCTCTTCTAAATGGAACTCTGTGTTGGGTTAAACTGAAATCCATATCTGTTCACATTTTTGTTTTAAAATTATGATCAAATGTTAGCACGGTCAACATAAAATCTTCGATTAGAAATCTTTATATTTCGACGTGTTTCATATTATTTCATAAATTAGCTATAGATCTAATTTAAAATTTTAATTTAATTATTGTTTGCGTTGACGAGAAATATAAAAGAAATCCCTTCGGGGTCTTAGTTGCAAGCTTTGGAAATATTGTGTTAAGCCCAAATCTATGTTGGTTAAAAATATTATTTCTCATACAATTTTTTCCCACTACAAGTTTTATCTTGGATTTTTTCCGATCAGTACTCACCTCAACAAATTTTACATACAAAATTTCCATTTATTTTTTTCTAGGCATATACACCCAAATTAATAAACAAGGGCTAAGGTTTAGGACTTATTTCGTGGACTAAGTGTGAAATGATATTAATAAAACAGAATTTCTGCTATTTTACATTTACAAATTTAGTCCTTCGCTAGACTATCGAAACCGGTGGTTTAGTAAATGACTAAGAATTGACATTAAGAACAAAATTTACAGGGACGTAGAATGAAAAGAGATACAGTTTGGTTTTCCATTCGTAAAATAAATTAATTTATTTTACATCTAGATCTGTCAAAACACTGATTTTCGCCTTTTTTGTGTACCATTAGGAATAATAAATTGATTTATTTTTTAATCTAGATCATTTTTGCAAATCTAGATCTTTCAGCAAATTTACCCCTCCTTGTACCAATACAAATTCAATTTTCAGCTGCCAGCTTGACAAATGTGGTTTTAAATTTGTAATTTGTTTCTTTAATATTAAAGCAAATTAATCCAAATACAATGTAAGAAAAAACGCCACGAAAAAAATCAATTTTTAAATTGTGATCTGAATTTACCAATCAAAAACACCATTATTGTAGTAGATTTTTATGAATTGAAAATTTTAGTCCGCAGACTAACTTTTATTCGGTAGACTATGCATATTAATATGGTTGATAATGTCCGAATCATTATTTTGTTAGATTAATTTGTTATGTTTGATGTTTAGAGTATCCCATATTTAGTGTTTGCATATTAAGAGGTATATGACCAGAAAAAAATGATTGAAAAAAGTGTGTAGGTAAATTATTTGCCAGCTGATTTCAATTAGGCAGTTTTCGTACTTTGAATAAAAGTATGAAAATATGTCTGAGTGCTTTGGTGTTTTCTTATCCAATGTAATAAATCCGTAAAAAAACTGGACAAAGTAATAACTGCGTATTTATATTTAATTCACATTATATAAATATTTATGTATATTATAAATGCATAGAAACACTCAAGCGAATTTAACGTTATTTTTCTCATTCATTGTCTACATTATAAATCTGTTTTTTTTTTTTCTTAAACAAATAACTCAACATGAAATGTAGAGTAGGTAAAGCAAGTTAAACAACCTTCATTAATTCTTTAAAAACACTCTAACATTAATATCATCAGTGGCTCTTATATTCCCGTACAAAACATTTCTTAAATACGTTACTGTTGTCTTGGAATTTTATGTTTATCTCTACAACTTCAAAATTTAGATTGAGAGAAAATATGTACAGATAAAATTTGCTTTTGCTCGAACTGAGTCCTAGGCTTTATTTATGAAAATAAATGTATGAAACAATAACAAAATGTTGGATTATGTACAAACGTAAATTGTATATTATAATATTCATAACTATTGATTCCGGTTTATGTTTTTTTTATGCAGATGCGCGCACTAAGGGGGGTTTGACTACCCTTAAAATAATCAAGCACGGTGCGAGGGTTATGAAAGTAGGGAAGGTTTGGTTTTGAATTTCTGAGTATTAAAATGTGAGGGAAAAATAGTACCGGGTAAAGTATTCTACATTAACGTTGCACGGCTAATGAAAGATGGTGGAGTACTGATTGCGGTCCGTGCCACTTTGGCATGCAGGCTAATTGAATTGGAATCAAACTCTACTACTTTAGACTTTGATATTGATCAGCTTATTGTAAGCGTAAAAATAGGTGTATCTGAATTATTTGTTTTTGTAAGCTATATTCCTCCTAAGAGTAATTTAGATTATTATAATATTCATTTAAACAACTCAAAATCAATTTTAGAGAATTTAAAATTTTCACAACATGTATTATTTACAGGAGATTTTAATCTTGGTAATATTGAATGGACATTTGACACCGAAGATAAGTGTCTTGTTCCCTTTAACGTCTCATCTGAAATAGAATGTGCAGTTATAGACTTTTTTGGTCAATATAATTTAATACAAATCAATTCTCAATATAACAGTCTTAATCGAATTCTTGATTTGATTTTTGTTGATAATGATTTTCTTATTTGTCTTGATAAATGTAATTTCCCAGTTATTGAAAATTCAATTGACCATATGGCCATTGATGGAAATCTTAAATTCTATCATTATTTAAAAAAAGTAACAAACGATCGAAATATGTTTTATGATTTTCGAAAAGCCAATTATGACGGTATGCTTGATTATCTTTTGTCTTTTTCTTGGGATAACGTTTTTTGTTCATCTGAATTAGATAGCATGTATTCTTCTTTTGTAAGCGTTTTGATGGGGGCAATTGATGGATTTGTACCTAAAAAGCGTTCTAAAAATAATTCTTGTCCTATCTGGTATAATAGAAGGTTGGCCAATCTTAAAAACAGAAAAAATAAGGCATACAAATTGTATAAATATGATAAGAATAATTCTGAACTACGTATAGATTATCTAAATCGTCAGCGAGAATTCGATTTTCTTAATAACTTTTTATATCGAAATTACTTGTTTTCTATCGAAAATGACATCAAATTAAATGCCAAGCGTTTTTGGAATTTCATAGGCTCCAAGCGCAAGTCAAGTGGATTTCCTAGTAGTATGAAGTATCAGGATACAATTACTAGTGATTTACCTACAATTTGTAATTTATTCGCTGACTATTTTCAATCAGTTTACTCTTTAGATGCTCCTCCAATCCAGAAGCTACCTAATATAAGTAGAGTAGTCAATATCGACTCTTTAGTATTTAGTCCATTTGAAATTGAAGAAGTTTTATCTAAATTGGATGTTAATAAAAGTGAAGGGCCCGATGGGATTCCTGCTATTGTGTTAAGGAAATGTTGTATTGCATTAGCTCAACCACTTTCGTCGATTTTTAATCTTTCATTAGGCAATGGGCAATTCTTGGATTGCTGGAAGGTTTCTTATCTATCACCAATTTTTAAATCTGGCTCAAAACAGGATATAACTAATTATAGACCCATTTGCAAAATTTCTTGTATTCCGAAAGTATTTGAAAAGCTAGTATGCAAAAGGCTAACTGATTTCTTTCAGAAACATATTTCAGTTTCTCAACATGGGTTTGTAGCAGGGAAATCAACGGCAACAAACTTATCATTAATAAGCAACTATATCATAACAAATATGGAAAATGGTTTTCAAACAGGTATTATTTTTACAGATTTTGCAAAGGCATTTGACAGAGTCAACCACCAAATCTTATTAAATAAACTATCTTCTCTTGGCATTCACTCTTCCTTATTAAAATGGCTAGAATCATATTTAACTGGTAGAGTTCAAATAGTAAAAGTTGATAGTTCGCTCTCAAAATTTGTCTCGGTCCCATCAGGTGTTCCGCAAGGAAGCCATTTGGGTCCGTTATTGTTCTTGTTATTTGTAAATGATATACCGGATGTTTTTCAAAATTCAAACTGCCTTTTGTTTGCGGATGACCTCAAACTTTACCGTAAGATTTCTAGTCAAACGGACTGTTTTCTTCTTTTGGAAGACCTGTCGAAGCTCGATAACTGGTGCAAGAAAAATCACCTTTTGTTAAATGTTTTGAAATGTCAAGTTTTGTCATGCTTTCGAAATTCTAATCCCATAGTGTTTGATTATAATATCAATCAGACAAATTTAGAACGCGTTACTAGGAAGAAAGATCTAGGAGTTATACTAGACACAAACCTTTCTTTTTTACCACATTATGACTTTATTATAAACAAAGCAAATCAAATGCTTGGTTTTCTAAAAAGAAACACCAAAGAGTTCTCAGATTCATATACTGTAAAATCTATTTACAATTCTCTGGTAAGGTCAGTTCTTGAATACTGTAGCATTGCTTGGAACCCTTATTATAATAATTCAATTAACAGAATTGAAAAAGTTCAGAAGAATTTTACCAGATATGCTTTTTATAAGCTTAATTGGAGGATTGCACGGCCTTCTTATCATAGCAGATGTTTATTGTTTGGTATGCTTTCCCTTAATGATCGTCGGGCCTATTTTTCAGTTATGTTTATAAGAGACATAGTAACATTTCATATCAATTGTCCTCCTTTATTAACACTAGTTAATTGTGTTAACGCACCCTCTAGAACTACACGCTACCGGTTTCAATTTTATGAGCAGTTTCATCGTACAAATTATGGCCGTAATGAACCCATCACGCGTTGCACAAGAGAGGTTAATTTAATTTGCAATAGGATTGATTTTAATCTTGATGTTTCGAGAGATACTTTTAAAAAATATTTGTTAGATAATATTCAAATCATCAGTTCCTAATTTCATAAATTTGTATTTATTAATTGTATGAATAATTGTAAATAAAAAATATCAATCATTGTAATATCTATTTAATTTATTTAATTTTATAAGTATATAGCCCCCAACAATTATGTTATTAATTATCTAGTCTATAAAGATTGTAATCTGATTGATGAAATAAACTAAACTAAACTAAATATTCATGGAAATATGCTTTGACAAGAGGACAAATATTGAACTTCGAGAAGAATATGCTCCTTGTGCAATATTGGTTGAGCGATAGAGAACATGTAACATTATAAATGATCGGTGTTTTCACAAACGCAGAAAATCTGCGGTAGTACACTCTGCAGTATATATGCAGTCAAAACATCCCGATGATATTTAGACATTTATGAACAGAAGGACTGCAATTCAACTAGGTTAGTCCGACCGAAAATCTGACTTTATGAACACGTCTAACGCAGCTCTTCCTTAGGCAGTCGCTTATGAAAATACCCAATGTTTTAAATAAGATAAAACGGATGATTTTATTTTTTCGCCGATTAAACGATATCTCGATAGAATATACTTTTTTGGTAAAAAAAAAGTTAGTTACCGTTATTTTTAGACTTCAAAATAAGAAAAAAAAATCGTGTTGGCTTTTAACCGAAACAACAATCAGACCAAAATAAATCCTAAAAAAGGTTCTTCTATACAAAAACTGAGATTTTAGAGTACATCAAGTTCTTACTTGCTGAAGTTTTAATACCAAATATTATTATTATTATTATTATTTTATTACAATGTAATGAATTACAAGATAATACAATTTAAAGCACTAGCTCCAGGACTATCAGCTAAAAATATAAATAAAAAAATTTACAAGAAATGAGGAAACGTTAAATAAGCTTGTCTAGATATAATGTTTTTAATATTTGATAGACTAATTTTATATTTTCTTCAGATGGGTTTTTCAAAATATTAAGCATAGATTTGTTTTTAATAAATTTAGGAAGAATGTTATTGTTGATTGAATTGCAGTTGAAGAGTAGATGGTGGATGGTGAGTATTTCTCTGTTGTTGCAGAAATGGCATATTGGTGGATCTTTTTTCTCGAATATGTGGCTGTGGGTGATGTTTGAGTGTCCCATTCGGAGTCGTAAAAAGCACCGAATCATGGATGTTGAGCAATTTGTTGGATATTCTGCCATTTGCGCTCCTGGGTTAATGCTGGTGTAGTAATGGCGGTATGTTGCCCATTCGTTTCGTCTTATTTTTAGGAAATGTTTTTTTATCGTTATTGATGTGTCTTTTTTGTTTGGTATAAAAGAAGTGAGGAGGGGTTCTTTGGCTGCCTGTATAGCAATTACATCGGCAAACTCATTACCTTTGATGCCAACGTGCCCAGGTATCCATAGAAGTTTTACTCTATCTTTGTTTGCAATGAGTATATCTCTTATGTATCGTATGGTTGGTGAGTTGTTGTTTATGTTTTTTACAGCGTTAAGTGTAGAGAGACTATCAGTACATATAATTGTTTTCTGATTATTGCTGAATTTTGTCGCTGAAAGGATTGCAAGGGCTTCGGCAGACAATACAGATGAGGATTCTGGCAGTATACTTTTGTGTAGAATTCGTTCAGATGCATCAACTACCGCGAAAGCAGTACCATACTGGTTTTTGGTGCCATCAGTGTAAACGAAGTTCCAGTTTGCGTCCCTGTATTTGGTGGTTAAATCTGTAAAAGCAGCTCTGTAGATTTCATTGCTTGTAGAATTTTTCGGTAGTTTGTTGAGTTCAGTGATGATTGAGTTTCGTGTCAGGAGCCATGGAGGATATGCAGATTCTTTTGTTGCGTTGTTGAATGTGATTGGAAGTTCAAATTGTTCTGCGAATGAGAGGATGTTATTAATTGTTGAAGGGCATTTAGGGGTTCTTTTCCGATTGAATGATTGTTTCGCCACTTGTGTTATTGGTGAGTTGTGTGATGATGTTATTTTGTACAGAAGTTGCGCTGTAACAAAATCATGCCTTTGCTCAATGGATGGTAGGCCCGATTCAACCGACATATTCATAATTGGTGTTGTTCTGAAAGCTCTTAGGGCGAAGCGTATTGCTGTGTGGTATTCAGGTTTGAAAAGTTGAAGATTATTATTATTATTATTATAATTTATTAACATGATAATTAAAATTAAAATGCTAATATAAGGACGAGCACAAGCTGATGTGACTTTCGGCTCTGAGATGAAATGCTTTGTGTGTATCAAAATGAATAAATTGATATTTAAATATGTATATGTAGTAAATAATAATTAGTTATAAATAATAATAATTAGTTATAAATAAAAATAATTAGTTATAAATTATAATTACATTATCATGTGAGAAAGGAAAGTTAGATTGCTAGTTTATATTTTTGTATAAATGAATAAACACTAGTTATGTTTTCATGACTAGGGCTTTTTAAGGCTTGAAAGATGGATGTTGATTGCTGTTGGTGAGTATATGGGGTTGCACAGTTTTGCATGGTTAAAATATGTTTAATGTCTATTTCAGCGTTGCAAGTTGGGCATATTGGTGGATTTTCTTTGCGGAGTAAATGTTGATGGGTAGTGACAGTGTGGCCAAGGCGCATTCTAATAAAGCATGTATGCATTGGTTTGGTCGTGGTCGTAGGAAATATAGGCTGTATTTTTTCCTTGTTGATGAGAGCATAGTGATGAGAGTAATTGTTCCAGTCCAATTGGGTTTTGGTTTTCAGCTTTTGGTTGATATCTCGGAGCAAATCAAGCCGAGTGTCAGCATCAAAGCTGAAGATTGGATTGCGGTGTGCTTGAGTAGCAGCTTTATCAGCGAGCTCGTTACCCTTTATACCCATATGGCTGGGAACCCACATTAGTTTTATGTTTTTTTGATTTCTAATGAGACAATCTCGGATTTTAGATACAATTAAAGTATTGTGATCCGGATTTTGGATTGCTTTAATGACTGATAGGCTGTCGGTGACTATAACAAATTTATCAGCACTTGTACTGTGGAGGTGAACTATGGTCTTAAGGATGGCGAAGGCTTCTGCAGTAAAGATGGATGCTTTGTTATCTAGTAGTCCTACACATATTACTGAGCCGTTTTCAAATACAGATGCAAAAGATGTGTATAGTGAAGTCTTGGATCCATCGGAGTAAACAAAGTTCCAGCCACCTTGTTTGAATTCAGATGTAGTACTGATATAAGCTTGACAAATAATTTCGCTTGAGGTGTTGTTTTTGTTGAATTTTGACAAATTCATTATGAAAGATTTTGATAGCAGAGACCATGGTGGGAATACTGAGGTGTATTTGTCGATTTTTTTCACAGGGATTCCTAATTCACTTGCCGAAGTAATTGAAACGGATATGGCTGATGGCAATCGTTTCACGGTTTTACTATTTAAAGCAGAAATAACGTCTTTATCAATAATAGACCCATTAGAGAAAGAAAGTTTTGTAAATAGTTTTAACCTTGTTGATTCTGCTCGTTCTTCTAAGGTGGGGAGACCAGCTTCAACCAACATGTTTTTAATGGTAGTTGTGGGAAAAGCATTGAGACTTCTTCGTGCGCTTTGGTGATACGGTGGTTTGATGATGTTTAGTGTTGATTTCGGTGAATTGCCATATATAAAAAGCCCATAGTCAATCCTACTTAAGATAAGTGATTTAGTTATATTACATAATGAATTTACATGAACATTACATTTCTTACTGGCTAAAAAGTTTATAACATTTGTTCTTTTAGTTAATCTATTTTTTAACTCCAAACAATGAGTCTTCCAGTTATATTTTTTGTTAAATATTAGGCCTAAGATACTAAGGCTATCAACGTTATTTATACTTATATTATTCAAATAAAGATTAGTATTGCTACATGAAGTCTTTGGACAGATATGTAGGGTTTTGCATTTTTCTAATGAAAGTTTGGCTCCACTCAAAGAAGACCAAGTTAATATGTCTGTAAGAACATTTGTAAACAATAAGTTAGTTGTTGTTAGGTCGTTATTTTTGCAAAGAATATAAAAATCATCCGCGTAAGAAATGTGGACAAGTTGTTTATGGTTAGAAATAACCGTGCTTAGGTCATCAAATGCTATTATGAATAACACAACAGATAATGGGGATCCTTGGGGAATTCCATTGAACAGAGGGTAATAGGATGAAAAGATGTTATTTGTTTTTACACAGATTTTCCTGTTGGTGAGAAATGATTTCACGTAATTAAATATTTTTGGACCTATGCCCCAAGTTTTAAGTTTCGTTAAAATTATATGAATTCCAACCCTGTCAAATGCTTTTTCAAAGTCTAGTGCGAGAATAGTTACATGGTTGCGTGCTGATAATGCATTTGCAATATAAAAGTCAAGATGAAGAAGCGCATCAGCGCACCCTTTTTTTCGTTGAAAGGCTACTTGATTTGGTTTTATTAGTTTACGAGATTCAATTAACCAAAGCAATCTTTTGGCTACTATTTTTTCTAGTACCTTCGACATGCATGGTATCAGTGATATTGGCCTATAACTAGTAACACTGTTAATATTTTTATTTGGTTTTAGCAGAGGTAGTAAAGTAGCGTGTTTCCAATATTGAGGAATGACCCCTGTTTCTAATATACTATTGTATAGTTGAATAATCCTGGAAGTTGCAAGAGCGGGAAGATTTTTCAGCATAGGATATGAAATCCTATCTCTGCTAGGTGTTTTACCATTAAGTTTGGATAAACAACTTTCAAACTCCAAAAGGGAAATTTTATCATTTATGAGTTTAGCGGGTGTGGAGGTGTAATTTTCGTTAACCGTAGAGCTAATCGAGAGTTGTTTTTGAGTCACGTATTTAGGGTCGAAATTTTCATCTTTTGAGCTGTTGGACCAAGTAAGTGCAAAAAAGTTGTTAAGGTCAGTTGGGTTTGAGATAAGCCCTGTGGGGGTTTCAATAACTTTTATAGTTTGTTGTACATATTCGCCAGTTAAGCATCGAATATTATGCCAGATTTGGGCAGTAGAGGAGTTTGGGTTTATAGTAGAGGTAAAGTCTTGCAAGCTATTCAATTTGGCAGTTTTTAGAGCCTTACGAAATTCAGCATTTTTTTTCTTGAAAAGAATTAAGTTAACCTGGTTAGGGTATCTTTTGAAGGCCCTCCATGATTTTACTTTTTCATTCCTTGGGGTATTAAGTAACGGATTCCACCATGCAACAGTTCGTTTCAAGGGTTTTATTTTACTTTGAGGGACTGACATGTTGGCGGCTGTACGAATGGCTTTATGGAGAATAGCGGCTTCTTTGTTAATATTTAATGTATGTTTGTTAACTGTCAAATAGTCTGATATGTGCTTGCGAAAACAAGCCCAATCAGCAAGGTCAGTTTTAAATTTTATGTTTACTGTAGTTTGAGCAACAACTAGTCCAACAATAAGAGAACATATTATTGGGAAGTGATCACTATTATGGAGATCATCCAAAGCTAGCCAAGAAATCTTATTGTGCAATTCGGGAGAGCAGCATGTTACGTCAACATGTGTCAAAGTGTTATGGGTCGAAAAATGGGTAGGAGAACCGTCGTTCAAAATAATTAGATTAGAATCTGAAAAAAAGTTTTCCAGTAAAGCTCCTTTCCTGTTTGTATTTGGGGAACCCCAAAGTGTGTTCCACGCATTGATATCACCACCTAGTATTATTGGAGAATTTACTTGACTTATTACGTTGTATAAATCTGTTTTACTGATTGCTAGTGAGGGTGGGAGGTATATGCAAATGAAGGTGAATTTAATTTTAGTTTGAATATCTATTGCTAGTACGTGTAGGTCTGAGTTTAAATTTAGTAATGTGTGAGGTATGTTCTTTTTTATTAATATGGCAATCCCTTGTTTGGATGTATTATTGCTTGGAAGATTGAGAAAGTAACCGTGGTAATTTTTGGGTACAAAAGGTCTGAAATCAAAGCGACAGTGTGTTTCTTGCAGAGAAATAATAGTTGGGTTATGTTGTTTTATTAAAATTTTCAACTCATCTAGGTTATTGACAAACCCCTTAATATTCCACTGGAGAATATTTAGAGTTTGATTCAGTGATTTTGTTATTTCTTTTGTTATGTAAGTGGAATTTGAATTAATTTTTAAGGGGGTAGAGTTGTCGGGGTTAGGTTGATCAGTTCCTTGACTCCGCGGGTCTGATGTTGAAGTGACCACGCTCACTAAAGAGCAGGGTCGACCCAACACCCGATCAGCGGAGTCAAGTAGTGAGTCGATGTTTGTATTTTTATTGCATGTCGACATCGTGCGGACCTGAATCATGTATAAAGTAAGAATTTTTATCAAGTAACTGTTGGGCTATTTTAGATAGAGGAGATTCCATTTCCATGATTGTAGGTCTGTGATTGAAAGTGAATTGTTAATATTTTTTAGTTTGGAAGATGTTGAAGGAAGAGCATATGTGTCTGTATTTTTTGGAGCATTTTGTGATGAATTTGGAGTTATTGTGTTTGCATTATTTATTTTAGTCAAATTGAAATACTTTATGACTTTTAGTCCAAAATGCGTTTCGCCCGGACACGATAGTTGGGCTCATCAGTTAGATGCTATCGTGTCGCTCTAAGACGCACTATTTTTCGGTCGATGACTACCAACTCTTAATAAAATTTTTAGCACATACATGCTGAAAATTATATTTTTCTAGGGGAATTTGTTCAAATTCATGCACCCAGAAATATATGTATGTTACGCCCGTGGTCTGGCCAGTGGTAAATAAATAGAAGAAAAAAAAACGCAAATAATACCTACATATTATTTTTGTTTTTGGTTTAGTGGACTGTGTGGGTTTAAGTCAAATTGAAATACTTTATGACTTTTAGTCCAAAATGCGTTTCGCCCGGACACGATAGTTGGGCTCATCAGTTAGATGCTATCGTGTCGCTCTAAGACGCACTATTTTTCGGTCGATGACTACCAACTCTTAATAAAATTTTCAGCACATACATGCTGAAAATTATATTTTTCTAGGGGAATTTGTTCAAATTCATGCACCCAGAAATATATGTATGTTACGCCCGTGGTCTGGCCAGTGGTAAATAAATAGAAGAAAAAAACGCAAATAATACCTACATATTATTTTTGTTTTTGGTTTAGTGGACTGTGTGGGTTTAAGTCAAATTGAAATACTTTATGACTTTTAGTCCAAAATGCGTTTCGCCCGGACACGATAGCATCTAACTGATGAGCCCAACTATCGTGTCCGGGCGAAACGCATTTTGGACTAAAAGTCATAAAGTATTTCAATTTGACTTAAACCCACACAGTCCACTAAACCAAAAACAAAAATAATATGTAGGTATTATTTGCGTTTTTTTTTTTTCTTCTATTTATTTACCACTGGCCAGACCACGGGCGTAACATACATATATTTCTGGGTGCATGAATTTGAACAAATTCCCCTAGA
Organism: Philhelius pedissequus; assembly: GCA_910595825.1. Classification (NCBI taxonomy): domain Eukaryota; kingdom Metazoa; phylum Arthropoda; class Insecta; order Diptera; family Syrphidae; genus Philhelius; species Philhelius pedissequus. The sequence goes on along the minus strand of OU343161.1, from coordinate 16,023,716 downwards.
AAAATATAATTTTCAGCATGTATGTGCTGAAAATTTTATTAAGAGTTGGTAGTCATCGACCGAAAAATAGTGCGTCTTAGAGCGACACGATAGCATCTAACTGATGAGCCCAACTATCGTGTCCGGGCGAAACGCATTTTGGACTAAAAGTCATAAAGTATTTCAATTTGACTTAAACCCACACAGTCCACTAAACCAAAAACAAAAATAATATGTAGGTATTATTTGCGTTTTTTTTTCTTCTATTTATTTACCACTGGCCAGACCACGGGCGTAACATACATATATTTCTGGGTGCATGAATTTGAACAAATTCCCCTAGAAAAATATAATTTTCAGCATGTAGGTGCTAAAAATTTTATTAAGAGTTGGTAGTCATCGACCGAAAAATAGTGCGTCTTAGAGCGACACGATAGCATCTAACTGATGAGCCCAACTATCGTGTCCGGGCGAAACGCATTTTGGACTAAAAGTCATAAAGTATTTCAATTTGACTTAAACCCACACAGTCCACTAAACCAAAAACAAAAATAATATGTAGGTATTATTTGCGTTTTTTTTTTCTTCTATTTATTTACCACTGGCCAGACCACGGGCGTAACATACATATATTTCTGGGTGCATGAATTTGAACAAATTCCCCTAGAAAAATATAATTTTCAGCATGTATGTGCTGAAAATTTTATTAAGAGTTGGTAGTCATCGACCGAAAAATAGTGCGTCTTAGAGCGACACGATAGCATCTAACTGATGAGCCCAACTATCGTGTCCGGGCGAAACGCATTTTGGACTAAAAGTCATAAAGTATTTCAATTTGACTTAAACCCACACAGTCCACTAAACCAAAAACAAAAATAATATGTAGGTATTATTTGCGTTTTTTTTTCTTCTATTTATTATTTATTTTAGGCATTTTTGTTGTATTTGGGGCTTGTTTTTCTGTATTGTTAATTGTAGAACTTTGAATATTATCATTTTTGGGGGTTTGTACATTTGAGGTTATGGTATTTGGAATCTGTCTTGTTTTTTCTGCAAATGAAACTGAAGAGGATGAGAAGTGAGAAGGGATATTATTTTGCTCTTTATAAATTCTCTTAGCTTCAGCCATTGTGCATTTTTTATGTGTTTTTATTGTCAGAACTTCCTTGGCTTCTTTGTAGGCTGGGCAAGATTTAGAAGAAGAAAAATGGGCAAGTGAGCAATTAGCACACATAATTCTTTCACACGGTTGAGGAGTGTGCGGGGGAAGACTGCAGGAGTCGCATTTTGTATCCGCCATGCATCGTTTACTTGTGTGGCCAAGGAGTTGGCAATTGGATTTGGGATGTATTCGGTGATTTTGGCTTTATAAAAACCAATGTCTACCGATTTTGGGGTATGGTATGAGTTAAAGGTAAAAAGCATTTATCCAGTTGCTCGTTGCTTTCCATCTTCAGTTTTTGTGAATTTATAAATATCAGTCACGTGTTGAGATTTCATTTCTGAAATAATTTCAGCCTCCGAGACGTTAATCAAACAAGGGGCATAGGCTATTCCCTTGGACTCATTTAATTTGTCATGAAGTTTGACAATAACTGGACAAGAGTTTGCAAGATTGTTCACTTTAAGGAATATTTCAGCGGCTTTTTGCGATTTAACCAAAATAAGAAGGTTTCCGTCGCGTAATTGAGATATTTGTTCATATTCTTTACTGATATTATCGATAGATTTTTTTAATAAAAAGGGACTGAGAGATGATATGGGCTTATCATTGGATTTTGGAGAGATCACTATGAACTTGGGATTTTTAGAATTTGTTGTTGTAGGAAGATCAGGGTAATAACACAAAGGAGTAAGGTTAGGTTTATGTTTTTTATTTGGTTGAGATAAAGATGAATCCACGTCAAGCGGTAACAGCCTGAAACGGGACCAATCCAGCCAGCGGGCCATTTTTAACACGTGAGTTTGCACACAAGGGTATTCTTATTTAGCAAAAAAGTTGCAAATAGAAATTGATTTGATAAGAAAAATATGGTATAACGGGAGATACCGGTTTGCGCAAAGCAGGACAAGGAAAAAATCACACAAGAGACTAAAACGATGCTTGCGGTTTGAAAGCTAGTCGGTGAAGATTAAATTTCGAGCATTTGCCATAAATTGCAAGCCCGTAGTCTATTTTAGAAATTATTATTGATTTTATAACTCTCAAAATAGTGTTAGTATGAGAACAGCTAGATTTATTTGTTAGGTATTTTATTATATTTGTCCTGGTAGCTAGGTTTTTCTTAAGATACATACAATGGTTCTTAATACCAAATATTTAAAAGTAGAATAATACTGAAACAACTACAAATTAAGATATACATTTTTTTATTTAATGAAAACTGACTAAATTTTGGTGGGTTCACTGGTCAAGTGTTTAAAACCTTTTGAATTATAAAAAGAAAATTCATCCACCCGTTTAGGTTGTAGCCTCGCGGACTGACAGGAGTGTCAGACCCACTTTTTGTCTTCACTATCATGTTTGATCGAAATTATGATCTCAATTTTTTACAAATCCAAAACTTGATATATAGTACCTACAGAAACATTATATATATAACAATTAACAATATAAACCTTTCAGAGCAGTAGGAAAATAATTTTGTTAAAATATTTAAAATGAATAATTCTTGGATTCAAAAATGGAATTATATTTTGATCACACAAATTCAACTAAAACTATGAATATTTTTGCTAAAAATATAGTAAAGCAATTTTAAAAATTAATTGGCCCATCCATAGGATAATTCGTTTTTTCACTCCTAACTTAGTAATCCTAAGAGAGTTTACTCTATCCATCTTAATTCAAATCTATTTTTAGGGTTTTTCAAGAGTGTATTAGAAGGTTCTCTTGTTAAATCTATATAGATTGAGATTTTCCGTCATGATTGGACATTCACAAAGTTACAAAGACAAAACAAATCATTAGTATTGTTTTTAAGTATAATTAAAATTATATTAATAAATGCAGAACTATAATATGTTGGCTTTATACTAATATGCATTACGATCTCAGTTGGGAAAACCCAAACATGTAAGGCTATACTTTTAAGTAGTATTTTTGCACTTGAATTATTTGGTTGGTTTTTTTTCTTGTCAATAGTATTTACATAAAATTATTATTTAAATGAAATTGCTCACCTTTAAAAAATGTAATTTAATTAAATGTTTAAATTTGATCTTTGAAATGGATGATAATAAAAGAACAACAAAAAATACAAAAATGTTGAAATTCACAAAAAATAAAACGTTAGAAGTGCAAAAATCGCAAACAAAATTGCATGCAAAAAGTATAACCTTAGAGATATGAGGTTAATGTACTTGGGCAACCAATTTTTTTGGTAAAAAAAATATCCTCTGAAACATCAAAACAAATTAAGTTGAAAAATATCTGACACCCCAAACGCATATTAGTTTAAATGGGATTAAATTTAAAAAAAATAGGATGTTATGAAACTTTTACATTAATCAAAAATTTCCTCCAATCTTCTTAAACTGAATTGATTATTTATTTAAATTTGTTCAAATTTATTAATGGAAAATGCCAGCAACGGAAAGAGAACTCGAAGGTAATATAAATAACAAAATAATTCATTTTTATTCTTGTTCTTGTTTTTTTTTTTTAAGATTTCATTTGAAACATTTTATTTTTTAATATCTTTCTTTAATGAATATTGGTATGTAAAAGTAGTTTACCGTTTCTGGTTATTGCATTAACCACAAAGTTTATCTAAAAAACACAGTTGTACAATATAACGTTTATGATGCAATATTTACATGTATTATTAATTAGAGTTACTCATGAAACCTTGACAGGAAAAATATGTCATGCAAAAGTGAGAAGTCCAACTCAAAACAGAAAGAATAACGCCCAATATCCATTTCCAAAGAATTTGAAAAGATAATGAGCGACCAAATTACCTCTTTCTTAAACACTTATCGACTGCCCTTCTGCCCATCTGGTTTCTTTAAAGTTTTTGATTCGGTTTCGCACACATTGCTCTTAAAAAAGTTAAAACAAAATTTCTTCTTTGAAAATTCGGCTTCTTATTCAGAAATACTTAATCGGTAGAACTCAGGCAGTTCTGGTAAATAATGGTATGATTACAAACATAATTCTTAAGGGGATGAGAGTTTTTATACCAAACAGAACCAAAAAAGCGTCAAATCAAAAGAAAACTCATGGTTCGATTTGAGCTGTAAAGAGGATATCAGGTTAAAAGAGGTTAGTTTCCGATGTTATAAAACCAACCCAACGGACGAAAACCGTAATAGGTTCAAACAAGCTAGAAAGACATATTCAAAAAACTAAATTCTTACACGACCAAAAATTAAAGCAAAAAATACCACAGTGTCCCAAAGGTAGTACAAATTTTTGGTCATTTGTAAAAAACGTTTGAAATTCTACCTCCTCGTCGATCGGTTCCAATCGCACTCCAGCGTCAAGGTCACAAGATTATGTTAATTTGCTAGCAGCACAATCTACTGCTAATTATACGCTTCCACAAAGTGTTATGACTCCTCCTGTACTTGAGAACATTAACAATTTCATGAGACGTATCTTCTTTCCTATGCGCACAGTTCATACAATTCTTAAGGATCTCGACATACACAATACACCACTGCGTAAGCTTTTCCACCCACATTTCTGGTCTCTTTCCGAGTAAATGGAAACGGTATAAATTAACTTTTCATAAAAAATAAATTAAACTAGTATCAATTTTAATATTTTATTGAATAGTTCAAAATAAAACGGCTCTTGTGCATTCATACGTGTCTTTTTTCGGCGCCTATCACAACATACGACAACCATAAACTAAACCAAAATGTCGGCCTATTTTGACCGAAGCGTAAGATTTAGCCGATTGTAATTTTGTTAGCCGAATATGACCGAAGCTGCATTTCACGGGGTCCACCCTATCATCCAGACTTTTAAATGGAGTTAGTGTTATAATTTTTTTTTTTTATTTGACAACTTTCATCCGATATATACTCTTCGTGATAATATACTCGAGTTATTGCAGTTTCATTTAAAGTTTCGTTAGTTTGGTGTAGTTATCCTATGCAGGTTTAAAGCCTATATTTAGGTAAGATTACCTGGATTCTTAGTATAATGAATTGTCGAATGGATGATTGAAGGAATAGTTACATAGGTACCTACAAATGTATAATTGAATCTATTAATTTATTAAATTATGTAAGTTGAGAGAGTAAAATGTATGTACATACATATACATATAGATGCAACCTAAGTATGTAAACTTGTACATATAATAATGCAAATGAAGGATGTAGGTGGGTTTAGATAGCTATACGCATATAACTTTGTACTTAAGGTCCCTTATGCATACATAAGATTCATGTGATTTTTAAAGACACGTCATATGTATATATAAATACATTTTATTTAGTATTCAGTGACGTACGCACAAATTCGTAAAAATGGAATAATAATAAGGTAGAAATAAATGGATAAAACAAGTGCCACTCTGACGTCACTATGACGTGGTTGTCTGTCCTAAAAGTGTCACGGCGTGTGATCGTCATTGTTTTGCATATCATTGCCGTGACAAAAACAATGACAGGCACCGTGACACGTCACTTTTTAGGTCATTGGAATGACAAATTGCCGTGACCGTGTGATAGCCCTTTCGTTGTTGATGGGACACCGTGACATGTAGTCTGTCGCTGCAAGGACAGTGTCCCAACCGTGACATGGCAGGAATTTCTGACATGTCATTGTTAGTCACGGTTGCGCATAGTTACATAGTTACCTACCTACAAATGTGTATTTAAATAGATTTTGATTATGTAAATTAGAAGGGTTATTTGTACCTACCTACATAGATGGAACTATGGGCATTATATGTATGTAATGAAAGTGAAGGATATAGGTAGGTAGGTTATTATTTATATGTGACATTTGCAAAAATGTTATAGTTATAGTTTTAGGGGAAAAAAGATACCATTTGAATTCTTGGGCAATTACCATACATTTTGTTCTGATTAAATGATAGCTAGTACCAATTCTCAAAATTTTGTATCAAAACCGTTGGAGCCGTTTTGTAGAAAAATAAGCTTTTCCTTAACAACCCAAGACATAATGACTAGATTGATCGACGCCGTGTGATCGTCATTGCTGAAAATGATAAATGTCATTGCAGATTAGGCTCACCTCCAATGATCAGTTGAATGAGAGTTGTCACGTCGTGTGATAGTCATTGTAGCTAGCCATGACACGATTACCTTTGTCACGGCAATGACGGTGGTAGGACCTATTTTGTTGTGACATCAGAGTGTCACGGCAATGACACATTACAAGGACCGTCTAATACCAGCTTAAGTCGTTATAGTTTGAACAAAGATACAATTTGAATTCATGAATAAATAAGAATATATAAAAAAAAAATTCAAAAATCGTTGGAGCGGTTTTTTAATAAATAATTTTTAATGTATAAAATTCTTAATACATATTTAGAAAAAAAATTGAAACGCCATTTTGAAGATATTATTATTATACATATAAAATTTAAATTTCAAAAAAAAATTCTGTTTGGTTTTTGAAAAATCGATTTTTCAAAAGAAAATTGTATTTGTTTCTTAAAAATCGAAAAAAAAATTTGTTTGAACATTTTGGTATGCAGTTTTATTAACAATCTTAGGGAGCATTTGTATAAAAAAAAAATATTTTAATCGGTTCTTCCAATCTTGAGAAAGTCGAAAATATGAAAAGTGGTTCTATGGGAAGTACCGTTAATAAGTACGAAAACAAAAATATGTTTATACTTGAAATTGGACTGTACTAATTTAAGAACACACACGTTTTGCAAAATTTTGGCTTACAATAGTGTTTAAACATTTTAGGAGCTTCTGCGAAAAACAATTCAAAAACAATTAGTTAACCGTTTCCCATAAAATCGAAAAACAAAAAAATCGTATTATTCGATATTCCATAAAATACCAATTTTTTTCCAAAAAAAAAATACCAAAATGTTCGTTTTCCGTTTATTAATGCACTTACTGCTTTTATAAAATTCGTTGGAGCCGTTTTTGAGAAAAATAAGATTTTTGTTTTTAACCAAAAAAAAAATGTATGGGAGCTACTGTGTTATTTGTCGTCTTTAAAAAAATGAAAAAAACGTGTGGGTATATTATATTACCGAGAAAACAATATCCACCAAGTTTGAAGCAAATCTATTCAACCGTTTAGGCTGTAGACTCGAGGGCAGACAGACAGACGGAATTGGGGGACCCACTTTTTTTGGTGTAATGTCGTAATGTCATGTTTAATTGTTAGAATTTTTTTTTGCACGAATCCATAACTTGCCTTATAGTACCTATAATCGCAAGTAAAAATCCATTAAACAGTTATGATTTTAGCACTTTTTATTTTCTAACTTTATTTCAAACAAAAATAACTTACACAGTAGCGTCCTGTTCAAAACAATTCACTAAAACACATCTCAATGGTTGAATAGTTACGCTGTAAATGAGCTTTACTAATAGCGAGTTTCATCCAAGATAAGATTTGCTCTTTCTGTCAAAATTTGATCTTTTTGAATTTTGAGAGTTTCATTGCAACAAAAATAGCAAATTTAGATCAAATCTCAACACGAAAAATTTGATCTGTGATGGGTTTGCAGATTCGATCTAAATAAAGTAAAAAGTCTTTTCTGTCGAAAGTCAAATGGAAAATATTTTGTTATTAATTTGTTGTGAACTTGTACCCGTCCATGCTAAGAAATAAAAAAAATACATAAGTGGTTTTCGATTGCTTCATCTTCGGTATCTGATGATAAAAATATGTTTTTCTTTTCAGGAATGTGTGTGTCATTCATTCACTAATACTACAATTAAATCAGGGAATCAGGTGGGTGGCAATGGCGCAGTGGATAAAGTGCTTGATTGCTAACTTAGACGTGTGGGTTCGATCCCCACGGTAGGCGCATTCTTTTCTATACCTCCAATTTTGGTTGGATGCCGTCCATGGGTTAAAATAAGACCGTCAATACCTGGTTCTCAAATCCACTGTGCCAAACTAGTGCCGTGCAATTCAGGTTGTATTTAAAAGACCTTAGGTCTTACAGGCATATAGTTAAATTAAAAAAAAAAATAAGTTTCATTGAAAAGATCAAATCTCAATTTTGAGAGCAGATCTTTGAAATTTGAATGAAACTCGCTTTGAGAAACAACTTATGTTATTTTGAATCAACTCAACGTTGCGTAAATTCATTTTCCGAACTATTTTATGGGGTTTTCGTTTGGATCGATAAGTTGATTTTTTTCGTAACGAATGGAATACGTTTTCAGATTGATTTTTATTTGATATAGTATTGGGGCAAATTTTTGTCTGCGAACCAGCTAGCAGTATCAGCTGCCAAATATTGACTTCTTTTGAATTTCAAGTTAGTAAGTTCGAAAATGAGCTGGATGAATAAACCAATTCGCATTTCTTGCAACCGCAACAAATTATTATCAAACAAGAACTTGTCAAAGAATAGTGGTGTTAGTAAAAGAGGAGTAGATCTGTTGAAAAATCCAGATTTTGCAAAATTGATTTAAAATCGAAAAGTAAATTAATTTTTTTGGCCAACTTAAGGCTAAAATTGTCAAAATGCGTTCTTTGACAGATCTAAATCAAAAATTAATTGATTTTTTTCAATTTTTTGTATGATCACATACTTGCTTTTAAAACACTTTTTGTATCATTTTAATGAGTTTGAATGACCAACAACAACTTGAGTGTGCTACCACTCAAGAAAGAAACCGAATGAACAACAACAAACTTGTGGTCAATAAAAGCGCTAGTCGTTTCAATACAATTGATAAACAGAAAAACCTGCATGGGTTGGATCTGATCACGCATGTGGGCTCGGTGGCGTGATACGTAGTGCGTTGGTTTCTAAGCAGCTTGGTTTTTGTTACCAAACGAAAACCCCATTAGTTTCATTAGCCTTGTGTCAAAATAAATAGCTTAAAATGCCTTTATACAACAGCCGTGTTTTGTTTGCAATTCCATATAGAGTTGTTTAATAAAACGACATCGGGATTTAGAAATTTCATTCTAAAATTATATACAGCACTGCTGAATTCAATGACATTTCAAATTTAAAAACTGTATGTTAGCAATTGACATCTCTATATAAATTACCGATAACGCAATAATATATATAGTTTGGTATTAAAGATTCTATGAGGAGTTAAATAGTTCTAGATAATTATCTGGGCTTAGCTAACTTCATATAGAGTTAAGTTGTTTTTGTATTGATATGCAAATCGCTCAACTCTGATGTCGTTTTTTCCGACAGCTCTATATGGAGTTGCAAACAAAAAAGGCTACCGTTACATACATTTTATGAATAACATTTTTTTAGATGCATTGTTACTTTACGCTGTCTCTGAAATACGTTTATGCTTAATGCTGTATTTATATATATTTTTATATTTTATTTTATTTTAATTTGATTAATTAGAACGCAAATTAAAACAAACATTTATAAAAAAGTATTCGCAATTTCATTTGGATGAATAAATTCGTTTATATAAATTTGAGCTTTGCTTTATCGACGTTTTTGTTTTTCACATACTCTAACCGTATCTTTTCGTAGAAAATTCAAACCGGTTCTATGACGCTTTTCCCTTCAACTGAAGCATTTTTTCAAATTACCAATAATACAAATATATTTTACATATTTTTCTTAATTTTAATTAAAACACGTTCTTGTAAAGCCCGCTTCAAATAAAAGATATAATACTCCTATGAATGTACATATTTTCAAACATCACCGCATAAGTAAGAAAAGGTCATATCGTTCTTATTTTAAGTAAACACAAAACTTAACGCTTTTTATTGCGCCTTCTAAGACTTACCCGGTGCTGGCATATTTCACATTGATTTTTTATATATATATATATATATATGTTTTATACATGAAAAGTTTTCTTCTTTTTATTTGGTTAAATATATAAATTTATTAAATATATAATTTTAACATTTAACAAAATATTATTAACAGGTCTAAGTGGAAATTGGATAGAAATTGCTTATGGAACAAAATCAGGTTCTGTGCGGGTAATTGTTCAGCATCCCGAAACTGTTGGTCACGGTCCGCAGCTATTTCAAACTTTTAGCGTACATCAAAGTCCAGTGACAAAAGTAAGACTCAAAAAAGAATACACTTTAACCAGTAGGAGATATTTTACATATTCTGTTGCAATTTTCAAGGTTACTCTTTCGGAAAAGTATCTTATATCAGTATGCAGTGAATACAATCACGTTAGGACATGGGGCGTTCCTCGTTTCCGTGGCATGCTCTCTACTCAGCCTGGCTCAACACCCAAAGCATCATTTAAAATAGTCTCTTTAGAGGCCACCGATACTAATTACGCCTATTCAGCAGGAAATGATTTCGGACCATTTGGTGGGAAGTACGACAAACCTATTTTCGTACAAAAAGTTGTACCAGAAACCGATCAACTATATGTGCGCTATGCATCGGATGGCGAACGTGTATGTGTTATTAAGTCTGTCGATGGATCTACTATAACATCATTTTGCGTTCATGAATTCGAAGGCCCTTCGAGAATGGGATCACGTTTCATTCTAACTGGTCATTGTAACGGTGCAATTCAAATGTGGGATCTTACTACAGGTTTATCATTAAACACAAAGGAAGATGGACACAAAAACAAAAACGCTGGTGGTCCGGATATGGTGGAACTCCTTCGTTTACTCGATCAGTGTGATATAAGTACCAGTCATAGCTCAACGCCTTGCATGTCGCCATGTTTGCCTACCGTATCGAATGCCACTATTGCCAGACTTAAAGCCAGCAATGTTGCCCTGCTAAATCAATCTCAACACCAAAGTAACAGTGACTGATTGTCACTACTGAAACACTGCGTTCGGATATGCAAATGAATCACTCTCTGTTTTATGGACTGTTAAGAAAAAGTAAGTGGAACAATGACCGATAGACAGCAAATGTGGTAGTCGTCACCAGACAAATATTTGTTATCAAACTTTTAGAAATATTTTTTTTTACACTATATTATAAATAAATTATTATATATACATATATATGTATGTATATACATATATATTTACTTTAGGAAAATTGAATCTGTGAAAGGAATGCTATTATAATAAAAATTTAATTAATTTTACTGTTTTAAAGCCATGATTTTTTTAAATTTACTTTAGACAGAGATAAATCAATCACAATCAAAAAGAGAAATATCTACTTTTTTCCATCACTGTCTGACAAAAAAGTCTTTAGTGAATTATGGGAGCACCTTCCCATGACAGTTTTACTCAAGCTTTGGACGAATGTAGGTTTTATAGATTACAACCAGATCAGAAGAGGAGACATGTTTCTTGGGTCGTCGCAGGGTTTCCAGCAACATCTTTTCGCACATATACGGTGTGAAAAAATTAGTGTCACTAAGCTATAGCCTTATATGCTAAATTCTGAGGGGTCAGAATCTTCACCAACTTGGGTTTCACTTATGGGGTTTTCGTTTGGTAAATTTATATTTTGATTTTTTTCGTAGCGAATCGAATACGTTTTCAGATTGATTTTTATTTGTTATAGTATTGGTATACACATATATGTCTGTGAAACTTAACAAAGCTCTTCACCACTTGCTTTGCTATCGGAAGATGAGCTGGACGAATAAATTAATTCACTTAAAACTGCTTCCATTTGAACTAAAAACTATTTTAATTTTTTTTGCAACCGAAACAAATTATTAGGTCTGATGCACACTCTGCCAATTGGGGAACCAATTTCTGCCAAATCCTGTTCCAGACTTACAAATTTGGTAGTTTTGACAATCTGACAATTTCTTGCCAATTTCTGCCCAATAAATTTTTGTAGGAAACAATTTGTGGGCAGAAAATTTACATTTGTCAGATTGACGTTTGTTATAAATAAAGAAAAAACATCTCGTGGTTGTTGTGAGAAAAGATTTGTTGAACAAATAAATTAATTTAGAAGCGCTAAAATACAAAATTATTGGATTAAAGAGAAAAAAATGTGAATTTCAAGCAAACAAAAATATAAAAAAAAAACAAATGTGTTGACGTTTAAAAATTGGCAGAAAACTGTGCTCCAGCTGCTCCAGATTTTTTCGATTATATTTTTTATTGAGAGAATTTCATTCCCACTCTTCAAAATTCAAAACAAAAACTTGTCAAACTGATGGCTGTTAATTATGATGTATAGTAGTATTATGGCCTTTTCGATTGGTCGTCCGGAAGGCTTCCGAAGTCTTCCGAATGCTTCTGAAACTGTTCGATTGGTATCAAATGACAGTTCTTCTCCTGGATAGAAGAGAAATTTCCTTCTGGATTTGAAGTCAGAAGCACGCACACACTCACACGCACTAAATTTAAAATTCAAATTAATTTATTCACGTCATTGCTTTGTTTTGGTTTGTCTGTAATTTTGTAGTTTCAATTTCTTCTCTTTAGAGAATTGAAATTATGGATATCTGTTCCGAAGGCAAATTTTCCCTTCAATAACTGTAATTTCGCATTTTCATCAGGAATAACTTCGAAATCTTCTACATTTGTGTCAGCCATGTTTACAAAATAAAATAATCACAAATGTGCGGTTGACACTTCCCGTTTTACACATACACTCAAATAAATTTTCAGAATCTAGAATCTAGTGTTTACTTGTTCGATTGGGTTCCCGGATCTGAGAGTTCTTCCGGAATACCAATCGAAAGGGACATTAGTAAAAGAAGGATAGATCTGCCGAAAAATCCATATCTGCAAAATTGATTTAAAATCAAAAAATAAATCAATTTTTTTTTGTCAAAGGCAAAAATTGTCAAAATCAGTTTTTTGACAGATCTAAATCAAAAATACATAAATTAATTTTTTTTACCAAACGAAAACTACATTAGTGCAAAAACAGCTGGTCTGCTAAGCACACATACATATATTGCAATACTCGACCTTAACTTCTACCTTATACGAAAGCAAACACAAACAAAACCAAATCTGACGGTTATCTATGCTAATGCTAATATAAAGTTTGGGGCCCAAAAGAACTTCACAATTCAATTACTATTAGTGTTATGCCTTAATAGTAATGTGAATTGATCCGCCCCTGGGGCCCAACTATGTAATTCGATTCTACAATAATGTTGTTCGAATTCGCTAAATCTTAACTCTCTATTTTTTTAGTAAAGCAGTTATTAACTTAAAAGAACGGAGGTAATTGGAGATTATGTGGCGAAGAGTCCAATACGCGAACGGTGGATGCTATTTTCCAATACAAAACCACTTAAAAATAGCATTGAAACCAACTTTCGTATTGATGCGAAAGTAGAATGAAATGACATTCCCAAAACCAATGACAGCAATTTATCTGATATTATATATAAGTTTAGATCGTTTAAATTAGTAAGATAATCTGTTGAGTATGTACACTCTCATAAACATATTATGTGTTTATAGACTTGTGGTTTTCCTTAAGGCAGTCGAAATTCCTAAATCTTTCAAATATTATGTTATTGCTACTAAAATATTTTACACTGCCCTTCTTCGTGGATTTCATTAATATGTGATTAATTTTTTACTTACTATTTAATCGTACACTCATTTTATATTCCAGAACTCTCATCTGTTATTTTATATAATTTTTTTGAATGGTAAACAGACAATTTGTTTAATATAAAATATGTACTTTTTTACTGCGCTGTTCAATATAACAAATACTTCAACACAATAATTAATTTCTAATGTAAAAAAAAACTAATATGACCTCAGAAAAAATATATGATATTCAAAAAGCCTTGACGTAAAAAAAAATATAATTATATATTGGAACCTACATTTTATAAAATTTAGAAAAAATGGCAATTTTAAATTAACTAACATTATTAACTGTATTAACGGAAGACAATTGGAATCTAATTGAAGAACATTAATATATAATTATTGTGCGCTCTCCACCAAAATTCTTAATTATGTTAATCTATTAAATTCGAAGTTTTTCCAAATATTTTTGAACTAAATATTCAGCTGAGTACTTGTCATATGTAAAATATTCAAAAAATTTATCCCGCTGCTTACGAAATATTTCTGGATTTCTAAACCAACTGTAGAGCATTTTAATAAGTTGATTGGATGTATTGTACAGATTTTCTTTTGGATAAATTTCAGGATAGACCAATTTATTTGGTGCAATTGGCATACATCCGCAATATGTAGCTTCAAGCCTAAACAAAAAAAAAATTTTAAATATATAAAACAAAAAAAAAACTTAATTCATACATTGCAACTCCATAAAATTCATGGCCGGCTGTCGATATTACAATGTCTCCAGACATTAGTGCCTTCATGTATTTATCACGTGATAAGAAACCGAAATTCACTAATTTATGACCCAATTTTTCTTGGATTCCTTCAAATGCCTCTGGAACCAATTGATAGTTTTCACCGCAGATAGTCACTTTAAAATCTACTTGACGTTTGTTGAGCTCTAAAAGTACTTCAACTAAGAGTTTGGGATTTTTATCGTGTTCCCATCTGTGTGGCCATATAAGATGCAGACAATCCTTTTCGTTGGTGGTTTTTTCTTCGTTGGCAATCAGTCTTTTGGGCATTGAATGGAATTTAATAGGAAAGTAGAGGACTTCACATTTTGGTTCGATTTTTTGTTGAATATATCTAAGTTTAAGGTCCGGCTGAATATTCAAAAAAGGGGTGATACTTTCTAGGAACGACGTACGGTTAAAATTCGAGTTAAAGATTACTTGGTCGGCTGCTAAGCTAAAATAAATGAAAACAAAAAAACAATCTTTACAAATTAGAAAAATAAAAGTTACTGTTAAGCTCTTCAATATAGAATAATCAAAGTGTGATCTGCTTTAGTAATTTTGGGTGCCACAATGGATCTACTTTGGTGTGCCGGTAACAAGATCAACTGGCAGCCCATCTACCTAACCTAACCTAGGTAAGCAGGCAAAAAAGGCGATTAAGTGCTAAATAAGCAAGAATAACTCGAGTGGCTTTTGATTATTAAATGGTTTTTGTTTTTTAAAGAAGTATGAGGAATGGGTCAAGACCCTAACCAAAACCTCGATAGACTGTCAGACTGCTGTGAAAGCCATTGACTCGGCAACAACATCCTTTAAACCGCTCCAGCAATGCCGCGATGAGCTCGCTAGTACAGCAATCACTTGGAAAGACTTCCTACAATAACATTAGTTAACTTTCAGAATTGAAGATTTAATCTCTCTTAACAAGAGAGAATGTCTTTAGGATATAAAACAGCCACACAAAAACCACAATCCCATCTTTCCTTAACAGGTACATCTGAGTCCCTGGTAGGAGACGACAATCTTCTCCGAGAGCTACGGTCCGCCATGCTGAGTTTAGCATTTGGAGGGTCGTCGGTTTGTCGCATTCAAACATATCATATACATATACAAATAGGGAATTCCTAGCTTAGAATGTTGTTTTCTGCATCCGCCAGTCTGCGGGAATTCGAATAAAGGGCTTCAATCTTTCTCTCGTCCAAAATTAAAATCACAGAGTCAAGGAGTTTTGGTGCCAAAACGGCGCACTCTAGCGATAATTGGGTCAACGGGCTAATTTGCTAGTCACCGCCACTTCAACCTACCTACCTTGGATTGGGGTACTTTATCGCTCCCGGAACCATCTTCAATGTGCCAAATTTAGATGCGGATACGATTCAGGCTATAAATAAGTGAGGTACAGACAATTGATTTATTTTTGTATTCAAAAACTTGGGTTCAATTGGATGTGGAACCAAGGACCACCAAAGGCATCAGAGGCCCAAATTACGAGCTTTATTCCAAACCAGATTTTATCGGAAATGTATCAAATATACTGAATCGACTTTTCGAGATTTGTCATAAGTTTGTTTTTGTTTATTCGGTGTCCTTTTATTTTTTTGCCCTCTCAGATCGCAATTTACCCAAAAGCCTATATAGCATAATTAACGCCTCATTATTTGACTCACCATGTTAATATTTGATTTAATCCATATTGACAATCTCTTTCCTTTGCTTCACGCACTGGATATACCAATTGGTTTTCATGGAAGTATACAATTTTGCGACATGCCATCAAATCCGAACGGGTACCAATCAATTCTGCTAAATTGAGTACAGAGCTCGTAAAAATTACTTTGTATTCGTGCTCTATTGGTATAATTTGGGAAAAATAAAGGGCACTTGTGCGAGCCCTCCAGTGCCATTTTTTAGCAGGAAGGCTATAAACTTCATATTCCCCTGGTGGTATACCTATAAATGAGAACCAAATAGGACCAAGTATTTCTATTAAATCAAGCATAGTGTAATTTCATACATTCAATTATCGTCTCTATCAGTTGCTTGTGGCTTCCCCCATAAAAAGGCTCTAAAATCAATATTGTTGGTTTCGGCATATTGATAAGGAATTTAAATGCGTTTCTATAGTATGACTATGAATTAAATAAACAGTGAAGATGACATTTTAAAACTCTTATCTGGTTTTGGATTTAAAAAAAATTGCAGATTGTCTTTTATTTTTTCAAAATTTTGACAGGTGAGGATGTGCATAAAATTGCATGATTGCTTTTTGTTTGTTTTTTTTTTAACAAAAAAGTAGTGTGTTCAAAGATAGATCCCTTTGATTCAAGTACTAATGGCCTTTTCGATTGGCCGTACAGAACTGTTCTGACACCCACAAAATGACAGTTCTTACTCTAAACAGAACAGAAAGTCCCCTTTCACACAGGGAAACCAGTTGCTGGAGATTTTTTTGACGTTTTCCTTTAATTGCCTTGTAGCTTTCACATGAAGAAACTGGCACCGAGAAACTGAGGAGGAAACTGGGAAGATTTTGTTGGGCTAATTGGAATGCAAAGCAAAACGTCAAAAAAATCTCTTCAAATCGTTGACCGGGGAGATTTTTTTCATTCCCCTTACTTCTTGCCCTTCTTACCAACAAGCTCCCAGTTGCCGGCAACTCAGTTTCCTTGTGTGAAAGGGGTAAAAACGATTCCCGACTTCATTTCAGATTTCGATTTCGTTTCAACAAAAACATCGATCTGCCGTCGATCCGCCGTCAATTTTTTTCTGAAAATCAAATTCGTTTCAAATTAAAACCAATTTTTTTCTGGAAAAACAGATCCGTATTGAATCTCTTTTTGGAGACGGATTCAAAACGGATTTGTGCACAGATTCTTACACACACTACAATTTTTGTTTTGAAGTTTCTCAATTGTTGTGTTGTGAATTAGTTTTTATTTTGTGCCAGTGTACAGAAAAAGTAAATTAATGTATTAAAAAACAAAAAAAATTGTTAAAAACTTCTTGAAAATAAATATTAAAAAAGTGCAAGTGTGTTTAGGAACTCCTCCGCGTTGGAATCGGGAAATTAAAACGAAATAATGATGTTTTAACGAATTGAAGATTTGTTTTTTTTTAGAGATGCCAAGCAACACACACAGTCTCAAAAAGAGATTCGTTCCGTAATCGTTCGTTTCAAAGCAAAAAAGTATTGGTTTTAGTAGCGAATCCTAATTAAAATGTCAAAATCATCGGGTTGTTTTGTTGAGTAATTTCGATGTGCTTATTGAATTTAAACTACTTTTCTGATAAAATAAGTTAAAAAGAAGCGAGTTATAATTATTATTGATACAAGAAAATAGGGGTATTAACGATCCGGTGTATCTGGTCTTGTATCATTGCAAAAGTGTAAAAGTGTAGCATTTTTTTGCACTACAACAACAAAATATACTGAATGTCAAAATCTTACTCTTTTACACTTTTACAATACCCGAACCCTATTGTAACAGAAAAATACAAGGTTGTAAGATTTTTTAACACAACCTTAAGCCTTCTTCAGAACAAACATAGAGAAACTAAAGGCACGACTTCGGGGGTTTATTCTCTTTCACCCTACAAGCTAAATTGAGAGGATTTCCTCCGTTTCGACAAGCATGTGTTAGTTGCCCGTGCATTTTAAATGGAGCAGACACCAACACAGGCTTATCGAAACGGAGGAGTGCGCATTTTCACTTTTGGTAGATATGGTGAGCTTATATATTTAAAATGGAAATCCGTTAAATTCAAAAATTGAAAAATTAATTGCTTTTTAGTTAAATTGTATTTTTAAAGGCCTTAATCAAACATAAAACATACTAATAAAAGCTTTTTGTTTATTCTGGTTTACATATTAGCCAATATTTATTAATTTTATGTTAAAAAAGGAAGAAAATCTAATCAAAGAGTAGAAGCAAACCATAGCATATTAATGCGTACGTGTCTAAATTCCACCACAACAAAAGACCAGTTTACTTCATTCGAGGTGAGTATTTTGACAGATCACAAACCAATAAAAAAAAGAAATTAAAATTTCAAAACAAATATCGAAAGTGAGTGGGTTTTAATTTGCTTATTACGTATTTTACTATTTCTGTAACTTAATTATAATTTTTTATAATTTATTTTAGTTGTTTACATAACTTTTTTACTATTAAATTATTTTTTCTTATTATATTTCAGCCAACTTCGCTGCAGGCGGTAAAAAGGGCAGAGACAACATAGGAATTCTGTGAAAGGAGCCGCCCGCAAGTCAATAAATATCTTAACCCCGTCACGTGAATCCTGCCAGCTCAGATTATACTGCACGTAGTCAGAAGTTCGTGCCTGGAGCACACATAGAAGTGGAAAAGCAAGGCAAAACCATTCTGAGTGAAGCATTACAATAAAAGAATTCACCGATGCATGCTACAAAAGAAGCTCATATGCTTACATCGGTGTTAACAAATATCCTGACGTAGATATTCTATTGCCAAGAATTAATCCGAATATTAAGACGGTGTCACTGGTAGTTAATTATTGGGACAAAAAACACACTTCATCATCTACATAGTTGCAGCAGCAGTGATAATTATATCTTGAATTAGATATTATGCCACAAAACACTTCATCAACAAAGTCTAAATAATTGTCTGCGTAACTCGAAAAAAAATTCTAGAATCTTCTAAAAACAACGCAGTTTTTACTAAGAAATTGATATCAATTGATATGCATCTTGAAAAGTTCAGTAGACAGGTGAGTAGTTTCGATTATAATTAGATTTTATTATAAAATATTTGAGTCTCTAGGCTGATCTGAGTCTGAATTTTGAATTAAAATCCCGCATCAACTATTTGTATCCAACTTTGCGTAAACAAATTGAAAAAGTTGAATATTTTATCTGAAAGGCAAATAGTCTGCAAGTAAAGATAGTGTTTGAAGATGAACGTGAAATGTTCCTGGCTTCTTGCAAACACTTTCTATGTCGGAGTGCAACGTCTATAAGCTTTTAATACAGGGAACAAAGTGAGTGTGTATATTTTAAATTAAACGAAATATATTTAAAACTTAAAAATACATAATGTATGTATTATAGGTACTATAAGGCAAGTTATACATTCGCAAAAAAAATCTAACAATCAAACATGACATTACGTTTACGATCATAGAAAACACCAAAAAAGTGTTTCCCTCAATTCCGTTTGTCTATCTGTCTTCGAGTCTGCAGCCTAAACGGTTGGATGTATTTTGGATGTCAGTTTGAGCAATAGGGTTTTTTAATCCACCACTCACATGTATTCACGGATAGGAAAAAATGAGTAAATTAAGAGAGTTTTCTCTTACTCACCTAAAAAAAAAATTTGCGGTTGTTTAAGGCAAGG
Organism: Philhelius pedissequus; assembly: GCA_910595825.1. Classification (NCBI taxonomy): domain Eukaryota; kingdom Metazoa; phylum Arthropoda; class Insecta; order Diptera; family Syrphidae; genus Philhelius; species Philhelius pedissequus. Next base: position 16,003,983 of record OU343161.1, on the reverse strand, counting down.
GGGGTACGAGTCGCGCATCTATGTAATTATTTTCTCTATGAGAACAAATGTGAAACAGATTTTGACATTTGCTTCAGTGTTGCTACCATAAACTAATAACGTAAGCACCAGAAACTTCTGCTTTCATTTGACATTTGCCTACAAGCTGAAACACGCACACAAGTAACTTTTATGTTCCTCTTCCAATAGACACATTGATAAAAACGCACACAAGAATCTTTTCTGTTTCTCTTCCTATAGACACATAGACAACACAGCCCTAGTAATTTGTTTTTGTTTTGCTTTTCGATTTCCCATCAATTCATGGATAGAGTTTCAAAGCTACAAATACAACAATGTAAACAAATGGGTTTTGGGGGGTGAAACGTACGAAGGTTTCCAATCTTATGGCTTATTTGTGGTTGCTACAGATTAGTAAAGGTGTGTTCACAGTCTATTGTAATAAATAAAATTTTACAATTTTACAAGACTTCGTACACCAGATCGTGAATACCCCTAATGTGTATCTAAATTGAAATCAAGTGTTTTGGAAATTCTTTTTAATCGATGTGATTTTTTTTTAATTTAATTTTTACAAATACAGTGATACATACAATTCAGAATCAGTCAAATTGTTTCCAAGTGTTTTATTGGGGGAACGTGTTCCGAACGGCCAATCGAAAAGGCCATAACAGATATACTGATTTTACACCATTAATTTTTCCTCTTTCGATTACGAAATTTTTTGAATTGAATTTAAAGAGTCTTATGTCGATTTCGTTTCAATTAAAACATCGATCTGCCGTCGATCCGCCGTCAGTTTCGTTTCAAATTAAAACCAATTTTTTTCTGGAAAAACAGATCCGTATTGAATCCCTTTTTGGAGACGGATTTAAAAAGGATTTGTACACAGATTCTTACACACACTACAATATTTGTTTTGAAGTTTCTCAATTGTTGTGTTGCCAATTAATTTTTATTTTTTCATTCATAAGGAACTACACAACCAAACCAAATCCACATCTACAGAAAAACATTGTATTTCCATTTTCTCGCCCTTAAGCAAAAAAATATCTTTTTCATTAATAAAGAACTACACAACCAAACCAAATTCACGTATCTACACCTAAAAAAATTTATTTCTATGTTTCACATATATATTTAGGTATATGCATGCAATACAATACCGAAAAATACCGCTTTTTTTGCCTATAATGTTCTATTTTTAGTTCACTCGCACTCTTAAACATTTTCTATATAATGTTCCCATTCACGCAATCGTCAATTATTCCACCATATATTAACATACATGTTTCCAAATCTGAAAATTTCCTCAACATTAAACAACTTTTAGTGTTGAGAGAAATTTTTGGATAAGGACACTAGGTAGCTAACATAAGTAGGCATCACATGATATTACTATAGATTATATATACAATGCCGTGGCTGGATAGTTGTGTGCTCGTTTGTCAGGTTCGATTCCTGTCGTTGTCTTATATTCCATTAAAACCAATTCTAAAAAATTGTCATAAATTGAGTTGCTGGTTTTAATTTTTAGGAAAACGCAAATAATAACTACCAGCAATGTGAGATGTAGGTATGGTTGTAATGTTGATGTTGTTAAATTTGTGTCGGTTAGAATCAAAAAAATTGTCTACAGAAAATCGAGAAAAAGGGCAACATCCTATAACTTCTGAACAATTGGATATACCTAGTAATTTTTTATATGATAAAACTGTATGTACTACTAGGTATACTATACCTACATTTTAAACATTTTTTACTACTTCAGATTTTTTTTGAACCTATTTTTGCATTTTTGAATTTTTGTGTAGGTAGGTATATTTCTTATAATAATATAATAATATTAATATTTCTAATCTAAATTTGAATTCTGATGTATGGGTAGGTATGATTATATACAAAAAACTCCAAAAATATTGGAGCGGTTTTTTTTAAAAAATAATTTTTACTTTTGATTTTAGGTAGGTATACTATAAAGCAAGTTACGTATGGATTCGGAAAAAAGTGACATTACGATCATAGAAAACAACAAAAAAGTGGGTGCCCCAATTCCGTCTGTCTGTCTGTCCTCGAGTCTGCAGTCTAAGCGGTTCGGTGGATTTGATTCAAACTAGATACATATTGTTTTTTCGGTAATATGCCCACACGTTTTTTTCATTTTTTTATGGCGACAAATAACAGTAGTTCCCATACATTTTTTTTGGCCAAAAACAAAAATCTTATTTTTCTCAAAAACGGCTCCAACGATTTTATAAAAGAAATAAGTGCATTAAACGGAAAACGAACATTTTGGTAATTTTTTTTTTTGGAAAAAAATTGTTGAAACGGTTAACTAATTGTTTTTGAAATTTTTTGCGCAGAAGCTCCTAAAATGCTTAAACACTATTGTAAGCCAAAATTTTTCAAAACGTGTGTGTTCTTAAATTAGTACGGTCCAATTTCAAGTATAAAAATATTTTAGTTTTCGTCTTTCGACTTTATCAAGATTGGAAGAACCGATTAAAATATTTTTGTTTTATACAAATGCTTCTTAAGATTGTTAATAAAACTGCATACCAAAATGTTCAAACAAATTTTTTTTTCGATTTTTAAAAAATAAATACAAATTTTTTTTGAAATTTTAATTTTATATGTATATTAATAATATCTTCAAAATGGCGTTTCAAAAATTTTTTCAAAATTTTATACATTAAAAATTAATTTATTAAGAAACCGCTCCAACGATTTTTAATTTTTTTTCGATATATTCTTATTTATTCATGAATTCAAATTGTATCTTTGTTCAAATATAACGACTAAAGCTAGTATTAGACGGTCCTTGTAATGTGTCATTGCCGTGACACTCTGGCGTCACAACAAAATAGGTCCTACCACCGACATTGCCGTGACAAATGTAATCGTGGCAAGGCTACCTACAATTACTATCACTCGAATGACATATGACTGTCATTGTTGTCCTTGGATCTTGTAGTAGCATGGTGTAAATCCAGTCGTCTCCATCAACACTAATTTGTAATACATACATGTTCACCACTTCCATTGTATATATAATCTATAGTAATATCATGGGGTGTCTACTTATATTAGCCACCTAGTGTCCTTATCCAAACATTTCTCTCAACACTAAAAGTTGCGGAAAAAATGTTTAATGTTGAGAAAATTTTCAGATTGGGAAACATGTATGTGAATATATGGTGGAATAATTGACAATTGCGTGAATGGGAACATTTGATAAAAAATGTTTAAGAGTGCGAGTGAATAAAAAATAGAATATTATAGGCAAAAAAAGCGGTATTTTTCGGTATTGTATTGTATGCATATACCTAAATATATATGTGAAACATAGAAATAAATTTTTGTAGGTGTAGATACGTGGATTTGGTTTGGGTGTGTAGTTCCTTATGAATGAAAAAGATATTTTTTTGCTTAAGGGCGAGAAAATGGAAATACAATGTTTTTCTGTAGATGTGGATTTGGTTTGGGTGTATAGATTTTTACGAATTCATTGATATTTTTGTAGGTAATATCATTAGAATTTTGAATTTGCGGATTTGCGAAATCCAGCAAAATGTCAACAGAAAATCGAGAGAAAGGTCAAAAGCCTTTTACTTCTGAACTATTTTAGATAGTAATTTTTTATAAGATAAGACTGTATGTACTACTTGGTATACCTACATTTTTGGTTAAACATTTTTTTCTACTTCAGATTTTTTTGTAGTTATGCATATAGGTACATATGTACGTACCTATTTTTGCATTTTTGAATTTTTGTGTAGGAAGGTTTATTTCTAATAATAATACATATAATAATAATAATAATATTTCTAATCTAAATTTGAATTCTGATACCTATTTAGGGTAGATATGATTATATACAAAAATTTCCAAAAATCTTGGAGCAGTTTTTTTAAATAATTTTTACTTGCAATTGTAGGTAGGTATTAAGGCAAGTTACATACATATGTTTTTTCTAACAATCAATCATGACATTACGATCATAGCAAACACCAAAAAAGTGAGTCCCCCAATTCCGCCTGTCTGTCCGTCTGTCCTCGAGTCTGCATTCTTTTCAAAACTGTTTGTCTTCTTTCAAATTTCATATTAAGAAAAACATTAATCAGAAACTTCACTTTTGTCAAAAAATTAGCCAATCAAAAAATATAATGTCGATTTATATAGCCTTTCCAAATTAAATTCACGTTTTTACAAATCAAGTTCAACTTTTTGCAAATCAAATTCACGTTTTTGGAAATTAAATCGTTTTAAATAATTTTTTATGAAAAAGATGTCAAACCATGTCCATAACAACGTAAGAAAGCAAACATTTTATTACATGAAATTCAAATAAAATAATTGCATATTAATATGGTATAGACATAAAAACAGAAAAATTCTTTTTTGAGAAAACAATGTAAAACAGATAGGTATGTAGGTACAAATATACAAACAAAAATATATTACCATATTAATTCAATGCTGCTGGTCATTTATCTTGCTGTGGAGGATAAATCACAATCACTGCAGTCATGAGTCCAGCTGTTAGTAATTCCCTTATCACAATCGTTATATTTTAAGATACTACACAAATTATAAGATACTGTTTGATGTAATTTAAAAGGCTATATGTATTTATAAAAAAGAACAGCTGACTTTAAATTGTACAGGCTATACTTCCAATAAATTCACACAACTTTCTTTATTATTATTTAAAAAAAAAACACTTAATACAAGCACTATACGAAAAAAAACAAAACAAAAATACATGTTCACTCCATATTAAAGATACCAAAGAAGGTATGTAAGTATGTACATATATAATTATTGACACTTCACAGATTTTATAATATGTTCACAACACTTAAAATTAATAAAATTCCATTTGCAAATAGAATTGCATTGTAGGTGTTTTAATTATATCTAAATTTTATCCGCGAAATTCACACAAAATATTACCTACAGCACAAACTGAAATTCACAAAACAATTATGTAGGTATGTAATCTGCCCATATTCAACTGGACATTTTTCACTATTTCATTATTATTAAGATGTTATTTTTCTTATTCTTATCGAAAGACCTTGAAACACCTTGAACTTAAACTTTAAAAAAATGTAAAAAATATTGCCAAAAATAAGTCAAAAAAAACATAACAACAAAACGAAACTAAATGTAAAATTCACACACGCACTGAATATTTTTCTATTTACTTGCAATTTATCTGTTCTTTGACCTTGATATGACAAAAAAAATATATTTTTTAATGAACTCTCTTACTCCTTTATTAATATAGGTAATGTACATAATATACCCTGCTCTTTCTAAAATGGTGTGTATATTCAAAATGTTGCGACAAATCTGACAATGTTGCTAATTTTAATGTAGAAACTAGCGCCCTCACGAGTCATTATCCAGCGTAAATAAAAGCTACCTCATGATATTACTATAGGTTATATATACAAAGTCTGAACGGAACAAATTATGGTGCAGATGAAAATGCTTTAATGCAGATGAACATGTTCATCTTCACTAGGTTCCAAATGATTTTATTTCATACAAATTACAAAAGTTTAGTGTATCATTCATTTTTCAAACATGGCTTACGCCGTCTGTCAGTTGACAATTATTAATACTTAATTAATTAATTTTGTTTAATATACAAAATTAAAACATAAAATTAAAAAAGTTCTTTTAAGATCCGTTTTCTGTAGTTAAGTGCTAGCTTGGTGTAGTTGTAAAGGGATTCCCAGTCTAAAACTCCGTTTAAAACATCTATGACTTCCTCTTCACTGAGGTAGTTTTTTCCAAGTGTACTCCTTCTGGTTTCCACCAAAACAGGACATTTTCCCACGAAATGGAACACGTTTTCGTGTTCTCTAGTGTTACATAATCCACACATTTCTTGCAAATCACTCCTATGAGGAATATAATTCAGGGGAAGTATCTCCCCTCTTGCTTTTAAAATCAGTGACATGAGATCGGTTGGATACTCCGCCCTGAAGTAGTTATTTCGTAACAGGTTTTAGTTTAGCCTTGCATATATGTCCCTGTGTAATGAACTTCTGGCTTTCATAGTATAATCCTCTCTCTTTCTTTCGTCCACTAACGATATGAGGCTATAGAGTTCGCTTTTCCACGTTTCCATCCTATCGCTTCGGAGTAATAGTGGATGTCCACAGTACTCTGCTGGATCTCTCCATGACTCGAACCATGATATTTGTTTATGAATTACAAGCATCGTAATTTTCTTTGGTAGTCTCCTATCATCCATTGCTATAGTCTTTAAAATATAGTCTATCTGTATTTTCAGAGTTGAAATAAATAAAGATGGTAGACCTGTCTCTAGCATTAGTATGTGATTCGCAGTACTATTAGGTAGTTTCAAGCTTCTTTTAAAGAAATCTTATGGCCTCCTTATGGCCCCAAACTTGAGCTGCATAACACATGATCGCTTTCGCTGTGGTTTCAAAAATACGATATTTGGATTCGTAGTGAACATCTTTACAGTGAACCACAGTCCTCCATGTTGCGTTTAATGCATGCTTCGATTTGGCCAACTTATTAATCATATAATTTTGCCAGTTCAGGTTTCTAGATATCCGCATACCAAGATAGTTGTATTCATTTACGACTTCGATGTTTTTAGCTCCAAATTTTCAGGTTTCACTGCGGCCGCTTCGGCCGCCTCCTCTACGAAAAATCATGACTTTAGAGTTCTCTAGGTTGACCTGGAGCCTCCATTTGTTGCAGTACTCGAACAATCTATTGATCATCAATTGGAGACTACCAGGCGACTCCGCTAGCATCACAATTTCATCGGCGAACATTAGTACCTTGATTAAAAGATCCGCTGAAACACGTGGTCCAAACTGCAATACCTCTTCTAAGTCATCTTTAAATAGAGCAAATAATAAAGGACTCAGATTACATCCTTTTGCCTCATTCCTATTTCCACTTCGAATTGTTCGGATTGTTCGGATCCAAAAGCGACTGCAGAAGTTGTTGAGTTATAGAGGTTTTCTAAAACGTTTAAAAACTTTGACGATACTCCTTTGTTACACAGCTTCAGCATAAGTGCTTTCCTGTCTATGGTATCGAATGCCGCCTTGAAGTCGATGAAAAAGCCATCTTCACTATAATCTGCAATCTTCACATTCATACTTCCTATAATCTTCATACATGAAGATGATCTCCATTTTGGTCTTCGCTCTCTATCGCACAAGTATGATTTTTTTATTTTGTTTCCTCTTTTTTTGCAGATATCGATGCAGATGAAGATGAAGATACTTGTAAAGCCTTATTTAAACACTTTTTCCGCAACTTTTAGTGTTGAGAGAAATTTTTGGACATAGACACCATGTGGCTAACATAAGTAGGCATCCCATGATATTACTATAGATTATATATACAATGGGGGCGTTCGGTGTCGCACAGCTTTCTGATACATTGCTGAAATATATATTGTGCGTTTGTGAACGTATAAAACCAATAGGTAACCGTTTCTGTCAAAATTCAAACAACAATTGAAAAGACAGCTGATTTCGTAGTCAGCTTTGCACTACGATACCTAAGTATACCAGAAATTTAGCGCTACCTTGGGTTCGATTTGGAAATCATATGTTTTGTTCGTTGTTATGGTCATAGAGAAACTAATATAGAGGCACGACTTCGGGGGTTTATTCTCTTTCACCCTACAAGCTAAATTGAGAGGATTTCCTCCGTTTCGACAAGCATGTGTTAGTTGCCCGTGCATTTTAAATGGAGCAGACACCAACACAGGCTTATCGAAACGGAGGAGTGCGCATTCCCACTTTTGGTAGATATGGTGACCTTATATATTTAAAATGGAGATCCGTTAAATTCAAAAATTGAAAAATTAATTGCTTTTTATTTAAATTGTATTTTTAAAGACCTTAATCAAACATAAAATATACTAATAAAAGCTTTTTGTTGATTCTGGTTTACAAATTAAGCAATATTTATTAATTTTATGTTCAAAATGAAGAAAATCCAATCAAAAAGTAGAAGCAAACCATAGCATATTAATGCGTTCGTGCCAAAATTCCACCACAAGAAAAGACCAGTTTACTCAATTTGAGGTGAGTATTTTGACAGCTGACAAAACAATAAAAAAAAGATATTCATTTCAAAACAAATATTGGAAGTGCGCGAGTTTTATTTTATTTATTTTGTATTTTGTCCTATAATTTAATTTTAAAATATATTGTTTCGTCAGTTGCTACGAAAATATTAACTCAAAAAGAATACTTTCGTAATTTAACTAATTCTTATCTTCCATCATACCAAACCAATCTTAATCTTCCCGAAGTCATTGGTAAAGCTACTTTGAAAACAAATTTCGTTAAGCATCTTGTATTGGCTCACAGTAAAAACAATGTTAAATCAATTGAACGCATGAAGAATGCCTTGTTAACAGCAGAAATCCACCAAGAAATGGAGCACATGCGATTGAATAAAATGTATCGCATCCAAGCGTACGCTTGGTCGCATTTAGTTCGTGGCAATTGCTTTTGTGTGATCAACTCGAATAGAACTGGTAAAACCTGGTGTTATTTGCCTCCGGTTTGTAGCATGTTGAGTTTCCGTCAAGAATCGAAAGGCATTCTGCCGACCTATGGTTCAGCTGTTATTATAATCGCACCATCGTCCGTTCAGGTTGAGAGTATTTCTCGTCATTGTCGACGCATTTTGGCTAGCACAACACCAAAAATTAGTATTGTCCCAGCATATGGACTTCGAAACAACGAAGATGTTAAAATTGAACTGCTTAATGGGTGTGGTGTGCGTAATTACACCACCGTGTGGCAGCGTTTGCTCGAGGCCAACGAGAAGAAAAACTTGCTCAACATACGCCAAGTAAAATTTTAGTTATCGATGGTTTGGAGAGCATAATGAATGAGAATCCCGAGTTTGATGAAACCCTCTTCAAGCTTATCTCTCCAGTTCTTCAAGATGAAAAGATTCCATTTCAACTGGTGGTCACTTCCAAGGCATGGACTCGGCGATTTATTAATTTTGTAAGGATTGCTAATCAGCCTTTGTTGTGCATTGCAGACTATTTAGAAGCTGCAGTCTATGCCAAGGCTAAAGTTTCCATTAAATTGCAAAGTAACTCCGAAAAGATGTCGGTTGTTATGAAATGTTTGGATAAGTACGCATATCAGTTGGAGCGTTGTGCAGTCTTGTGCAATTCGGCAGATGAAGTACTGGAAGTTGAGAGATGCTTGCGCGAATCCGGATACATGTGTATGGTTTATACGGATCAAATGCCTGCTGATAGTACCGATATGATCAAGGAATGGAAGGAGAAGGTAAGTCTCATAGTATAGTATAGTATAGAATAAAAAAAAAAACTCCTGCTTTTTCTAAGACTGGATAGCACGAACTTGCTGTTGTAGCTAACAACCTTAATGTATCTAGACATTAAAGCTGTTTAGGCCGATGTAACAGAGCAATTATACATATTTAAAAATAATTATGTCTCCCTTCCTACAAAACAAACTATGTACCTTTTAGCTTTATTTCTCGTTAATGTCTTAAAACGAGGATGTCCTGGATATATAGCCTCATCTGGAAAGTACAAAGATCGAGCCGCACCTTTTATATCATCAGGATTTGGACTACAAATAGGATGTGTAAACGATGGACAACCAAGACGTGGAAAATTTCTAATCGACATTACACATTCGTCTGGCTTGAGCAGTTCAGAAACTTCTTCACGGCGGTTTCTCATATTTGCTTCGACAAGATTAAAATGCGCCAGCAAACCTCCAAATGGTTTGCCAGCCGTACCTTCGATCATATAACCTCCATATTCGGGTCGCCATAGGGATTTAACGCCGTTCTGATCAGCAAGTTCTTTTGCATTTAATTTTTCAAGGATTTCTTGGGCTCTCAGTGAGACCCTTGGCACTTTATTTTGTTCATCAAATTTAACAATTATATATTCAACCTGAAAAAAAAGACATGTAGTTATATATTTCTTTTATTGAAATAAAGAATAATTAAATAAATATGAAATGAAACTTACCAAATGTGAAAAAAAAACTATTAATTAAGTTTTGGTAATTAGAAATGTCAGACAGACTTTTGACAAACCAACAACAAAAAAAATTATCTGTCAGTTTGAGCAAAAGGGTTCTTAATCCACCACTCACATGTATTCACGGATAGGAAAAAATGAGTAATTTAAGAGAGTTTTCTCTTACTCAACTCAAAAAAAATGTGCGGGTGTTTAAGGCAAGGGGGGTACGAGTCGCGCCTGTATGTAATTATTTTCTCTATGGTTATGGTCGTCGGCTGTTAATTGACAGATATTTAACACGTACTACAACATAAACGAACGTATTGCACAGCAAAGCCATTGTATATATATTCTATAGTACTATCATGAAGCGGAACGTCCGAGGCGCCCTCTGGTGACACCGCTAGGAACTAGAACTTGCAAATTATGCAGACTCTCAGAGAGTTCAGAGAGCGAGAATTTGAAGGATTGACAAATAAAAAATAAGGTAAGACAAATAGATAATGAGGGAGAAGAATGCAAAAAGCTAAAGCAGGATAAAAGAAAATATATTTTTTGCATTTTTCTTTCACATTTATCATAAACTGGAGAAAATACCTACGTAGGAAGAATATCCCAATTTCAATTTGTAAGTATCCCGTTCGACCTACTTTTGTTTAGGATATACATAGGTATGTATATTTCGCTTTGTTTTGGTTTTTTTAACCAAGATTTTGTGTAATTTTTCTTTGGCGATTGTAGGTACGTGTGTGAAATATATTTTTCCGTCGGTTGCGTGTAAAAAAAATGCAATTCGGTATTTTTTATTTCTGTGTGATAGTGTTTTTGTTTGTGAAGTTGAAGTTAATTCGTGATGATGGGTGAAAAAATTGTGAAATATCTTTATACCTATATAGTAGTTACCTACCTATAGGTAGGTAGGTACATCAAAATATTTTTTTCAGATCAAAATACCTAGGTATGTAGGTACCTACCTGCAGTGAGTAAGAATGCATTCTTATAATAATAAAATGCGCCACTACTGGATCGTACAAACTGGATATTATTGCTAACAACTTTAATATAGGTAAGAATTGAAGCTGTAGGTATTCTAGTTATCAATTGAATATGCAATTGGAATATGCAAAATTACTAAACATTTTTAGAAGCATTTCTATATTTAAAAAAAAAATATTTTGATCGGTTCATTCAAAAATGATAAAGTAAAAAATATGAAAAATGGTTCTATACCTACAAACCTACATATTTGAAATTTGAATTGCACATATTACATTATATATCAAGCCTTGAAATTGAAATGAAATATAATGTAAATAATTCCGAAAGGAATACCTACATATACAAATATTTTATGCATTTACAAACATTTAAATTTAAAATTAAAAAATGTTTCTATTATATATTAATAACAGATATTTAATAGAAAACCATTTATCTCTTTTTCCAGTAGGACAATTATATTTCACGTGCACCTATTGCAACCAGGATTGGATTTGACTTTAAAAACTATTCGAAAGATTGCCTATGAATATTTTTAACTTTTTTCAAAAATGCTAAAAAAAAATTGTTTCATATCGATAAACAAAGTAGAAAATAAAATAATCGAGGATTTCGAAAATCGTAAAAAATGATTCTATGGTTCTTTTTTGTATGCACTAAAGCTAAGAGTTTGCCTGCGTAAGTTAATATTGTCGTCATTATGAATAACCAACGGAGAATTCCACTGAAAGCTAACGTATTTCTATTACTAATTTTCACACATTTATTAAAAAAAATCGAGTTGGATTTTCGACCAATAACTAAGAGAATAGTTAAATAGTAAAATATTCAGTCCATGTGTCAAAATCCTTCAATTAAAAAACGTTCGCTTTTCTCCTAACAATCGATTGGATTTTCATAATGATGAACAAAACAAAACTATGTAAGTATGTGTCTAACAAGTTTGAAGAAAATCGCTTCAGCTTCTATCATTGGAATGCTGAGTTTGATGAAAATCTTAATATATACATTTTTTTATTACATTACCCAATTGTGCCTAAATATATACACAAAATATATCGCAATTAAAAATAAAGATTTTTGTTTTATTTTGTTTGTTTTTTTTTTGCGAATAAATTCTAATTTAATATTTATTTACTTGTCTTGTTTTTATTCTAAATTATGTTCTAATATTTATGGAGTCTGCTCATAACAACATAAGTCAATTTTTTTCGAAAATAATCCACCGTTTTTTTAATCAGTTCATTAATAAAGGGAAAAGGTACTTTTTGGTAATCTTTTTTCTTTGAAAAAAATGGTTATTTTTGGTACCTCTAATAAAAACATTTTTTTTTGGCTTTCGATTTTCTGGAAAACGGTTCATTTGATTAATTTAAAATTTTTAAAAACATTCAACCTTCCATGAAAATAGATTAAACAGGAAAAGATGGCTTATCGTTTCCAATTTTAACGTTTCATTATAACAAAAGTATACTTATGTATATATATATACTTGATTGACAGGGAATTGTAATTTAAATAAAATGTTTTGTTTCCTTAACCTCTTTTTTCAACTCTCCAAGTGCTTGGAGTGCTGTTCTACGGTACCTTTTGGAGGGCGGAATTGAAGAAAGGTTTCTTGGTTTTTCTTGGCGTTAGTGAGTCTCGCCACACAGATGAGCTGACAAAGCATATTTTTTAATATTGTACTTGATATATTCTCCTGCAAGGACAAACTAATTGGCGAATCTTACGGCAGCTATGTCTGGGGAAGTGGGTGATGTTAAAAAGAAAGTCATTTATACTTGTCCAATGGCTAACTCACGTTTTAAATTTAGTTGAATTCTGATCACTTAAAAATATATCGGAATTAAAAGTTTTTCTTGGCAGTGTTAATACTACTGTCCATTTTTTTAACAAATCAACTAAATGTTCAAAACTTTTAAAGCAAAGAGCCAACCCACGAAAGCCTGGGTTATCGGAAACTCGCTGGTATTATCATTCGCGAATAATTAACGCCATTTTAAACTGTAGATTAGATACAATTCTAACTTTTATTAGAATATTAGACAACCCTAGTGAATGGGACACTGACTCGCTTTCTATTGCCGAGAGCTTGTTAATTATATAAGAGACACTAGATTTTTGTTTAATTAATAGTCTTTCTGAAATTTTTGCTAAGACTGTCTTTCTTTACAATTGGTTCAAAATTGGCAAACGGATGTTGAATTTGCAAAAAGAGAAATCGAAAGTTTTGAGTCTTGGCATAGCTCTGACTCTTTTAATAAATTTAAATCCATTTTGGAAAGCATAAGCGATTTCAAAACACGTTAGAAATAAAAGACAATATTATATCCCAAATAAATACAAGATATAAAACTTTCACGAATTTATTTTTTTAGATTTACTTAGTAAATTATAATATGATAATTTCGAAGTTTCCAATCAAAATTAAAAAATATCTGCAACTTGACGTTTAAGCATTTCATAACCTTTTAGAAAATGAAATATTGCGTGATACATTCCCTCAAATTTTTAACTTAACAATAAATTTATTTAAGATATTGTATTTGCATCCGCCAAAAAGTTTTCTTGCGAAACCGCTTTTATTATGCATTAAGCTCATTGTTACATTTAACTTAAATGACTTAAGGTATAACAAATTTGGTTTAAATTGCTGAACCTTATTGTTTCATACTAACTTATGCATTGAACGAAATAATTTCAAGTAAAGTTCCGAAATTTAATTTTTGGTGACTAATTTTCTTCGACCTACTTTTTGAAATTATTCACGCCTCGCCACTGATACATACCCACCTACATATATATTTCACTTTCACTATTATATGTACATCTTTACATACATATGTTCCTTCTATGTATGTATGTACATAAAATATAACTTTACCTTCCTAATAATTAAAAATTAATCCATTTAAATATACATTTGTAGGTAGGCACCATTCAACAATTTATTATTCTATTTGAACCTGCATATGATATACCTACCTACGAACAGCGTCAATGTTTAGCAACATTAAAGTTGTTAGCTACAAGAGCAAGTTCGTACGATCCAGTCCTGATTTTAATCTGTCCATGTACATTTTTATCTTAATGTCAATTCTTATTCCTTCGGTAAACCACCGTCTTCGATGGTTTAACGAAAGACTAAGTTTTTAAATATGAAATATCAGAAATTCTGTTGTATTATTGCACACACCATATGGAATAAGTCCTAAACATTTATTAAGACTTCCTTATTAATTCCTGTTTTTTTTAATATAGGTACTGCATTTTAATAATATGTTTTTTTACGTTTTTCTTATTTTAAAGTTTTAATACCTACCTATACTTAACAACCTTAAATATGTTAAAAAAACATAAAATAATTTAACATAACAGGAAAGGACTTATAGTAGATAATAGCTATAACATGATACGTGACCTAGTTTCTAGGACATACATCACCCACATGCAGCCTATTTAAATAAAAAATAAAATTCATTCAAAAATTAATTTTAATTAGAAAAAAACTTATTAAAATTTTGATATGCAGAATTAGTTTAGCTACCTAGATCTTCTCAGATATAAAATTTGAGATAAATAATAAAACGAAAAATAAAATCCATTCATAAATTCATTGTATTTATATTCCTCTTTGCCTTATCCTCATATAAAATAGTAAACTACAAATGTGATGTCAAAAAAATATACCACATTTGGTTTTCTCGCTTTTATTCAGTATTGCTATAAGAACAGAAATGAAACTACCTCATCTCTTCTTTTCCCTCTTTTATTTCTCTGCCCCGCTCTCAAACAATTGCCAGCAAAGGCAAATTTCTCGACACAAGAGCCATCTGAACAGGCGCGCTAATAAGCAGATTTTCATGTTCCATGGTAGTACTATGTAGATATAAATACAATGGCAAAGCTGTTCACTGCCGAACGCCCCCAATGGCTATGTGTCTATAGGAAGAGGAACAGAAAAGTTTCTTGTGTGCGTTCTTATCAATGTGTCTATTGGAAGAGGAACGGAAGAGTTACATGTGTGCGTGTTTCAGCTTGTTGGCAAATGTCAAATTAAAGTTGAGGTTTCGGGTCCTTATGTTATTAGTTTATGAAATCTACAGCAATTCGATGTCGTGTGTGAATAGGACTTTCTTGTTCTTGGTACATTTAATAAGTCTTCACTGTCAACTTTAAGTGTACACAGCGCCACGTATAGTTCGTTTCAAAAACTGAAATTGGTGTTTCATAACAGTGTCAGTGCGGGTCAGCGTTAGCGGAAGGCAAGCAAATAGGTAATAAGCAAAAGCAAACTATTCCCATCCATACCAAATACTGAAACTCACGTAGGATTTTATTGAAGAATTAAGGTATTTTATATTGTGAAAATTAGTAATAAATTAGTTAAAATATGTCCGTTGTTCAAATAAAAACCAGCGAAGAATACACGAAGTATATTAGGTAAATATTTTAAAAATGATCTTTGTTTCCACTTCAACTAAAACCTACTCTAGCTCGGACAAGACAACCGTAGTGCTATTCTCAGCACCTTGGGCATTTCAATGTCAGCAAGTTGAAGATGCTTTTACCGAAATTTCCAAGCTGGGCTACACAAATTTGCAATTCGCAAATTTACTTGCAGAATCTTTTCCTGAAATATCAATGAACCATCAGGTAATATTTTTTTATTAACCCAAACGACAGCAAGGTAATTCTTGGTCGATTTATTTACGTTTAGATTGAGGCTGTTCCAACGGTTTTATTCTTCTCTAAAGGTCAAGCAGTAAATAGAGTGGATGGTGTGAATATTGCATCAATCAATGAAATATGTAAAAACCTAGGATCCAAATCAGGTCCTGAGAACGCCTCAATTGAGGTTAGACTGCAAGAATTAATAAATAAATCGGATGTAATGATATTTATGAAAGGATCTCCTGACAATCCCAAGTGCGGCTTTTCGAAGCAACTCATTGCTATTATCAATAATATTGGGTAAGTCTAAAATATATTTTAGGTGGTAGTCAAATTGTTAGGTATGTAGGTAAAATGGTGGTCAAAGTGCACTCGCATCTACACCCAAGTAGCGCTGGGAAGGTCCGTTTTGATACCAAATAAGTCGTACAGGCCTGAATAAAAAGACATTTACCTGAAAACGAGAGGGAAAAACTCAAGCGCAGTGTCGCTAGTTCTTTTAGATTAGAAACGAAAGCACTTCCAAATGATTGCATTCTTAAACTGGCCAAATCGGGACACTTGAAGTGAATCACTGTTTCCTTTTCCATCTGGTTTTTACAGCTACGGTAGTAGGTGTTATGGGGAATACCCAGTTTTGCTGTATGCTCACCCAATGGTCAGTGCCCCGTACTGGTAACGACTATCCTTGCTATGTCCCGCATTGTTCTACAAATGAAATCGTTTGTGCGGGATTTATTGTAGACCATATCATTCTAGATAACGCACAGTCAGTTATATTGGTCCATCTTTTGTTAGATTCCGTGAGGAAAACTGAATGGATTTTGCCCTTCATGGCAGCGAGTAGGATAGAGAAATTCTCTGTAAGCGATCTATGAAGGGCCGGGTCAGCTCGTGCGCCTGTTCATTGCCCTAGATGCCCCTGTTTCCTGGAACACAGATTAAAGTGGTTAATGTCCAGGTTATTAAGTAAAATTTTCGGCTTTGATAGCCGCTTAGCTATCTGTGAATATTGCCGAATTTAGATTTTCAGTTGGGTTTAAATTAAGAATTTGCATGCTTCAATTATAGGTACTACTTTAGCTTGAAAGACACTAGACAAAGTCAAATTGTTCAAATTAATCTGCTTTTTCTGATTGCGAAAGAT
Source organism: Philhelius pedissequus (assembly GCA_910595825.1). Classification (NCBI taxonomy): domain Eukaryota; kingdom Metazoa; phylum Arthropoda; class Insecta; order Diptera; family Syrphidae; genus Philhelius; species Philhelius pedissequus. Next base: position 15,987,115 of record OU343161.1, on the reverse strand, counting down.
TATGTGAATTTCCCCTTTGTTGAATTTTTTACAGTCAATGATTTTAGATTTAGAACCTATAATGCAATTTTATTATCCACATCATAGGCCAAATTCCTAAACGCAAGATTTGCAAAGCAAGTCTCATGCTAAGCCAATGCACGAACCCGGTAAAAATTGAAAAGCAAGTGAAGTGCAACACAAGTTTAAAACTTGCACAATTGCATTGAAGTTTGCGCAAGAAAAAGAATGAACTGCGTTTTGGGACAGTGTGCTTAGCAGAGATTTTTCTTTTTGCGCTTAGGGACTGTTTTCTTAGCATATTATGCGCAAGATTTGCTTTTAGGAATTTTCCCATAAACTTACACATTATTCATATAATTAACATTTTTAATCAGTCGATCTTCGTTGTATAAAATTACTTTATTTTTCAATAATTTGTTTTTCTTTTTCCAAAAAGAAAAGAATTCATACAAAAAGTTTTATATGGATTTGTACTATAATAAGAAAAATCCAATGTACACACAAATATAGGAATAATAGCCTTTAAAAAACTTGCTTTACATTGGTAATCGACACAGATGTTTCGACGAAGGTCATAGAGTATCAATGAAAACATTTTATAGTTCCTAGCTTATGTTGTTTTAAATAGGAGTATGCAGTAAGTTCAAACAATTTAGAACGACTTAAAACATTCATATTTGGAGAGCCAAATTCAAAATTAAGGCAAACAAATACTACAATGTCTCAAAGTTAGTAAATATGTTTGATCATTTGTAAAAACAATCGTTCGAAATACGTAAAACTTCGTCTTCGGTTCCAACGATCGTCCTTAATGACATCCCTTTTGTCAGCTCTCGTGAAAAAGCCAATTTGCTTAGAGTACATTTCACTGTTAATTTGATGCTGCCAGAAAGTAATGACTTCTCCAGTCAAGAAAAACCACTGCGTAAGCTTTTCCATCTGTCCTACTCTACTGGTCTCTTTCCGAGTGGATGGAAAACACTATTTGTCCAGCTTGTCCCCAAATTCACGTCCTTGTTCATCGGATGTCGAACTCCAACGGCAGGGTAATGTTAAGCTTATTAAATTCTGATCTAGACAGTATTGTCCGTGTAGAATTTAATCCTTTAAAAACTCAATGCTGTCTTCTGTCGTTAAATAATAGATTTTCGTAGATCCTCTTATTGAAGATAAATAATAAGGTCCGACTTGATTCTATGAATGGAACAGAATAATAATATTTATTTTAGAGAAAATAATTTGACAATAGAAAAATAATAAAACCTACTAAATAAATATTTAAAAAACAATGTTCTGTATTCAACAGTTTATAAGATATTGAATTTATATTTCAACACTCCCACTATATTCAAATACTGTTTTTAAGACCCATTGCTGTTAAACATCTATTGTGTATCTCCCTGACAACAGGTTTGGTAAGCGCATCTGCTATCATCTCCTTCTTAGAAATGTATTCGACTTTAAGATCGCCGTCATTGATATGTTGCCGGATAAAATGATGGCGAACATCGATATGTTTTGTTCTTGTCTGGTAGATATTTGCTGATGCTAGACACAAGGCATTCTTGTTATCACAATAAATGGTGACAACAGGCTTGACTGTAACATCGAGTTCTTTTTGTAGTTGCTTTATCCAACAAGCTTCTTGAGCTGCATTATTTAAAGACATATATTCCGCCTCAGTAGTTGATAAAGCAACAGTTGGTTGCTTCTTTGTGTTGCAGGTTATTGAAGCTCCTTGACCAATAAAAACGTAACCGGTCACTGAACGTTTTTCTTCTGCGTCTGAAGCCCAATCTGAGTCACAAAATCCATGAACTGAAGGATTAACATCTTTGGTGTAAGTTAATTTATAGTTCGAAGTTCCTTTGAGGTATCTAAAAATTCTTTTAACTGCTTCCCAATGCATCTTTGCAGGATTGTTGTTGAATCGGCTAAGCCAATTTATAGCATACGAAATATCAGTTCTCGAAACTTGTGCTGCAAATAAAAGACTTCCAATTGCTTCACGATAATGAGTACTTGCCATACATTCTCTTTCCAGTGCAGATTGATCACAATTTTCTTTCGTAAATTTTTTATTTGGATCCATAGGAGTACTTACTGGATTACAGTCTTCCATATGAAATCGTTTCAACATTTCTTGAATGTGCTTTTCTTGATCAATAGACATTTTTCCTTCTTCCTGAATAAGGGCCAAGAAAATATTTTGCCTTCCCAATGTTTTTCATTTGAAATCGCTTCATCAAACTTTTCTTGACATTGTCTTTCATTTGTATGTCGTTACAAAATATTAACAGGTCATACACGTAAACAGCTACATATAGCATTTTATTTTCCTCAAAACGGTAGTACAGGCGGTGATCAACTGTTGATCTAGTCAGTCCGATCCCCTTTAAACCTGCATCCAGCTTCTGATTCCATATTCGACTTGCTTGAATCCTTCAGGCTGTTGCATATATATTTCTTCCTGTAGGTCTTGTTCTTAAAAAGTCTTGTTTTTATAAAGTGAATCAAGCTCATTCTTCATTGCTTCTTTCCACTTATCTACATCGGGTCTTTGTAGAGCTTCTTGCAAAGAACAAGGATCTTCTAATCCTTCTGTAGAGATAAATCCAACAAAATCTGGTTTATTATTTTTGTTTAACATCTTTTGGGGAACATCTCTTGTTTTCTTAGAGTTAGGTGTTTCAGTTTCATATTTCACATTCATCGGAAAAACTAAAGAATTCTTCCTCAGGTTCTTTACTTATGGGTAGGTTTTCTGTGCATATTTCTTGTCCATTTCCAAAATCTGGGAAAATTAAGTCATAAGGTTTAGTACTAGTCTTACTCACGTAATATTTTTGGGGTTCCTCAATAAAAGACACAGCTCTGCTCTTGACTATTTGTTTCGTATTAGGTCGATAGAGCCTGTAACCCTTGGTGTCCTCGCAATTTCCAACCATGATGAGTTTTTCACTTTTAGAGTCGAACTTTCTTCTTTTCTCTTTTTGAATATGAGTCATAGCTACCGAACCAAAAACTTTTAAGTGACAAATATTTGGTTTCTTCCCGGTCCAAATCTCAAAAGGTGTTTTGCTGGTCAAACTTCGAGTTGGTATGCGATTTATGAGATAGACGGCTGTAGACACTGCCTCGGCCCAAAAATTTGTTGGTAGTGATGCATCGAAAAATAAACATCTAGCCCGCTCAACTATTGTTCGATTCATTCGCTCGGCAACTCCGTTTTTTTCTGGGGTGTAAGGATTTGTTGTCTGGTGTCTGATACCCTTTTTCGTTGAAAATTCGCGTAATTCCATATTGCAATACACTGTGCCGTTGTCTGTTCGCAAAATCTTTATATGCTGACCCGTTTGCTTTTCAACAAAATTTGCAAAGCTTTCAAGCCTCTTGAAAACTTCAGACTTAGACTTCAGCACATAAGCGAAAATGAATCTTGAAAAATCATCCACAAACGTCAGAAAGTATTTTGCTCCGCTAATGGATTCAACGTAAATAGGTCCACATAAATCTGAATGAATCAGCTCTAAGACCTTGGTAGTACGGGATGATGAATTTTTGAAAGGTAAACGTGTCTGTTTGCTCTTAAGACATACTATACACGTTTCTTCAGACTTTCCATTAAATTCAGCATCAACTGCCATTCCATCTCGAAGCTTCTTTATATTTTCGCCATTTATATGACCTAATCGTCTGTGCCATAAGCATAATTCAAAGCACACAGTTGAACTAAAATGAACTCTTTGCTCTTTTCTATCAAGTCGATACATATTTTCAACTAAGGTCGTCGTTGCAATAAGTTGTCCCATTTTGTTTTGAACTTTAAACCATTCGAATCGAACTTGACAACGTTTACATTTGAAATCATTTGACTGCCGGAGAGCAAATTTGTACACAAACCAGGTACAAGCAAAACATCTCTGATGATGACTTCATTTAATGCCTTGTCATTAACGGAAATTATCAAATGAATAACGCCAACAGCTTTTACTTCAAGACATGTGTTGTCAGCTATTAACACTTCTTTTCTTGATGAAGGTCTAATGTTTTTCAAACAATCTTCATACGATGTCATATGTGTAGAAGCACCAGAATCTACGTACCAGTCGCTATGGTTTAAATTTTTTTCCAAAAATGTGTACAGTACTGAGTTGACTTGATCCTTGCTTTTATTTGTGGAGCAGTCTTTTGAAAAATGTCCAAATTTGTTGTATGAAAAACATGAACAAATTTCATATTTTTTTCAGATTTTTCATTTTTATGAAACTTCTTACTGTTATTCCCATACAATGCTGATGATGTCAATCCATCGGAAGCTTTTGAAAATTTATTTTCGTAACGAACATCTTGCAAGAGGTTTGTTTTCACAAAATCACCAGATATGACCGCACCAGAGCTTTCGATTCCCAAAATCATCGGAATGAATCGTTCCGGTAGTCGGGCCAAGAGGAAAATTCCAATTCACTCTTCTGATATCTGCATGCCAATCCTACGAAGTTTATGTGAAGTTGAAATGATAATATTTACATACTCGTCAACGGATTCACATTTCTCCAACGATGTTGCAATCAGTGTTCTTAATAAGCCAAACTTTCTGCTCAATCCATTGTCCATAAATGAATTCTGTAGTAGATAGATAGATAATAGATAGATAATTCATTTTTTATTCAACTTCCACTTACATGCTAGTTACAATTTTATATACAAAATAAATTTAAAAAAAAATGTTAAGTGCAAGAGAATAATCTCTGGCCATTCTATAACTTAAGAAAGTTAGAGTTGAACGACCTCAAAAATGTTTTGGTCGACAAAAGAATAACTGACGTGGGGTACTTTCAGTTGTTCTTTTTTTATATTATTATTATTATTTCTAACTATTGTTTAATTTAAGAAAAAAAAAGAGATTATTTTTAATTTAAAGAAACCTTAAATAAACATTAAAAGCAAAAAAGAATAGAAAAAAACGTAGTTATAAAAAAATCAAATCGTTTCGTATGTATTCAAGTACTGAATTTATAGACTAATTCTATTTCAATCAAGTTCTTAGTGAAAAGCCAATCTCTGATTTTGATCACGAAAGAATGAAAGTTAAAGGTTGTTCTTATTGAAATGGCAAGATTATTGAAGACAGTTGACGATGTCATTAAATAAAAATTCATAAAATGTGTTTTGTGTGGAACTGGAACATTAACAAGTGCTAAATTATTAACTCGTAAGTTGTATATTGAAGAGTTTCTAGATGGAATATTACCACTTTGTTTATAAAATTCTTTCAAAACTTTAAAAATGTAAAGGTGACGTAATGGTAGTATTCTTAGCTCACAAAAAAGAGGCTTCAGTGCGTTGATTTATTTGACAAATTATACGGATTATATGCTTTTGTGCAGTCAAGAGTGTTTTAAAAGTATTCCTATACGCACCTCCCGAACACACAATCCCATATTGCAATTTAGATTGAGTAAGTCCGTAGTAGATCATCATTAGAACTTTTTTTGAGCAGAATGGTTGTACCAGATACATCTTTCTTGTTATCAGATTCATGTACGTTCTAAGTGATTGTATATGAACTTTCCAGTTAAGGTTGCAGTCGATGAGAACTCCTAAGTACTTATAGTGATTAACAAGCTCAATTGGAAAACAGTTAGTTGAGCACAGATTTTGTATTGAAAAATTATTTTTACCACACACGTGCAAAGGTAAAGAGAACTTTTGACAATCATGGGAATGGAAAAGAGCTTTAAACTCCCTAGGGAAATCACCCGATAGCTTAAAACACATAATTTTAGTTTTCTCACTTATAATCAATCTATGGTAAGCAAACCAAACTCTATGAAGCTGTAAATCTTTACTTATGTTAGCCAAACATTCGAAAAAAGAAGATTCGGTATAAGTGAAAGTTATATCATCTGCGAAGGCTATAAGATTTCCAGAGAAATTTTGGTGGAACAGTGAGTTAATGTAAATTAAGAATAAAGTTGGACCCAATTCAGAGCCCTGGGGAACACCATTTTTTAGCATTAATACATTAATAAATAATCTATTAACTAACACACTTTGTCCCCTCCCGATCAAATACGATTTTAGCCATTCATAAAATATACCTCTAAAACCAGCATTGTATAACTTGCTTAACAGAATTTCATGATCGACTAAGTCAAACGCCTTGGTCATGTCATGCATTGAAGAAACCGATCAGCTTTCAGTCCTCGGCATGTGCATCACAGACCACCTCTTGTGGAATGAACACATATTTGATGTCGCCAAAAACGCTGCAAAGTGTTTGGGCTTTCTTCGAAGGTGCAAGAAATTCTTCACCCCGTCTGATCTGGCTGTAATCTATAGGGCCTTCATTCGTCCAAAGCTGGAGTATAACTCGCACATTTGGGCAGGAGCTCCTAGAACTCATTTGAATCTTTTGGATAGAATTCAAAATAGAGCTCTAAGAATGATTGGCGATAGAACTATAGTGGAAACATTTACATCTCTAGAACATCGTCGAAATGTTATATGTCTCTCACTATTTTATCGCTATTTTTATAAACATTGTTCCAGCGAAATAGCCAGTTGCATTCCTCCCCTTAAATTTTTCAACCGTAATACTCGCGCTTCTAGGAATGCTCATCAGTTTACCCTTGAGCCCAACTTCGGACGTACTGTCAAGTACAGAGATTCTTTCTTTAGCCGTACAACGCGAATGTGGAATACTTTACCCGGCTCTATTTTCCCCTCCCATTTTGATATTCAGAAATTCAAAACCAATGTGCATCGGTATCTCCTCTTGCATCCTTCCCTACTTTCCTAACGCTCGCACTGTGCTTGTTCATTTTAAGGGTAGTCAAAACCCCTTTAGTGCGCGCATCCGTTAAAAAAAAAAAAAAAAAAAAAAAAACAATGCCATCGTTGATTGACTTTCATTTATTCCTTTATAGAGATCACAACATACTTTTAGTTTTGCATCTTCAGTGGATTTACCTGATCTGAAACCAAATTGAGCATCCGAAAAAAAATTTGTTTTTTCAAGAAATGAAAGCGTTCTTGTTTTAATTAATTTTTCAAAAATTTTTGAAAACGCAGGAAGCAACGAGATAGGCCTATAATCTGCTACATTTTTACGGTTGCCTTTTTTAAAAAGTGGAATAACCTCAACTCTTTTCAATGAATTTGGAAACTTTCCCATATTAACACTTAGCTTAAAAATATAACATAAAACATCCACAATTTCCCATGATATTTTTTTAAGCATAATAGCAGATATACCATGACTGGTACAAGAATTTACATATTTCTCCGGGCGAGAACTCTTCAAAACGAAAACTATTCCCTTGAGGTGTTGCTTTATTTAGAATGCTTTCAATAGTAAATCCCATACTTCTTTTGCTGTTTCCGCTTGGGAAATGTGGACGTAGTTTATATTTTTAATTTTGTTCACATCTTTTTCGGTGTCAAGAACACAATGCCAAAGCTCTTCAAGTTCCAAATAATTTTGAACTGCAAATCGCCATGTATCAAAATTTTCACGGCCTTTGAGCTTCTCAATTAAGGACAACGGAGTTCCACTGGACATCTCGAAAATTAAAATTTGTTTCTTTAGATAAAAATATTTTTTTAAAATTATTTTCTTCAATCAGAACGTTCTGGGCCCATAACCTAATGGATTTTCATAGATCGTCTTGTTGAAGATAAATAATAAGGTCCGACTTGATTCAAGAATAATAATATTTATTTTAGAGAAAATAATTTGACAACAGAAAAATAATAAAACCTACTAAATAAATATTTAACAAACAAAGTTCTATATTGAACAGTATATAAGATATTGAATTTATATTTCAACATTAAAACAAAATGCACACCCATGCTGCTTTCCATGTGGGGCTGGCATTGAAGAAACCGATCAGCTTTCAGTCCTTGGTATGTGCATACAGACCACCAGACCAGAAGAAATGAACACATATTCTGTGTCGCGTAAAATGCTGCAAAGTGCTTGGGCTTTCAAAGAAGATCCAATAAATTCTTCTTCCCGCTGATCTGACTGAAATCTATATAAGACCTTCATTCTTCTATTTTCCCCTCCCATTTTGACATTCAGAAATCCAATGTGCATAAGCATCTCCTCTTAAATAATTCCCTACTTACCTAACGCTCGCACTGTGCTTGATCATTTTAAGGTTAGTCAAAATTCCTTTAGTGCGCACATCATTATAAAAAAATTACTTACCATATACTATAAGATCAATTTTATTTTGCAGCAATGCAAATTAAATGCAAGAATTTGACTCACTAAAACATTACTTATATTAATTTTGTTTTCAATTACATAAATTAGAACTGAATTATTGTTAGCAGTTGTACATTAATTTTATGCACATGAGAGCAACCAACGAATTAACGAATATTCGTCCATTTTGACATTTCGTTCACATGAATTTAATTTAATTCCTCACGAATATAGGTTGAAAATCTGATTTTGAAGTTAGTCGCGTTTAACTGTTTAGAGTTTAACTGTTCGTAGCAATCAGATGCAATTCGCGACGACCAATATTGTTTTCTCAAATTTATCTTATTTTGTCGATTAAAAAGTAAATTTTTCTGTCGTAAAAATTAATATAAATTATATTTCTACAATTTTGTTTAGAAGAATTTGTGAAGAATTTAGGTTAGTAAATTGTTTTAAAATGGAATTTATTCGTCGGTCGTTGGTTGCTCTCATGTGAATAGTCCTTTAATTATGCATTATGCTCTGCTGCTTCCATATAATGTATGTATAGTTTAAATTCATTATTTCAATATTTAAAAACGCAATATTAAATATATATTTTTTCAGCATTCAATATAGTACGTTTGACATATTAACGGATGAAGTGGTAAGACAAGCCCTGAAAAACTATTCCGACTGGCCTACATACCCTCAAGTCTACGTAAAAGGGCAACTTATAGGAGGACTGGATATTATAAAAGAGCTTTTGGCATCTGGAGAACTTGAAACCGCACTGAAAGGGGATTAGATAGAAAGAAATTTTATATTTGCTAATAAATAAAATCCTCTCAGTAAAAATAAAAAAAATGCCCATTCAAAGAAGAACAACAAATCACTATTTATTTTTTTGCTTTATGTATAAAAAATAAGTTTTATAGCTAGAAGTTGAGATGAGTCATAAAATGATTTTCGTTATTGCTTATTTGCTATGGAAGACAGTCAGTGCGCTTTTGAGACTTAGATCGATCTCCAAAATAGAGTATTTCCATACCAACGTGGATTGGTAACAACAGGTAACAAAATTATCCAACTAATTAGACCTAAAACATAAATGCTACAAAACAGAATTCTTTTCGGGGTACTCTGCTGAAAGAGTTCTTGAAAGTCTGGAAATCCCATATGGTTGCAGATTGCATGCGCAATTACAGGAGCTATAAAATGTCCAGTTTTAGCAAATAAATACGCCGAATAGAATCCGAATAGTGTTGTGTATGTTAGCTGAAAACCTATTAAGAAAAAACAGCAGTTTTAATTTAAATTAATATAGAATTATACAGCCCTATTCTGCTATTCACGTGAATCGTATATTCGATTCACCCATTCGATTCCCTTTCACACTGCCTTTGTATTCCACTATCCATCGTGTGAACTGCACTATCACAAGTTCATATTACCATTTAATTTAATGACTTGAATGCCCAACAACAACTTGAGTGTGCTACCACCAAGTTTTTCCACAATCATTTTTGGCTGGAATTATAGCTATTTCACGACTTGCCAAGGTCGATCATCAGATTCCTTTGCTCTAGTGGTGCTGGTCTACTTTTTCATTTTAATTGAAAAACTTTTCGTTACTACGCTACTAAGCGGCTGTTCATGGTTCAATACACGATGAAGGCACAAGAAGTTTCTCAATTAAAATGAAAAAGCAGACCAGCACCACTAGAGCAAAGGAATCTGATGATCGACCTTGGCAAGTCGTGAAATAGATATAATTCCAGCCAAAAATGATTGAGAAAAAACTTGGTGTTAGCTCACTCAAGTTGTTGTTGGGCATTCAAAGTCATTAAATGATACGAAAAAGCGCTTTAAAAGCAAGTATGTAATCATACAAAAACTGAATATATTACCATTTAAAACAGATGCTCATGCGAAAATCGTTTGAAATTTGGATAAAAATATGTACATATGTATGCATGTATCGGACTTTTTTTCCCTTTCACAAACATAAATAAGGAAATTCCCAAATAGATAACTACGGAGGAACGACATACAGAAAAACTTAATCACCCCTATCACAGAGTCCCTCGTAGCAAAGTTCCGAATGTTTTGTTACGCTACGAATACGAATAAATTTACATCATAAGCCCCGAACGAAATCAAAACATCATTGCCTTACAGCAACCCATTTTTCGGAGTTTCAAATTCATCTGATTTACGTCAATATAATGAGAAGAAAAATGGATTTCAATTTTTGTACTTGATCTTTTGACAATTTAATTGTTTTGTTAATCAAAAATGGAGCATTTAAAAAAGCCTTTTTATACTGAATGTGATTTGTAATTGCCATGTTTGCCCTTTGAAAATTAAAATTATTATATATTTTTACATTTAATTTCTCAACAAACTTACATATCACTTTTAGTTCAATATTCTTGTGCGATGTGCCTATTTGTCTGCAAGTATTTTTTTATTTTTGCTTTCACTTCCACAGGCTACTCTGAAAATAACTGTTTGTAGAAAAACAGTCAAACTTCCTATTCATTCGGGGCTAGTGATGCCAATTTTCCCGAACTCCGAATTTCGTAAGGAATATTTTTAGTACGACGGGGCCTAAAATACATTTGTTCGGGATTCGTAGTACGAATCTATTACGACGGGGCGTGTGATAAGGCTGAATGAAACGTTGTATGATGTTTGTTTTTAATGATTAAATAGAAAATTTGTTATTTGAAGCTTAAGATGTATTTATAAACAACTCCATCAGAGTTTTCTAGCAAATTTATTAAATTTCAAGACCCGTTAACGTTTTAACACTTAACCAGACATAACCAAATCCGCAACAATTAATATGCGGATTTGAATTGAATTGTATGTAATTATTGGGTTCACGTGGATAGCAGAATACCCGCACAATATTATCGACTTTACCAATGTATACAAGATTCCGTTCGAATGAATAAAAGAATAGTGATGAATGAACATTTAAAACCGAAGAATAGCAGAATATGGCTGGTATACTATCTTCATTTCAGTAATATTTGCTAAACTTACAAGAAACTATCACAGCTGTTTTAATGTCGAGACCTGAACTGAGCCTCTCTGAAATGTGATGAAAATGTGCCACTCCGAAAAACAACGGCGTTATAAACACAGACTTGATTGGACTAAACGACTGTAATATCAAAGGCATCATGCATGCCCGAAATGTAAATTCTTCCGACAACGGTGCAACCACATGATTTCGAATCCAAAGTATGTTTTTGAAACAAACAATCCAATACCGAAAATCTTTAAAAAGAGACGAAAATTATCATCGAACGGAAAATGAAATTTAATCGAAAAATTTACTTACGTGAATAAAATTGCAAATGTCCATTATACAATTGAACACTAAGTGGACCTAAGAAAAGTAACGCAGTGAGTAAAGAGGGAATAACAATTGCAGCTAATAGTCCTCTCCATCGAAGGCCAAGTATATCAAATAGTGAACAATTTGCCAACAGTTCTTTAGAGGAAAAAGTATAAACAAAAATTGGAGCTATAAGCATCACAATGGAAACACTACAAAATCGCTTTTTCACAGTGGATGGATGATTCCTAGAAATTACAAAAAAAAAATTAAGATAATTTCAACGATGCTCCACTTGAGACTAAACAAATATTCTGGTTTTATAATAAATTCACCTTTCATGTTCGTTTCTCCAAATATAAAGACTAGCTACATATATGATTGATAAAATTAAACAACAGATCACCGATATGCCGCGAGAAATCTTTGGTAAATCTTCTAAAGCTACATCTACAATTTGATCCATTTTTAGAGCATTATAAATTCATTGGGTGCTCCAAGTAGTGTATCCAATCCAGACCAATACAGGAGGAAATTATTCAATCCCTGCACTTCTACTTTTTATTTGTGACCAACATTCTTCCACACACTTCATATGTCATTCAATCAGCAGTGTTCTCATAAGGCTTCGTTCGGTTGAATTGAATGCTGAGAGAAAGCTGACCGAATTTAGCTGTCAAAACATACGTACTTAGTTCTGTTCGAATACTTTTTTAACACTGACGAATTTAAAAATCATAATGTGTGAAAAAGGATTATAAGGTCATTATGTGATTTGCATTAAAATTTTGGTTAAATTTTCTACCTTGGTTATGTCGGATTTATAGTACGTTTTCATTAGAGCTCAAATTACAGAAAAAGTGGCCTCTTTCGGTGGCGCAACCTAACCGATCCGGATTGCTTGGTGTTGTTGTAACGCCTAAGGAAAAAACGGCTGATGAACTAAACATATGTTGTCAAACACAAATCTCAAGCTACCCAAAAATTATTGGGTTCGTTGAGATTCGGTTGGAAATGTAAGGAACAGCTGATTCAAAACTTCAGATGTGTATGCAATACAAGTGACATAAGGAGAAAGCTATCTGAATCGTTCGAAAATAAATCCGCTGCAAAGGTATCTTGGATAGCCTATCGGCCGCGCACCGAACGAGGCCAGTGTTTTCATTAAAAATTATTTCATTTCGTCTGACATCTGGCTGAATTGGGCTGAATTTCATTTGACAGTTCTATGATAGCTTAGAACGACACCAACATCGTGAAGGAAGATCCTCCGAAAGCAGGCCGAAGCCTTGCTGAACTTGGTCTCCTCCAAAGAGGGATCCACCCGATCGTCCAGCATTAGAAAGTGTTGTGATCTTATTGACAAAAGCAGAAGCGGAATTTATAAGAATATATACTATATCGTTTATTACAAAAATCAATTAATTTATAAAATAAACAAAAATGAGAATAAAACACGTTTATTTACTGGCGGTGTCAAAAGCCCAGAAGTTTCTCCGACCGGAAAAAGAATGCGTTGTCTCTCTAACCATCTTGTAGTTTCAATCTTGATGTTGGCATGATTTGTCATCATCAGGGGTGTCAGAGGCTTCGTATTTTAAGGGTTGTCAACACCTCCCTAGCTTAAGAGAGATCATAGTCCTTCATCCACCCAGGGGCTCGAACGCTTCTGCCTGATGATCTTGTTCTTACTGGTTGTGGAGTGGTGCTTCTTGATGGGAATCCGTGAAAATCTGAATCTTCAGAAATCGAGCCATTACGGGCTACTCCATAATCAGGAACTGCGTTTGGAAATTCTTGAGATACTTCACCCCTGGCTGTGTGAAAATAAATCAAGTAGGTCATCGAATGCATTTGACGACTTTTGTTTTTGTGGAATATCCGCATCGAATGAGTCGTGTTTTGTTTTCATCAATGACCAAGATGTTGTAGTTTACGGACCCTTTGCGCTCAATGATTGTTCCTGGTACCCAATGTTCCCTATTGTTTCGGTAGATCTTAGCGTAGACCAAATCACCTGGAATGAACTGCATGTTCCTAGCGCCATGGTGCTTATCAAATTGATGGTTTTGTTTTTCATTCGGTGTTGTTGAAATTTGTTTTTAGGTCTTAACAGATCCAAAGAAGTTTCAATTTTCCTCCCGATGAATGCTTCGGCGGGCGATTTGAAATCAACTACATTTCGATTTGGGGTGGAACAATAAGTTTGCAAAAATGTTTCCAAGCTATTTAGGCTTGTTCCTTCGTTTTTAGGCTTTTTAAGCGTTCGCTTCAGCGTGTCTACGAACTTCTCAGCTTGTCCATCGGACTCTGGATGAAAAGGTGCTGTCCGAACATGCTGGATACCACGCAACTGCATAAAACTTTGAAAATGAGAACTTGTAAACTGGGCTCCGTTGTCCGAAACTAATTGATCACAATTTCCATAACGAGAAAAGAATTCATCTAGCTTGCTAATGATGATTGAAGAAGTTATGCTAGATATCTGGAACACATCAAGCCATTTGGAAAATGAGTCTACTATAATGAAATAGTAAAAACCATCTATTGGACCAGCGATATCGATATGAATACGCTCCATTGGTGATGATGTCACAGGCCATGATTGAAGCGTTGTTTTTATCGGAGATTTCGCTGCGCTGGCACATGAATGACACAATTTTTGGCCAGTAGACATGACTTCTAGCGATGGTCTTCATTCGCTCGATACCAGTGTGACCCCGATGCAACTGTCTAAGAACTCGATTTTGTAAACAAGTGCGAATAACGATCCTGTCGTTGAACATGAGACATCTTCGATTACCGCTAGTGGGTCTCTTCTGGAATAAAATGGAACTAGTTCGAAGGATTTCTGGTTTTCCATCCAGCTTTCATGGTACTGACGACTGACTGTAACAATTTACTTTTCCTTGTCGCACTTTTGACCATTTCGAAATTTACAGGAAGTAATTCAATTACGTTGAGCAAATGTTTTGTGAGATCTTTCTCAAATTTCATGTTTGCAATGACGAGTTCTTCATCCAAATCTGTTCTGGTGTCCATCAACCGAGAGAGTACATCAACAAATCCGAACTCTTTGGTGGAAATGTATTGGATATCAAAATCATACATCATGAGTGTGAGTGCCCACCTCTGCAAGCGATTTGCAGTATGAGTAGGTATTCCTTTTTTATTTCCGAAAATAGCTTTTAGTGGTTTATGGTCAGTCAATAACGTGAATTTTCGTCCAAAAATCATTCGATGGAATTTTTTTACAGCAAATATAATTGCCGCCGCCTTCTTCTCAATTTGACTGTACCTTGTCTCCGATTGGGCTAGAGACCTAGCCGCATGCATGATAAGCCATCGGGAAATGTGTAAGCGATGTACGCACCAAGCCCAACATTTGAGGCATCTGCTGCTACTTTTATCGGCAACTTCGGTTTGTAATGCGTGAGTAAAAGTTCCGATGAGAGAATGGATTTAAACTTGTCGAATGATTGCTGACAATCCTTAGACCATTTGAAATCGACGTTGTCTCGGTGCAAATTGTCCAAAAGTGCTCGAATCTCACGCATTTGCTATACAAATTTGCCATAATAATTTACAGCACCTAGAAATGGTCTCAGTTCAGAGATGTTCGATGGTGCTGGCATGCTCTTGATACTTTCTATTTTGTCCGGATCTGGCTTCAAACCATTCTTATCCAAAATATGCCCAATGTATTTGAGTTGAGGAACGAAAAACGAGCACTTTTCGATTTTCACTCGAAAATTAAATTCCAAGAGGCTTTGAAGTACCTGGTTTAAAATCTTCAAATGATGCTCAAAATCTTTCCCTCCGATGATGGAATCGTCAATATAAGCTGCAGCGCCTTCAATATCTGCAAGGACAGCATCTGCAACTTGCTGGAAAACGCCGGGAGCAGGTTGTGTACCAGGAGCTAGCCTATTTGGCCTAAATAACCCTTTGTGGGTATTGATGGTTAGCAGTTTGGCTGATTCGGGTGTGACTTTCACTTGGAGATATGCATCAGCTAAATCTATATGAGTGAAAATTTCGCTGTCTCCAATTTTTGCGAAAATGGTCTCCGGAGTTGGAATGGGGTATTCGTGCGATTCAAGTTGATCATTTAACCCAGATGAATAATCTCCGCATAGACGTACCTCTCCTGAAGACTTTTTGACTACCACAATCGGTGCTGCCAGTCCGAAAAATCAACTAGAGTGATCCAGCCTCGGTCCTGTAGGCGTTGAAGCTCACGCTCTATTTGAGGAAGAACAGCATATGCTTCATCTCGTCTAGCTCGGAAAACTGGAACAGCATCTGGTTTAAGATGTAGCTCAACTTCCATTTTGGAACAAACCGAGGAGTCATCTGACTGGAACAGTTTAGCATACCGCTGCTTAATGCTGGCTATGGCTGCATGGCGATCGGCGGCTGTCGGCTGAATGATTCGACTGATGCAAACGTCGTTAATAGGTTTGTCCCATAATTGAAAAAGAATGTTCAAATCTTTAATTTTAGTTGCAAATAAATTACAAGATTTTACATCCCGATTTAGCTGAATTACACAAGGAAATTCAGCGATAAGTTTTATAGAGTCCAATGATGCACTTTTGGCTAGACTGTTTTCAAGTGTAGTGCCTGGTCGTCCCAACTTCTCCCATGTAGTGATATCGATCATGGTGATGTGTGAACCGGTATCAACTTGAAGTCGGACAGACTGACTTGAAATCTGTTCACTGGTGCGGATGTTTACCTTTACAAACTTCCTTCGCTTAACGTATGCAATTGACATAAACAGCCTTGTTTTGTTGGGAAATTTTTTTTCTGTTACCTCGACGCATGTTATTGTTTCTGCCAGCTTTCTTTGAGGAAAAACAGCTGCAGTAACCTTTTTTGTGGCCAACACGATTGCATTTTGTGCATTCATGGTTTTTGTAGCCACAATCTCGTGAGAAATGCATTTCACCGCAACTCCAACAAGGAGATTTTGGCAAACTGTTTTGTTCCTTATGCTGCTGTGCTGGCTGTTGAGGTTGATGTTTGGGTTTTTTTGATGTTTGGCGTTGACTGACGTTGCCGATGAAGACGTTTGTTCGATGATTGCTGCATCTTTTTTAAGGCTGAACCATTTCTGGACACCCGACAACAACTTGCTCAGATCGGAATTCGTGTCTTCATCCAGTTTAGACAATAGTTTTGGCCGGATGTCTGCGTCGGATGATGACTGCAGTCCTGTCACAAACACTAGACATTTGAACTCAGTGCGCTTAGCTTAAAATCCTCACAGCTCTTGTTGACACGAGCTGCGTAGGTGGTAAAATCCTCCGCTGGACTTTTAACTGCCTGTAAACATCTATACCGTGAATTGAATAAACTCTCAGCAGCTTCAAACATTGCTTTGAGGTTTTCGACCGTGTCTTTGAAATTTACATCTCGCGTGTTCTTTGACAAATTGATTGAGCTTCCGCATTAGCAATCGTGTTTTGGATGGATCGTCGCGATCTTTTCCATCAACGCTGAAAACATCTTCATGGCGAGAAAACCATGCCTCGAACGTGATTGAATGCTCTGGGTCATAGGAAAATTCAGAAATACTATTTCCTAAAGATTCCACGAGCAGTTCGGGTCTGGCAGATTGCGAACTAATGCTCTCCCTGTTGGTCAATACTGCTTGCAACATCTTGGATTGCACATCTAGTAATTCTTGAATCTTTTTTTCGTTTGATGTCGCCATTGTTTTTTCTCAATATCATACGCGAGAGAAAATAAAAATAAAAATATTCACGCAAACCAATATCCTCGTCGCCAAAAATTGTTGTGATCTTATTGACAAAAAACGGAATTTATAAGAATATATAATAAATCGTTTATTAAAAAAATCCATTAATTTAATTAAATACAAAGAAAATGAAAGTAAAACACGTTTTATCACCGACGATGTCAAAAGCCCAGAAGTTTCTCCAGCCGGAAAAAGAATGCGTTTTCCCTCTAACCATCTTGTAGTTCAATCTTGATGTTGGCATGATTGTCATCATCAGGGGTGTCAGAGGTTTCGTATTTCCAGGGTTGTCAACATAGATGAATTGGATATATATTATTGGACTACAAAAAGAATACTTGAATGCATTTAATGATGCATGAAATGTATTGTCTGAAATGTCAAAAGAATGGCTTCCCTTCAATTTGACTGCCTCCCTGTTATTTTAAAAGGGCGACGTGCATGCAACAATTTACTGACTGAACAAAAACGAAAACAAATAAATGAATGTGCCTAAAAAATACAAAACACAATATTAATTAAAAATGAGTGTGCTTATATTGACAAGAATATAAACAATAAAGTTTAACTTTTGTGCAAAAGTGAAATACTTTTGCAAAATTTGAAATATGAGATAGGATTCAGCAGTATGTTTGAAAAAGAGTAAATTTTTTTTTTACTTTTGTACAAAAGTGTGTTATTGAATGTAGTTAAGGTTTTAATGAAATTCAAATTGCCAGCAATGAAATGCCCACCCAATATTGGACGTGTTTTTTTCTAAGCCCCGGGAAAATTGGACGAAAAAAACGATGAGTAGGATTAACAATTTGCATGTTAAATCCAACAACAACTAATCCCCAGGGGTGCTTAGCTTAAACCCAGAGAACTCTCGGGGCTTAGCTATTGCAGAGGATAAAAACTGTGCTACCACTGAAGTATAGAAACTTCAAAACTGACATTTTGCCATGTCAAATAATTATCAATTTTGTTTGGTTTGGTTGAGCTTTTGGTCTAAGTGTGTCAGTTGTTTTCCTGGCGACCATGTCAACCTAACCTAACCTACCTTTTAATATACATTCCGCAACATAACACCAAATCAATTTCAACATTTTCCGCTTTTGTATTGCCTCTATGGTGTCGTAGATTTTTTCCACCTCGCCATGAGCACAAACGTTCTACAGCGATTTTCATTTTTGCTTCTATTTTATGTATATTAAAATTTTACTGTGAAATTATTACTAAATAAAAAAAGTATTTCCCCAAGTTGATATTCGTTCAATTAACAAGAATTGAATGAACTACAAAACAAAGGTTTCTCTGAGAAAATTGTTTTCGGCTGCGTTTTTTTGTACACGGGAGCAACCCAATACAGATTCTCTGCTACATCCTAGGCATACTCAATCTTCTTGATCGTCGTCTGCTCTTGCTCAGACCTATATTCCTAATGACATAGGAACTGAGCGTCCCGTCCCGAATAAGCAACTCGTCCACTAATATCATATCACCAGTGACCGACGAATGGGGTAGTTTTCAAGTAGTTGAATTCTATGTACCACTGTATTTGTGAAAATTAAAATTAAAAGAAAATCACATCGGCTAAAAACAATTTCCAAAATACTTGATTTGAATTTTCAAATTATTTGATTCACATTTTTTTCTATAAATAATAATTAACTTGGTTCTTTTTATGTTATTTTAATAGAAAAGTAATTTAAATTCAATAAATATATCGAAATTACACAAAACAAATCAACCCGATGATTTTTAGAAGAATGAGAATGAGGCAAACAGTGATGTTTATTTTTTTCTTGCATTACAGCTATTCTTCAAATGTCATCTTGCAAATTAATAATGCTACCAAGTATTGCACTAAGCGCCTTGGTCGTTTTTTTCAACCAATTCCCCCGGGCTTGCAAAAAAACGCACCTATTATTATTTCCATTGTCATTGCCTCAAATATTGCAAGTGGAGCCACAGTGTAGGCTATGCATAATAAGCATCAGTATAAGCTACCCGTTTAAAAACCTGCGCAATCAGAACTTAAGACGTTGAACACACCTTGCGTGTGAGTGTACCTTCAAGAAAATACGTCAAAAAATTAGAATTTCCTGCATTTACTTTGGTATGGCAATTTTGGTCTGGCCCTGCTATTGCTTTGCTATAAGAAGCAAACTTTCTTTACAAGTTTTTGTAGCAAGTGTGTATTTATTTTCGTTTAAATGGAAAATTATGCAATTTAAAAATAAACTATTGCATCAACTGAAAACCTAATCTATATGAAATAAAAAAAAATTGAAACTGAAAAACATTGATTTGCTTGCAAAAAATTGTTATTAATAAAAGTTTTTGGAAAGTTAAACCCACCAAACGAATTAATTTTTTTTCCTATACAACTTGTCTCGTATTCAAGTTAGTAGAGTAGAGAAGTACGTCGGTCGAGTTTTTCCTTTCGCCTTCGCCGCCGAATGCGAATGTGTAGGTGAATTAAGTTGGTTGTGTCGGTCTGATATCTTATACGAACGTGGAAAATTGATTCAGTTTTTTTTGTTGTAAAAAATGCCGTCCACCACACTGTGTGTATATCGGGAAAATTAAATATGGCGTCGCGGGTTGGAACCAGAACCAGTTTTCTGCTCTTTGTTTAGGGGATTGATTAAAAAATCACGAACAAATCTTCCCCGAAAAAACCAGAAATCACAAGGATCTATTGGGCCCTTCGATTTCGCCTTTAATAAGATGTCTTGGGCACAAATGTCCGCCGATCTGTTTTGCGTGTGATAAAAAGCTTTAATTCTACTTAGCACTTAGCTAAGATCTAAAGAAAATAAAAGTAGCAAGTGAAAAAATATTTTTTTTTATCTGTTCTGGTTTCTGGGCAATAAGTCGTCCGTCGCCGACGTCGCGTTTGCTTTGTGTGGTCGTAGTTGAGCTGAGGCTGAAGTGAAAAATAAGATTTCAATACATACCGACTACAATCGCTGAAGAGATTTGAAGATGCCGATGGCTGCGGTATACGTGAGGCGGTCTCGTCGAAAAGGTGCAAACCGAATCGCCTTGCCCTCGAGAGCATCTGGTAAGTTGGTTTTTCGGTTGGTCCATCTCACCAGAGTCTTGTCATTATATAGCTATATAGAAAAGTGTGTGTAATATGCCGTGCATGGAACTGGATCTCTTGAAAGTTCCACACTCTGATTATGTGGAAATCGATCCATTCGGTTCACTGATTGGTGTTTTATATGTTTCGATAAATGTACCTACATAAAAGAAAATTTATGTAAACTTCCCAGCTATGGAATTATTTTGTGAGAAAAAAAATTAAAAACCCACTCATGTGTTCATTATTCTCGTTTTAAAGAAACCACATTTAAATACCTACATACATCTTAACAGGAAAAGCAGCATTTGCATTTTTTTAGGTATCTAATGATTTGCATTTATTCAAAAGATTCGCACACACAATTTATGTTAGATAAATACTTAAAATCTTTATTTGGAATAAATAACACTATGTGGGAAGGAACTTGATAATGCTCCATTCAAGTGCAGTGAACCGCAGATAAATGCGTTAAGGCAGGGCAGCAAATTTGGGTTTAAATTAAAAATTAACTTTGACTCTTGGTCGGTGAAGCATACCTATTTAGTATTTGCTAAAAGCTATACGTTTGCGTGCGCATCATTAATATTCTCATAAAGGCTATTGCAAAATAATATTTTGTACCTACCTCCCTAATTATGTACCTACATACTTAGGTATAATAATTCTTCAAAAACAAAACTCTTTTTTGCTCGAAATAATATTTGTTGGCAAACAAAAATCTCAAGATATGTATAAACATAATGTAGGCATTATACATACATATTTATAATGAGTCATTTGTATTATTGAATGTTACTTTTTTTGTTTGGGTTATTTTTTTTTTTTTTTTTTTTTTTATATGTAGCCAGGTAGGTGGTATCTATCTGAAATTTTCCAAAAGCCAGTTCAGTCAGTAAACGTTTACAATATTTTCTCCGTCAGAAAAAGATCAATCGAATCCAAATATTTAATTTCTTAGTATACATACATACGTACATGTATGAAGTATGAACACCTTAAAACAGAATTTAATTAGAGAAATCCCTTTTATATATACATTTATTACATTTCAGATATCTCGGGAACCGGAACTAAAAGAATTTGCCAATTCAGAAAAATAAGATTTTGTCAAATTTTGCTCCGTCAAAAAGTGAAAGCGATTACAATTTTTTTTCCTTATTGCCTATTGCCGACCGCCACCAGTAACCAGCCCCTTTCAAAGAAAAGCTTTGTAAATAAGAAATCTATAGACCTACTTCTCTGCTTATTGCCTTATAACAATTTGACATGTCTTCCTTATAATCACCCCTATCACCTCTGGTAGCAAAGTTCCGAATGTTTTGTTACGCTACGATTATAAATTCTAAATCATAAGCCCCGAACGAAATCAAAACAGCATTTGCCTCACAGAAACCTCTTTTTTCATCTGATTTACGTCAAAATATGAGAAAAAAGTCGATTTCAGTTTTTGTTGTTACAATTTTTAAAATAAATGAGGAAAATACCAAAAGAAAACGTAAAAGCCTTTTATATTGAATGCGGATTGTAATTACTAGAGTTGTACCGAATAGTGATTTTGGCCGGATAACGGATCCTGAATATTCGGCCAGCAGCTAGGCCGGATAGCCGAATATTCAGCGGCCGAAAATCTGCCAAAATGAAAAGTAGGTATAATAGCTTGGTGGTCTGATACTCAAATCAGACTGTTACAAGTAAAACCAATTCAAACATGCTTTTTTTCCTTCTCCTCCACTTCCACAAGATATTCTTATTTTTTACACTGCAAATATATAGCGCATTTGTTGTTATACGAAAACAAACGTAATCGCTTATTATTTATTTAAAAAGATCTTGGAGTTATTTTTGACCCCAAACTAAACTTTGTTAACAACATCAAGCAAACTCCATGTTAGGTTTCATATACGGAAGCGGTTTTTATTTAAATGATCCTTATACATTAAAATCCTTTTTCTTTGCTTATCGATTCTTGAGTATTGCTGCGTAGTTTGAAATCCATATTACAATATCTATATACTATTAGAATCGCAAGTATTAACAAAAAAATCACTATATTAGTAATAAACAAAATGAGATGGAACATCGAAGTGTCTTCTTATAAAGTAAGATGCTAGCTTATTGGCATCCAGACATTGGAAAATCGTCACAAGATATTCCTGATCTGTTAGCTCTAATCGATCCATACGCTCCTTCGCATGATCTCAGAACTAGAACCATGTTTCATGAGATTGTTCGTAGATTTAGTTATACCCCCAATGAGCCTATAACTCGCAGTGTTAGGGAAATCAATAACACTTCGAGTTACATAGATTTTAACTTTCATTTTAGTAGAAGTGCATTTAAAAATATGATGGAGTATTTAACAAACTATTAGTTATTTACTTATTTTAATTATTATTTATTGTATATTAGGTTTTTTTATTTTCTATGTTAAATGTATAATTAATTAGTCTAATCTAAGTATTATTATAAACTCTAATTGATGAAAAAAAAAATAAAACAACTACCTACCCGGTATTCGGCCGGATATAAATAAATTATTCTGCTCCGGCCGGGTATTAAAAAAGGAGCTGGATAGGCCGGATACCGAATACCTACCGGATATCCGTCACATCTCTAGTAATTACTTTGTTTTCCCTTTGATTATTGAAAGTTAATACATATTTTTACATTTAATTTTGTAATTAAACTTACATTTATCGTTTAGTTAAATATTTTTGCGCTTTCAATAGACTACTATGAACATTACTGTTCGTAGGAAAAACAGTCAAACTTCTTATTCATTCGGGACCAGTGATGCCAATTTCCCCGAACTCCGAATTTCGTAGGAAATATTTTTAGTAGGACGGGACCTATAATACATTTTGTAGGGATTCGTACTGCAAATACATTACGATGGGGCGTAATAGGTCTGTTTGCTATCTTGTGAATTTGTACGAATTCTATACGTTCAAAAAGTTGCAAATTCTTACTACAAGAATTTTTGTGTAAAAATCGTCAAAGAATCAAGACAGCAAGATTGTTTTGCCATTTCATTGTGTTAGTGATGGGCACACTCGAAAGATATGAGAACTTGAGCAAAAAGTTCAGTATTGGGAACCAGAATGAAATATTTTATTTAAAAACTAAAGACAAACAGGAATAAAGAAAAAAAAACGCAGTACAGAAAACAAATAATCAAGAAGAGGAAAATTTTAATATATGTTCACTGGAATTATGGAGTCTTTTCTCATTTTATTCTATAGAATATTTTTGTTGTGTGAACTATTCTTTGTATTGCGTGTTGTATTTCTATTTTTCGATTATTTTTTTGGCTTATTTTTGGTATGTCTGGAGTGTTCATTCAATTATGCCCATTGCTACGTTATTTTTTTGTGCCCTCTGACGTTTTATACACAAATGTGGCCCATTTGCGTTTGTTTACTTTGTTGCAAGATTCACAAAATTTGTTTGACAGTTGTTACACTTCTTACTACAAAAAAGATACCAAACACACCTATTATAAGGTATAAATGTCAAAATTTGCATTATATGTGTAGGGTAGATTCGTCTATTAACGGGCCCCTCCAGTAGCCGGCCCTTTAAAAGAAAAGCGTTGTAATTAGGAAATCTAAAGACCCACTTCTCTGCTTAGAGCCCTATAACTATTTGACATCTTCTCATTATATCAAATGTTTCATTAATTGTACAGTACTTTCTGAGTTATTAGTTAATCAAATGTGCAACCCTGCCGGGAAAAATTATTTACACATGATAACTGTTGGAAACACTAGTAAACATTGTACCAAAATTTAGTGATTTTTATATTGATTTTATATGGGGCTTATATTGTAAAAGAGTACTACATATATTTCAATTAAAATTGGCCGTTTTTAAGGGGCCATAGGAAACACAATAAGATGGAGCTTATTAAAATCGGCCCCCGACCCGTCTGAAAATAGGCAATATTTAGTTTTTTGAGAAAATTACAAAAATAAATGAGCAATAACACGAACATTGCAGAAAAAACGGCCTTTAAAAATCACTACAATCCAGTATTCGGCCACCTTTTTGTACGAAGAAACTACTGGGCCGAAATAACTTTTTTTTTTTTGAAAATGCTATAAAAAAAACTACTGAATATTTTCTCAAATTTCTTCTTTTATTTGAAAGTACAATCCTTCCGGTTAATAATGGAAAATAATTTCATTCAAATGGCTGCCTCGGCTGGCCATGCAGTAGCCTACACGATCGGTCCAACTTTTAAGCACATTTTCGATTGTGTGCAGCTGTATTTCACCAATGGCTTCACGAATATTGTCCTTTAAGGCGTCAATTGTCTCTGGCTTGTCGGCGTAACACTTATCTTTTACGGCACCCCACAAATAATAGTCCAACGTGTCAAATCGCAGCTCAGGGGTGTCCAAACGACATCAGCTCTGCGGTTGATAATGCGATCTTAAAAAACAGGGCGCAAAACATCGAGTGTAGCTTCGGCTGTGTGGCACGTAGCTCCGTCCTGTTCCAACCAAATATTGCCAATATCCTCCTCTTCAATTTTTGTGAACAAAAATTCGTTCAACATGGCCCGATAACGATCGCCATTGACTGTAACGGCCACTCCTAAATGGCCCAATTATGCCTCTGGACCAAAATCCGCACCAAACAGTGACTCGTTTTGGGTGTATCGGCTTATCAATGTATGTGTGCGGGTTTTCTGTGCCCCACTTGCGACAATTTTGCTTGTTTACATACCCGCCAAGATCAAAATGAGCTTCATCTGAAAAGATGATTTTTTTTGGCAAAATCGTCATCTTCTCTAAGTCGATCGCAGGCCCACTTAGCGAAGTGAAAACGCATTGGATGGTCAGTTGGCTTCAACTCTTGAACCAATTGGACTTTGTATGGCGTCATACCAAGGTCTTTATGCAAAATTCGTCTCAATGATGTCTCCGAAATGTTCAATTGTTGAGAACGACGGTGAATTGATGTTGATGGCGCTTCACGCACACTTTCTGCCACAGCAGCAATATTCTCGTGTGAACGAACTGTTTTGGCTTTTCACTCTTTGGTTTATCGATGAGGATGCCAGTTTCTTTCACTTTTTTCACAAGATAACGAACATCCGTACGCAATTTTCGCACACATTCTGCAACATTACCATGAGTAATGTCGCAATATTCCCCAGCGTTGTTCAAGCGTATAGACAACCATATTCGTTCAGCGGAAGGATAAAACTAATTACCTGTCAAATCAGGCATGAGCTAAGTGTTACCATTCACGAAATAAGCACTAGTTGAAAAAAAAAAAGTTAGATGGCGGACCCTTTATTATAAAAATGGTTCTTGTATTAACCGGTGGGCCTAATTTAGGAACATAACTGGCCGTATAAAGGACACTTTGTGTTCGGTTACTGAGGAATATGACTTTTTGATGAAACCTTAATAAATAATTGTTAAATATAATTCACATTTTGGTTTATTTTCATCGGTTAAGCGATGAAATAAAGAACCATTTGTTTTAAGAATTAATCGCAAATAAATGTTGATATTTGCAGCTTCTGCCCCAAATTTTCTATGAAAAATGCTTTAAGGGGCCGGCTTCTGGCGACTACCCTATTTGACAGCAAAGCTTAGCAATTTTGTAATTTGGTTCAGTTCATATATCTGATTTACACTCTGCCAATTGGCACAAATTAGCAACAATTTCTGGTCCAGAACTAAAAATTTGATAGTTTTGGGCAAAAGAGAGCGCTCTTGAGAGAGTAAAATATTTCCCATTTCTAACAATTACTTGCCTATTTCTGCCCAATAAATTTTTGTAGACACCAATTTTTGGGCAGAAAATTTACAATTGCCAGTTTGACGTTTCTTATAAAAGAAAGAAAAAAAAATCTCGTGGTGTTGTGGGAAAATAGTTGTTGAACAAATAATTTAATTTAGAAGCATTAAAATACAAAATAATTACTTTGAAGAGATATAAGTGTGAGTTTTTAAAAGAGGCAGAAAATTGTACTCAAACTCTTTCAGACATTTTCTGACTTTATTTCTTAATGGGAGAAATTCATCCCCACTCTTTAAAATTCTATAAGCTGCCAATTTCTGCCCAAAAAAAGGCTGGATGAGACCTAAAGTAAACAAAAGCAAATTGGCCTTATTTGTGTGTAAAACGGCAGTGGACACAAAGACGGAAAGTACCGATGATGTCCAACACTCCAGACACGGAATACAAAGAATAGTACACAAAACAAAAATATTTCATAGAATAAAATGAGAAAACACTCGAGAATTCCAGTGAACAAATATTAACATTTTCCACTTCTCGATTATTTGTGTTTTTTTCTGCGTTTTTTCTTTATTACTGTTTGTCTTTAATTTTCAATGGAAATATTTCATTAAGTTCACAAATAATGAACTTTTCATTTCTTTCGAATGTGGCCATCAGTAACACAAGGAAATGGCAGTACAATCTTGCCGACTTGGCGCTTTGATAGTTTTTATACCAGTTACCCACACAAATTCCTGTAGTAAGAATTCACAACTTTTTTAACGTAGGGGAAGTTTTTCTCCTCCACTTTAAAAGTCTTTGAATTCAAACAAATTCACAAGATACAAACAGACCTATTAATCCAAAAAATAGCGGCGAAGACACAGTGCGCACTTCAGATTTCATTGACCGATAGTTTGATGGGTCTCTTAATTAACATACCTACATGGGAACGCAAACAAAGATTGTTTTTAATTGCGCGCGCACTAAAGGCGTTTTGACTACACTTAATAGCCGTGTTTTATTATCGCCAATAACCCATATGGTTCACCCAGTAAAAATATAACGATCTGAGTTATGTACTGATATGTACCCTCTGTTCGCCGAATTTAGTACTAATATTTGCAAACCCAGATAGAAACCCCCATAGAAACCTGGATCTTGTGTTGTTTTTGTAATACGTGTTAAAAAATAACTCAGACCCAGACCCGTAGATAATAAAACGCAGCTAATATGATAAAGCACAGTGCGAGTATTAGGGAAATAGGGAAGGATTTAAAAGGAGATACCGGTGTACATTGGTTTTGAAGTTCAGAATATTAACACAAACCCAAGAGTTGACAAAAAGAACCTTTGGTTCTCAAAAAACACACGACGGCCATTTAGCTTATGTTGTTGTCTGTGTCTGAAAATAAATTTGAGTATTCTTTTAATTTTAAAAATAACAAATTGCATACAAAACGAGAATTCACAACAGAAACATCGAAGTTAAAACAAAAAATTGGTGATTCAATATCTATATTAGGCCTTTTTCTTTTTTAGTTCAGAGCAAAGTCTGAGTTGTCAAAAAATTTGTTTGTGTTCCTTTTTAACTCAGAGCATGTAGAGCTGCAAATGCGTGTTTCCTTGTTCGTTCTGAACATGTCGCACTCGACGTGCGCGAACATAAATGACTGAGCAAGTGAGTAAATTGCTGAACGCACCCACCAAATGCCATGTTGGCGAAAGAAGTTGATGGCTTGTTGATTTTCTTTATCTGGTGTGTATCAGTGTACAAAAAGGGTAGGTATTGCTTTTTATGGTTAAAAATGAAAATGTATTCAAGAGTGTTTAAAAACATTCGACTTCTGGCTTCCGTCAAGAACAGACGGGGTTTTACACTCTCGTCTCATTAGCTAAAAAGTAACTGTGTTTTATAATTTAATTCTTGCTATAGCAGTAATAAGTAACAAAAATTATTTAAAACTATCATAAGTAACAAAATAAAAGTGAACCGTACTGAAATCATGAAACAAATATAAAGGTGTCCATTACGTCCCGATAAAAGCCGAAGTAGAAGTCAATCCGTAACTGTCATGTTTCACATAATCATCACTTCTTGACCACACATCATCCACATATGTATGATGCTGTACCGTAACGGAAGCATCCCCAGGATGCATAATGACTGCACATATCAGTCATTGCCTACATCATAAAAACATCTGATATAACTCAAACGAGCACATCACACATCGTACGATGGACGATGCTGTACAGTAACAAGGAATCCTTTGGATCAGCGCATTAGCCGTCCATAACCGACAAACGAAATTATCCGTTAATCAACTACTGCTCATAACAGTTACCTATAACTGTATGGAAGCAAGCGTCAGATGAACAAACAGTCTCAACATTCCACATTTATTTCGCATTATGCAGAAAGGACTCCTCCTCATCAACATACTTTACAATTCTATATATTCTTCTGTCATAAAATAGTGTAAAAAAACACAAATCGTGCTCAGTAAAAAATGAATTCCATACAAAATTGTAACCTTTAAAAAGTTAATTTCTATAACTAATTTTTTCACATAAGTACAAAATCACATGTCTTATTTAAAGTATATAGTGCGTTTGCACTCTCGCTCATTTATACGTTATATATATGTTCATGTATTAACGATGTAGTAATTATTTTGAAGAAAACGCAAATAATAATTTAATATTATTTTTGTTTTTGTTTTTGTGGACTGTATGGGTTGAAGCCAAATTGAAGATTTTAATGACCTGTAGTCCAAAATGCGTTTCGCGAAATGTGTTTGTATATATGTATATATTTATTTTAGGTTAGTTTTAGGTGGCACTACGCCACAAGTTACCGATGCACTGTCTCTGTGAAAGAGCAGTTCCACTACTTAATTATAAACATTAGATGACAACACGTCACAAGTTACTGATACATTGCTCGTGAGCAAAGCAGTTCAACTATACAAAATTACAACGACCAAGAGGTGAGCAACTACATTAAAGACAAAGCAGGCAATACTTAATAGCCGCATTATAATATCCTAAAGCAATCGAGAAACACACACCTTTGTAAAACCATTTTGTAAAAGACTCAATAAGGAAAATCAAATCAAAAGTGTGTTTAAAAAACATATTAGTGTTCAGAGCTCGCTTTGTTTGGAACAAGTTCAGTGCATAGTCTATGTGTTCGAACTCTGTTCAGTGCTCTGCTCTGAACGATAAAAGAAATACGTCTATTGAAGACAGAATAAAGGAAATTCTTTAAAAACATCGATGTTTTCTGTTCGATAATTATTAACATTGATGAGTATTCGTTATTTTTCTCAATATCGCTCATCCCTACCTGAGATCTCATGTGACTTCGACAGTTTATTCATTGGGGGCGTTTACTCACTTATATGATATCTCGGATACCAAACTACCCGAGTAAATTTGTGAGCGAATCAGATAGGTTAACTGAAAATCATAAACCAGAACAAAACTCATACCAAATGAAGTTTGCACTCAGCTGTTCTATATACATTTGTTCTCGGTTAGCTAATTATTCCAATTTTTTTCGTATAACTCAAGATAACTTTCAGGAGTACGCTGTTTTTTCAGCAGATGTGCTT
This sequence comes from Philhelius pedissequus, assembly GCA_910595825.1. NCBI lineage: Eukaryota > Metazoa > Arthropoda > Insecta > Diptera > Syrphidae > Philhelius > Philhelius pedissequus. The sequence continues at coordinate 15,957,355 of OU343161.1, read as the reverse complement.
TTGCACGTGTTAAGTGGATCAATTGTTGCAAATGGGTACATTCAAATGTCGGTACGATATCCTATCTAAGATAGGTTAGTATCCACATAAGTTCCTGAACAACCAACACAGGATAGGTTAAATTTCTATGGACTTTTGCATATATTTTTGACATTTCTCATAGGATACAAAAGTATACAATTTTTTTCGCATAGTTCGAGATTTTTTCTGGCAGCAGCTGTTTTGTCATCTGGGATTACAACAACACCAACCTATCCGGATAGGTTCGGTTCTTGAATGAGCCCATTCAAACAACCACGTTCACGGTTAAAATCAGACTCCCCATGTTTCTGGCGACCTACCTTGAACTTCTTGGTTTAACTTCCAAAATACATTACTCAGTTTTGACCTACTGAGTTGCATTCTGGAAGTTGACTTGTTCCAATGAGTCATTGTGTCACAATAAGAAAGAAACTAAACATTATGCATTATAGTTAATAATTATGGATTCTGGGTTTAAAGAACACGGAATTTGTTAACCAAGGTGACTTCAGGTCTTAACGAACAAAGCAAAAGTAATTGATTTCTTTGACCAATGGAAAACCACATAAATATATACATATATTTTTTTTTGATCGGATCCGTATAACGATAGATTACAGAGTTACTAAATTTAATTCAGATACAAGAGAATACCACCGATAATGTCGCGGTTGGGGGCTGCTAAATCAAACAATTACTTTCCGGAAGTCGAATGCCCTTTGGGGCCGCATAAACTACTTTTCTGTCAAACTGTCTCACTGTTGGCATGTCCCCAGCCACATGCATTAAATAAATAATAAATAAAATGTATGTAGCAAAAAAAACGCCAAAAATTTGAATATATTTGAATTGACGGTGTTTGTTGTTTTGTAATTAACTAAGGAAATGATATAGTTAAATCTGGTGACAATGAATTGCTATCTTACTTTTATCAAAGGATTAAATGTATTTAAAATATAGGGTAAATAAGATTTGCGCATAATTATCGGCGGACATCTTTATTTTTATTTCTTCGTAGAAGATTTAACAATTCCTATTTAATTTAAAATTGAACTGTGTTCCTTAAAATTTAAAGCTATGTAACTTTTATCCCACCCAGATAATGTTCTGGAGCCATTACTTCAAAATATGCCTACTGTCGGAGCTGCTCCTTCTGGAACTGGTGGTCCAAGCGTTTCCGCCGCCACTGCTGGTTCAAGTTCATCATCTAGCTCTGTAAATTCTACAAATGCATTCAATACAAGCGGTAACACAAATGCGCCATCGACATCATCGTCATCCACATCTACTTCCTCAAATTCTTCGTCATCATCATCAACATCTACCACCACTGCAGCATCCACATCTTCCTCATCGTCTGCGACGTCTTCAAATAGTGGCAGTGGCCCAGCCGCAACCAGCAGCAGTTCTTCAGCTATCAATTGCATAAGTATTATTAAAACAAAAGAAATTTAAAAGAATATTAAGTCCTTACATTTAAAATTCCTTTTCTAGACAGCACAAATTCCATGACCAACACAAGCAGTAGCACAGCTGTTAATTCAAGTAAGTTTTTTCATAATAAAATCTCTAAGTATTACACAAATAAAACATATTTTTAATCTCTTTGAAGCTGCGTCATCGAGCTTTGTCTTGCCTTCAACGTCAGCCAATGCAACTGCAGTTGCCGCAGCAGCTGCAACAGTAAGCAGTTGTTCATCATTAGGATGTTGCCATCAGTCACCGTATGATCTGCGTCGTAAGTTACCATCTTCTAGCCATGAGCAGTGGTGCGTTGCTAGCACGAGCAGTGCGGCTGGCAGTGCTACGGCATCATGTTCGGCAGCTACTGTCCCGACTGCAGGTCCTTCATCAAGTGTTGTGGCATGTGGTGGCAACTTTAATTCTCATTATCACGCAATCACTCCATCGACGTCTACGTCTGCCTCATTAAACTGTGAAGAAAGCTGTTATATGCTACCAGCGCGAAAACGATCTAAGAGAATGTACACCGCTACAAGTACAGAAACCAGCGGTCCAACTGCTGCCCACTATTTACAATACGAGATGCCTGATGAAGTGCTTCTCACAATATTTTCCTACTTACTAGAACAAGACCTGTGTCGTTTATCTCTGGTTTGCAAGCGTTTCAATACAATCGCCAATGATACGGAACTGTGGAAACGCCTCTATCAATCAGTTTATGAGTATGATCTGCCGCTTTTTAATCCAGAAATATGCAAATATGTATTTATAAAGGCGGAAGATTCAGATTATGCTAATCCTTGGAAAGAGAGCTTCCGACAACTTTATCGTGGTATTCATGTGCGCCCTGGTTATCAGGATAAAAAGTTTAAAGGCCGCCACATAATTCACTTCAATACAATTCAGGCAGCTCTTGATTATCCAGATGATAAAATACCACATGGTTCTTCAAATAACCCAGCTTTAAATGCAGCTGCCAATATTGGAATGCCGAATAGTATTTCTGGCCTCAGTTCACAGCAGAACGCTGCCAACTTGTACGGAGCAGATGATAATGTCAGCCCGGAAAATGTAGGCACATTAATATTTTTGCATGGTGGTCATTATAAAGGTGAATATCTATTCATCGATTCGGATATAGCTTTGATTGGTGCGGCACCGGGAAATGTAGCAGAGTCAGTAATTTTAGAACGAGAGGCAGGATCCACAGTGATGTTTGTCGAGGGTGCAAAGTATGCCTATGTCGGATATATTACTCTCAAATTTTCCCCCGATGTAACATCGACAGTTTCACACCACAAGCACTATTGTCTAGACATTGGCGAAAACTGTAGCCCTACTGTAGACAATTGTATTGTGCGGAGTTCATCAGTAGTTGGAGCAGCAGTTTGTGTAGGGGGTCTGAATGCCAATCCAGCAATAAGGAACTGTGACATCAGTGACTGTGAAAATGTTGGACTTTATGTTACTGATTATGCCCAGGGCACCTACGAACACAACGAGATTAGTCGTAATGCACTAGCTGGAATATGGGTTAAAAATTTCGCTAGTCCCATTATGAGAGAAAACCACATACATCATGGACGCGATGTTGGAATATTTACATTCGAAAACGGAATGGTAAAATCTCTAATATTAATTTGAGAAATTGAAACAAAATTAAATTCTTAAATTCTCTTTGCAGGGATATTTTGAGAAAAATGACATTCATAACAACAGAATAGCTGGATTTGAGGTTAAAGCTGGTGCTAATCCGACAGTGGTCAAATGTGAAATTCATCATGGTCAAACTGGTGGCATTTATGTTCATGAGAATGGACTCGGACAGTTCATTGAGAACCGTATACATTCCAATAATTTTGCTGGTAAGAAAAAACATTCTAATAAATTACATAATATATATTTTTGAACAAAATAATGTGGACCCGGTAAAAATGGAAATGCGAACTGGCAATTATCGGTCAAAATTCCTCGTTATATTTATGTTGCAATTCAGATTTACGAATGGTTGTTCTTTCTTCAAGCGTTACTCGTTTGTTTTTAAACATCGATATTTTGTTAATGCATTTTTTGAAAAATAATAACGCGTTCAAAAATCGATTAAAAATTGAATATATTATAAATTCAAAATACCTTTATTATTTTGAAAATTGTAGCACTGTTTTTCATCGTAACATTCTTTTACCTTTTTGTGCCTATGAGCTACATATATATCGTACTAAGCGGAAATGGAACTATACAATTTCTGATATATAGTTGTGAAGCGTAGTTCCGCTTATCTGCAATCGTCGTGTGCGGTCTAACCCTTATAAGCATGAGATTATTGACAAATGATTTCAGCTTATTTTAAGTCAATGTTTAGAATCCTAACATCGATGCTGCGATGTTTCACATGCTTCAAAATCGATGTTGAAACATAAATATTTTTTTCGTCCAACATCGATCTTTTGCTCATCCCTACATTTTCATGTCAGTGTTTTGTGTTTCCTGCCTTACACATACACATCTACTCACATTAAATTCCAGAATCAAGAATTTAGTGTTAACTTGTTCGATTGGAATCCCGGATGGGAAAGTTATTCTTATAACCTTTCGAGAAGGACATAAGAGACACCATGTATCGCATGATTTTGACATTAAGGCCCGTTTGCTGATGCGCATCATAAATATTAATGTTCAACTTAAAACGCTTATGGGCTACTTTTTCCTGTGCGTAAACTGTCACATAAGTGGTTATGTAGAACTTAAATGCTTAAGTTGAGTGTCAGCTTCGGATGAATTTGGGACGCGTTGCTGTGATTTTGAAATTTTAAACGCATACTTCAATTGTTTTTGAAAGAATGTCCGATTGATGAATAGGAATCAGGTTATCATGATACAAAATTAGTACATTCCATAAAAATCGGAGGAAATTTTTCTCCGGCCGGTTACGATGTTAGGACTGATTTTTTAAATATTTTGTGCGTATTCAAGGTGTTATGACTACCCTTAAAATGTTTAAACACAGTGCGAATGATTAGGAAAATGGGATAGGATTAGACAAGAGATGCCGATGCACATTGGTTTTGAATGTCTGAATCGCAATGGAAGGAAAACATTTGCCCGGGTAAAGAATTCCACACTCGTGTAGTTCGGCTGAAGAAGCAATTTCTATGTACGCTCGATGTTGGGCTTAAGGGTAACTGATGAGCATTCCTAAAAGACCCAGTATTACGGTCGAATAGTTTTACGGGAGGAATTTCATTATAAGATTGTCTTTAAGAATAGCGATAGAACATAGATACAATTAGCTCTAAAGATCTGATCTAAATTGTTTAAATTGGCACCAATTTCTGCCAATTCTTTTTCCAGACTTGTAAATTTGGTTGTTTTGAGCAGAAGAGAGCGCTCTTTTGAGAGAGTGAAATTGTTCCCTGTCTGACAATTTCTGCCCAGTAATTTTTTGTGGGCAGCAATTTGCGTGCAGAAACATTACGTTAAGTTGACGTTTATCATAAAAAAAAACGTCTCGTGGTTGCTGTGGAAAAATATTTGATGACTAAATAAATAAATTTAGAAGTACTAAAATACAAAATTATAAATGAGATAATAAATACCTAAATCTCAAATCTACTGTGCCAACACAAAATTCTTTCCTATCTTTCTATTCCTTCTAAAAAGTGCCGTGCAATTCAGGTTGCATTTAAAAGGCCTTAGGTCTTACAGGCATATAGTTAAAATTATTATTATTATTCTTAAAACGGAATATTGTATAAAGAACCAAAATGTTGTGTATGATAGTTTTTCACCCTTACATAGAAAAACCCTTTTAACTGTTTCGCATTTCGTTCATGTTTTTTTTTTTTTTGTTTTGTTTCACAGGCGTTTGGATAACTTCCAACAGCAATCCCACTATTCGAAAGAACGAAATCTACAATGGACATCAAGGAGGTGTGTATATTTTTGGTGAGGGTCGTGGGCTCATTGAGCATAATAATATTTATGGAAATGCTCTGGCTGGCATTCAAATACGCACCAATAGCGATCCAATAGTCCGCCACAACAAGATCCATCATGGCCAGCATGGAGGAATTTATGTGCATGAGAAGGGACAGGGTCTGATTGAGGAAAACGAAGTATATTCCAATACATTGGCTGGCGTATGGATCACAACTGGAAGCACTCCAGTCCTCCGGCGGAACCGTATTCACTCTGGCAAACAGGTAATTAAAAATATACTTATACAAAATAACTTTTTAAACAATTACCATAATGCAATTTTGGTGCTCTTTAGGTTGGTGTGTATTTTTACGATAATGGACACGGCAAGCTAGAGGACAACGACATTTTTAACCATTTGTACTCGGGCGTTCAAATACGAACAGGAAGCAATCCAGTAATAAGAGGAAATAAAATATGGGGTGGCCAAAACGGAGGGGTATTAGTCTATAATGGTGGCCTAGGACTTTTGGAGCAAAATGAAATTTTCGATAATGCCATGGCTGGGGTTTGGATAAAAACCGATTCAAACCCAACATTAAAAAGGAATAAAATTTATGATGGGCGTGATGGTGGCATTTGCATATTTAACGGTGGCAAGGGCATTTTAGAAGAGAACGATATTTTCCGAAATACTCAAGCCGGTGTACTGATCTCAACGCAAAGTCATCCCATCTTGAGAAGAAATCGAATATACGATGGACAAGCAGCCGGAGTTGAAATCACAAATAATGCCACAGCTACACTAGAGCATAATCAAATATTTAAAAATAAATTTGGAGGATTGTGTCTGGCAAGCGGAGTCCAACCTATTGTTAGGGGTAATAACATCTTTAACAATGAGGATGAAGTCGAGAAGGCGGTATCGGGGGGACAATGTTTGTACAAGATCAGCAGTTACACTTCCTTTCCCATGCATGATTTCTATAGGTGCCAGACATGCAACACAACCGATCGCAATGCAATTTGTGTAAATTGCATTAAAAATTGTCACGCTGGTCATGATGTAGAATTCATCAGACATGACAGGTAAGTTTTGGCATACACGTGAATACACACATTCTCATTAGTGTTCCTTGCTTTTAAATATATTTATTTTGTTTCTTTCTAAAAAATATAAGTAAGAATGATTTTCTTGAATGGATTGAAAATATCTAACGTCTTTTGAAATTTTGGGTAAAGTTGTGAATTTAGTTTCCATCGGAATTATTTATTGGAACATGGAGTCACGGCTATTTATTGTTCTTTTCTGATTAATTCTATTTGAACAATATTTTGACAGTAATAGACTAATGTCCTTTTCGATCTGAAAGAACTCCCCGATCCGGGATTTCAATCGACCAAGTTACCAATCGATTCTTGATTCTGAATTTTAATCTGAGTGTATGTGTAAGGCGGGAAAATACAAAATAATGACATGAAAATGTAGGGATGGACGATGTTCATATGTGTTGGCAAAACATCATTGTTAGACGAAAAAATATCCATGTTTCAACATAGATGTATGGCCTTTTCGATTGGCCGTCCGGAACACGTTCCCCCAATAAAACACCCGGAAACAATTTGATGATTCTTAATTGTTTGTATCACTGTGTTTGTGAAAATTAAATTTAAAAAAAATCACATCGGCTAAAGAAATTTCCAAAACACTTGATTTCAGTTAGTTTAGATACACATTTTCTTGTATCAATAAAAATTGGGTATGGTTTGTTTCGTTTTTTCATCTCGTTTTTGTATTATTTCGTTTTTGTCGTTTCGCATTTCTTTTTTGTCGTTTCGCATTTCGTTTTTGTCGCTTCGCATTTCGTTTCGCATTTCGTTCATTCAGTATTTTAATCAAAATGTTTTTCAATTACTTTGTTTACATTTGTTTGGAAAAGAAATCATTACGTATTTTACTTAGTTCATTTTAAGTTCATTCCGGTTTTTATTATTTAGTTTTACTATTATTTAACTTTTTGTTCATTTCGATTTCGGTTTCTTCGCGAACGTGTGTTTCGTCTTATGTGGTTATCGTTTGGTAACACAAATCAATTTATTTTTGATTTAGATCTGTCAAAAAATTGATTTTGACAATTTTTGCCTTCGATTGGTCAAATAAATTGATTTATTTTTTGATTTTAAATCAATTTTGCAGATCTGGAGTTTTCGGCAGATCTACCCCTCTTTTACTAACTTTTACCACTATGCATTATAATTGACAGTCATCAGTTTGGCAAGACAGCTGATACCGATAGCTGGTTCACAGACACAAATTACACCAAAACTATAGCAAATAAAAATCAATCAATCAATAAATTTACCAAACGAAAATTAGTTTTTACTTGCTATTATTTTTTTTTTGATATGATTAAAAGTAGGGCGAAATGATTGAAAAACAAGGTGATACAAAAACGAAGTAAATATAAACGAAGTAAACAGAAATCGATGAAAGAAAGAAAAACGAAATGCGAAAAAACGAAACAACATGCACCCATAATAATTATAACTTGCTTCTTTTTATGTTATTTTACCAGAAAAGTAGTTTAAATTTAATAAAAACATCGAAATTACACAACAAATCAACCCGATGATTTTGACATTTTAATTATGTGAGTGTATTACTGATTCTGTTTTCGATTTTGAAATGAAATCCATAATCGTTTTCTGTTCTGTTTAGAGTAACAACTGTTATTTTGTGGGGGTCAGAACAGTTTCGGACGGCCAATCGAAAGGGCCATTAGTTTAGATGAAGTACACATGACAACTATTTATGTTAAATTGTATAAAGTTCAATTACCGCTTAGATCGATATATATGTAGCTAATACGCACGAAAAGATATTGAATTCTTAATCCGTTTTTTAAAGTGCTATTGTTTTTAACAAAATACCCTAAAAAATTGATATTTCTGATTCGATAATTTCTGACATTGATGGTTTTTTTCGATTTAACATGGATGTTTTTCAATATTACTCAATACTACATTGTTTTTGATATTTAATTCGAGTTTGAAAGTGTGTATGAGTGTGTGCGTACTTCTGCACCGAGATTCAGCTATTTCGGCGAGTGAAGTGAGATGTCGCCAGTCACTGCTGAAATCTCAGGCGAGTAATCTGACATTTCATTTCACTCACTTTTACTAGCTGAATCGAGTTTTAATCAAGTGACTCATCTTACTCACTCACTGCGGTTTCGAATTAACTGAATCTCGGTGTTGGTTCTAATTCTGACTTCGACAAACGGGCATTAAATATAGCCGCTAAAATGGCTCAAGGAAATGCACAGTGACACCAATTTGAATAATGGCACACCTCGAGAAAGAATGAACTTGCTCATTCTTAAATGGCAGATTGTCCTTGGGGGCGTTCGGTGGGGCACAGCTTTGCTGTGCAATACGTTCTTTGTTTTTGTAATACGTGTTAAACAACACACCATTTACAGCTGACGACCATGACAACAAACAAAACACATGATTTCCAAATCGAAGCCAAGCTAGCGCTAAATTTCTGGTATACTTAGGTATCGTAGACTTCGAAATCAGCTGTCTTTTCAGTTCTTGTTTTTGAACTTTAATTACGTGCCTAATACATCATCTTCTTCTTTGAAACATTTGTGGTCTTACTTCCTTATTCATTTAAAATTTATATATTACCCAACAAATGTATGTTTAATTCACTTTGAGTTAAGGCGTAATCGTAAGCAATTAGTTTATTTCTCTGTTTTGACTTTTAACAGAAATGGTTACGTATTGGGTTTTATACGTTCACAAACGCACAGAATACTTTTCAACAATGTATCAGAAAACTGTGCGACACCGAACGCCCCCATTATCAAACAGTCATTATTTTGCCCCGTTTGAATGCTTAGCATTAATGATTTGATTTTGCCATTATTTTGACATGGCAATTTTTCCCTCGTTCAAATCCGGCATTACTTTTAAAATGGAAAATAGTAAAAAACAACTCTTCAACGAGAAAGAATAACAACTCTTCGGTTGCGAAAAAAGAAGAAATATAGCCATGATTATTTAATTCATGAATTGTTTTCCTTATATTATGTTTTGTAACATAAATTTTTTCAATACAGTTGAACGTTTATGTTTTTAAAAAGATCAAAATTTTATATCAAATGAGCAACAAAATTAATGAACATTTTAATTGGATCAACGTAAGAAGTGGTCCTTATACTGTTTATATTTTGAATATATCAAATGTTTATTGAACAAGATTTTTTTTGTTTCTTTAAAAAAAAACTAAACATATTAATAAATTTATCTCACGAACGACAAATTATTTCATCGATTTTCTGCTAATAAAAAAATTATGAAATACTTATAACCTTTAAATTAATGCAAATACCTACATCAATATTATAAACATATTTGCGCAAGAGTCTTCTCCCGGATTTTGGTTATATACGGATATTGAACTTTTACGTATAAAATATGCGAACATACAAATTCATTAAAACCTCTATGTTACTTTAAGTGCGTTTTTTTCCAAACCCCGGGATAATTGGTTGAAAAAAAACGACCACGGGGCTTAATAAGAGCATGGCAGTTTTCCATTTGAAAGAATGAAAATAATGAAAAAGAATTAGGGAGCACAGTTTCTATCCTCTCCAAAAGCTAAGCCACGAGAATTCTCTGGGCTTAAGGTAAGCACCCCCGGGGATTAGTCGTTGCTGGAATTAGCAAGCCCTCATCGTTTTTTCATCCAATTTCCCCGGGGCTTAGAGAAAAACACGCCTTTTATTATTTTAAAACCAATTCCTATACTAGGCACGTGATATCATTTTCACTGACGACATTACCTCAATTTTAAAAACAACAACAACAATATAGGCTTATGGGAAATACATTGAACGTTCAATTATTATGATACAAATGTCCTGGAATTGTTTCCCTCATTCGAATAAAAAGAACGTGAATACTGCTCGAAATGTTTCCTCGGAATTTATTGGTATCGTTTATAAAATTTTAGGCGAATTTATCTACATTTCATACGTGGTCCTATCAGGAATCTCTCAGGAAATTCTGTTCCCATGGAATGTTTTATTTCATCGAAATTTTGTATACCATCGGAATAAATTTTCCTCGAATAAAAAAATCATGGAAATATTTTCCTCCTTTGAACGTAAAGCTAAGTATTCACGATTGAACGATCTTCCAATATTGGCCGAACTGTCAAAAGTCTTCCAATAGCAACCAATGAACTGACTATTGCCAATTTTCGTTCAAGTGAACTGCATAGTTTGCAATTATTTCCGCAACCATTTTCGTTCTTTTAAAAAACACTTTCAATTTTCTTAAAAGCGAATAAATTAATTTTGTAGTTTCCTCCAATTTAAAAAAAAAAAATATCTTCGAATTAAAAATTGGATGATGTTCGCACGAACTTAACCCTACTTTTAAAATTGAGCGCTGTTAATGGTTATAGTATTTGTAGTAGAAATCTTCTGTTTACAAAATGAAACGTATAGAAACAGCCATCGTTAGATCTTTTCAAAATTTTCCAATACTTAATTGTAACTCAGGGAAAAGGAAATGTAAACATAAAAGAATGTTGCCACCCAGAATTATGTTTTAGCCTATTTAAGAAAAAAATATTTTCAATTTAAAAATAATTATTTTACAGATTCTTTTGTGACTGCGGTGCTGGCACCTTGACAAATCAATGTCAGTTACAAGGTGAACCCACCCAAGATACTGATACCCTTTATGATTCAGCAGCTCCAATGGAATCTCACACTTTGATGGTAAACTAGGATATTTACTAGAATTAAAAAAAATTGCAACTAAGAACAAAACAAAAATATGAGTTAAATGCAAAAATCAAATTATTAAAATAATACTACACAAACAAATATACTTAAGCCTACAAAACAAAATATTATTTTAACTAGACTACACCACATTGAACAACTAGTATATCCAATTAAATTACAGCTAACCATATAGCTATATATTATGTAATAGAGTTTATATTATGTATAACACAAAGAAAAACATTTATGTGGAAAACAGTGAAGTAAAATGACCCAAAAAATGAAATTGCTTAAATAAAAAAAAAAATATAATATTAAAACGCCTATTAAACGAAAATAAATTTAACGTAATTAAACAGAAAGCAATTGTATTTGTTTGTGCGTAGATGATTATAAAATTCTGTAAAAAAAAATAGGTAAAATTGAAATTATATAATTATATATAAGCCATACAATTTCAAAAAAAATAATTAATCCAATTCATGTTACCACTATTATAATGAAGGGACAAATTTTCATCTTAAAAGTAAGAAACGGGGATAAATTAAAATAAATTTAAACTAAAATATAAACTATAATAAAATAAATACAAATTTATTCTAAGCTAGAAGTACATCTAACCAGTTGCAATAATTTTTTGATAGATTTTTTGTTTAATTTTTTTTATATAAATATATAATGATGTATAATAAAGAAAATAGGAAGATTACCGAGAAACTAAAAACGATTTAACAAGTGTTGTAGATGTAAGTCCTCGTGTGTCATGTTTAGTATTAATATTCAGTTCAATTTTTTTTTTCATATAAATAATAAATTTCAATTTATGTACCTTATATATAAATCGAGATTTTGATATTATAATTTTTGTGCTTTATAAAATTCGTCGTGATTATATAATACAAAACAATCATCATATTATTATTATCAATAATTATTATTATTTTGTTAATTTGCCCCTCTTTAAAATAAAAGATTTATCGAACATTTTTTTGTAACCTTAAACATTAATGTTGATCATTATTTTTGTTTAAGATTTCAGCATTTTATTTTCAATTAATACTTATATCTATAAACTACATATGTATTTGTGTTATAACAAAAAACGAAGCAATTGTTATAAAATTACAGCTTGCTTATAGCGTGCTTATTCGAAATAATAATATAAAAAGATAATAAATGTCACTCGTATTAAATACAAAAAAAAATTAAACCACACAAATGACAAAATACAAAATTATAACTATTAGTGTTGTAAGCATCTACACGAATTCACAAACACACATACCCCACAATTGTAGCAACCCAGTGATTAAATAAAAAAAATATATATATAAAAAGGCCGTTAATAAAAATCATCACATGTATTTAGTATATAATTTGAAATAAAGCTTTTTAAGTAAACACAAAATGAGAACATGGTATTTAATATAATTTTTTTTTTTTTTTTTTAATTAATTATGTACTATACAATAATATAGAATAACTACTTAATGTTAAAAATGTATATAATATTAGCACTGATAAATTATTTAGTATAAAAGAAAAAAAGCATAAAATATTTCTAAATATATGTATGTAAATTACAGTTAATGAAACAAAAAAAAAATAAACTGAAATAATATTTAGAATTAAGAAACCACGAAATATTGATAACCAACCAGATTTAATTTATACATACTATTTAGTGAATGTAGGATGTTAACTATACATATATAAAACATAAATGAATCGCTAAACATTAATTAAGAGACGAATAAATTCAGATTCAGATGTTCTTATTAATTGGAAATGAATGGAATTTACCTGAATAATCAATATTAGAAACAATTATTTTGTTCCCTTTTTTGAATTTTTATTGTTGGGATTGGTGCAGCAGTGTTTTTTTTTTAAGAAGGTAAGTCCCGTAAGCCTACTAAGACAAATAGTATTGGTATTTGTCCAGACAAAAATTAATTAAATTTAGTGGAGCATCGCATGAATTACATTTTCATTACATTACATATTATATAAGGGGCACTTAAATTTAGCGCAAATGTGGTAAGCAAACTGCCCCTAAACGCAAACATAAAAAACCCTGTAAAGCAGACCGTCCCAAAACGCAGTTAATTCTTGTTTCTTGCACAAAAACCAGTGCATTTGTGCAAATTTTATGGCGATTTTGTTTCAATAAAAACATCGATCTGCAGTCAATCGGCCGTTATTTTTTTTTTCTGAAATTTCGTTTTTTTTTTGTTGCCTGAATATTCGTTTCAAAATTAAAACAATTTTTTCTGAAAAAACAGATCCGTATTGAGTCTCTTTTTGGAGACAGATTCAAAATGATTTGTATAAGGATTTTTACACCCACTTTGTTTTAAAGAATTTAAGATTTGTTTTTTTTTTTTTTTGTGATTTGTAATCGTTCTTTTTCGTAGCGAATCCAATTTTTTGAAACAAAATCGCCATTAAAGTTATGTTCCGCACTTCATTTGATTTTCAATTTTAACTGGGCTCGTGCATTTGCTTAGCATGAGACGCGTCCTATTTCTTAACACAATTCGAGTAAGTTTCATGTGAAATCGAGAAATTTCACATTAAACGGTATTCCCGAACACTACTCATAAAATTGGCATTCCACAATTCGAACGTCAAATGCCACTCGAGTGACAAATATGTATTCCTGAACAATAAATTAAATATTTTTATATTACAAATCATCATTCATGTTTACAAAGCAATCGAGGGCAGACATGGATCTCAAAATTAAAGTATGTACAAACAAGCAAAAAAAAAATAAAAATTAAATATGTGATAACAAATATTCATAACGGATTATGGTATTTGAAATATTATAGATTGAGGCCGTCATTGTTGATAGCATTTGATAGCGAATCGAACTTAAAATCTTGCTAATTCGATAATTTCTTATTACGAGCTAGCTTCAAATGTTAAAACTTTAGGAATTTGATTATCGAGGGATTACAAATAGCGAATCTTCACTAATCTAACCCATGTATGTGCGATTACGTTTTACCATAATCATATTTTTTAAACGATACTCGTTTTCTCTTACTACTGCGTTTGGCTCACTCATCTCTATAAACACTGCGCATTCATATCAAAAAGATGAGGAACTTAAAGAAGGTTTTTAAGTGACGGTTAAGGTACCATGTCATTATAACTTTATAACATTTCGAATCACATTTAAAGGTCATCACATTTAGTGATATTTCAAATGCAACCCCGTATTACAAATAACAAAACGAAAAGAAAAACAATTATACATAAGAAAATGATTGTCATGACTGGGGCCGAATAAAAATATTGCGTATCCAACTTCATTCCTTCAATGCCAAAGCAACAAAAATTCATTTTAAATTAATAAAATATGAAAGAGAAACCGAGTATTCAGTCCTATCACGAATTCCATCGTAATCGGAACTTGTTACGAATCCCGAAAAATCTATCATAGAATCCATCGTAGTGGAAATGCATACAAATTGCCATTACGAACGGATTCTAAAATAACTTTCCCATTACGATGGAACTCGTGATAGGGCTGATTGTTAAAAATACGACTCGTAAAACTTTGTCGTAACGATAACGAGTGATTGTGAACGATAATCATTATTTATTTGTAGAAAACAATAAAACACAAAAATATTTCCTACTTTACACAAAATCAACTTATTTTTTATATTGGGATAGATGTCAATGATGGTACCAGCGCACCTATTATCATATTCAAATTGCCTAAAAAAAAACTGTTATATTTATGGCCTTCTAGATGGGTCGTCGGGAAGGCTTCCGAATGCTTCTGAAAGTGTTCGATTGGTATTAAATGACAAGCTTTCTCCTTGCGAAATTTCTTTCTGGATTTGAAGTCAGAACTTTGTATATGAAACCTATAGTACTACTTTTTTAGCTAGTAGTTCCGTCGATGAGGGCGCTAGTTTCTCTTTTCTTGATATTGAATTGTTGATGTGGAAGAAGTAAATGTAAAGGCAAATACGAAAAAAAGCAAGGGAGACGGTCGAAACTTACTAGTTCTGTCAACAATATAGAGGGTAAGGGAGAAAACCGAATAAGCTGTTTTTGCCATGGCAACCCTCAAAATATGGTGGGTATAAATAAATTATAGGTTCGTTTTTTTGCAATCCCCGGGGTAATTGGTTGAAAAAAACGACCAAGGCGCTTAGTGAAATACTTGGTAGCACTATTAATTTGCAAGATGATATTTGAAGAACAGCTGTAATGCAAGAAAAAACTTAACATCACTGTTTGCCTCATCCTCATTCTTTTAAAAATCATCGGGTTGATTTGTTTTGTGTAATTTCGATATATTTATTGAATTTAAACTACTTTTCTCTTAAAATAACAGAAAAAGAACCAAGTTAATTATTATTTATACAAAAAAATGTAAATCAAGTAATTTGAAAATTGAAATCAAGTATTTTGGAAATTGTTTTTAGCCCATGTGATTCTCCTTTAATTTAATCTTCACAAATACAGTAGTACACAGAATTCAACTATTTGAAAACTACCCCATTCGTCGGTCACTGGTGACATAATATTAGTGGACGAGTTGCTTATTCGGGCGCGACGCTCAGTTCCTATGTCATTAGGAATATAGGTGTGAGCAAGAGCGGACGACGATCAAGAACATTGAAGTATGCCAAGGATGTAGCAGAGAGTCTGTATTGGGTTGCTCCCGTGTACAACAAAACGCAGCCGAAAACAATCTTCTCAGAGAAACCTTTGTTTTGTTGTTCATTCAATTCTTAATAATTGAACGAATATCAACTTCAGGAAATGCTTTTTTGTTTAATAATAATTTCACAGTCAAGTTTTAATATACCTATAATAAAAATAAACGCAAAAATGAAAACCGCTGTAGAAGGTTGTGCTCATGGCAATACAAAAGCGAAAATGTTAAAATTGATTTGTTGTTGTGTTGCGGAATGTATATTAAAAGGGAGGTTAGGTTAGGTTGACATGGCCGTCAGGAAAATAACTGACACACTAGGTGTGTTTTATTGGGAATCTATCCATTGTACAGTAAGTAATTCCCAAAAAAACGCATCGGCCGTAGCATTGACCGTAGCTTTTTTGTTTTAGTAAAAATGGTACCCCTGCACAGCAGTCACAAGTAATGAAAGAGTCTTTTACAAAGTAAAATTAAGAAAATATCAAAATTATGGACAATAATTAGCTTTTATTCATATAAAATAGAAAGTAGAAAAACGTACCAATATTTAATTTATGTTACAAACCTTTCTTGTTTTCATTTTGTCTGCATTTGCAATTTTAAATTCGAACATTCATTTTGCACCAATATAATGGAAATGTTATGTGAATGGTTTTGTTCATAGACTATGGTCAAGTCCATTTTTACACAGGCCAATTTTTGTATTGCTTTAAAAATCTTCTATGCCATTCACACGAGGATACAAAATTGACGGAGATTTGCTTGTATCCCTTAAATGTTTCTTGGTTTTGAACGCACACTACAGCGTAGTTTAAATTGTTCAATCCATTACATGTCACCTTTATATTTCATGCTTTTATTCATTTTCTGAGTAGATCGATAGCTAGAATTTTATTTTTCAAGTCAATTTATAAATTTATTTTCTGATTATGTTTTGCTTTCAATTCAATATTCACTCATCAGACTGCACTTAACATACGCGGGGTAAGGAACAAGTAGTTAACATTTGGTTTGCCATTTCCCTGCACATGTCGAGAAAAAAAACAATGGATCACAAAAATGTACGCCCAGTCCATGTCCATGTAGTGAAGCGAATACCGTCCATGGTCAACGTCTATTAAACAGTGCAGAAAAAGCACATTTTGTGAAGTTCAGTTGCCGCTTAGTGCGTTTAGGCTAGGCGATCCATGCAATTTTTCCGAAACGAAATAGTTTAATCACTAGTTGAACGATGATCACGCACATAAGCAACTTAAATTCAATCAACGAGATACATTTTGATTTAGTGTGCGCGCGTTCATTATAGTTGGGTGTGATACAAACTGAAGAACTTATTTGGGGCGATAGCTCGATTTGTGATAAAACACAAAGATTTAAGTTTCTAGAATCGCGGAATGAATAGTTTTTGCATGTGTGCTCACTCTCATATAAGTCCTTGGTATTCACTTTAGCAACCAAACTGTTGCAAAACTAAAAGTTGCAAATGTGCGCGCCTAAGCCTAATAGATCATAGAATTTCACACGAATAAATATTTTGCGGCGCAGTGTCGAGCAGTTCCTCTATAGTGCAGTTCCACCCAATGCGGTTTGACTTCTCAAATTGCTTTTTTGTATATATAAATAAAAAGATGATTTTTTGCACAAAACTCCGTTTTTTATAACTATCAATACAAATTGAACACAAAACGAATATTGGTCTTAAGTTAGGAGCCAGTTATAGCGATCAGGAAAACGCATAAGGAAAAGTTGAAACAATATGAAAGTGAACATTTTTTCCTGATGGTCGTTTATAGCAAACAATGTCGGTTGGCAAGTCTCACTCCTAGTCTGCCATCAAGTTTTCCTGATTGAAACACACACGAAAAAGTTTTTCGTCCACAATTCTGTCAGTGGAACGAGTGAAATTGGGACCCAAATCATTGGAATGATTTGTTCCATTTTGTGTCAAATGGCAATCAGCTGGCACGAAAAATGAGTTTTTATTAAATACATTTTTCATAAAAAAAAATATTATTTGCAAAAAAAAATTTCTGAGTTATTCGTCATTGATTAGTGTAACATTTGTATTTTAAAACGCGTGAAGTTATCATAAATTATCCATTAGAACTTTTTTCCTGATTCGTTTTCGTGAGCGCTATAACATTACATTAGTCAATAAAAGTAAAACGGAATTCATTCAATAGATATTGATTTTTTTTTTTGAAAATGGAAATCAAAATTTGTTAAAAAAGCTTATAATTTATTAAAAATGGAGTTGTCTAAGATTTTAGAAATATAAAGGGCCAACTATAAAAAAAAAAAAAGAATCAAAAAGATCGATTTGTCTTACGAATGAAATTAATAATTATAACACTCCATGAACACATCCATCGAGATTCAATCCAATTATCAATCGTACCAACAAAGCTAACAAAATCAAATTCGAGACTCGAAAAAACGTCAACCAGCCATCGACCGTAACTTCTACTTTAGCTTTTTATCGACCGTAGCGAATTGTATGTAAAATGCTACGACGGATAAACTACGGTGGATAAATTTCCCAATAAAACACGGCTACTTTGGCCAAATGTTCAACCAAACCAAACAAAATTGATAATTATCTGACATGTCAAAATGTCACTTTTGAAGTTTCTATACATTTTATCGATAACTTAGTGAAAAAGTTTTTGGTAGCACAGTTTTTATCCTCTCCAATAGCTAAGCCCCGAGAATTTTCTGGGTTTAAGCTAAGCACCCCCGGGGATTAGTTGTTGTTGGATTTAACATGCAAATTGTTAATTCTTCTCATCGTTTTTTTCTTCCAATTTCCCAGGGACTTAGAAAAAAACACGCCTTTATATCAAGGCTATTGGCGTATACATGAATTTGAAGTAAGAATGTATATGGATATACATGCATGTATAGGTTATTACAGAATTTATTTTAAATGTTTCTTTTAAATTTTAGATATTTGGTGGATTTTAAGATTTTGAATTGTAGCAACGTTGCTACTTTTCACTTTTTCTATGCGAAAATAGCAAAGCAATGTTGATATATTTCAATATGTTTTGTTTAGGTAGGTACATGTGTACCCAGATACCCATCTACATACAATATGTACATATGTACTTTTTGTTCTTTTTCAAATATAATATCTATTGAGAATAATTTAATTTTTTCTCCAAACAGTTTTATTAGGAAATAAAGTAGGTATACCTAGGTAGTATTTTTTAATTTTTTTTTGACTAGCGATATTATATATCGAACTCGAGATTTTGGTCAAACTTGACATTACGATGATAGCGAAGACGAAAAATTGGGTCCGCAATTCCGTCTCTCTGTCTGTATGTCCTCGACTTTACAGCCTAAACGTTTTTTTCATAAACATGTCCCCAGTTTTTCTTTCAGTTTTTTTAAGACGAAAAATGACAGTACCTACCTACCTGCCATACTTTCTTTTTGACCAAAAAGGTAAATATTATTTTTCTCAAACAATTTTTCTTCTAACAATCAAACATGACATTACGTACGATCATAGAGAACACCAAAAAAGTGGGTCCCCTAATTCCGCCTGTCTGTCATTCTGTCTGTCTGTCCTCGAGTCTACAGCCTAAATGCTTTGATAGATTTGCTTCAAACTTGGTACATATTGTTTTTTCGTTAATATGCCCAACTTTTTTTAATTTTTTTTAAGACAACAAATAACAGTAGTTCGAATACATTTTTTTGGCCCAAAACAAAAATCGTGTTTTTCTCAAAAACGGCTCCAACGATTTTTATTTAAAAAAAATGAGTTCATTAATGAAGGGAAAGGAAGGGTACCTTTTAATAATTTTTTTTGGAAAAGGCGTGTTATTTTCTAAGCCCCGGGGAAATTGGACGAAAAAACGATGAGTAGGATTAACAATTTGCATGTTAAATCCAACAACAACTTATCCCCGGGGTGCTTAGCTTAAACCCACAGAATTCTCGGGGCTTAGCTATTGGAGAGGATAAAAACTGTGCTACCAAAATCTTTTTCACTAAGTTATCGATAAGATGTATAGAAACTTCAAAACTGACATTTTGACATGTCAGATAAATATCAATTTTGTTTGGTTTGGTTGAGCATTTGGTCTAAGTATGTCATGTCAAACTAACCTAACCTACCTTTTAATATAAATTCCGCAACACAACAACAAATCAATTTTTACATTTTTCGCTTTTGTATTGCTTCTATGGTTTTTTCCACCTCGCCATGAGCACAACCTTCTACAGCGATTTTCATTTTTGCGTTTATTTTTATTATAGGTATATTAAAACTTGACTGTGAAATTATTATTAAATAAAAAAGCATTTCCTGAAGTTGATATTCGTTCAATTAACAAGAATTGAATGAACAACAAAACAAAGGTTTCTATGAGAAGGTTTTTTTCGGCTGTGTTTTGTTGTACACGGGAGCAACCCAATACAGATTCTCTGCTACATCCTTGGCATACTTCAATCTATTGGAACTTCGTCCGCTCTTGCTCAGACCTATATTCCTAATGACATAGGGACTGATCATCCCGCCCGAATAAGCAACTCGTGCACTAATATCATATCACCAGTGACCGACGAATGGGGTAGTTTTCAAGTAGTTGAATTCTATGTACCACTGTATTTTGGAAAATTAAATTAAAAGAAAATCACATCGACTTAACACAATTTCCAAAATACTTAATTTCAATTTTCAAATTACTTGATTCACATTTTTTTGTATAAACAATAATTAACTTGGTTCTTTTCATGTTATTTTAATAGAAAAGTAGTTTAAATTCAATAAATATATCGAAATTACACAACACAAATCAACCCGAAGATTTTTAGAATAATGAGGATGAGGCAAACAATGATGTATATTTTTTTCTTGCATTACAACTGTTCTTAATGTCATCTTGCAAATTAATAGTGCTACCAAGTATTTCATTTAGCGCCTTGGTCGTTTTTTTTCAACCAATTCCCCCGGGGATTGCAAAAAAACGCACCTAAAATTGATAATTGCCTGACATGTCAAAATGTCAGTTTTGAAGTTTCTATACATTTTATCGATAACTTATGGCCTTTTCGATTGACCGTCCAGAACTGTTCTGACCCCTACAATATTACAGTTGTTACTCTAAACAGAACAGAAAACGATTCTGGATTTCATTTCAGAATTGAAAACAGAATCACTAATCACTTACACAATTAAAATGTCAAAATAATCGGCTTGATTTCTTGTGTAATTTCGTTGTGTTTATTGAATTTAAACTCATTTTTGTAAAATAACATAAAAAGAAGCAAGTTATAATTATTATTGATACAACAAAATGTGTATCTAAATTGAAATCAAGTGTTTTGGAAATTCTTTTTAGCCGATGTGATTTTCTTTTAATTTAATTTTCACAAATACAGTGATACATATAATTCAGAATCAGTCAAATTGTTTACGGCTGTTTTATTGGGGGAACGTGTTCCGGACGGCCAATCGAAAAGGCCTTTGGTGAAAAAGTTTTTGGTAGCACAGTTTTTATCCTCTCCAATAGCTAAGCCCCGAGAATTCTCTGGATTTAAGCTAAGCACCCCAGGGATTAGTTGTTGTTGGATTTAACATGCAAATTGTTAGTCCTAGTCATCGTTTTTTTCGTCCAATTTCCCCGAGGCTTAGAAAAAAACACGACTATTAACCATGTAAAAGCAGTCTGATAATGCAATATTCTTCATAACAATCCTGTTTCGAAACTGACATCAAAATATCCCACTTACTGCTTGAAGCGCTATGTTATTAATTTAGTTTTTTTTTTTGACAAAATCTGACATTTCTGTATTTTTTTTTAATTTGTCTTTCATTCTTTTCTTTCGTTGATTCATAGCTAGATAAAGCTTGATAAACGATATACTTGTCTACTAACTTAACTCTGACAAAAAATTAAAACATTGAAGTTATTAGTGTAAAAAATAATATATCAATTTTATTTTTCAAATTAATACATTAATTTGTAAGAAGAGAAATAAATGATCGTAAGTACCCACTAAAGCTAACAATAATTTTCATCAATTTATTCTCATAAGTAGGTGGTATACATTATGGACACAAGTATTTTAAGTTTATTTTATTTTATGTTATTTGTTATAAGATATCTTCTGATGTATATAAACCAAGATGCAATTGTTATGAGGTTAAATAAACGTTTTTATAGTTCAGATGATCCATGATTCGTAAAGGAACAAAAACGATTTCACCAGAAATTATAATTTTTTCGTTGCCTTTGTACATATTAGTAAATCCGCCATTTTGAGACACAAATTTTCAAGTTATTTCTTTTTTTTTTTATAATTAGTAAAAACTCAATAACGGTATCTAGGTCTTACTAATA
This sequence comes from Philhelius pedissequus, assembly GCA_910595825.1. Lineage (NCBI taxonomy): Eukaryota > Metazoa > Arthropoda > Insecta > Diptera > Syrphidae > Philhelius > Philhelius pedissequus. The sequence goes on along the minus strand of OU343161.1, from coordinate 15,935,102 downwards.
AAAGTAGCTATATTTGAGAAATTTGTGTATCAAATAATTGATTATTAATTTTATACATTTAACGAGGTTAGTTTGATTGGGTTAATTTTATCGATTCCTAGAGAGATGGTTGATGCAAAGATTTACATATAGTGTACATAGTACATACCTTCGTACATAAGTAAAAAACTGGCCAGTGACCGTAGAGTTTGTTTCTGTTATGTGTCTATTTCACCGCCCTGGAACTAATATTTTCCAAAGCTTTAGATAGTACTCTTAGTTCTCACTGTTTTAATATCTAACTAGATAAAATAATTTAGAAAGTACAAGTAGAGAAAAAATAAAGGAAAATGAAACTCCACAAAAATACTAAAGATTAGGGAAATGCCAATTTATAACAATGAATATAATTGTTGTTCGGGTTACCAACTCTTGAAAGCCCCAGTCCCGGAGACTTTTCCAAATCCTATGTATTCATACCCAGCGCGATAACACCATCATAAAAATGGTTATTTTTGTTTTTATCTAAAAAATTCAAGTAAAAAACGTATTCTTTTTAAAATAAGGGGCCAAATAAATTAAATGAAATCGTATGCCACGAGAAATTTTGTCCAGGCCCGGAGATTCAATCAAATATTTGCCAGCTTTGCCTTACGCAGGCTTGGTTGGGTACACCCATATAACTTACCTCCATATAGGGCCCTATTGCGGTTGTCGATCAGCGATCGCTCTTTTAACGATCATCACCATCGACAGATATCTCAATCGTTATTGCCTAACTTGATCGACTAGAATATGAGATAATGGGTGATATGCATAAAACGCCAGTATTTGCTAGAAGTAAAAGTTTAAAGTCAATACTTTAATTTTTATTAGAAGGTTGAACTCACAGTATTTACTTCATTTCGTATGCATAAAAAGAAGTTTCTACTTTTGGCATATACTGTAGTATATGCTAAATTCATCATAGTAATAACTATAGAATTCATCCAAAATTGATAGTAATTACTTTTTTATTCATATTTCTTATGAATGAAACTATTGTTTTGGTAGTTTTAAGCGGTAAAATTATTGTCCTATTGTAATTTACTATTACTTTAATTCTTGTTTTATTAAAATCTGTGTGTGGCCAGTCAGTTGACCGAGGATCAATGACAAACGTAGGTTTGACAATTAGCCAACTGCACTTAGCTTTTGTAAGTACCTACTGTATTATTGAACAAGCCTGAAGAATATTCAATTAAAAAACCTAAGTCAGAAGCTATGAAGTTATTAATTGCAGAATACAAGCTTGAAACTGGGATTCAACTTATCGAACAACAAGTGAGAAAAAGGTTGAACAGTTTTCAGACTGAGTTAATAAAGAAAACCGAGCTTAAGGAAAGTGGAAATAAAACAATCAAGCTTCAAGAATAGGAAGCTATTTTTAAAAAGCTTTTAAATGTTGATGAAAATCAATATATTATTTAACTACATACGTCTGCATACTTATGAATTTTGAAAAATATCTTCGGTTCTTCTTGAAGCGAGTTTTCTCTCTTCCTTCAACGACCCCAAACTACATGCTTCATATTGAAACGGGGTTACCTCCGCTGTTTATTGACACCCTTAAAGCCCATTTCGAGTATGTGCTCAAAATACTAAAAATGAGCTCAACAAGACTGATTAAGAGAGTGTTAGAATATCTGATCTCAAACAAACTCAACTTTGTCGGCGTTTATTTTGATATTTCTAGTTCCTTTGATGAAACACTTGAACTAAATTTGGAGGATCAATCGGTTTTAAAACAAAGTTTGTATCAGTTGTTGCCAAATTATATGAAAAAATCCATCAAAGCTTCATCAGCAAAGCCAAAGCATCACAATATAGAGAGTATTACAGCAACCTGCAGCTTGACCTAGGTCCTCAAAACTACTTTAACGATAAAAATCCCACAGAGATGATATCACTTATACTACGAGCAAGAGGGGAAATTCTGCCTCTTAACTTCATACCACATAGACCGGACTTGCCTATCGAATGTAAAATCTGCAACATGCGCGCTAGAGAAAACGTGGCTCACTTTATAGGATCATGCCCGATTCTCCAAGAAATTAGACGAGATATTTTTGGAAAAAACCAGCTGACTCCAGACGAAGTCATACTAATTCTAAATGGGGCAGAAAGTTAGGAAAATTTGTACAAATTTGTTCGTTGGCACTAAGCTATAGAAAGAGAATCGTAACAGAAAGCTTTTGATCTATATTTTCTTTTAATATATAAAAAAAAAAAACTATAAAATTTATATTAACTGTTATTTTATTATTTCAATCTGACCGACGGTTTTATACCAGGTCGTACCCGACTTGTATTCAAACATTGTAATTTAAAATTTAAAGCCTCAATAAAGTCTAAATCTAATCTAATCTATTGAATCTACTTATGAATTAAAGTTAGGTATGATTTGTGCTAATTCCGTAATTTTCATATGTCTCGATCTCCGGATTTGAAGTGCACTAGCCATTAGTTCTACATCATCATCAACAATATTCCCATTTTCTCTAATTTCTCTCAATTCGAAATCGTTTATCAGCATTTCTCAGGTGTTTTCCAATATTGTGCAAAACAAAACAAGCCACAAAAATATTTGAAATATTCTTTCAATTATAACCCTCTCTTTTGAATGCAGTTTGTTGCATGCTCTTTCGTGGGTTCCAAAAAAAAACTGTTTCTCAAAACTCTGGAATGTTTAACTGAGTCCGGCCATTTGCATTCAACACTTGTAAAATCTTCCTTCCATTACATGTTGTTTGGATATTGATGGAGACATATTTTCGGTTAATGTATTCTTCGGAATGAAATCGTGGACGTAGATTCCAAATTTCAAACATGAGTGCAGTCAGTCAGTGGGAAGCTGTATTTTGGAAGCAACCATGTTTTGCCCTTTGTTATTCTTCAGAGTTTGATGAAAATTTTATCCAATGAGAAGCTTTGTCTTTTATTAATTTCGCTACAAAATTAACTGTTATGGAAACAGTACTCTAATGTACTGTTTCCAACTCGTAATCCAGAGTCCCCAACGTAGCGCAAAAATATCTTCATCTTTCTTGATGACTAATTGCCCCTCTTATTGTTACAGTTTGAATTCCTTAAAATACATACATGTTTATGTACATTTATGAACACTGTGAACTAGTAATATAAACAAAAATACCTAGTTTTAAATCTTGGTCCCTAACTTAAGAATTTTAATGATAGGTACATATGTATATAACGGGTCCGCCATCTAACGTTTTTTTTTCAACTAGTGCTTATTTCGTGAATGGTAACACTTAGCTCATGTCTGATTTGACAGATAATTAGTTTTATCCTTCCGCTGAACGAATATGGATGTGTATACGCTTGAACAACGCACGCTACGTGGGCCTGCGATCGATTAAAAGAAGATGCCGATTTTGCCAAAAAAAATCATCTTTTAAGATGAAGCTCATTTTGATCTTGGCGGGTATGTAACAAGCAAAATTGCCGCATTTGGGGCACAGAAAACCCGCACGCATACATTGAAAAGCCGATACACCCAAAACGAGTCACTGTTTGGTGCGGATTTTGGTCCAGAGGCATAATTCGAAAATGAGCAAGGAGTGGCCGTTACAGTCAATGGCGATCGTTATCGTGCCATGTTGAATGAATTTTTGTTCACAAAAATTGAAGAGGAGGATATTGGCAATGTTTGGTTTCAACAGGACGGCGTTACGTGCCACACAGCCGAAGCACACTCGATGTTTTGCGCCCATTTTCAAAAAAAAAGTTATTTGGCGGACCCTGTATTATAATATTTATTTATTATTAGAACTATCACAACTAAGGGGGCGTATAGTAATAAGTAAGTGAGTTAAATTTCGAACCTGGATCAATATTGTCTATTAATACACTTAATGATACAATTATTGCTTTACCTTTCTAAGCATTACCATTACCAATAAAGTATTCACTTAACCAATCTACGTTTTCCCTCCTCTCAAAACGATATAATTGCCTAAAATTAGACTCAAAATCCGACCTTCGATCTTTATACAGTCATTGAGAATTAATAAGTACAAATTCCGCACATAGTCTTAACTGCAACAAAACTGAAAACTCTGATTTTTTCTAAATATGTCATAAGACTGGTATTACTTTGTTTCATGCATATCACCCATTGTGAATGAAAAAGGTTAGGTTAGGTTCCAAATGATTTTATTTCATACAAATTACAAAAGTTTAGCGTATCATTCATTTTTTAAACATGGCTTACGCCGTCTGTCAGTTGACAATTATTAATACTTAATTAATTAATTTTGTTTAATATTATTAAAAATTGAAACATAAAATTAAAAAAAGTTCTTCTAAGATCCGTTTTCTGTAGTTAAGTGCTAGCTTGGAGTAGTTGTAAAGGGATTCCCAGTCTAAAACACCGTTTAAAACATCTATGACTTCCTCTTCACTGAGGTAGTTTTTTCCAAGTGTACTCCTTCTGGTTTCCACCAAAACAGGACATCTTCCCACGAAATGGAACACGTTTTCGCGTTCTCTAGTGTTACATAATCCACACATTTCTTCCAAATCACTCCTATGAGGAACATAGTTCAGGGGAAGTATCTCCCCTCTTGCTTTTAAAACCAGTGACATGAGATCTGTTGGATACTCCGCCCTGAAGTAGTTATTTCGTAACAGGTTATAGTTTAGCCTTGCATATATGTCCATGTGTAATGAACTTCTGGCTTTCATAGTATAATCCTCTCTCTTTCTTTCGTCCACTAACGATATGAGGCTATAGAGTTCGCTTTTCCACGTTTCCATCATATCGCTTCGGAGTAATAGTGGATGTCCACAGTACTCTGCTAGATCTCTCCATGACTCGAACCATGATATTTGTTTTTGAATCACAAGCATCGTAATTTCCTTTGGTAGTCTCCTATCATCCATTGATATAGTCTTTAAAATATAGTCTATCTGTATTTTCAAATTTGAAATAAATAAAGATGGTAGACCTGTCTCTAGCATTAGTATGTGATTCGCAGTACTATTAGGTAGTTTCAAGCTTCTTTTTAAGAAATCTTATGGCCTCCTTATGGCCCCAAACTTGAGCTGCATAACACATGATCGCTTTCGCTGTGGTTTCAAAAATACGATATTTGGATTCGTAGTGAACATCTTTACAGTGAACCACAGTCCTCCATGTTGTGTTTAATGCATGCTTCGATTTGGCCAACTTATCAATCATATGATTTTGCCAGCTTAGGTTTCTAGATATCCGCATACCAAGATAGTTGTATTCATTTACGACTTCGATGTTTTTAGCTCTAAATTTCCAGGTTTCACTGCGGCCGTTTCGCCCGCCTCCTCTACGAAAAATCATGACTTTAGAGTTCTCTAGGTTGACCTGGAGCCTCCATTTGTTGCAGTACTCGAACAATCTATTGATCATCAATTGGAGACTACCAGGCGACTCCGCTAGCATCACAATTTCATCGGCGAACATTAGTACCTTGATTAAAAGATCCGCTGAAACACGTGGTCCAAACTGCAATACCTCTTCTAAGTCATCTTTAAATAGAGCAAATAATAAAGGACTCAGATTACATCCTTTTGCCTCATTCCTATTTCCACTTCGAATTGTTCGGATTGTTCGGATCCAAAAGCGACTGCAGAAGTTGTTGAGTTATAGAGGTTTTCTAAAACGTTTAAAAACTTTGACGATACTCCTTTGTTACACAGCTTCAGCAAAAGTGCTTTCCTGTCTATGGTATCGAATGCCGCCTTGAAGTCGATGAAAAAACCGTACAGTTTTCTTTTAGATTTTATAAAGATTTCATCGATATTGGTAAGCGAATAGATTTGGTCTATGGTCGAATAATTCTTTCGAAACCCAGCTTGCGACTCGCTTAGTAAGTTGTTGTTATCAACCCAATCATAAAGCTGCATTCAAGAAAAGATCTGCTCTTTCCGACAAAAGATTTCATCTTTTTGAATTTTAAAAGTTTCATTCCAACAAAAAGAGCAAATCTAGATCAAATCTTAACACGAAAGATTGGATCTCTGATGGGTTGGTAGATTTGATCTGAATTAGAGATCTATAAAATTTGAATGAAACTCGATATTAGTCTAAAATCTCTCAGAATTGAGATTTGATCTTTTCAATGAAAATTTTTTTCCTGATTTAATTGTAGTATTGGTGAATGACACACATTTCTAAAAAAAAAAATAACATTTTAATCATCAGATGACGAGTAAGATGAAGACGAAGCAATCAAAAACTCCACTGAATTTATAAAATAAAAATTATTAACTTTTTCGTTCATTATTTCTTTATTTTTTTACCACGGATTGGCACTATTTCACAACAAATTAATCACAAAATATTTTCCATTTGACCCTTGGCAGAAAAGATTTTTTACATGTTTGTGTGCATTCAGATCAAATCTGCCAACCCATCAGAGATCCAATCTTCGTGTTAAGAGTTGATCTAGAATTGCTCTTTTTGGTGGAATGAAACTTTCAAAATTCAAAAAGATTAAATATTTTGTCCGAAAGAGCAGATCTTTTCTTGAATAAAACTCGCTATAAGTGCTTAGTGTAATAGAAACACACATATGTATGTATGTACAATTTACATACATATATGTCCAAAATTGATACAAATTTCTTCCGACTAAAGTGAAATACGTATTGTACGAAATGTACTTCTTTGAAAAAATTGGATTTCCAGAAGTTATTGGGTGCAGTAAACAAAAAAATTTTTGATTAAAAACACTCACATTTTGTTCCCGATACAATTTTTAACTTGTTCAAAACAGTGTCGATCACAAAAATGCGGTCGACAACGAGCGATCGGATTGTCGATAGTTGTCGAACGCAATCGACAACCACAATACCGATATCTCATTTTGTCGATCGTTGATCGCCGTTATGGAATATCGAACGACGATCGACAACTGCAATAGGGCCCATAGAAATCATCTTAAACTAATAAGACTATAACAGCTTTTGAGTGGTGGTATTGACAGTCCAGCTCTGCATGGAAAAATTATATGGAACGTAAACCATCGTCGTCTCAGGTCCATTCGAATGTTCTTGATCCCCTTATTTATCGTACTGAGTATGGCCAATGCGAACCTATAACAAGGATGCTTATTCTAAGTCCTCTCTTCAATATGCACTTCTTACTTAACCTCTCTTATGTCCTTGTTAGATCAGTCGAGATTATTCTTCAACATGCTCTACAGATAATAACCCCATGGCTTAGGGTCATCTTCGAAAGTTTTATTAAACTTAAATACTTTCCTATCAGCTGGAGAATAGCCAAAGTGTTTTTTTTTATTCAAAAAGATCTATAACCGACACACCCTACTGCAAAAGATTATAGATATATAAATATCGTCTCGCCTCTTCTGAAGACATTGTAGAGAATCATTGTTCTATATACCAACTCGCATACTTTAAAAGTAAATGAGTGGAGACAGCGTTGCACGAAGTCGTTTCCAACATAGAGAAAAGTCTCGAATACAAAAAACACACCATAGCAGCATTTCTAGACATTGAAGGTGCGTTTAACAACGTAAAAACGAATTCTATTAAATCTGCTTTGGAGAAAATTGGAACTGAACCTTGAACATTATGGACTGTATATATTCTATGCTCAATGGTATGATCATTAACTCACAACTTGGGCACACTTTTAATAATAATAATAATTTTAACTATATGCCCGTCACACTATTGTCTGGAAAACGGTTACAAGAGGCACACCACAAGGAGTTGTAGTCTCATCTCTTTTATGGGTCATAATAGTAAATAATTATCTTAGAAGATTTAAAAACAAAGGAAATAAAACTGGCAGACGATAGTAATTTTTATATGGGGTAAGTATCTTACAACCATCAAGGATATAATAGAATCTAGAGCTTAAGGAACTATCCTCGTGGGCAGAGCAAAACGCTAAAACTGAACGAGATCTGCTTAAGAGGAAAAACAAATAAAGGTATTTATTCCTCCTAAGCTCAATGAGATCCTCTGAAACGTTCTACAGAAGCCAAATATCTGGGTGTAATCCTAGATTCTAAGCTAACTTGGAAACGGAACACAGGAAAGAATGAAAAGAGCACTTTGTGCCTTCAACACATGTAAAAAAAAACCCTTGGAACACAATGGGGCACGCGACCGCATGTCATCCATTGGATGGACACAGCGATCGTTCGGCCTATTACCTAAGGTAAGAATAGGCCGAACGACCTTCGTGTGGTAGAAGTCTGTAGAGAAAGATAGCTATCTCAAAAACCTAAGCAAGGTACAGAAACTAGCCTGTATGTGATTAACGGGGATATGGAGGTCTACGTCACAAGCAGGGCTGGAAATCATTTTAAATCTTCCAGGCCTTGGCGGGTACATAAGGTGCACAGCAGTCACTTCTACTAGAAGAAATGGGCTCTATTTGGCAAAGTATAATAATACGGCCAAGCTCGATTTGACCACTGACTACTTACCACAAAAGACTTTAACAAAAAATTCACTATATTAATACCCGAAAGACAGAAGAGAACAGGGTATAATGGGTCTTAAATGGAAGAAGAAACAGTAGCCGGGGTGTTTTGTGAAGCTCTAAATATTATGGAATCATATAAAATCCAAGAATGTAGCGTATTTCAGGCTGAGATGTATGCTACTGAAAAAACAGCCGAAATGATACATAGGAGAAAACTGATATCATCAGAGATCACATTTTTCATTGACAGCCAAGCAGCTATTAAAGCACTATGCAGTGCGACAAAGTGCCAACTCTTACCAAGTCAAACTGCTGGGTTCCTTGACATAACAATGTAGAGGAGAAATATAGCAGATGAAATGGCAAGGAAAGGTTCAATAGCAAATATGGTCAGAAGCAACTTATTGTGTACGGGTCCTGAAGTCCCGATTGGCGTAGTTAAAAGAAAGATATACATAAAAATGAAAAATCAAATAAATAACTCCCGAATATCCAGGAGCGACTGTGTACATTGTGCCATAGGTACAATGGCCAGTTGATTGGGAGTATAGGCACTCGATATCTGTAGGAGTTGTCAAGATGTTGATGAAACAGAAAACATTAAACACCTATTCTGCGACTGTCCTAATTTACAAACAAATCGCTTCCGACACAGACCAATTGTAAATATGAAAAAATATATAGAGAGTACGTCCTGGTCCGTAAATGAACCAGTCTTCATGAAACATTAGTTAAGGATATCTGTGTGTGAAAGGGGATCACAATGGATCAATAGGCCCTCGTATGCGCACCAGCCTTTGAGCTGTGCACGCCTAACCTAAAGGACTATTCACATGAGAGCGACCGACGAATAAACGAATAAATTCCATTTAAAACAATTTACCAACCTAAATTCTTTACTAATTCTAAACAAAATTGTAGAAATATAATTTATATTTGTTTACGGCAGAAAAATTTTCTTTTGAATGACCAAAATAATAAATTTGAGAAAACAATATTGGTCGTCGCGAATTGCATCTGATTGTTATGAACAGTCAAACTCTATTCGCGTTCCGCATACCATCCACCACCCTTCGACGAATAAATTGTTTGCGCGCGTCTAACCTCAAAATCAGACTTTCAACTTGTATTCGTTAACAATAAAATTAAAGCCATGTGAACGAAATGTTAAAATGGACAAATATTCGTTAATCCGTTGGTCGATGGCCGCTCTCATGTGCATAGTATTTAACCTAAACTATGTCCCTGTTATATTCTTCTTAGTTTAAATGTAGTCTTAAGAATTCAAGTTTTTAAGTTATCGCTTGTATAAACTTAATAACATAAATAAATAAAAAAATGAATCAACATATTTAACATTAAAGTTAACCTTAAGTGATCGTTTTTTACATTGCAGGACTGCCATCAAAAGCGAAACTAAAATGAAAGTCGATACAAACCGACTTAAAAAAGGCACTTCGGAGTTAACTCCGGAGTGTCGCCAACTAATTGAGGACATGAATTCCCGAAAAACACGAAAAGAACTATTGGAATATTTGGAGAAGCTCCGTGGCTGGGTTTACGGAAAATGTGAACTTTATCACTGGATCGAGCTGTTAGATCGTTTTGATGATATCCTAGCAGAAGCTGCAAAAGAAAATACTGAAAATGAATTTGCATTGTATTGCGACACAAATTATACACAATCTGTAAGTTTTGCAATTTTTTATATGTATTAAATAATACTTATGATTTTTTTTTATTTTAGGATGTTCGTCTTTTACTATATGTAATAAACTTCACAACACTTCTGATAGAACATTCATTTTCAAGGCATTTGTATAATTCTATTGAACACTTAACGCAATTACTTTCATCGACTAACATGGATATAGTAATGTGTGTTTTAAATCTTTTATATATGTTTTCGAAACGAAGCAACTTTATACCAAGATTGAATAGCACAAAAAAAGTATCCCTACTTAACAAACTTTTCAACTTTGCCGAGGTAAATATATATAATATTATAATGGTACTATTTTATTTATATTCAAAAATTGAAACAGGCAATTGAGAAAAAGCATATATTTTAAATATATACTTGTATGGTATTTTTGACAAGAAATCTGGCTGGTTTTAGGGTCAAAAAAGTTCATTAGAAATAAGATCTACAGCAGAATTTAAAAATGCTTCATATCATCGCTTTCCTACGTGTTCCAATTTATATCTTGGAACTTGTAAATGATTTTTTTTATCAAAGAGAAAGTCGGATGAAACCCTTCCAGGTTATATGTACAATTCTAAAACAGGTCCTTTGGCAAACTTTTAAAAGAAAATAGTATTCGACACCAAAGGACAGCACCGTACACGCCAGAACAGCATGTTTTGGCAGAAGAAACTTATCGAATAATAATGGAGAAAGCACGATGCATGCTATTTGACGCTGGACTTGAACTTTGGACTAAGGCAGTCTTCGTCATTAACATCTTGGAATCTTGCTCCAGAAACTCACAACGCATATTAGGCCCGAGAAATGAACAACTAAGAAAAGTAAAAGGCTCTACCATCCCAACTTGGAAATCTGCCTCAATTTTCATCAAGTGCTATCTCTTCAAGGACTAGCGCTTTAACATTTTTTGCCGATGTCGACATCAGGTGATCTATATGCTCAAGATCATTCATTATATCAACAGCTTTTCGAAATGTTCGTTGGCGCACTGGCAATTTTCCGTGCCACACTCATATACGTAGTAGTCATACGAGATATCTTTGTGCGCCAATTCTACATGATATTACATCTTTGTAAACTTTAACCATTGTATTGAATACTTAACAGTTCGCATACCAACAACACTTCATTTATGGCTGCTATCAAATTCGCTCCGGGCAAAGTACATACATGAGATTTGTAAATAGACATTGGCTAGAAGCCCTGTTGGGTTTTTCTCTGCGGTAACCTTACTAAGAATATAGGTATGTTCGGCTGATTTGAAGCTGCATTAAGCTGCTTCCGAATTTAAGAGTTTTTTTTTAAACAGTCAAGTCGAACAAAAGTGATTGCATCATCCTCTGACAGCTAGTCTATCCTACCCGCAAAACACATGACAATTTTTTTTTAAATTTTAATATTAATTTTTTTTATTTTGTGCCAGTGGATTTTTACTGCTCATTAAAGATGTTAAGCATTTAAACAATTTTTGTCGCGATGGATCTAAGTGGAGAAGTCGCGATGGCATAAATATATTTAAGAACAATTGGAGGAAAACGAAACTGTTGGACACGACCACATAACAAAACAGACACTTTTTTAATTTTTTATAATTGAATTTATTCAAAGGTCGACCCAGGTTTTCACGTAGGACAATTTTTTAACATCTGCCAGCTTTGTATGTGAATTTGTTTTACAGTTTTGGCCTCTTATTTGTTTTATATCAGTCTAGTTGTAGTACAGCACCGCATACATATGTTCGTTTTTGAGAAAACCCAAAGTTAAATACAACTTAAGAGTCAAAAGATAATACGTTTTAAAAAAATTAATTGACGGAGAGCTAGAAAGTGATGTAAGTTCAATATTCACCTACGTTGGATGCCAGAGCACAGCCTGATGATCTTACCAAAAGTAAAATGACACTACAGGTAATAACCTGACAAGGCAAACCTAAGATGGGAAAGTACAACCAACTGTCTGACGACGAAACAGTTCTGGTCAAAACTTGATCTGAAACGCTGCAAATATTTGATATCCTTAAGCAGATTGCACATTAGCTCCGTAATTGGTGTTATAACTGAACACTGCCTCATAGGCAAGCACGCAAGGAGACTTGACATTTATTCAAACGATTTTTGCAGAAGCTGCATGGACGACGAAATAGTAGAATCTATTCTTCTGGGTACGTGCCATGCTCTATCTCAGAGACGTAAGATCCATCTTGGAGACTTTTTCTTCAATGATCTTGGTGATCTAAACAAAATAGGCACCTACAGTCCCTTACGCTTCATTAGAAGCTCAAAGTGGAATACTAAGAAACGTATTGCTACTACCACTTTGCACACAATTGTAAACAAAAACATTTCTATATTATTTCAATTTCGTATTTCCTTGTTGTGATTTGGTGGTTTATTTGTTTCATTTTTTTTCTTTTATTTTCAAGAGCTGGGGCGGAAAGGAAAATGGATTTTCACTTGCTCAATGCTGTAAAAAAGATGCCCGCCTTCCACGTTCATCATCAACACTTTATTTTGAATACTACAATGCTGGAGGACAATTAGATTTTATAGAACTGCCTGGCCTCGATAGAATCAAAGAATCGCCCGCCTCAATGGCAAAAATTGTGTGTGATAAAATTCCACACTTAGGCGATGATCAAAGGGTAAATTCCTAACAAAAAAATCGGTTCTTTATCACATATTAAATGTCAATTTTATTTCTTTAGATGCACATCCTTACTAGAATTCGTTTGGCAGCTACTTTTCACAATTATCGCATGAGATTACAATTTGTTCAAGCCCGTTTACAAGCAATATCGGTGTTGGTATACTCCAATGCCATATTAGACAATATTCACAATTTACTGTATCCTGGATTTTTGGAGGAATTAGTTGAGCTCCTAGAAGTAAAAGACATACATTTGGTTGAAATAAGAGCTGCTGCTTTGCGAACATTAACATCTATTATTCATTTGGACCGAAATCCACATTTTCCAAAGTAAGTAGTAAGCTTAGTTTTCATTATTAAATAAATATGGTTTTTCATAATAATAATTCAATTTGTACTAACCTTAGTGCATAGTATGATAATTTTTTACAACTGATAAGTCAAAACTTGTTTGTGTCTGACTGTTTTACTGAAAATCTCATCCAAAGGGGCTGGTATAGGGTCATTCGAATTTTTGTATACGGCAATCACCATGAAATGTTATAGATTTGATAAACCTGTTCAAATTATTAAAACTTTATTTTCAAAAATATAATTTTCCTTTCGAGACAAATTTTGCTCATTAAGCCACAAAAAAAAATCTTTAACGACGGAACCCATTTTTTACTTGCGATATATGAGTAATATGTGAGTTCGGTGCAAAACATATTCAACTAAGAGCGGAAGATCCTTGCATCGCATGAAAAGCCAATTTTTGTATTCGCAATAATAAAATTCGTTTACTATTTTGTTTACATAATATTATATTTTATTATTGTAGAGGAAGAAGTAAGATAATTCAGTTTAATAGAAAATAAATAGAGACATTTCTAAAAATAATCATGAATTGCTGTGCAACACATTTGTAACTAAAAATAAAAACGATATTACAATTTATATTTTTCTTTAAACAAAATTTACTAAAATTTACACTTGCACATCTTCTATTCATTGAGGCAATGAGATTATTGATAACAGTTTCTGGTATTTCATCCCACTGCCTCTGGATTTCGGAGTATAGTTCGTCTTTCTACTGGAAAATTTGACATCCAATTCTATTCTGTACTATTGTGGCCATTGCAAGACCGTAATGTTAATTTTCAGAAAGCCAGATTCTATTTCTGTGGAAGCTCAAAATAACTGGCAATTTCCAATCCCCATAACGAAGCATGGTGTTTCTTAAATTGTCAACATATTGATCAGTGGCTTTTTTATTTTTCCATCATGGTCTGCTCGTCGTTTGTGTCAGGAATGATATTGCTTGCCAGAGCCTTCCCCAATATGGACAATGTTCCAAAACGGACTTTAACTTCGTGTGGCTCAAATTCACAGTCCGCAAGCATATCATTCATTACTGTCTTATTTATAGGAGTCCAAATCTTAACAGTTATTCGACTTGTAACGAGTTTGATTTCCTGTCTGATTCCTTCTCGACTATTGTTTCCCTTTGTCCTCGCACTAAAATCATTACCGGCTCCGCCATTCTGGTCAGAGAACACCCGAACGAAGGTATGTCGGGATCTTTGCAGGTTTACATCACCTTACCCATCTGATTGGTGTGCCAACGCGAATACCGCATGTTGCTCGGTAAGCCGCCTATACTTTTGACTTGTGTGTTACTTCTCACCTTGAAAGGTATACCATTAGTGTAACTTCTCCATTTGGCACTTCGGATCATTTCAGCGAATTTTTCATCCTCCTCTCATCCAGTTAAAGAAAAACTTCCCACCAGGACCGTTTGGCAATACTAAAAAGCCAACTAACTGAATATTTTTTTTCCGTAAATTTAACTGGTAACTATGCTTCCTCGATAGTGACATTGATGTCAGTGCTGAAATGATTCTTCAAGGGATGCGTGCTCTTATTCCTAACAGATAAAAAAGTATTAAACCCAAAGAAAAGTCCTGGTTTAACTGGGAGTGTAAAGAAGCTATTAGGCTGAAAGAAGTAGGTTTCTGATCCTACAAAGCCAAAATAAAGAAAGGAAAATCGGAAAAGGCACAAACAAGCAAGGAACTCCGTTATTAAAAGAACTGAATTTTTTCATGACCAAAGATTACGGCAAAACATCTGCAATGTAATCGAGTAAAAATTTGGCCCTGGAACTCGTAGATCTCGATATACACAAATCCGCTGGGCCTCTTCTTCGGAAGAGGTGTTCTTCCACACTGGCAAAACCACTGCGTAAGCTTTTCCATCGCTCCTACTCTTTTGGAATATTTTCTAGAAGATGGAAAACAGCATTTGTCCATCGAAGCATGTCTTAACGAAAATGAGTGCTTTTGGGATCGATGATGCTCTGGTTCGCTGGATTAGAAGCTATTTTCTGGACCGTTCAATACAAGTTGTATAAAGTCTGATTCCTACAAAACAAATGTTGGTGTGTCCCAGGGCTCCATACCTCATTTTTATAAATTATATTCAGTCTGATACTTTCAATCCACTCAACTGTTTGACTCTACCCTCAGCTTTTCATATTCCTTCGACAATTCACGTCCTTCGCCTTCGGACGTGCAACTGCAACGGCACCGTATTTTAATCTCATTAAAGTCCGATTTATACAGCATTATCAAATGGGGTTATATAAATTGTGTAGATTTTAATGCATCGAAAACTCAATGATGTCTCCTGTCGTTAAAGTTAAACATACCCCCAGGCCACATCCCATTTTCTATGAATGGCACTTGCATTGAAGAAACCGAAAAGCTTTCAATACTCGGTGTGTGTGTGTCAACAACGAATTCCGTAGGAACGACCATATATTTGAGATCGCCAAAAATGCTGCTAAGTGCTTAGTTTCTGTATCGATAGAATACAAAAAAGAGCGTTAAGATTAATATGAAATAGAAATGTCTCTGAAACAATTTGCCTCTAGAACACCGACGCATTTGCTTATTTTTTCGTTTCTTTTATAAAAAAATGTTCACTCAAAGTAGGCAGCTGCATTACTCCCCTTAGAAGATTCTCCCGCAATAATCGCCTCGCAAGGAATGCGCATCAGTTCACCCTTAAGGTCAAAATTGGACGTATCGTGAAATATAGGGCTTCTTTTTTTAGCCGAACAACACGAATTTGGAATGTTTTACCCAGCGATACTTTCCCTTTCCATTTAGATTTCCAAGCATTCAAAACTAATGTTAATCGACACCTTCTGTTCTCTCCTTCCCTATCTTCCTAATGCTAGAGCAGTGAGCTCTACATGAAAAGGGAGACATATAGCCGCTTGTGGGTTTGCTAATTATATATATACAAAATTATAACTATACATATCTACATAGCTAGGTTAGATCTATGTATGTAGGTAATGCCTTCATAATTGTATAGTGTTACCAATTCAAAGAATAGAATCATCCGTTCAACAATTAATTATACTAAGAACTATGGTAAACTGTACCTTCATCGAGCTTAAACCTTCCTAATGATAACTAAATTACCTACCTACTAACAATGTCAATGCTTAGCTACATTAAAGTTATTAGCTCTATGAGCAAGTTCGTACGAGTCAGTAGTGCATTTTATTTGTTAGTGAAAGGATGTGTAATCAAGGAAGCGAATTTAGGCCAAACTTTTTAATGGAATATCACGCCTTCAAACTTCTTCCTTTTATGGTATTTAGCTCGCAGATTGTAACGGGTATTTTTTTAGACGTGTGGTTTTCATGAAGAAATAAAATTCATATAATTTAATGTTATGGCCAAGAATTGAGCTTTATTGTAAAGATAAGGGTTTGCCATTATGTTTTAAAAATGATTTCGAGCAAGTTGCCGCCCCGGTTGGCTCGAATAAATTCCAGCCGAAGGGTCCCATTTTCGATCACTTTTTGCAGCAAATTGGGGCCGTATGTCAGAAATAACGCGCCGAATATTCTCTTTCCAGGCGTCAATCGCCTCGGGTTTATCTGCGTAGACAAGCGACTTCACAAAACCCTACAAAAAATAGTCCAGCGGTGTTAAATCGCACGATCTTGGAGGCCACGCCAAAGGCACCCGACGCGACGCGAGATAATGCGCTCACCAAATGTTTACTTGAATAAATTGATTGTTTCATTGGCTGTATGACATGTAGCGCCGTCTTGATGGAGCCAAAGGTAGTCCACATCAACATCCTCAAATTCAGGCACGAAGAAGTCATTAATCATGAGTCTATAGCGTTCCCCATTGACTGTAACATTATGGCCGGCTTCATTTTTGTAGAAATATGGACCAATGATTCACTCTGCACATATACGAGTAGCACACCAAACAGTGACTTTTTGATGATGTAACGGAGTCTCAACAATGGCTTGTGGATTATGATCACTCCAAATACGAGAATGTTGCTTATTAACGTAACCATTTAACCAAAAGTGAGCTTTATCGCTGAACAAAATTTTCTTGTGAACGTTGTTCAGGGGTAAGTCTATTCATTATGAAATGGCAAACCAAACTGAGCATAAATCAAGTGACAGTTGCCAAAAAGACTAACTCCGAAAAAAGTATTGCCAGATTGAAAAAGTTGACTGAGATGGCTAGGTCACGTGGAGCGCATGCACATCGACGCACCAGCCCGACGAGTCTTCGTATCCAACCCCGGTGGACAACGCGTCAGAGGAAGGCCTTATCTTAGGTTGTGCGATCAAGTGGTGAACGACCTCAACCAACTTGGTGTGCGTAACTGGTGGCAGCTAGCTAGGGACCGGGCTAGCTGGAGAGGTTTGCTGGTTGAGGCCGTGATCCATTCTGGATTGTAAGCGCCATCTAAAGTAAAGTAAAGTAAGGTTGAAAAAGTTACATGCGATTAAACCGCAAACAATTAACTCCCACAAAGTGACGAATTCTTTTAAAGGTATTCAAATTTCTCTCTCAGAAATTAGTCTTTAAGTTAATTTATTGCATTTAATTTTTTAGTGGGTGGGCTGAGAAAAATGAAATGGGGGTACTGGCATGTTTAGGAATGTTTTTTGTGTGCCTTGTATGATAGCTTAAAAGAAATTTTCACGTAAAATACAACAATTGCTCTCATTACAACTATTTTGAGTGATATACACATAACTTTTGTTGTTTTAATTTGAAATGATATAGTTTTTGCTGGTCGAATGGCGGCCAGTAAGCTATCATAAGCTACATACAGTTTACATAAGTGAAACAACTACTTTTTTTTTATAGAAAACCTGGATCCCGCTTGTCTAAAATTATCGAAGTTACAGGAGCAGCGCTTTATCATGGATTTTTGCCGACACTAGTACGCGCCTGCATTAATCATTTAATATCCATACAAGCAAAAGAATCGGATCTTGTTACATCATACTCAGTAATGCATCAATATACTTTTGCCTATGAAAACACCAATATTACCGAATTCGACATATTCAAGCAAACAAATCTGTTTCCATTGTCATTAGCTACAGCATTATTTAGTTTCTTATACCATTTGGCTTCATATGAGGCTGGAGGTGAAGCCCTGGTTGCTTGTGGTATGATGGAATCTTTACTTCGAGTAATCAACTGGCCGGGCGCTGACCTAGAGCATATTACATTTGTGACAAGAGCAGTTCGTGTCATTGATTTGATTACCAATATAGATATGCATACTTTTCACAGTAACAATGGATTAGGAGCATTTATTCAGCGACTTGAAACCGAAGTACATCATTGTCGTCAAGACCAACAAGATGGTAAAAAGAAGAGAAAGAGAAGAACAGCGGAAATTGATTATGTAAATAAGCATGACATTATTAAAAGTCCTATTCGTGAGGGTGAAGAAGATTCTGATATGACCGATGCTGAAGGTATCAATCTGGAATTTGAACACGAAAGGGAAAAAGATGAAAACGAAGATAGTAATATTTCATCAGAAAGTGAAACCAAATCACTGCATTATAATGAGCCGGGATCATCTTCGTCGAATGCGAGTACTTCTGGTTCAAAAAAAGAAATCGATTTAAATGATAAAGATAAAAAAATTGTATGTGTAACCCAACGAGCTGCCCTTCTAAAATCAATGCTAAATTTCTTAAAAAAAAGTATTCAGGATAGTGCATATAATAGTGGTATGAGAAATGTAATGGAAAGCAGCCTTCCACGTTCTTTACGCAACATAATTAGCAATGCAGACTATTATGGTCCATCGTTATTTCTGCTAGCCACAGATGTAGTCACTGTTTATGTTTTCCAAGAACCATCTCTTTTGTGTACATTACAGGATAGTGGACTAACAGATATAGTATTACGATCACTTTTGCGGAAGGAAGTTCCAGCTACAAGAGAAGTTCTTGGCTCACTGCCCAATGTATTTTCTGCGCTATGCTTGAATGCACGTGGTTTAGAAGAATTTTCTTCGTATCATCCATTTGATCGACTTTTCCAAGTCTTACTTTCACCAGATTATTTGATAGCAATGCGAAGACGCCGAAGCTCTGATCCTTTGGGAGACACAGCAACGAATTTGGGAAATGCTATGGATGATCTAATAAAACATCACCCAAGTTTACGCACAGACGCAACCAAATCTATAATAAAACTTTTGACAGAACTTGTCCGCATTGGAAGTGATCCTCACTTTATTTGCTGGCGGGCAAATAATAACGCCAAATCTGAGACTGGCTCAACATCGCAATCAAATGCAGCTCGAAATTCGAACAAGGACAATGGAAACGGAAGTAGTGGTGAGGACGACGACGACGAGGAAATATCATCAGCATCTCAGCAGAGGAGTTCTAATCGAAATGAAAATGCTGCCTCCGGCTCTAGAACATCATTTACCCAAAGCACAGCATACCAACATTCCGGAAATACACCAGAGGAACGTGAACCAGTTCCATTGATTGATTATATCTTAAACGTAATGAAGTTTCTCGATGCTATTATAAGCAACGGAACTAATGGAGAACACTGCCCAGAATTCGTAAGCCTTGGAGGACTTCAGCCGCTGCTTTCAATTTTATCGTTGCCTAATTTGCCAGTTGACTCTCCGGTCACTACAACAGCTCAAGCTGTTGCAACTGTTTGTAAATCTGTTTTGAATCTTGCCCATGAAACAAAAGTAATTGAAGTAGCAATCGAACAACTTTCACAAGTTGTTGAAAAACTCAATCCATTAGTTGTTCATATGAATTCCCCAGAAAAAAGTATACTCCTTAAAGAATTGACAAGCTGTCCAAGAATGGAAGCTGGATTTTCCAACGCTGATTATACCCCATTATTGCATGCAATGAGTGCAGTCCATGGATATGTTGTTATGTTAGTCCACATTTGCCGCAGTAGTCAAAACGATGTTCGCATGCTGTTATTACGCAAATGGGGAGTTGATTGTGCCAGAGGCAAAAAGCTACTTCAAAGCTTAGTTCAACTTTATACATCTTTGGTTTGGGAAAGTACTATTTTGTTGGGAATGTGTTCAGAAGACAATGCAAATGCAGTTAAAGGTCCTGATTTTAATTACGACGAGATAAGTCGAATCCAAACTGAACTGAGAAGAGATACCGTTGATATTAGCGAAGAATCTTCAGAGCAAATTCCTCCACGAGTTCCAACACCATCGTCATCAGCAGCGAGTACTGTGATCAGTGATTCTGCTTCAACATTTGCATCAACATCGTCGGCCAGCGAAACGATGCTCGAACAAGCATCAGGGTCAAACTCAAGAGTCGATATGGAAATCGATGATGATGTTATATGTTTGACTCCATTTCCATCTTCGTCTAATGCCACAACGACAAGCAGTGTTTCAATCCAGTCAACAGTTCCAGGTAATGATGAGGCAATTTCAATTGATTCGACCACATCATCTTCAGATTCAGTTGTCTATATTCCAAATCGTGGTGATCCAGCTAAAGACGAATCTGAAACGAAATGTTCATCAGATCCAGCTACGTGTGAGAAGACAGACAGTGATGCAAAGAAACGCGAAAAAGGAACGCCAGGTCAATTGCGCTATATCAAAGCCTTACTGGCGGCTTCTTCAAGGCTCGGACGTGCATTAGCTGAACTATTTGGAAATTTAGTAAAGCTTTGTGTTGGCACTCCTGCCCGTCAGCGCCGCACAAATGAGCTACTATCTACTGCCAACTTTCCATGCACTGAAGCAGGAGACATTGCTAGAGTCTTGAGTTATATACTAGTTAATGGATTTTGTTATGAGAAGATAGTGTCTCCTAGTGTACCGAAACTTAAATTGACATTTTTAATTTGCTCAGTGGGATTCACTGGTCCAATGCTTTTTGATGAAAAACGCTATGCATTCCATTTAATGCTGTCACAGTTTTGCGAAGAAGGAGGCCTTGAGGCATTTTTCGACATGTTTAAATGGGCACTCTCTTATGGTTGCGCTGACGAAGAGAAGGAACATTTTATCAAAGGCAATGAATACGCTGAAGGAACGGGCGAATTCTTAGATGCATGGCTTTTGCTACTTGAAAAAATGGTTAATCCTCGAGCGATTTTTGAATCACCACATTATATTACAGCGCGACCAGCATCTGCACCTCCTGGCAAATTGTTGGAATTTGAACCGGTATTTTATATGGTTAAGGTCCATTCGTTAGCATTGAATGCACTTTCTGATATTTGGGATAAGAAACCACTTCCAAATTATGGCATCCGAATGGCTGAGTCTATAATGGCCATCATGAAACATATACTCAAAAATGAAACTATGCTCCGAGAGAAGTTCCAAAAGCGCAAAGAAGAAATAAAAAAATTCGAAGAAGAAGGGGAAGCACGTAAGATTTATAAAGATTCCGTAAAGAAATCCGTCAATTTGAATCATTTAAAACTTTTCATGGACATGGGCTTCTCCGAAGAACATGTTAGCGAAGCCCTCGCTGTTACGAATTCCGTAGAGCAAGCAACGGATTTCCTTTTAAATCGCCCTGAATCAAGTGGAAATGCATCTGCAACTGCTATGTCTCGATTGTTAAGTTTTGAACAAGAATTAGATGATGACGATGATGATGACAATGATGAAGACGGTGGCGACAACAGTGAAATAGAAGTTCAAACAGAGAAAAGGTCTGGAAATATTGAAAAAACTACCATCTCAGATACTGAAGGATCTGAAAATGTTTCACAAACAACAGAAATTGAATCGAAGAATAAAACGACATGGAAATCGGTTCAGTTACCTGATGCACATGCTATTGATAATTTTTGTCGAGAAGCTTTGAAAAAAACCTTCAATACAATGGACCAGCTGCCAGAGACTGTTACTTCTGGCGCTGACCTATTGGCTGTTCTCTACCGACGTCACACTCCAGATATGAAACACAAATTTTTGTTAACCTTAGTTCAGAATATAACAGATTGGGCGGAGAAAATGTTACATAATCTTAAAGCTCGTGATGCTTTGAATTCTAGTAAACGCGAAGAAATACTGATAGGCCGCTATGGAATAAAACTTTACATTAGGCTTAAAGTCGGTTGTTTGCTGCTGGACGATATCTATAGAGATATGCGTAAAACCTTCTGCATGGCAATTCGACATGAAAAGTCATTGAGCACTCTAATTATGTTGTTGCACAAAATTGAATCCATTTTACAAGAACACATTGCGCTCGGCGCTCCACCAATTACTCCACGATGGCTTCAACATTTGATCGAATTTATTGATTCAATTGATAATGCTTGTCATATTATGCAACGAAAAACAAATATGCTAGCAGTAACAACAAAAACGTGGAAATGGTTTGATTCTCCAGCTGGCAAATGGAATGCGTATGCAAATTCCAACAATGAAATAATACATAAAGCTTTTGTTTCGGGAGAACGATCAGTACGCATCACATGTGGGAGGCAAAAATATACAATTAATTTTAATTGCATGTCACAAGTAAATGAAGCTACTGGTAATCATAGACCAATTATTTTAGGGCTTAAAGTAACCGAACTCAATGATGGAACTTCCAAAATTGAATCTTCTATTATAACATCGGAAACTTCATCTGATTCTGATTCGGGAGACCAATCGGAGACTGTTGATCAAAGTGCAGCAAATACTCGGTCGGCTGGATCTCAGGCAGCAGCTGACATTCTTCCTCAATCCCGTTCTTCATCTGACGGAGGAAGCATTGATTCTATTGCTGTTGCTAATGCAGAATCATGTGTATCGGGACTATTTGAAATTGATGACGACAGCAAGCTCGACGAAGAAATCGGAGAAGGAGTTGAAGCCGGTTTAAATAGAATAGTTCTTCATGAAGAACCAACTGGATTACAACAGTACGATACTGGTGCTATCGTTAGTTGTCTGGCTCGATTGATGCGTCCCAAGTTAGCAATTGATTTAGATACAATCAATTCTATTTTAAAATTATGTGTAAAACTTACAAAAGATGCAGAGAGTGCAAAAGTGTTCGCAAATAACGGTGGTATTAATCTTTTATTAAGTATGCGTCAAATGTGCGGTTATATGGGATTCCCCACGTATGCCATTTTGCTAATCCGACATGTTCTCGAAGAACCACAAACGCTCCTCGCCACTATGGAACGAGTAATAGCATCTCGTACTATGTCCGTGATTCCAAGCAATCATCGCGATTTAATTTTTGTCCTGAGGCAAATGAGCTCAGCTGTTTCACGAGATCCAAAAATTTTCATGCGTGCAGCATCGAATGTTCTTCGATTAGATAATACCATTATGAAGGGCAAATCAAATTGCTACGATGATACCAGACTTATAGTCAAAGCATCTACAATTATAAGAAAAACCGGACCAACATCATCATCAGCGGATGATAACGTGGCAAGTTGCAGTAACGTGCACGCAAACGAAAATGATATATCAACGGGCGTCATAAAAGACTTATTAAAAGCTCTTCTCTTGCCATGCGTACATTTTCCACCACCGCCAGCTACACGAACAGCATACAAAGAAAAAACACCATTGGCTTTTGGCGGAATTACATCTGCAACAAAAACATCCACTTCAGCAACGGAGGCAGCATCTTTTGAAAAAACTCAATCAGATGATAGTCAAAGTGACCAATGCTGCGGATGGCATGTTCCAAGCAGTAGTCACTTACATGATAAACCATTGCTCACAAGGTCAACTATATTAAAAATTCTTGCCGATGCAGTTCGCTCCTATCAAACATTTGCTCCCAAATTAATAACTGAGCACGTTTACTATGCTAAAGATAGTGTTCTCATTAAACAAGATCAATCAGCTTTATCATTTATTCTGGACAATTTTTTGCCTCTGAAAGAAAATTGTCAAGATCGTGAAGTTAGCACAATGGCCCGTGTTTTAATAACATCACTTTCAGATTGTGCCGATCAACTTTCTGTTCAGAACACCGTTATAAGTGAGGTTAAGTCTGCAATACAACGAGCTATTAATTTGCCAGAATGTTCAGATAAGCACATGCGCTTACAGGTCTTTGTAGGGCTTTTGCCCACAATGATTGATAATCCAATGCCGCTAAATAAAATAACACCACATCGAAATGAAATACTTTTGATACTTTTACGCAAAGGCATAATGACAGATTTGGCAAAAATGATTTTACATCTTGATCTGTCCAATCCAAATTCTGTTACAACTTTAAATGCAGTTCTCAAACCAATGGAAACACTTCTGAGACTTACAATCTCTCCTGGATTGTCGGCAAAGAAAAAAACATCACAGTTACAATGTGATCGGCGTAGCCGTGACCAGCTTTTAAGTGCTGCCCAAGGTTCGTATACTGGAACAACTACCATACATACATTGTCAAGACGTTCAACTAATGATTTAGATGGAGATCATATTATCCTTGATTTAATGGCTGATCGTCCAAGAGCTTCAGGTTTCTTTTATGCCGGCGATTCAAGAACAGGCGAACAAGTAAACATTTTGACATAACGATATTATTATCTTATTTACATTTTATTTTTATTTTTTTTTTTTTTTTTTTTGAAGTTTAATAATATTTTCGATGGTGTTTTGGGAAATGATCAAGAATATTTTAATGAAGGAGTATTTCGACATCTTAATGAAGGCTTAAATGATACTGAGAGTCCTAATGCTGATGTCGCCTTTGAGACTAGCAGCGAATCAAGTGATTCCGATTCAAATGCATCAGAAGACAACGATGAGAGAGATGGTGATGATGATGGTAATTAATAAAATTTTAGATAATTTTAATTAAATTTTGAACACACAAATTTTAATAAATTAGCTTTGATTTCAGATGGCAACGAAGAGAATGGAGAGGAACGTAGTGAAGCTGATGCCGATGAAGAAACTCGGCAATTTATTGAAATTTTCGACCATGCATATGCTCCCGATCAGCCAAGAGCTACTACAAGTGATCGTCGTTTAGATGGTGTTCCTATTATTCGTTATACTGTATCATGTAAGTAACAAGATAAAAAGTCATTACATATAATATACATCTTATATTTTTCACTGTACTTTTGATGAAATGGTTAGGCTTTAGACCGTTTTTAACATTAAATTAATATTATTATTATTATTTATTAACAGGTAATTTAAATAACATGTTAATATACAAAAATTTTACAAGCCTAGCTGGGAAGATTATTGTCTTTTTAGTTACTTAAATATTAAATAATAATATTTGATTTAATTAGAAATTCAGCGATTAGCTCAAGATTTTTATAGTTGGGGTATTTGAGTATTTCATGAATAGCAATGTTTTTTAATATATTTTTAATAATTGCGGTTCATATGGCACAATTTTCTAAAATATGTACTAAATGCAAAATAGTGTTTTTTTTTTGTAAAAAGGTGTTGATGAGAAGCTAAAGAATGTACAAGTCAAAGGTGTACAAATTTTGATATTTTATCTTCGACAATATTTGTGGAGTAAATAGGTTTGAGTCTTTCAGGGTTAACGTTTTTTTTGTAGTGGTGATGGTAGAGGCTCCAATCTTGTTTTGTATTTGTTGTTGTGATTTGTTGTATACATTTCATTAAATTCTGATCTTGACAGCATTGTCCAATGGGGAATTAAAAACCGTGTAGAATTTAATGCTTCAAAAACTCAGTGCTGTCTTCTGTCGTTAAAGCAGAACCCACCCCCCATGCCGCTATCCATGAGCGGCACTTGCATTGAAGAAACCGATCAGCTTTCAGTCCTCGGCATGTGCATCACAGACCACCTCTTGTGGAATGAACACATATTTGATGTCGCCAAAAACGCTGCAAAGTGTTTGGGCTTTCTTCGAAGGTGCAAGAAATTCTTCTCCCCGTCTGATCTGGCTGTAATCTATAAGGCCTTCATTCGTCCAAAGCTGGAGTATAACTCGCACATTTGGGCAGGAGCTCCCAAAACTCATTTGAATCTTTTGGATAGAATTCAAAATAGAGCTCTAAGAATGATTGGCGATAGAACTATAGTGGAAACATTTACATCTCTAGAACATCGTCGAAATGTTATATGTCTCTCACTATTTTATCGCTATTTCTATTTTTATAAACACTGTTCCAGCGAAATAGCCAGTTGCATTCCTCCCCTTAAATTTTTCAATCGTAATACTCGCGCTTCTAGGAATGCTCATCAGTTTACCCTTGAGCCCAACTTCGGACGTACTGTCAAGTACAGAGATTCTTTCTTTAGCCGTACAACGCGAATGTGGAATACTTTACCCGCCTCTATTTTCCCCTCCCATTTTGATATTCAGAAATTCAAAACCAATGTGCATCGGTATCTCCTCTTGCATCCTTCCCTACTTTCTTAACGCTCGCACTGTGCTTGTTCATTTTAAGGGTAGTCAAAACCCCTTTAGTGCGCGCATCCGTTTAAAAAAAAAAAAAAACACTTTCACAAAGGCGTCATGAGCCAGTTAAACAAAATTGATGACTTTTCAAAATCGTTCGAGGAGTTAAATGATACAATTGAGAACGTTAATAAACGGTGTCTTACCAAGTTTATTTCCATCGAAAAAAAAACTGTCGGCATTAACGGAATTAACTATAAACAATAATAGTGAAGAAAACGGAAATAAACATTTAAATGTTTTTAAAACTGAGTTAAAAGCATTTCTAAATCCTTGTACAACTGCCAACTCAGTACAAACTGTTGTAGACAAATTAAATACACTGCGTAGTGACCTCGATTGTCATTTTCAATCTACCTCAAAAATTACAACACCTGGTTTACGTCAACCTGTTGCCACGCTCGAAGACGCCGTAAGTGTTATCACTGCAATGAGTAATTAATTAATCGAAACTCGTATTGATGATGTCGGACGACATCAAATCTGCTACATGTAAGATTGATGGGATAACCGGTCAATTTCAACCTTCTCCCATTGTGTACAACACTTCCTGGCTAGATGAAATGGACACAACTCTACATGAACGTTTTCCCCTACCTGTTATTTCTTTGGCACCTTCACCTCCAACAGTCGGCCAATCTCCTTTATCAGTCTTTAATACTACATCTCTGCCTCCAGCTGTCAGTAAACAACTTCCTACTATAAGTCAACAACCTCCTACTGTAAATGCAGAGTCTCCAATCATATAACCAACACTCATCGAAAAATTTGGAACCACATGGAACTTACCAGACTGGACTAATAGATTAAGGAAGCTCAATTCAGCCAATAATAGCTACTTCTGTCTGAGTAACACACCTAAACTTGCCGATGAAAGCTGCGTTCAATCTTTTTTAAACGCACTTTCGCCATCGCTCGAACTGAATGTTGCCGGACGTCTTTCAGAAGTTTTAAAATCCAGTTTCCTTCTAAGTATGACTGGTTGTTTCATCACCCTAACGGATCTTTCCGAATTAATAAGATGAAGATGTCTAAATGGAATAGCAGTTTATCTACAATAAAGAATATTAATCATAACCCTATAAATTATTCCAAAATCCTCTATTCAGATCTCCCTAAGAAGCAAAATAAACAAAATAAATCCCATACTTCTGATCCCAACTTGACTACAAAGGCGGGTATCTTTCCAAACTTTTCTCGAACTATCACTAACATTAACAATTTTAAAACTAATTCTCTTTCTTTGAAGCGCAAATCCCCATAGTTTTCTTTGAATCCTCCTGCGAAACGGATGTTTTTAAGCTATGCCCGCACAACCCTTTCTAAAACTTCCTCTGATAATCCTTCTCAACGTAAACGTGTGTCTTTCAATCTCGCATCCCAACCCCATCCTCAAGCAAAAGCCTCTTTTCCAAAAAACACTCCAATCATAGTCAAATACCCGAACTTCATCCACTCTCATACTATAAATCCTTCAAATACTAACACCTCAGATTCTGCCCCATCTAAAAGAATATCAAATGTCACTCCTAAATCGTTACCTGTCCCAATGTTCGACCCAATGACTCCCCCTGCCGTGAAACTTACCAATAGATTAACTGACCCCTCGCCCACAAAAACTGAACTCGATGGACTTTATGTTATGGCCAAACTTCGAGATCAAAAACTTTTCGACAATGTTCGTTTGTACCTTGCCTACCTACATGACAAATCTGAATCTGTTTGCATTGACGGGAAAACAAAAACAAATATCATTGTTCAAATACAAAAAAAAGGACTCCCGACTGACCCCGTAGCCCTGAAAAAGATTTACACGCGTTTTCATGAAAACTACAACATTTCTCCGACAACAGTTAATAAAGACCTTAAAACTTACGCCTCTCACATCAGCTCCAAACGTACGTCGTACCTTCAAAGTCTCTTCTTTTAATCTTCTGTTAACGTTTATCGCGACGATGAACTTAACGGATCTTCTGACGAATGCCCATGTCGAGGTGTCCTACTAGCTATCAAAAATACACTAGACTCATCCCTCATTGCAGTCTCTTCTTCCCCTAATCTCGACTATGTCTCAATTAAGATAAGACTACCCCGTAAGTCGCTTTATGTGATATGTTGCGATATTTTGCCGTCGCAGACTATTGAATCTTATAAGCTCGCCATTGAAATGGTTGACCACATAATAGCTTTATGTGACCCCAACGATGACATCCTTCTTTTCGGCAACTTTAACCTTCCCCATCTTAAATGGACTTCATCTGAAGATCAATCTTATTATATTGCTTCAAATCCCACTTCTGCAAAAGAATGTCTTTTTATAGATCGCCCAGCAGATTCAAGCCTCTGTCAAGTTAGTGGTATCCTAAACTACGAGTATATGGACAGGCAACTAGATCTTATTTTCACATCCGATCCCATTAACTCTTCAGTATCACTCTCACCTCTGTCCTTATCTACTATCGACAATTATCATCCTCCCCTAATTCTCTCATTTTATCATGATTGTCCACTACCAACTAATCTCCCTACAAATCAGTACTCCTTTGATTTTCATAAGGCACATTTCCGTCATATTAATGAATATCTCAACAGAACTTCCTTTAATTTCGATAGCCTTATCATGAAAGATGCCACAGAAAAATTTTACACGGAAATATTTAATTCTATTTCTCTCCATGTACCCTTTAGTCGACAAAAGACATCGGCTGCCTCCCCACCTTGGTATAACCGCAAGCTTCGCTCTTTGCGTAACAAGAGAAACAAGTTGTGGGCAATTTTCCTTCGTACCCGATCGCCCCCTGATTATTCTAAATATTTTGGTTCTTATCTTCACTTTTCCGAGCTGTACAACACCATTTACCAACGCTATTTGATAGAAACACAAACCAACCTTATAAATGATCCTAAGTCGTTCTTTCAGTTCGTCAATTTTAAAAGAAAATCCGATGGTTACCCTTCCTCTCTTTCCTTCAATACCGAAACTTCGAATTGCCAATTTTTTTGCCACATTTTTCAAGGAATCTTTCACCGACGATTCCTTCATACCTGATTCAGATTATTTCGATTATTTACCAAATTTCGCACTAGGTCCTTTTCTTCCTCCTACCGTCGACCCATATATCATCGAAAATAAGTTGAATCCACTTAACGATGAATATCTTCCTGGCTCTGATGGCCTCTCCGCAATATTCCTAAAAAAATGTTCTTCAGCTCTCTCTTTTCCGCTCTCCAAATTGTTCAGTCTATCATTAAGGGTAAAAAGGGTACTAAGAGCGATATTAAAAACTATCGTCCCATTGCCAAACTTTCACATATCCCTAAAATATTTGAAAGTATTTTGTACGAAATTTTAAGTTTCCGTTGTAAGTCGCTCATTTCTCCTAGACAACGCGGCTTTCTCAAATGTAGGTCTACAACAACTAATCTAGTTGAATTTGTATCGTATACAGTCTGAGCTCTAGAAAGCGGAAGGGAAGTAGATGTTATCTCTACTGACTTTAGTAAGGCTTTTGACAAAATTTCACATAGACTCATACTTTTCGAATTGTCCACCCTCGGCGTTGAACTTATTTTTTTAAAATGGATTTCTTCTTATCTGGAAAACCGGTATTACAGTGTTCGTTTCAGATCTGCCTTCTCCAATTCATTCTTAGCTACCTCCGGGGTCCCACAAGGAAGTCACTTAGGACCTCTCCTTTTTATTCTTACAATTAACGATATTGAATTGGTCATTAAACATTCCCATATCTTATTATACGCCGACGATACCAAGTTTTTTAAGACAATTTCTTCCTCACACGACTCTTCCCTTATTCAACTAGATCTCGACAGTTTCTCAGTCTGGTGTATCAAAACTGCTTAGAGCTTAATATTGCTAAGTGTCAATCAATCACTTTTTCACGCAAATGCATAAAATCTTGTCCCAGGAGCTACTTTCTTTACAATAAACCCTTAGCCATAGTTGAATCGATTCGAGACCTCGGCATGCTATGTAACCAAAAGTTCAATTTCATAACACACATCGATAATATTATCTCAAAAGCCAATTCATTTAATTTTTCATTTTCATTTATTTCGAAGAAACATTAAATTTACAATGACACATTAAGATCAAAATCTTTTTGAGTATCGATAGTTTTACAAGTAACATAGTTTTTTTAAATATTCAAAAATATGAAACATACTTCTTAAAGCTAGGATAAACAACTGAATTCAAAAATATAATTGTATATAACTTTAAATTATTTGCATTTTATATTCAACGCTTGGTTTTGTGAAACGATGGTCCAAAGAATTCCCCCTACGCCACCAGATCATTCTACATAACCTTTGTCCGCCCGTTACTTAAATACGCCTGCCAATTATGGTCCCCATATCAAAAAATTCATATTTTAGAATCGAGAGCATTCAACGCCGTTTTTTTAAATTCGCCCTTCGTGGCCTGCCTTGGAATAATTTTTTGATTCTGCCACCCTATCAAAATCGCCTCCAACTAATTAACCTCAATACCCTGCAAGAGCGAAGAGAAATAACAGAAATCCTCTTCATTCATCGACTTCTCTCAGGTTCCGTTGACTCTGAAACCCTCTACAACTCTATCTTTCTCAACACTAACCCTCGTAACCTAAGAAACCCTCGCCTCTTCTACCTGCCTACTCATCGCCAAATAAATGGGGGTATTGCCCCCACCAAAATTAAAATTGATAAGTTGGTATCTAATATCGGATATAAGCTAGGTATTTTTTGCTTGGGTTCTTGTGGCTTAGAAAATGGCAAAGGTTCTGCTGTAAATATTGATGCAATATCAGGAAGATTGCCAATACAGGCAATAGTTCCGTTTTCAGATGATCGGCATGCGACGAATTATCTAATGTTTTTGATCCATCCGTGAATACAAAATTCCACCCTTCTGATCATAGATCTGATGAGATATTTAAAATAAGTTGACGCTAAGTTGAGATCTTCGTCAGTATTATAGATTCAGACCCAAATAAATAAAAGCTGCGTTTTATTATATACGGGTATGGGCCTGGGTTATTTTTTTTTACAAAAACAGCACGAGATCCAGGTTTCTATCACAGTTTCTATATGGGCTTGCAAATATTAATATTAAGTTTGGAGAACAGAGGGTACACTTGAGTACATAACCCAGATCGTTTTATTTTCAAGTGGCTGACACGCCTAAAGATAGAATAAGGAAGGTCTATGACATATTCCGTTGACTAAGTGCACAATGCTATTAATAAAGCAGAATTTCTGCTTTTTAACATTTACAAATTTAGTCCTTCGCTAGATGGACTAAGAATTGACATTAAAACAAAATTTACAGGGGCTTAGAATAAACAGAGATAGAGTTAATACTTATTGTAGTAGATTTTGTTCGTGGATTTTCGATTTTTTATTAATTGAAAATTTTAGTCTGCAGACTAACTTTTAATCTATGGTTTAGTGAAACCGTGGAATAGCGATGGACTAAGTATTTTTTTTATTAATATGGCTGTCTAAGTTTATTATCCATGGAGGACAACGTGGAGTAGTTACCTGGGGCCCCAGCACGTAATACTGATACAATCGAGTTTTGTCGATACAATCGAGAATTGTTTTGGTTCAATCGAGTGTCCTCGATTGTGTCGTTAGAGCAAACTCGATTCAACCAAAATAGGTGCTTCCGATTCTCAATTGTATCGACAAAACTGGGGCCCCAGCCCGTAACTTGATACAATCTAATTTTGTCGATACAATCGAGAATTGGAAGCACCTATTTTGGTTCAATCGAGTTTTCTCTAACGATACAACCGACAAAACTCGATTGTATCAAGTTACGTGTTGGGGCTCCGCTTTAGTGGAAGATTCATTTGAGTTAATTTTTCAAGTATGATAGTGATCGCGGATGGTATTTTCTTTGCAATTTCCCTTCGTTCCTCACTGCGCTTGGTAGTCCTGCTTCAGCTGGGTTATTTTTAATGGATGTAGTAGGAAAAGCGTTTATACTTTTTCTAGCAGTTTGGTGGTACAGTTTTAATAATATTTAATTTTTGTTTTAACAAATGAAAAAAGTGCATCACTTTTTTTTTTAAGGAATTTTGAATTTAAACTTTTTTTTTTTTAATTTATATTTTAGCTAACTTGAATCCGTCAGGTTCAGCAACGAGCAGTGGCGCATCAACTAGTGGTGCTGGTAGTGGTAGCAATATTGACAATTTAGTTTTAGTGCACCAAACACGTCAACGCAATACAAATGCCAGCGTATTGAGTCGTTCGTTCAACCCTATACACCAACAACAACTTCCAAGCATTAACATTGGTATAGTTCGTTCTTCTCCAGCAACTGGTGCAAGTACCAGTGGTAGAAACAATAATAGCATTGATGATGGTAATACTATCTAGAGCGGCATGCAAACTATTATTTTTATTCTATCATATATGGTTTTATAGATTTGATTGCACGTTTCAACTATTACATTCATCATGGGCAACCATTATCGAGTGGATCTGGAGCTGGTTCCAATCCAACTGCTGCAAGCAGTATAAGTAACCAACTCGCCGGTGGTGGTACTTTGGGATCATCTAATGGCGTTCAATTTGGCAATAATTCGGCCCCTGCAGTTGGTGTAGAAGATTCAAGTGAAGGTCGCGTTCCCAGCTCAACTAACAGATTGCAACGCGATTCTCGCCGACTACTATTAGTTGATCAGCAGTATTGCACATCACATTCATTTAATAATTCCGATGAAACACAAAATGAACTTTTTAATCAAGATGGTAATTACACATAGGCTTATAGACATATTTTCTTCCACGCTATATATATTCAATTTTATTTTCTTGTTCAGCTCTTCATTGGTGGCTTGAAGAAGCCAAGCATTTGGATATGGAATCCCAACCGGATATTTGCTTAACAGTGGCTCACCAATTGATTCCAGTATTACAAGAAATACGTGCAAAAACCAAGAGGAGAAAGAGGAAAACTGTGTCTGTTATAACCCCAGCTGGGTCAACTGATGAATCTGGAAAAACTCAAGAACAAGACTCGAGTGGAATTATTACACCAAGTGTTAATATAACTACACCAGCTGTACAGACTAATACATCACCTAGTAACAGACGAAGTGCAATTCCCATTTTGCTTCCAAGAAATTCAGATTCACGTGACGTGAATCCTTCGTTGGACAATGTTGATCCTATAATTGAATTCAATTCTCTTATTGATGAAGAAATTGATAACCAACATCTTAATACGAGTATGTATTTTCAATTGTTTGTATTATGATTATTTTTTTTTGTAATTCACAACAATCCTGAACAGGTGATGCAAGAGCGCAGAACAACCCTACTGTAAGACTAACTCCGATCACTAACACTACTGTTACAATAGGTAAGTAAAGAAAAAAAATTGATTTTTCGTAAACTTTTTTCAATATTTTATCAAAAATTTGTCACTAAGCTGTAAAAAAATTAAATGATTTCTCTGTAAATAAGAGACGTAAAGAAAGTAGATCTTGGAAATCTTAAGTTACAAGAGGACAGTTCAGAAAATGAAACAAGATTGTTCCAGTTTTTCTATTTAAAGACGGCCGGGAATATTATAAAAGTGATTATCCCTCAGATTAAGTTTCCCTCAAATAAAAATTCTACCAGAATGATTTTTTTACTGGCGATATAAGCAGGTACTATAGAGTAAGTTTTGGATTTGGAAAAAAATCGAGGAAAAAGTCAAGGTTCATCAAACTTGACATTACGGAGATAGCGAACACGATAAAAGTGGGTCCTGCAATTCCGTCTGTCTGTGCTCGAGTCTACAGACTAAACGGTTGGTTTGATTTGCTTCAACAGCTTTTAATGGCCTTTAGTCCACAAAATTTGCGTTTCGTCCAGCGATCTCACTTGGACTCATCAGTTGGCTAGTGAGCGCCTTACCAATACGTACTTTTTTTATTAAGTTATATATTGTTACATATTATTTTTTCAGTAATATGCCCACACGATTTTTTCATTTTTTTAAGACGAAAAATAACGGTACCTGCCATATTTTTCTCTTTTCAGATTTTTTAAAATAATTAGTTCATTAATGAAGGGGAAGGTACTTTTTGTTATTTTTGGTACTTTGGTTTCGATTTTATGGAAAACGGTTTATTTGATGTTTTTGAAATTTTTTATGCGGAAGCTCGTAGAAAGCTTAAACAAAATGTAAGTCAACATTTTTCAAAACAATTTTTTTTCGAAATTAAAAAAAAAAAACTTTTTTGAAAACTCGAAATTTCGAAAACGCCCTAATGTTTTTTTTTGAATTTTGGTATTTGGCAGTTTTTTGACATTACCTTGAATAGTAAAAAAAAATTATTTTCCTAAAATAAAAAACAACGGACCTCCAAAACAAATGGTAAAAAAAACGCTAAAAAATGTGTATGTTCCTTAATTAGAGTAAGATCGGGTAATATGGAGTACCCTAACTGTTTTCGGCTATATTTTTAAAAATAAAAGCTCTTTTAAAGAGTTCACTAAAACATTGGCAACAGCATTTACTAACGTTTGTGCTTGATTTATCTCAAATGCAATAAATATTTGCAAAAGTTTGACACAATAGTGCAAAACTGACCTTTTGGAAAAGTGGTGGGATGGGTAGTGTGGGCCCCATAGTGCGGGTAATGTGGAGTAGTGCTCCACATTACCAGAAGTAGAAATTGATATAGATAGTTCCCATTTTATGAATGAAATGTTTACCTTTTATGATTTATTCGGCATTTACGTACCAATTTAAATAAATACAAAAACAAAATTCAATAAATTTATCATTTTATTTCTAGAAATAAAATAAAAAAGGTGGTTAATGTGGAGCACTACTCTTTGTACACCTGTGCGTACTCCACATTAGCCGACAGGTATATATTTTTTTATTTTTTTTTTATATTCTGCACGCGCTCAAGGGATTATACTACCCTTTAAATGTTTCAACACAGCGCGGGCGTGAGGGTGAGGTTAAGGAAGAGGAAGAATGATAGGAAAGATTTGTGGCGCGATGTTCTGAGACTGTAGGTGGTTGTTTTCTCAGATTTTATCTTCAGGGATGGCAGCTGAACTAATGTGGAGAAATTTCCGTGTCTTATTTATCTATGTCCCTTATAATTCCCATTAATTTTTGTATTCTTTGTCATATTTTATCGGTATACTAGTTTTTTACTCAATCACATGCTGTTAGTTCTATGCCTAAACAGCATGTTATGAGTAAACCAGCAACTCATTGTATGACATTTATTTTTAGAATTGGTTTTTAATGGAAAATAAGAAGACATAGACTACGGCAGGGATCGAACCTGTGACCATGAGGTTGACAGGCGAACACAAAACTATCGCGCCACGGCCATCCCAAGTAAAAATTCTAATTTATTTATATAAATTGAAGCAAAACAATAAAACTCAGCTTATGTATACATAAAACAATACATAACGATAACGAATAAGAAACACTTAAAATTGAGCCGCGGAGCAAAATATTATATCGACCAAACATTAAAACAAAAATGTCGAACTGCGCAAAACCTACAACTCATGGACACGTGGCAATAAATGATTTGCCTCTCTGTGTAAGAGAACTATCGTGTATCAGAAATAACATATCTCTCACTCTTCCAGGAAAAAGAGAAATGCAGCGGTCCACATTATCAGCCTACTCCACATTACCCGATCTTACTCTGGTGCAATTCACTTTTAAGTAGAAATATATTTTATTTTACATACTTATTCACGGTACTTCCCATATAACCACTTTTTATGTTTTCGACTTTCTCACGTTTGGATGAACCGATTAAAATGATTTTTTGTTATGCATATGCTCCCTAAAAGTTTTAATAAAACTGCATACTCAAATTTTCAAAAAAAAAAAAATGGTTTTTCAATTTAAAAACAAATTAATACAAAGTTTAAAAACAAAAAAATCGATTTTTCATACACCAGTCACTGAATTTTTTTTGAATTAAAATTGTCTATGTACATTAATTAATAAAGGGAAGTTTTTCTCCTCCACTTTTGTAGTCTTTTTAGTAATATTTTAGAGTTAACAAACTGCATTTTGTGAAAATTTGTACAAACAGACCTATGTAATTATTCCTTGAATCATTTATTCAAAAATTCATTATACTAAGAATCAAGGTAATATTACCTACATAGGCTTTAAACTTACATAATGATAACTAGACTACGTAACTACTAACACCGTCAATAATTAGCTACATTAAAGCTGTTAGCTACAAGAGCAAGTTCGTACGATCCAGTCTTGAATTTTATTCTTATATTTCAAAAGAATTGTTTGCTTATTAAATAAGTATCTTCCCTGTTTAAACCTCTTAATTGTTTATTATTAAAAAAAAATCGAAAAAAGTAAAGAATTACCATTGTAAACAATAAAAGTTACACAGCAGTTACACATAAATGATAAACAGCACACAGCTGATTTTGATAATGTCAAGGCGGTGTTCTTTTTATAGCCGTGTTCTCGTGACTATCAAGTACAGCAAAGTAACAATTTCACAAGGAAAACAACAATTAGAGCATACTGGGATTTACTTTTTCTTTTCATCCGAAGTATAATTAAGAAGAAAAACATCTAATTGTGCTTGTTAGAAAATTTGGAATGAACAATTTATTAATTTTCTATTTTGATATTATATTAAATTTTAACTTAAATTAAACACGTAATTTACGAATAAAGTTGATTTCATATTAACAACTTCAACACTTTCCCTTGTTAATAATGAAATAAAATAAATACAACTATTTGAAACAAACATTATACCAATCCCATCTTATTACAAAGAATAGCCGATCGTGTTTTTGGCAATGGTTTTGTCATAATATTTGCAATTTGGTGTTCTGTTGGCGTTTGTTCTATATCCAATTGTCCTTCATTAACTTTTTCTCGAATAAAGAAATGTTTTAAAGCTATATGTTTCGTTCTTCGATGAAATTCAGGACAGCTGCAGTGTTATCGACTTTAGGAACAGGTACTTTTGCTATGTTGATAATGCCTTTGAATAGTCTGGTTATCCAAATAATTTCTTTTGATGCTTCGTTAACTGCTACAATTTCCGCTTCTGTTTTTGACGTGGCAACCATAGTTTGACGTTGACTGAACCAAGAAATGCGCCTTCGCCATAAATAATTACTATTCCTGAAGTTGATCTACCAGTTTTTATGCATCCTCTAAAATTTGCATCAGTGTAGCAGTCAAATACTCCCTTTTTAGCATTTGAACGATAAGTAATTCCTGTAACTTTTGTACCTTTAATATAACGGAAGACTCTTTTGACTCTGCAAAGGTCTTCTAAAGTTGGATTTTCTAATGACCTTGATAAAAATCCTATACTGTACACCAGGTATGGTCTAGTTCGTAGCATAAGGTACATAAGAGCTCCTTATGCTTGTCTTTATGGTAAATTATGATCCTTAGCATTTTCTTTGCCAGTTTCAGGTGTCTCAGGTTTGCAATCAGTAAAAATAAATCGCTTTAAAATTTTACTTACATATGCTTTCTGACTGATTCGAATGTCATTATTTAAATATTCAATCTCAAGACCTGGGAAGTATTCAGCCTTTTTTGATTTAATTTTGAATTCTTGTCTTAAATTTCTTATGAATTCTTCTAAGGCTTCAGGGTCTGTTGCTGCGACTAATCCGTCATCTACATAAAGAACTAGAATAAGTTTCTTTCCTTCCTTTTCTCTTCTATAAAGACATGGATTTGCTTCGCTCACTTTGACTCCCAAGTTTACATACTCCTTCTGTCCCATCTTTGTAGCCTTCAGGTTGATGCATATAAATAACTTCTCGTAATTCTACATACAGAAATGCTGTCGATACATCAAACTGAGACAAGTGCATTATTTCTGTTGTTGCTATGCTTAGTATTGACCTTATTGTTCCAAGCTTTGCTACTGGGCTATATGTTTGATTTAATCGATACCTTTTTGCTGCTTAAATCTTTGACAACGAGCCTAGCCTTATGCCTTTCAACGCTGCTATCTGGATTTCTCTTCACACGAAAAACCCACTTACATGGTAAAGCCTTCTTACCTTTTGGAAGTTCAATTAAGTTGCAAGTATTATTTTCTTTGAGAGAGTGTTTTCTTCATTCATTGCAATTTGCCATTGTGATCTTCAGAGCTGCTTCAAAATCTTGTGGATTTTCTGTTGAAATGGATCTTCTATCTGAAAAACATAATCATCCAGGTAATTTGGCTTGTTAAGTTTAGTTCGGTCTCTTAGCTGCTTTGTTATTAATGATGGTTCTTTTATATCATCTTCTGTATCGAAATATTCATAGTGGTCATCACTAAGCATATCTTGATCTGTATCAAAATAATCATTTTGTTGGGTCAATCTATTTCTTTATATTGAATTTGATCGATTTCTTTGTTTTCTTGATTATTAAGTTCTATTTCTTTTTTCTAAATCTTGTTCCTCATAGTCTTTTTCTTATCGCATTTTTTTTCGTAACTTTCGATTGGAAGTTGAACAGTGTTGTAGACATTTGAAAGCTCTTTGGTTATAATGCTATCATTAGGTATTTCGGTGAATTGAACATCTCTAGATAAAATTACACTATGTTCTTCCTTAATATAAACTCTATACCTTTAATTTCCATCATAAAATTCTTTTGTAAAAACATTTTCAGAACCAGACGTTGTCGAAAGTGGTGATGATTCTAACTCGGAAGGTGACCCCCTTACACCACAAGAACAAGAAGTAACAAACCAATCGAACCAAAGTTTAGGTGCGACCGATTTTTAAAATTTTGAGCTTAATTAAATTTGTATTAATTTCATTTATGTTATATTTCAGCTGCAAACTTACACCAAAGAATAACTGAGGAAATGGCTGTAGCCGCATTGGCCGAAGCTGCTTTGGTTCCATTGCCAGACGATGATGAAGACGAAGATGAGGATGACGATGAAGAAGAGGAAGCTGAACCAGAAGACCGTCCAGAAAATGATGAGAATGACGACGAAAACGAAGAAGAAGACGAAGACGAAGAACTCAATGTAGAAGATGTTATAATGGACTTTGATGATGAAATCCAAAATGTTTTATCTCAGGTAGGTGAATTAATTATACCAAACTACTCCTATTAAAGCTTAACAAATTTGGCAATGCAATTTTTTTTTAAATATTAATATAGGAACGTAAAATTAAAGGAGATATGACTATTTCTACAAAAACAAAAAAAAATACAAAAACTGCACTTATTTAAAAAATATCTTATTTATAAAATTATTCTAGAAATTGTGAATAGCAAACTTAATTATAGTATATTGGTTTTATGCAGTTTTCAGCGCCAGCTCATGCACAGGAAACAGCCAGTTATACCACAGTTTCGCAAAGTGCAGAAACAAGCTCAAACCAATCGGGTCGAAATGTCGAAAGCAATTCAGAACCAGCTGAGACGACAGCTTCATCGTCTACAGCGAATGACACTTCAGATGCATTAGCATCAACATCTTCAAATATTGTCAATACTTCACCTTCTGCAAGTGATGGCTTATCTACACGATCATTGCCAATTGCTGAGGGATCGCCTACATCCGACACAACATCTAGAGCTAACGAAATGAGCCCTGAAGTTCGACAGGCACTTGGTGATCTACAAATACCAGAAGGCGTCGATCCATCATTTTTAGCTGCTCTGCCAAGTGAAATGCGTGAAGAAGTTATTCAAGAGCATTTACGTGCCCAACGAAACCGCCAAAGGGCTCAACTAAACGCAATTGAAACTGAACATGAATCATTAATTGAAGTTAATCCAGATTTTTTGGCTGCTCTTCCTCCAAGTATTCAAGCCGAAGTATTATCTCAACAACGTATTGAACAACAGAGACAAGCAGCACAGACAGCCAATCCAAATGACCCTGTTGATGCTGCAGCATTTTTCCAAAATCTGCAACCATCTCTTAGACAAGCAGTGAGTACATTAAAATCTGTTGACCTACATTACATGCAATACATGTCATAAATTATTTTATTTACAAAATTATATAAATTTTAGATACTGACTGATATGGAAGACTCACAGATCGCAAGTTTACCGCCTGATTTAGTAGCAGAAGCACAGAATCTCAGACGCGATTGGGAACATCGCAATCGCCAAACTCTGCATGAGCGTTTAGTTACTCACTCCCAAGCCAACTCAACTCCAGCTCTAGGTGGAACAGGTATGTACTTGTCAAAATTTAGAAAAGTCGTATTGAATGAAATTATTAAAAAAAAAAAAAAAAACAGTTAAAGAAAAACAAACTTCATTTCATTGACAACCAAAAATTATCGTTCATGCAACTCACTGAACGAACTGAAAATGTAATCATGCGATCTTGCCAGCCAGTGCAAATAGCTGAAATGAGACGTTACGCGACTCCGAATCACGTCCTTCAAAGTATTATTTTACGCGCGAATTGTGTTCTGTTGGGATCACTTATAATTAAATCCCAATTCATCAATTTCTGGCATCGACGGGTAACACATTTTTAGCCAATCTGTGTATTTTAATTAATTTCACAAAATTTTGAAACAGAAGTTGTTTAGTCCTATGACATATACACAATTTTAATTTCGTGTGATTTAAATTGTCGGTGGAATGAGAAATTTTATGCCGAATAAGGTGAAATCTATCAAACCGAAAGAAAATACATGGTTTGATTTGAGCTTGTTTTGTGTGGTGATTTTTTTTTTTTTTTTTTTTAATTTGCGCATGTTATTAAAGCTAGAGAAGTAAGTTTCCGGAAGTATAAAGCCAACCCCACTGAGGAAAACCAAAAGTTCAAGCAAGCTAAAAAGACTTGTAACGTTCATATTTAGAGAACCAAATTTTTGCATGACTTATTATACATGACCAAAAACTTAAAATTGAATTACATTTCTAAAAAATAATGTTTTTTTTTTTCTTACCCACAGCATATATTCCACCACGTATACCATCTATTCAAAATTTACGAGGTCGTCCCAGTTGGCATACAAATTCTGTTTGGTACAATTCTCACTCATCCTCATCTAACGGGCTTGGCGAAGGAAGTTTCCAGAAGCTACAGGGTAAACCCGTTGCATTGGCTTTAATGGAAACCGAAGGCAGTCTTCTTGATGTAGATGCGCTGTCTTCACTTCTTTTAATGTTGTTCATTGAAGACGCAAAATTCAACATACTTCGGCTTCATCGTGTAATTCGTCATTTATGTTACCACACCGGTACAAGAGAGTGGATAATTGATTCTTTGATTTCAATTATTAAAATGGCAGATAAAACTGATATAACTAGAACAGATGGTAAGCTTATCAGTAGACCTCAATATCTTACATTAAGGGTCGACGCTGCTCTCGGCTATCGATCCAGTGTTTTTCTAATAAAACGAGGTGTTGAACAACTATTCAAAGAAGACGCTTATTGTGGCGGGGAAGGTAATTGTATACGAATTCATCCCCAAGCAGCTCAGATGGTCTGCCGAAATTCACTTGATCTTCTGATAACATTAGCTCGATATTTCCCAAGAGATTTTGTACCATTTAGAGAAATAGAAAATATCACTGAAAAAGATACAATAAATTCAAAATTGCGAGGAGAAAAAGACGTGAAGATTGGTACGCAAAACCCATCAAATAATCCCGGCTTAAGTTCGGCTGAAATTTGGTGTACAAATATAGCAAAAAAACCAAAAATTTCTCATACACCATCAATCAATGTTTCTAAAGAAAAAGAAGATGATTCAAAACCACATACATCGAAAAAACCAGTTCCAAAGAAGAATACACCATCTGTATTTGACGTGCTACTTAAGCTTGATTGTACAACTCGACCTTTCCAATCGAAGAGCTATAGCTCGAAAGAAGTTACAGCTATGTTTTTAGTTAATCCACAGCCTAATCGAGCCAAACTCGATTTTCTGTCATTTGAAGATTCTCCGTTTGCCCAATTGATGTCACTTCTACCAACGAGTGTAGTCAAACGTTCTCAACAACTAACTGATAAGCTTGTTCGTTTACTTGCTTCATTGGGAGTTGAACTTCCAAAAGAAGACAAGATAACACCTGTTGTTACTGTGGATGATGATATTACTGACACTACTGATCCACCGAAGACACCAATCCCTGCAAGTGAAACACCAGTTATACCTACTGTTTCAAAGACCCAAGTAATAGATATTCATGACAGTGACAGTGAACCTGAGGCTACACCTGGCAGTGATGAAGACTCCGAAAGTGACAGCTGTAGTAAACTTAGCAACCAATATGCTAAGAAATCTCGACCGGCTTTACTTTACCCAAGCAAAATTCAGCAACTTAAAATAGCAATTGAAGTTCTAACAACAAAAAGTTGTTCTGAAGAAGGCCTAGAATATGTAACCGAGTTGATAGTTCATTTAAGTCAATGTTCGACTAAAGCAAATGAAGTTGTCGTACAATTATTAATACAAGGAGTTATGGGCTTGGCAGAATTGGTTCGCAAGCAAATATTAAGTCTAATGAAAGAAGTTACAGAAAATAATCTTAAGACAAATAACGAAACAACCGATTTAACTGCTGCAAACAAAAACCAGTCGAAAATGAGTCGTGGTGGCATAATAAATGATCGATTTACGGCTGCTCAGGTAGTGATTTCGGCTCCAACAAAATCTAAACCAACTTGTGAGCTTCAGTTGCCTAGCATGAGTCCATTATTGACGAAATCCTCATCGCAAACATTC
Source organism: Philhelius pedissequus (assembly GCA_910595825.1). Classification (NCBI taxonomy): domain Eukaryota; kingdom Metazoa; phylum Arthropoda; class Insecta; order Diptera; family Syrphidae; genus Philhelius; species Philhelius pedissequus. The sequence continues at coordinate 15,891,815 of OU343161.1, read as the reverse complement.
TTTTTACGAACACTTAAAGTCTTTATGCAAGTTCGAGATTTAGTTGATTATAAAACTTTGCAAACAGTCACAAAAATAGAACCGCTAAGTGAGATCATTTGCCTGAATGAACTTTGGGATACACTAAGCGAATGCTTGGTACATTTAGAAAAGACGAATGATCAGCATGCTGTATTGATTCTACAACCGGCAGTTGAGGCGTTTTTCTTAATTCACGCGTCAAAGAAAAAGCAAGCTACAAAATCTATCCGACCTGGCAATCATCGCTCGGACACATTTACAATTACTAGACGTCCAATTGGTGGGACATCGACAACATCAGCTCCAATTTCGAATACATTAGATTTCACCATTAATGAAAGAATGCCACAACGCAATGCTCAGAGTAGGACCAGTGCCAGTGCGAGCGCCAGCTCCAGTTCCATTACCAGCGCCAGCATAGTCGATTCAACCGAACAAGAAACTAATGATTCTGCAACTGTTGAAGTTACTGATACTGCTGCATCTACTACTGCTGGTAATTCAAATAAAACAGACACTGCTCCATCAACATCTGGAGCAGCTACAGCAGCAGCTAGAGAAGCTGAAATACAACGACGTGATCAAAAGAAATTTCTTGAATTTGCCGAAAAACATCGCACAGTTCTTAATCAAATTTTGCGCCAATCAGCTACCCATCTTTCAGATGGACCATTTTCGGTGCTTGTTGATCACACCCGCATTTTAGATTTCGACGTAAAGAGAAAATATTTCCGAACAGAATTAGAACGAATGGATGAGGGAGTTCGACGCGAAGAATTGACAGTCAATGTAAGGCGTGTTACTGTTTTTGAAGATTCATTTAGGGAGTTATACCGGCGTGGCCCAGAAGAATGGAAAAACCGTTTTTATATAGTTTTCGAAGGTTCGTATAAATATTTTTTTTCTTAGTCCCAATTTATTGGCTCCATTAAAAATGAACAAACAGTTTCATCCATTAATTTGTTAACCATTTAATTTTATCTAAAACTACATAATACTCCTTTTGAGAGCGGGATGTTGTTTTACCCTAATTGAGGTTTCTATTTATTTTTTCTCAAATGCTTTTTTTATAAATTGAGTTTGAGAATGGCTATAGTCCAGTCATTTTATTCCTAGTGAGCTGAATTTTTGTATACACCTTTATTACGGTGTTGCAATAAAGATGTGAAAAATCGACATCGATATCGTCCCGGCTAACAAAGTTTTTAAGGTCAAAAGGTCACGAAAATCAGTTTTTCGCTAACTAACTTCTACAATATCAACATCCGATAATAATGCATTACATATAAAACATTTATCACTCATTATAAACTGTTTAAGAGCAGAAAACAACTAAAATAACGTGTTTAACACACAGTTGAAATAATTTTCAACTGAACTAAACACAGCCCGACAGGCAGTAGCAGGTATAAAGGGACGGGTCTCGGAACAATGAAATACGGAACATCTGCCAGTGGAGGTCATTTGGATAAGTTATTGTAGATTTTACTAAGTTCCTAAGCCTCTATAAGATAAGTATATTTTTCCCGAAACGTCCAAATATCAGATAAAAGTTTTTAAGATTAATTAACAAACAATAATAAAAAGCAATAGAGTTTATGCTATGATGTGTGGTATACAATACCGTATGTGAGTGCATTTTAGTCGGTTCTCAGCGCTCTACTCCGAAAATGGTTGATGGTACAGAAAAATGCAAATGCAAGTTGGCGAGATATTTGCGAAAAACTGATTTTCTTGACCTTTTGACCTTCAAAACTTTGTTAGCCGGCACGATATCCATGTCGATTTTTCACATCTTCATTACAACAAATATAGGTGTATACAAAAATTCAGCTCACTAGGAATTTTTCCGCAGATTGGGGTTTTAAATGCCTAAAATGACTGGACTATAACAAAAACCGAGGAAAACCTTTGTATTCTTTTGCGATACCAACAAAAAAAAAAAACAATATTTAACCTAAGATTTTGTTTTAAATTTGTGTAGATTGTTCTTAAAAGTGGATTTCAGTAGAAACAAAATCTAGTTCTAAAATTGGAAGAGTGTCTACTCAATAAATCGATCCTTATGGTTTTTATCTTTAATTTATTGATTATTTATTTATTTGAATAGACGAAGAGGGTCAGGATGCGGGTGGGCTGCTTCGAGAATGGTACGTGATTATCTCGAGAGAAATTTTCAACCCTATGTATGCTCTGTTCTGCGTTTCGCCTGGTGATCGAGTTACCTACATGATAAATCCGTCCAGCCATGCAAATCCCAATCATTTATGCTACTTTAAGTTTGTTGGTCGTGTCATTGGTAAATATTGCAAACTAAACTATGAAAAAGCACATCATTTAACGACATTCTCTCCTTATTCTTTTTCTCAAAGCTAAAGCAATTCATGACAATAAACTTTTAGAGTGCTATTTCACGCGTTCATTTTATAAACATATTCTTGGAATTCAAGTCAAGTATACTGACATGGAATCACAAGATTATGAATTTTATAAAGGTCTTGCATATCTTATGAGCAATGACATTTCTTCGCTTGGTTATGATCTAACATTTTCAACAGAAGTACAAGAATTTGGTGTCACGCAAATACGTGATCTTGTACCAAACGGAAGGAATATAACAGTAACTGAAAAGAACAAATTTGATTATATTCGTTTGGTTTGTCAGCTCAAAATGAGTGGATCCATTCGGCAGCAGTAAGTTTTTTTTTATTAAAAATCAATTGTTAATATTTCGTATTTACATTTTTTTTTTTTTTTTTTTTTGTAATTGTTTAGGTTGAATGCATTTTTAGAAGGATTCTATGATATAATACCAAAACGCTTGATATCGATTTTCAATGAGCAGGAACTGGAATTATTGATATCGGGTCTTCCAAATGTTGACATAGAAGATTTGAAACAAAATACAGAATACCACAAGTATAATTCCAAGTCACCACAGGTAAATTGCAAATAATTAACAAAAGAGTTTCAATAACAAAATATGCATTTATTTTTAGATTCAATGGTTTTGGAGAGCTCTGCGCAGTTTCGATCAAGCTGATCGAGCAAAATTTTTGCAATTTGTCACTGGAACATCTAAAGTTCCTTTGCAAGGTTTTTCAGCCCTGGAAGGCATGAATGGGATACAAAAATTCCAAATACATCGGGATGATAGATCAACAGATCGTTTGCCCTGTGCTCATACATGGTATTAAAATCATTTTATCTACAAAAAGTTCAATAATTAATAAAAACTTTTTTTGTTCTAGCTTTAATCAATTGGATCTACCACTTTATAAATCGTTTGAGAAATTGCGAACATGTTTAACGAAAGCCATTCACGAATGTTCTGAAGGATTTGGTTTTGCTTAAATAAATTATTTCTTACAAACTTAAGATAGAATTACAATACATATTAAAAAAGAAAAAAAAAATTTTATTAAATATAATGCTAACGGAAATATTATCTTATTCAAAATACATTAATATGCTAAACATTTAAATTCCCGTTTTTTTTTATTTTATCATTGTTTCAATAATTTTAAAATGAAAAACAACCATTTTTGTGTATTAAAAACTAATTTTGTTTACCTTTGCCCATTGAGAGACCGACTTGCAAATCATTTCAAATCAATATGTGGAAAGTTCATAGCATAAACTAATAACGTAAAGACCAGAAACTTCTGATTTCATTTGACATTTGTCTAGAAGCTGAAACACGCACACAAGTAACTTTTTTCTGTTCCTCTTCCAATAGACTCATTGATAAAAACGCACCCAAGAATCTTTTATGTTCCTCTTCCTATAGACCCATAGACAGCCCTAGTAATTTGTTTTTGTTTTACTTTTCGACTTTCCATCTATTCATGGATATAGTTTCAAAGCTACAAGTACATCAATGTAAACAATGGGTTTTGGGGGTGAAATGTACGAAGGTTTCCAATCTTATTATGGCTTATTTGTTACCCCGTTTATAATAAGTGAATTGAGGAATCGAATCGAATAGAATTGAGATTTCGATTCAGGTATATGGCCTCGTGGGATCGGAAGATTTAATTCAAATGGAATCGAAGTGACAATTTGAGTTTACAGAATAAACAACAAAAACATGCAACAGAAAAAAATACAAAGAAAACGGAAACCTACTGAACACAAAAAAACACTTGGTGCACACACACACACTAAGAATCAGATGTGAATTCAATTCCTCGATTCAGGTATATAAATACATTTTCAATTCGATTCAGATCTTCTAGTGGGATCGGATCGAGTAATCCTATTTTAATCCGATTAAAGTATACAAGGAACTAAATCCTGATTCAATACCGATTCAATTATCCATATAAACGTAGTATGTGATAGAAACATCAGTTGTCTATCAAAAAAGATAACATATGTTTGAAATAAATAAAAAATAACGATTCGTAAAGGATGTACGATAGTAAAGTTTACTCTCTTATATTCTGCCCTATCGAGGTAACCTTCGGAGCGCAGTTTCCTCCGTAACACATCTTCGTCGGAAATTCAATTTCAGTTCGAAGCAGCTGTCATCGGAAAATTTTTTAAAGAAATACGACGACGCATTGCGATGGATATAAACTTCATGAAGAGATGAGCAACTTAACTGATATATAGAAAATGCGATATATTTTCGATAGTTTTTTTTTATTAAATAAACACTATAAACGTTTTAAACCATAAAAAAATGGCGAGAGAGTGTAATTTATTGTTTATAGGTAGTATTTTTTTTCCATTATAAAGCCTAGTACTCAGTTAGAAGTCTTCGTACCAAAACATCTCAAGTTTTTTTGAACACTTTAAAGCATACACATAGCATTTATGATTTGACAGAAACTTATCTTTCTCCAGATATATCAAACAATGAACTTTTCCCATCTTAGTTCAATCTTTTTCGTAAGGATATTACAATTTTGGACTCCTCTAGTGCAGCTGCTAACATAGGACGAAGGGTTTTAATAGCAACCAGTTCTGACCTAGAATCATCTCTTATAAATGTACCTAATACCTCGGACCTAGAATTGATTTGCGTAAAAATTAACTTACCAAGTCGTAATGTTTATAGCATTTGTTGTTATATTCCCCCAGCTCAACCTATATGTGGCTATGAATGTTTCACAGGAGCTGTCGAATTCGTTTTAAATTTATGTTCTCCAAATGACTATATTTTAAGTTTTGGTGACTTCAATCTTCCCCATTTGCCTTTAATGCCACTTCCGCAAAGGAAATTTTATTCACTGACCGCCTTGCTTCAGGCTCTGTGCAATTAAGTAGCATTAAAAACAGTTTGGGAAGACAGCTTGATCTTATTTTCTCATCGGACGCTGATAATACTTTTGTAACTGAAAGTAGGCATCTTTTAACCAAACTTGATGTTTATCACCCTCCACTCTCTATTATTTTTGCTTATGTAAGCCCCAACATTCGTCCTGAGTTTCTTACTGGAAAAAAATTCAACTTCCGTAAAGCCAATTTTGACAGGCTAAATGAACTTGTGAGTAGGATTAATTTTGATTTTTTACTAGACGCTAATTCGAGTATTGATGTCATAGTTGAAACTTTTTACTCACTAATAAATAGCTGTATTTCTCAATCAGTTCCAACCCTAACACAGAAAAATGTATCTACATCCCCCCCTTGGAATACCAAAGAGCTTCGTACTCTTCGTAATAAAAGGAATAAAAGGGGCCGCATATATTGATTTGTCTGCTCTTTACTCTGATTATATTTCTCAAATGCAATCTGGTATTATTTCCAACCCGAACGCTTTTTTCCAATTTATAAATAGTAAGAGAAAGTCAGATGGATATCCATCCGTTTTAAAACTACATTATTATTCATCTGCCGATCCCACTACCATCTCAAATTATTTTAAAAATTTTTTTAGTCAAGCATTTTCATCCAACACTGCCGAAGGTGATAAAGATTACTTTAATTACCTGAATGAGTGCAATCAAACGTCTTTAAATTTACTATTACTTAATGTCGATGTTTCGTCCGTTATTCAGAAAATTAATCTGCTTAAAGATGACTGCTCTGCTGGTCCTGATGCAATTCCTCCAATATTGTTAAAAAAATGTATTGACAATCTAGCTTAACCCCTAGCGTTCATTTACCAACTGTCTATTACAAGTGGAATTTTTCCTAAAATCTGGAAGGATTGTTTTATCATTCCTGTTCATGAAAAAGTACCAAAAAATGATATAACCATTTAGCGGCCTATCGCAAAACTTTCATGCATACCAAAACTTTTTGAAAGTATAATTTAAGATAGTATGTTTTTCCACTGTACGCAGATCTTCTCCCCGAAGCAACATGGGTTTCTTAAAGGAAGGTCTACTACTACGAACCTTATTGAGTTTGTATCTTTTTCATTACATGCTTTAGAAAATGATAAAGAAGTTGACTCAATAGCTACCGACTTTAGTAAGGCCTTTGCTAAGATATCCTATTATCTTATTTTATTTAAACTCAAAAAGCAATGGGGCAGTGGATAAAGTGCTTGATTGCTAACTTAGACGTGTCCCCACGCTAGGCGCATTGTTTTCTTTACCTCCAATTTTAATTGGATGCCGCCCATGCGTTAAAATAGTCAATACCTGGTTCTCAAATCCACTGTGCCAAACTAGTGCCGTGCAATTCAGGTTGCATTTAAAAGACCTTAGGTCTTACAGGTATCTCTCGGATCTCTTCATATTTATCAGATCGACAATATAGAGTTTTATTCAGGCATTTTTTTCCCGTGGGTAGGTGTAAAACCTTCAAAAGGCTCTATGAGGACCGAAAAACGCGTGCTCATAGGAGTGTGAGATTCTTACTGCACTAAAAACACCTCCTCCTCCCGATTGCAACTAAGTTGAAATTTATCTAGCAATTTATTTTTAACGAATTTAATTAACGTGTTCAGGCATGGAATTTCTGAAATAATTAATGCAACATCTGATGTTCCACAGGGTAGTCATATTGGTCCTCTTATTTTCATACTTACCACCAATGACGTTGAAAAAATAATTCTGAGCTCCTTATCCATAGAGAAACTAACATAGAGGCACGACTTCGGGGGTTTATTCTCTTTCACCCTACAAGCTAAATTGAGAGGATTTCCTCCGTTTCGACAAGCATTTGTTAGTTGCCCGTGCATTTTAAATGGAGCAGACACCAACACAGGCTTATCGAAACGGAGGAGTGCGCAATCCCAATTTTGGTAGATATGGTGACCTTATATATTTAAAATGGAAATCCGTTAAATTCAAAAATTGAAAAATGAATTGCTTTTTAGTTAAAATCCCAAAATTGACTTACTTTCTCTTGGAATTAGGTGACACATTCAGACAGTCGCTAAACATATGGATCTAACTTGTAGCTCTCCCAAACAAAGGTAATGCCCTCAGAGATCATGGCTAGGACGTCTTTACGTAGTCCAGCAATACGTGGAACAATACTTGCACGATCCTCAATCTAAACAAAATATGTTTTTTTTTTTATAAAAAACAAAACTATTCTGGAGGCAAACTTATTTAGCATTCACAGCCATGTGTTGTATATTTTACATTTAGCAGATAAATAGTTTTTTTTAATATTAAACGGGAAATGAGCTTGCATGGAATTTTTTTAGTACTACAGCTAGCGAAGTAGAAGCGGGCCATTTTTCGTCTTGAGAACTTCCAGCAACTCCAGCGATGGATGACAAATTCGATTGAGTATTTGAGTCTTTGTACTTTGCTCGACAATTTATTGCACCACGTATTAAAACAAACATAATATATTTTCTGCAATGAAGTAAATAAAAGACTTTTATAAAACTGAAAATAAAAACTGATTTAATTTCAATGAATTGAATTGAGAACTGTCAGACTTGACAAATTAACAGAACAAAAAACAAATGTCATTTTTGAGCAAAAATTTTTTTTATTCCACCACTCACATGCATTCACGGATAGGAAAAAATGAGTAATTTAAGAGAGTTTTCTCTTACTCACCTCAAAAAAAATTTGCGGGTGTTTAAGGCAAGGGGGGTACGAGTCGCGCCTCTATGTAATTATTTTCTATATGGTTTCGCCTATGAAAATATCAGCTGATTTTGCTCTGAATGTGTGCTTTTTTTTATTTTCTCTATGTCCTTATCTATGCAGACGACATAAAAATTCTTAAGCAAATCGCTTGTTCTAAAGACGCTGAACTGCTCCAAAATGACATTAATGTTTTTCACCTTTGGTGCCAAAAGAATTTCCTTGAACTGAATATAAGTAAATGCCAAGCCATAACGTACTCTCGTAAACGCATTCCAATGTCAACAGAATGTACACTATTAATGGTGAATCTATTCCTGTTGTAACATCTATCTCCGATTTAGGTTTGTTGTGTGACTCTCATTTAAATTTCAACTCTCATATTGAACTCATTATAAGTAAGGCTAACTCCACTTTAGGCTTCGTGAAACGTTGGTCTAAGGAATTCTGTGATCCGTATGTCACAAAATCCCTCTACATCACTTTTGTCAGACCACTACTTGAATACTCATCACAAGTTTAGTGTCCGCATTATCAAGTGCACATTCAACGTATTGAGGCTGTCCAGCGCAGATTTATTCGATTTGCCCTGCGTAACCTTGGATCAGGTTGGGAAGATCCCTTTAACCTACCACCCTATGTATCGCGCCTGCTGTTATTAAACCTGCATCCCTTATTCATTCGCCGTGACAATGCCGACATTGTTTTTATGCATCAGCTTGTAAATGGTAACATTAATTGCCCATCCCTTCTTTAAAATAATTCATTTAGTACTAACCCCACGTCATTTAAGATCGGATCCTTTTTTTCACCTCCCTTTTCATAGTACATCATATGGGTTAAATGAACCTGTTAGCAGAATGCTACGTAAGGCGAATAATACTCATTGCTTCGACTCCTGTCTGTCTAAATCTAAGATTGCCATCATTAATCCTTTTTTCCCGTTCCTTCTATCTTCTAACTTCATTCCTTCTTCCCTTTTCTCTTCTTAATTTTAATAATTTGTAATTTCTCAATTCTGATTTATATTAAAAAAAAAATTCCTTAAATAGTGAAATCTGAATGAAACTCTAAAGGCGGCTTTACATGGATCTGCATCTGCAGACTTGAAGAAAAGTAGAGCGGGCCAATAATATAAAACAAACATAAAAGTAAGACAGGGTACACACTAATAACTTACTCGAACTCTGCTATAACTTTCTTGACACATCTCACAATCACATGTTCTTAGCGTTCAGGTATGTAGTTTTGAGAAGAAAATGTTCGCTTTTTTCGTTGTTTTTAAGCAAACTGAGGTGAAATGGTAGAAAAAAAACTTGAAAATTCGTTATCTGAACGGAGCAAATTATGGTGCAGATGAAAATGCTATAATGAAGATGAACATGTTCATCTTCACTATAATCTGCAATCTTCAGTTTCGTACTTCCTATAATCTTCATACATGAAGATGATCTCTATTTTGGTTTTCGCTCTCTATCGCACAAGTATGAATTTTTTATTTTGGTTCCTCTTTTTTTGCAGATGTCAATGCAGATGAAGATGAAGATGCATGTAAAGCCTCCTTAAATGAAACTATACTTTCGTTTTAACAAATTTATTATCTCTCTTTGTTGAAGCTTCTATTCACAACGGCGGCTGGTCTCTTTCTTCTTTTTTCAAAAACGATCACCCCCTCTCCTTTTTTCATTCGTCAAATCATTTCGCTTGAAGTTCTCGTTTGTTTTAGATAGTTCTCCTGATGACCGCGAGGTGGCATGATAAAAGTATAAAAGTATAAGAATAGCTTAAGGCTCATATTACATTTAACATTTCTTAGTAAAGCAAATTAATAACAAATAACATTACTTAGTACAAATAAATACATTACAGCTCGGCCAATCTGACTATGATTGACCTCAATCATTATTTAATCTTAAATTGATTAAGTGCGCCCTTGAATCAGTTGGTTGTCTTGATATTCCGAATCCCCCATCGGTGTTACCCACTTTCGCAACCGAACTGCCTCAACGACTCCATCATAAGGCAACTGCGTTAGCTGGCAGTTGTCGACGTCCCTGACAACGTATCTATCGTTTGGCAAAACTTATACATATACATTTTTTATTCGTCCCTATAGTGGTGTCAATGCCTCATCACTACAAAATCACCAACCGAATACACCCTCGCCGGTACGCTATGCTTTAAGAAATATTTTTCGTTATGTTCCTGCGATTTTTTAATAGCATCCGATGCTTTTTCCCGAATTTCGCCGAGATCAGATCTCTCTTTGCTATTAAATTTATCGTCTAAGTATTCGGTAAGCTCGTCTACCACCTTGCCGCGCTGATCCACTCCAAAGAGTAGTTTGCTAGGCGATTCCTTTGATGAGCTAAGTGTTGTATTATTAATAGCATATTCGACTTCAGATAATTTATTGGCCTAGTTTGAATGGTCGATAGGCTCGCTTAGTTTGCTTAGTATGGCCTTGATTACCCGGTTCACCTGCTCCACCTGGCCATTAGCTTGTGGTGAGGCCACTGCTACATTAACGTGGCCGATGTTGTGTTTCAGTAGGTAGCTTGAAAACTCTAGAGATGTGAAGCAAGTGCCGCGATCTGTTATAATACGTCTAGGTCGACTGTAGTAGTTAAAATATGTTTCCATTGACGCGCAAACCTCCTTGGTGCTAGCACAATTGACCGGATACAAACGTACGAATTTTGTGAAGGCATCAATGATAACTAGAATATGCTTTCGTTTTGACTTCAAGGCCGGTAAGGACCCGAAATGATCCATATGTATCGTATAAAATGGAATAGGGTTCTTGGGGATACTGTACATATTTTGGTCATTAGTTCTGGCTGGCGCTGAAAACATAATACACTCTACGCAGTTCTTTATAAATATCTCAATCTTGTGTCTCATACTTGGAAACAAATAGCTTTTTCTTCCTTGATTGTAGCAATTATCTATTCCCAAGTGACCAATTTTCTCATGGATCATTCTAATTACGTTGTCTTCCATTTCGCTGGGTACGTAAAGTAATAAACTATCTATATCCAATTTACGAAAAACAAGACCGTCCTGCAATTCGTAGTGCAAAAGCATCGCAGTTTCAAGTTTTCTCCTGAGCTATCTGATTTTTACATCCCTATTCTGAGCTAACTGAATATGAAAATCTACCTCGTGTCCATTGATGGTAGCGATTAATGGGTTTCGACTTAGAGCGTCCACATGACCCATTGACGCACCACTTCTATGCTGAATAGTGTAGTTATAATTTTCAAGTTCTAAAGCCCACCTACATATTCTTGCATTAACTTGCTTTTTGTTCAACGTGAGAGTTAAAGAGTTACAATCCGTGATGATCTTAAAGGGTATGCCCTCAAGGTACACCCGAAACCGTTGGAGTGAGTATATGATTGCTAGTGTCTCGAGTTCAAAGCTGAGGAACTTTGCCTCAGATGCGGTTGTCGTCTTTGAAAAGTAGGCAACTGGATGGAATTTTCCTCCATCCTGATGTTGCATCAGAGGTCAGCCAAACCCATGGCTACGAGCATAGAGAAAATAAATACATAGAGGCGCGACTCGTACCCCCCTTGCCTTAAGCACCCGAAAATTTTTTTTGAGGTGAGTAAGAGAAAACTCTCTTAAATTACTCATTTTTTTCTATCCGTGAATACATGTGAGTGGTAGATTAAAAAACCCTTTTGCTCAAACTGACAGATAATTTTTTTGTTGTTGGTTTGTCAAAAGTCTGTCTGACATTTCTAATTACCAAAACATAAATAATAGTTTTTTTCACATTTGGTAAGTTTTATTTCATATTTATTTAATTATTCCTTATTTCAATGGAAGAAATATATATAACTATAAAAAAAAATTGATTTTTTGTTCGTTTGATAAAGACTTGGCCACAATGACGGAGATCCGATGGAAAGCGTACATCCAAAGGTATATCTTGGATTGGAAACTCAGAAACCAAACTCAATTGTTTCTTGTTTTCTATAATTGTTTTGTTGTTTTTTTTTTTAGATTGGGAGTGAAGACGTACTTAGTCCATCTGGGAGTGATACCACTAACCACTCCACTTTACACAAAAACCAATCCATCAACAAAAAGTGAAGATTGAATTGCTTATTTAGAAAAGGAGGCTTCACATTGGCGGACACTATGTGAAACCTCACGAAGAAGCGATTCGCTGCCACATGAAGTGTCTCGTCTATGTAAAGAGAAACAATACAATGAGCCATTAGTAGTGGCGGGTGTTGCTGTAGTACAGCAGCGACTGGATGGTCTGTGGTTATTCTTCGACAGGACATGTGTTAGTATAACACAAGCTCCGGAAACAATTTCCCCAGCAAAATGACAGAGTAAGTAAACCTTTATTTTGCAAGTACAAATTCATATCTAATCGATGTTTTTCTTATAAACTTTCAGAGATCTCGATAAACTGAAAGAAGGAATCGCTGAAAAAGTAGCCATATTATCTTTTTGGAAGAAATATATCGTGAGTGACAATCTCATGAACGAGATCGATATGCACATGTTGACCGAAACACCTCGGTCTGTATCTGCAGCTTCTAAACAGATTTTTGCTCTGTCTGTGGATCAGCATTCAGTCAAGCAGAAATAAGGTACGTTTAATACAAAAAAACCTAATTTGATGTAATTTTGAGTATTTGTTTTTCTTTTAATTTTGTAGGATAAACAGCGCCTGCCATTCATCTCAAAATCATGACGAACAACAAGGTCAGACCACACAAACAATTAAGCCCAACAGGAAGTCATTATTGCCAGATATTATAATTAAATACATTGGGATCAATATTTCAAAGTGTTCTCCTTATGAATATATATATGTATATAGCTTAAGAATTGTGATTCACTTAATTTTTTTCGATTACATTTTCTTTATGGATGTTCAAAAAAATTCTTTTCTTTTCAAGGGAAATGTAATGTTGTGAGTCTCAATGACACATAGGTAAGTATTATAGCCCTATGCTGAGGTAAATTAACACTCAGAACAGTTACAATCATCGAGATCAAGCAAGTACTTTGGAAATGACAGCTTGTCCAAAGTAGCAAATCCAAGAAATTTCTACTTATATCAAGAAAAATCTTACTTACGCAAAGCTCTCATTTCCAAACTACTTGCTTGATTTCGATGATTGCAACTGTTGTGAGTGTAAGTTAACCTCAGCTTCTAAATCCTTGTAATTATTTTATAATCAAACAATTATTTCGAAAAATTGCTATCTAAAAGTAGTTTTTTCGTGTTTTAAAAAAAAATGAAAAATTACAAAATTACTTTCAGATAATTTTTAAAAATATTTGCTCGAATTGAAAACGGTTTCAAGAATTTACAAGCTGATATAAATTAAAACTCACAACAGCTTAAATCATCGAGATCAAGCAAGTACTTTGGAAATGACAGCTTTTCCAAAGTAGCAAATCCAAGAAATTTCTACTTACATCAAGAAAAATCTTGAAATAAATACTTATGCAAACCTCTCATTTCCAAACTACTTGCTTGATTTCGATCATTGTAACTGTTCTGAGTGTACATTTACCTCAGCTTCTAAATCCTTGTAATCATTTTATAATCAAACAATTATTTCGAAAAATTGCTATGTAAAAGTAGTTTTTTCGTGTTTTTAAAGTTAGACCGTTTTTTTTTAAGGTGAATTTGAACAAACATTCCCGAAAATAAACACAGAATTATATACATGTATATATATACAAATATTGTATTAATGACAACACAAAATAATTAAAATTTGTATTATTATTCATTACAAATAAGTTTGCTGCTCACAGAGATTTTTTTTTCACACTATCAGAATTGGTCGAAGAGAGCTTATAGCAAGCTCCGTCTTGCGACCAATGGTTTGCCAACACAGAAAACTGTGTTATACCACAGGCTCATCATTTAGTGCAGTGTTAGTTGTTAGTAGGTAAACTCTATTACAAATAACACTAACACAAGTACAACATGAAAATATAACATATAATATTACGTCAATACAAAACAAGAACATAACAATAAACAAAAAAACATTTAGGAGCGTGGAACACTGGTTTTGAGTAGATTTTTTAATTTAATTTTACTGATATTGAAATCAAAAACGTTTGAATTACAATTTAAAAGTCTACCCATACGTGTCAATGGCTCATGCATACCATAGTTGGTCCTATGTGTTGGGACTTTAATCAAGTCGAGGCCACGAAGATTATAACCTCCACCCCGATAATTAAAAAAAACTGAACATAGTACGTCTGGTGCATCTGTGACACCTGTAATTATTTGGTGGAAGAATACCAAATCATTGTTTGTTCTTGTCTGTGCCAGTGTTTGCATTTGAAGAATAGATAAACGTTGGTCATAATACTACGTTTTCACCTACCACTTAATCCAGATTTAAGTGGATTACCCATAAATCATCTTTGAAATCTTCTAAATCTTGAAGATTTCCCATACAAATTTTAATCTCCTTAAATGAAGATTAGAAATTAATCTCATTGAAATCTTCTTCGAAGTAGAAGATTCTCATAAGAAACAAACCTTATTTCATAGAACGCGCCATTCTAATGTCATATTTTCTTCAATGACATTCAACAAGAAAAAAAAACTGTCCAACATAATTTAATTTGTTTTTGTCTGGTTTAATTTGTCGTTGTCTTCAAATTCTGTTTTTGTTTATAAAATTGTATAAAAATAAAAGATGCAATAAAGCTACAAAACAAAAAGGGAGGGCATTACAAGGATCACTCCACTGAAGCCCGTTCAATGCGAAACGAGTAAAGTTTCTTTGAACAGATTCTAATCTCTCAATATGAACATCGTAAAGAGGAGTCCAAACCTGCGATGCATACTCAAGATGGGGACGAACCAAGCAGTTGTATAAAGCACGGGTGACAATGGGATCAACAAATAATAAACGTTTAATAAATCCTAACATTGAATTGGCTTTGTTAACTATGATATTAATATGGACAGAAAAGTCTAAATTTTGCGTGAAAAGAACTCAAAGGTCCCGTACAGTTATAACATGAGTTAAAATGTGACGTGAAATAATATATTCATGAGAAGAAGGAGAACGTTTTTTTGAAAATGTCATTGTTTGACATTTTGTCGGGTTAAGATTCAAACTGTCCTTTTTACACCACAAGGCAAAGTGGTTAATATCCTCTTGCAATAGAGTTCGATCCTTTGAGGATGATATATTTTTATAAATCTTCATATCGTCTGCAAAGATAAGAATTTCGCTATTGCGTACACAAAGAGGAGCATCATTAATGGCCAATGTAAAGAGTAATGATCCAAGATGGCTTCCCTGCGGAACACCTGATTTGGCAATAAAGGATCTTGAGCAAGAATTTCTGAATTTGACTTGATATGCCCTATCTTCAAGAGACGATGATATCCACTTGATGAAAGATGGAGGAAACCCGTATGAATTAAGTTTAAACTTGATAATCTCATGAGACAATTGATCAAAAGCTTTCGAGAAGTCTGTGTATACACAATCAACTTCTTGACCACTTTCTAGGGAGTTTAAACATTATATATAGAACATTATGAAGAATAGAATAAGATCACATTTTTGCTCCTGGCACAATCAATGTTAATTATTATGATCCTTTTTTATTTCAATATTGGATGAGGTGGATGATGTGGTGTCTTGCAGTTTGTGAGGCAGAATCATCTGCAACAGTTGTCGCCTGTGCTTCGCGTCGTCGGTGTTGGTGTGTGTGTCGTCATCGGTCTCATTTACTGCAGTAGATATTTCTCCATTGAGAACACAAGGCTCCATGGCATAGGCAAGCAGTTTCATAGAAATTGGATTCACACGCAGCAAATTTCCCACAAAAACTATCTGTAAAATAAAAATTAAACAATCTGTAAATATTTATAGATTATGAAATCCGATTTTATGATTTTCGACCACTAATGGATGCTATGATAGATTTTTCAGGATTCGCAGTAGATTTTCGATTGCGATGGATTCTGTGATAGGGCCGATTTATTAGTTTTAAATTTCGAGTTTTCTTTAATGTAACTAAACTTTGACGCTGTTAGTATGTAGGTCCAATTATCATTAGGTAGGTTTAAAACTGATGTAGGTAAGTTCTTAGTATAATGAATAGAATTATTGTATGTTTCAGGAAATAGTTACTAGGTACCTACCTAAAAATGTATATTTAAATCTATGTTATGGATTTTAATTCTGTAAATTGGGATGGTAAAATGTACCTACATTACATTCATATGTATGTGTATGGAGCCTAGGTATGTAAATATGTACGTACATATTAATGTATAATGAAAGTGTTGGATGGTGATGGTTAGGTAGATACATATATGCATATACAATTTTATATGATAGTTTTAATATACATAATATTCATTTGATTTTTAAAGATATATATTTATATAAATGTCGGACAGTCCACCTAGTACATAATGTATGTAGGTTGGTACCTATTCAGTGACGTAGATATCAGAAAATACTAACTCGATTTGTGTTTTGTACGTAATTTATGATTTTTGAAATGGAAATTAAAAGAATACTCAAATTTAATAAATAGTAATAGAAAATTAAAAAGCAGGTAATGTTTTTTATGTGAATTATATGCCCTTTGTACAGATAAATATTTTGCTATAAAAAGATTATGCTGTATAAATGAAATATTAATTTGGTAGAAGAAATGGATATACATATTTATATCGACCTACAGAGAGACAGACGGAATATCAACTATAATTAAAACTTCGGATTTTAAATAAAAGTACAATTTGCAAAAAGGTAATTCGTATTCGAGATAAAAAAAAAAACGTTTTTTATTGATTTTTGTAAATATGTAATAATAATTATTTTTTTTTTGTAACAACTTATTATCAAATATACTGGCAATCCATTAAACAAATAAAACTTAACTTATTATACTACTATGAATTCTTTTCATTTTTTCATCGTTAAGTAAGATTGTGGAGTGGGAGTTTTTCCAGTTCCTGCAGGGCATGGACAAATGTCTCCATTGCAGTGACCATAGACTTGTGACGCAACAACTTCCAGAGGGTTCATAACAGCTTCGGTGGCTTTCCGTCTTCCAAAGTAAAGCAAGCCCAGTATCGATGACAGTGGAACGATTCGATCCAGCTTAAAGAAATTCTTAGTCACATAATTGTCCCAAAACGCATGGACCAATTGTTGGTCAATGTAATCAGAAAGCAATGAATGAGCTGAATCCACTTGGTTCCGAATACCACAATTGGCGATGCTACAAGCTAACAAAGCGCCCGTCTTGTAGTAATCAGAAGCATATACATATTTGTCAATCAGGGCCAAGCCGCCATGGACAGAATAAGCCCTAATGAAGGTGTAGCGCTCAACATTGTGCTCATAGTTGCTGTACATTCATTTGTTGCAATTCTCGCTCAAAAGCTTGTCCACTCCAAATACGGCGTTGGCGAAGCCATTTACAAGACTTGCAGCCAGATTCTGCATTCCTTAGTCCACTTGAATCGATGGAAAATTATTTCTGAATTAAACTTTTTTATGTGAAAACAATTCCCAGAAGATATCTCAATCGAAACGAAGAACTAAAACTTGAAAAGAAAAACAGATAACATTCATCCAATTGTGTAAGACATTCTAATAAGAACAGAATTATAAAAAAAATATTTACGTACTGATTACTAGAATAATTTAATATATATTATGTATGGTCGTTAATGTTTCATAAGTTAAATAAATATGTATATATATACCGAAGAGAATGTTTTGAATAAAAAAAAAGTAACAGAAACGCTCACTGTATTATTTATAATTTAAGTGTAATATGCATATGTACATAAGATCTATGTGATTTTTAAAGATAAATAATTATGTATATATAAATGTATGACGGCCTACATCGTATGAAGTATTCAGTTCAGTTATTTTGTAAATAAATATTTTTTTTGAAAACTCAAAATTTCAAAAACGAATCAATAGATTTTTTCGAAACTTCGTATTTGGTATTTTTTTTGACTTTATCTTAATAGTTAACAAAAACAATTTTCCTAAAATAAGAAACAACGGTTCTTCCCATACAAATGTTAAAAAACCGTTAGGCAAACATTTTTTTCTCAAAAACGGTTACAAGAATTTTTATAAAAAAAAATGTGTGTGTTCTTAAACTAATACAGTACATAGAACCATCTTAGTGGATGGCCCGATTAAAATTATTTATTTTATACAAACGCTTCGTAAAAGTGTTAATAAAACTGCATACTACAATTTTGGAAGAAAAAGTTCTTCGATTTTTAAAAATAAAAAATATTTTATTTTTGAAAAATCGATTTTTCAAAAACCTTTTAGTAAATATTTTTGAAATTTGAATTTTATATGTATATTAATAATATTTTCAAAATGGCGTTTCATTTTTTTTAATATTTTTAAAATTTTATACATAAACACTTAATAAAACATATTTTTGTTTAATATACATCTTATTTATCCAGGAATTCAAATGGCATCTTTGTTTTCCCTCAAAACTATACAACTAAGCAATATGAAAACATTTAATTATGTGTATATTATCCATTTATTTCTACCATAGTATATTTCATATACAATGTAGGTCCTCATGTATTTATATATATGTACATACATAAATGATTACATGAATCTTATGTATGCATAATGCACATAAATGGCCCTCATTATGAATAGCTAATCGAACATTCGATAAGTTGGGAATAATTTAGCGACTTAAAAATAAATAGTGCCTAAAATAAATTCCAATAAGAAAACATATTGTTAAACGTCAAATCAAATGCTGTCTGTGTTGCGTTAACTTTTTGTGATTTTTTGTTTTGTGTGCTTAATTTTGTATTTTTCGACGATTTAATAAAAAAAAAACGATTTATGTTTAGAAACATTTTATATTTTGAGGTGATTGAGTTTGAAACGAAAAGGCAAAAAACAATTTATAAGCCTTCAAAATTTAATTAATTATTCAAAAAAATCAATGTTTTGTTTTCCACTAGGTTTATTTTGTACTTCCCATTGAACAAGGATGGTGTTGTGTAATTCACAAACCAAATAAAGCATGTATTAAAGCTAAGAACTTCTATGCAGATCCATCTCTTTTAAAACTGGTTTGGAAGTAGTTGCTAACAAAAATGTGTCAGTAATGATTTCTGTTTGGGACTTTCACGTCAAATGTGTCAGGCGACAAGAAAATTTGGCAGTATGGCCCGCAACCAGTCACATTTTTTTGTTAAGAGCAATTTGTTTAACTTATAGCCCCATCAAATCTTTGTACAGAAACAATCAAAGGTGCAAATAATAAAATATTTTCTTATTAACGAATTGTTCGCAATAATCTTTTTGGTTTTCTTCGAAGAACCAAACATACATGTCAGGCAGACGGCAATGCCATTGCCCACTTATTTTATTTTACTCTTGTAATAATATCATGTAAGAATTGTTTAATAACATAAATAAAATTACATATATCTATCTATCTACAAACGTCCATATTCTTTTCCATCAAAATAACTAGTTTTGCAAATTGATTTGTATTGGTCCTTATGATTAGTTATTATTTTTATTTAACAATATTCAAAATTTGCACATAAATACCTTTTTCTTTTGTCGGTCATTACGAAAAATAACTAGCTACAGGTTAATACAAGTAAATATGAAACTTTTATAAACAATAAATAGAAAATGTTTCCCGGCACAACAATTCGCTAACGTTATCACTAAATATTTTAATTCGATAGTATATCATATATAACTAGCTACAGGTTAATACAAGTAAATATGAAACTTTTATAAACAATAAATAGAAAATGTTTCCCGGCACAACAATTCGCTAACGTTATCACTAAATATTTTAATTCGATAGTATATCACATATACATGGGTTAGATAAGTTTGAGCGAATCGCTATTAGTAATACGAAATTAGAGAATTCGCAAGATTTTAAGTTCGATTAGCTATTAATAATGAGGGCTTTTAGTTATATGCATATAGCTACCTACCCACCTACATCCTTCGTGTTCATTATTATATGTATATATTTACATATCTAGGTTCCATCTATGTATGTACCTACATATTACTCTCCTATCTTACATAATTAAAATCCATACTCTAAATTTAAATATGCTTATGTAGGTAGGCATATGTGTAACTATTCCTTGAATCATCCATTCGACAAGTCATTGTGCTAAGAATCAAGGTAATCATACTTACATCGGCTTCAAACCTGCATAGGATAACTAGATTACCTACATACTAAGCAGCGTCAATGTTTAGCTACATTAAAGTTGTTAGCTCCAAGATCAAGTTCGTACGTTCCAGTAGTGCATTTTATTTTTTAAAAATTCTTGGAGCCCTATTCGAGAAATACATTTCTGTCTTAATGGATTTTTAACATTTGTATTGAGGGTGCCGTTTTTTTTATGAATATGTCAAGATAATGATAATGTCAAAAAACTACCAAACGATGTATGGCAGCTACTACTAAAAAAAAACAATATGTAGGTAGCTGGTGTGAATCAAATACATCCAACCGTTTAGGCTGCAGACTCGAGGACAGACAGACAAACGGAATTGAGGGAAACACTATTTTGGTGTTTTCTATGATCGTAAACGTAATGTCATGTTTGATTGTTAGATTTTTCTTACGAATGTATAACTTGCCTTATAGTACCTATAATACATACATTATGCATTTTTAAGTTTTAAATATGTTTCGTTTAATTTAAAATATACACATTCACTTTATTCCTTGTATTGAAAGCTTATAGATGTTGCACTCCGACATAGAAAGTGTTGCAAGATTCTTTAAGTATGTATACATTTTAATCAGAATACTAGATATTATCAATGCAAGTGACCAAGGGAAGATTGACTTGAGAAAGATGCAGTAAAGTGTTTCAAATTACGTATTAATTTGGAGCAGAACGATCGTTCCTTTCTCTTCAAAAAAGCCAGGAACATTTCACGTTCATCTTCAAAGACTATTTTTACTTGCAGACTATTTGCCTTTCAGATAAAATATTCAACTTTTACAATTTGTTTACGCAAAGTTGCACACAAATAGTTGATGCAGGAATCTGCGCTGGTCAATGTGATGGATTTTAATTCAAGATTCAGACTCAGATTAGCCTAGAGATTCAAATATTTTATAATAAAATCTAATTATAATCGTAACTACTCACCTGATCCGTAATTTGTCCACTGAACTTCTCAAGATGCATATCAATTGTATTTTGCATTTGGATGAACAGGAATTTATGAACAATTCCCATTTCTTAGTAAAAACTGCGTTGTTTTTACAAGATTCTAGAATTTTTTTTTCGAGTTACCCAGACAATTATTCAGACTTTGTTGATGAAGTGTTTTGTGGCATAATATGTAATTGAAGACATAATTGTCACTGCTGCTGGAACTATGTAGACGATGAAGTGTGATTTTTTGTCCCAATAATTAACTACCATTGGCACCGTCTTAATATTCTGATTAATTCTTGGAAATAGAATATCTACATCAGGATATTTGATTAACACCGATGTAAGCATATGAGCTTTTGTAGCATGCATCTGTGAATGGTTTTGCCTTGCTTTTCCACTTCTATGTGTGCTCCAGGCACGAACTTCTGACTACGTGTAGTATAATCTGAGCTGGCAGGATTCACGTGACGGGGTTAAAATATTTATTAACTTGCGGGCGGCTCCTTTCACAGAATTCCTATGTTGTCACTGCCCTTTTTACCGCCTGCAGCGAAGTTGGCTGAAATATAATAGGCAAAAATAATTTAATAGTAAAATAGTTATGTAAACAACTAAAATGAATTATAAAAAATTATAATTAAGTTACAGAAATAGTAAAATACGTAATAAACAAATTGAAACCCGCTCACTTTCGATATTTGTTTTGAAATTTTAATTTCTTTTTTTTTATTGGCTTGTGATCTGTCAAAACACGCACCTCGAATTAATGGCCTTTTCGATTGGCCGTCCGGAACACGTTCCACCAATAAAACACCAGGAAACAATTTGACTGATTCTGAATTGTATGTATCACTGTATTTGTGAAAATTAAATTAAAAAAAATCACATCGACTAAAAAGAATTTCCAAAACACTTGATTTCAATTTAGATACACATTTTCTTGTATAAAAAATAATTATACCTTGCTTCTTTTTACCTTATCTTACCAGAAAAGTTGTTTAAACTCAATAAGCACATCGAAATTACACAACAAAACAACCCGATGATTTTGACATTTTAATTATGTGAGTGTATTAGTGATTCTGTTTTCGATTCTGAAATGAAATCCAGAATCGTTTTCTGTTCTGTTTAGAGTAACAACTGTCATTTTGTGGGGGTCAGTACAGTTCTGGACGGCCAATCGAAAAGGCCATAAGTAAACTGGTCTTTTCTTGTGGTGGAACTTAGATACGTACGCATTAATATGCTATATGTTTGTTTCTACTTTTTGATTGGATTTTCTTCATTTTGAACATGAAATTAATAAATATTGCTTAATTTGTAAACCAGAATCAACAAAAAGCTTTTATTAGTATGTTTTATGTTTGATTAAGGCCTTTAAAAATACAATTTAACTAAAAAGCAATTAATTTTTCAATTTTTGAATTTAACGGATTTCCATTTTAAATATATAAGCTCACCATATCTACAAAAGTGCAAATGCGCACTTGTTGGTGTCTGCTCCATTTAAAATGCACGGGCAACTAACACATGTTTGTCGAAACGGAGGAAATCTTCTCAATTTAGCTTATAGGGTGAAAGAGAATATACCCCCGAAGTCGTGCCTCTATGTTAGTTTCTCTATGTATGTATTTTGGAGAAGTTAATTTTTGCTATTTTCATTGTTTTTAAGCAAACTGAGGTGAAATGGTAAAAAAAAACTTGAAAATTCGTTATCTGAACGGAACAAATTATGGTGCAGATAAGAATGCTATAATGAAGATGAACATGTTCATCTTCACTATAATCTGCAATCTTCAGATTTATACTTTCTATAAACTTCATACATGAAGGTGATCTCCATTTTGGTCTTCGCTCTCTATCGCACAAGTATAATTTTTTTATTTTGTTTCCTCTTTTTTTGCAGATGTCGATGGAGATGAAGATGAAGATACATGTAAAGCCTCCTTTACCCTCCACTCCGACAAACTAAAATCTGCTAGCAACTGAGTTTCGTCTTGGGAAAGAGGATTTCCGCTCGATAATATTTATTTTAGCAGAATACAAATGAAGATGTGAGTTTACCCTCAACATTTCTCAGATCGATAAATTAGTTTCTTGTGACATCTGCAAGACGATAATTGAACTATTGTGCCAATCTGAAGTGGATGCGTTCATAAATGTCTTAGATGAAAAAATTCCCAAAAAAAAAACTATCTGTCACTGTCAAAAAAAAAAGAAGCAGGCAGCCACATTGCACACGCACAACACAGGCAGTTCCCAATTGGCATGTTGATCATTTTAACTTGAATAGCATTTAATTAACTTAAATCACGTTTTATTTAACAGCGAAATATTAACAAATTTTGAACAAGGGAAAATGCCTACGATTGGTGTAAAGCGCGATTTACTTTTTGATGCACTTGGCAAAAAATACAGTAAGTAAAACTTGAACTGGATCAAATGTAAGAAGTATCTAAATAAAATCCATTTAGCTGATGATGAGTTCCAGCAACTTTGTTTTGCATTTGGTCTTGAGTTGGATGAAGTGGTAAGTAAACTTTACTTCAATACCTCTACGTTTTTTTTTATTAAATAATCAAATAATTTTGCGCAGACTACAGAAAAACAAATGGTTACTAAAGAACAAGGCGATGTTGCAGCAGCTCAAGGTGCGTCTGAGGAGATAATCTACCGCATTGATATTCCAGCGAATAGATATGATTTGCTATGTATGGAAGGTCTGGTAACTGGATTACTAGTTTTCCAAGAGAAGTAGGTATATATTTTTTATTTTTTTTTAGACAATTTGCAATATTGTATTTGTTTTAGAATTAAACCGCCACACTTTAAATTAGTCGAACCAAATGGTGGAGTTGAAGCTCGCCAAACTTTAAAAATTTTACCTGAAACAGCTCAAATTCGACCGTTTGCTGTGGCTGCAGTCCTTAGGAATATTACTTTTACCCAAGAATCCTACAATTCGTTCATAGATTTGCAAGTAAGTTTTGATTTTCTAATATTATTCTTTAATTGAAAAAAGTTAAATTATAGTTTTAAAACAGAAAAAAGAATAATATTTTAAGTTTTGTTTTGCTAAAGATAACGATACAACTTTTCAACCTGAGCAATTTTGTCTAAATATATTCCACGTACTTAAAAAATTACACGGTTAATTTGGCCTTAGTACCAACAAGCTTTAGTTTGAAAGGGTAAGTTTTTGTTGGACAATCTGCAATATAGAAAAATGGATGTTTTATTATATTACTGTAATGTTCACTTTATTATGAATGAATTAATGAATTTGGGGTATTGATGTACTGCGACCTTGAGAACTGAGTGAAATTTTACATTCTACAGTACGTCCTCAAAATGAATTCCTTTGAGGAATTTTAGTACTTGTGGTATTTCAATAGAGGGTAGTTCCTTTTCCTTTATTGAGTGATGTCTCAGAAATTTGTATTTCTGGAAAATTGACACTAAGTTCGAAGAAGTTGCATTTGTCTCCCCATTGCCTACACCATCTACCTCGCCTCAACTCCAAGCTGCAAGGATAGTTATCAATCCAGAAGCTGTACAAGTTGCGGGTTTCCCCAACTGTTACGGAAGTACCGGCTGCTTCGCCACCAACACCGGTGGCCGTCACCAATAAGTCATGATTGCCAACAGACGACTACAAGAAGCGAGTGGATGGAGCGTGAATTTGTGTACCGCGCAAATACCGACAATTTTTTAAAAACAAAAATACACAGTTTCACAGTTTCATTTTGTTCTTAGTCCTTTCTGCTAATTCTGGTTAAGATATTCCAACCAAAAGACCTCAATATTTTAGTAATAAGTGTTTATTGTTTTAAGTTTAAAATAGAAGTGAAGAAGAATATTATTAAGAAATTAAAAAAATTTTTATATAAATCTAAATTATTTCTATAACTTGAACTAAAACATACGTACTAGAAATGTGATTTCTTAATTTCAAAGCTCACACTTTTAGTTACAAGTTATTTTGCATAATAAAATCTTAATAACATAAACATAATTTGATTGCACATATTTCAAACCATATTTTAGAAGTTTTTGACCAAGTGATTAAATGAAAGCAATTTTCATTTTATTTTCCCAACGTTTCGACGGTGGTTGCCGTCTTCTTCAGGGGTGTCTTTATTTACAAAATTAAAAAGAGAATTAATGTTGTACATATTGATACAAGTAAACGAACAAAATATGACTTACATAACTTTAAATTTTAAGACTTTTAATATACATAACAATAATTTGTTTGAAACAAATAAAAAAAAAATAAAAAAACAGATTGAAAACAGATTTTGAACACTTCTGGTTTGAAGATTAGTCTACGTTTAATGATATTTATTGTCAGAAACTAATGAACAGTAAACCGCAGATATATTTTGTGTGTCTTGTTTGCGGTTCATATTATTTTTGT
This sequence comes from Philhelius pedissequus, assembly GCA_910595825.1. Classification (NCBI taxonomy): domain Eukaryota; kingdom Metazoa; phylum Arthropoda; class Insecta; order Diptera; family Syrphidae; genus Philhelius; species Philhelius pedissequus. Next base: position 15,866,149 of record OU343161.1, on the reverse strand, counting down.
TGTTAATTATATGCAGTGTCTCTAGTGTGTAACGTTTAGATGTATGTTTTTATTTTGCAAGGATCTCCACTCCCTCGAAGTTTGGTGTGTGACCGGTATCAACGATGTGAGAAGCCAGTGCCGTCTTCTCAGAACTTTTTAGGCGAATATCTGACTTGTGGTTCGCCATTCTTTGCTGAAGGATTTGTTTGGTGGTGCCGATGTAGCAAAGATTGCAGGATTCATCCGTTTTCCCCTGGCAATTTATTTTATAAACTACGTCTGAAAGGCGATTTTTGTCGGATTTCGTCTTCAGGTTGGTGAATAGGGATGCAACAGTCAGGTTCGACCTATATGCCAAGTTGACTTCCGGTTTGTTTTTCGTGACCATTTCTTTGAAATGTTCGGAAAGTTTGGGCACATAAACGACACTCTTATAAACACATCTCCTCTCTTCCAACTTATTTTCTGAACGAACTTGGTGTTTTTGACGAAGTATCAAGTTCCTTATAACTTCTGTCGGAAAGCTGTTGTCTAAGAGTATTTGCGTAACTTTTTCTTCGTTAGCGGAATGGAATTTTCGGTCACTCAACGCAAAAACTTCGTTTATTAAGTTCGACGCAGTGTTTATACGAATGTGCTTGGCTTGATTAGACCGGAAATTGACAAGTCGCCCAGATGCCATATCTTTCTGGTACCAGTCGAAAGAAAGTCGATCATTTTCGCGGTAGACCTTAACGTCCAAGAACGTTATCGATCTGTTTTTTCCCTCTCTACGGTAAATTATATTTTTTCATTAAACTGGTTTAAGCATCGTAAGACATTTTCAATTTCTTCTCTATCCACAATCGCAAAGATATCATCAACGTATTTTGCTATAAACTTAGGTTTGTAGCTTAGTTTAAAACATTCCTCGAGTAAGAAATCTAAAACCAAGTCAGCAATCGTCGGTGAAAGAGGATTTCCCATTGGCATTCCGTGTACTTGTTTGTACAAATTGTCCTTAAATTGCAGGTAATTGTTATCTTTGAGGCAAAAATTTAATAATTCGATAAATTTGTTTTAGCTCAGCTTGGTATTTTCAGCTATAATTTCCCATTTGTTTTTAATAATGTTGATTGCAAGCTGAACAGGAACATTAGTAAAAAGAGAAACAGCGTCATAAGAAACCAAAATATCGTTTGTGTCAAGTACAAAATCTTTTGCTTTGGATTTAAACTCCAACGAATTTTTTACAGAGTGAGGAGATTTTTTTGTGACACACTGTAATATTTTACACAGGTACTTTGAAATTTCGTAACAAGGAACTTTCAACTATGACTTTATCGGCCGGAGAGGCATATTTGGTTTGTGAATTTTTGGTAAACCATATATTGCAGGTATTTGTGCTATGTAGGTAGTCATAATTGCTTTTTCCCTATCATCGATCATCTTATTGTTGTGCAACCATTTCACAAATTCGTTGTTTTTGTTTTGTAGAGTGGTGAGTGGGCTTGCTCTTGCGACCCTGTATGTATAGCGGTCAGACAGTAGATCCGTCATCTTGTCTTCATATTCCGTCGTATTCATCGCAACAGTCACATTGCCTTTATCAGCTGCTACAATTATGATGTTTTTGTGTTTTTTAAGAAAATTTACCGCATCTTTGTATTTGTCGAATGCGTCGTTGTGGTGGTAACGTTGAAAAGAGTGAAGCTGATTGAAGATTGCTATACTTGGCTCTAGTTTCTTCTTGTCCTATTTCATCTTTTTCTGCTCTTATGATTTCTTCGCCATCTGCAATGAGTTGGAAAAGAGGGAACGTATTTTTGCCAATTGGCAAAGAAAATTTCTTTCCGAAGGACAGAAGCCATTTGATTTCGACGGGAAACTCTACGTCACTTTTAATTACAAACCAATCGTCATGCATTTTAATGTTTAATTTTTCCCACAGATCAGCTTTGAGTTGATTAATTTTTTGTGTGTGGATTTCTTCTTTTTTCATGCAAATGTTTTGGAAATTTTGTTGTTGTTGATTTATAAATTGTTTGTGTTCTTGTGATGTTATATTTTCTTGTATTCGTTTGTTAGGCATTCTAAGTGTGTTGTTGGATTGTTTTATTTTGTGAAAGGTTTCGCTTATTTCCAGGTTAAGAACTTTGAGATGGAATTTATGTTCTATTTTGTCGTATGAGCTTCGTGATTCCTTGCTGGAGAAAAGCGCTTTATTGTTAACTGTAGATATTTTTAAATGTTTGGGAATAAATCCATATTGTCTACAGATTACCAAAAATTTAAGAGCTTGTTTTTGGTTTGCTGATTTACGTTTAAAGTTGCTGTATTCTTTAAGATGCATATATTTCAAATCGAAAATTCCTTCTTCAAATTTATCACGAATGAAGTGATATCTTACATCAGTGGCCCATATTCATAGATCTTTGATAAGTTGTTATTAGGTTGTTGCTAAACAAGACCCGAGTTTATGTAACTCATAAACATAAATTGTTCCATTTCTAAAAAAAAAACTCGAGTCTAACATTAGTCATGATAGAAGTTTTCTTTAAGTTGTTTTTAACTCTTCAGAACGTGAAAAATACTTGAAAAAATTAAAAAAAAAAAACCTGTGACACAAAAGCTATTTGAATTGAATATTGTATTACATCCAAAAACATTTGTTTTACATACTTCATCAAAATAAAGAAAAATGTCAATAATTGATGAAAACATTGAAGAAGATTTTGATATCTTGGTTGATTTGGAAATGGTACCACCAACAAGAAGACGAAAGCGCTATAAGACAAGAATCGACCCCTTTTTTGGTCGAAATCATCTTGACATCGTTTCTCCTGTCGTCCACGACTTTTAAATGCCTTCGCACCAGCTCGCGCAGCATTTCCTTTTCTGCCTCAGACCAGTTCTGCTCCCTCTGTCTTTTGAAAAGTTTTCCTTGGAAATCATCTGTAGGATATCAATTATTTCAAAATTTACATATATTCTTGTTTTATTTTTCTATACATATATGTATGTATGTATGTATACCTACATATATATGTTCTTATACTTGCGGTATATTTATTTCAAACAACTTCAATTAAGATAACGGCACAACAATTCTAAAATTTGTATTTTGTATGTCCCCTTGTTTTGACATATCGATGTTTTCCTGATAGATTGAAAGAAAATTGTAGCAGAGTTTTGATAAAATTCATGTTAGGGTCGGGTTTTATTAAACAGAGTAACAAAATTCTCTATGAATAATAGCTGTGACTAAGCTGTGTGATAACTTTAGACATTAGTTCATCTAGACGCGAGTTTAAAATATGACTATTAATATGGGCCAATATGTTTAGTTCTTTTATGAAATTCGGGATTTTGCACTAACCGAATTGCACTCTGATTATCCATATAAAAAATAGGAGTAACATATTTTGTTTGAAGTAATTCATTAAGAAAATTCTTTAACCACACTATTTCTTTTACAGCATGTGCTGCTGCCGTATATTCTGATTCTGTTGTTGATAATGCCACTGACTTTTGACGTCCCGTACTCCAACTTATGATACTATTTCCAAACATAAAAATGTATCCAGATGTCGACTTTCTTGTATTAATATCTCCTGCATAATCTGCATCACTGAACCCAAAGAAACTTAAATCGTTTCGAAACTATTTCCTGCGGGCTTTAGGTCAATAAAAGATGTTATTTTTTATATTACGACGCGACGTTTCGAACATGTGTATGTTCTTCATCAGGCTTTATTTCTACGGATCAAGCATAAAAACAGAAAATACATATATTAGTACACCACATGATTTGGAATGTCAATTAACTTACAAAAGTAAAAAAAGAAATTATTTTAATATTTTACAGCATATTTAGGTAGTTTACAATTAAAATTGTATGAAAAACTATTACAAACTAGAAAATGCAAAAACAAAATTTTAAAATTTAATTGACAAGTATAAATCATTAAAAAGTCAATGTTCATGGAGATGTTTCGCTTCTGTATCATTGACAATAATTATGTACAATTTAACGGTTTTACATACCAGCAGAAACAAGGTGTGCCAATGGGTAGTCCAGTGTCTCCAGTTCTTGCTGATATAATCATGGACACATTGTAGGATGAAGTTTTAGGGAAGCTTACTTACAAACCAAAAATTTTAACCAAATATGTGGATGACTCGTTTGCTATAATTAAGTCTTCTGAAGTAAATAATATACTAACAGCTTTAAACTCATTCAACAATAAGTTACAATTCACGGTAGAAGTGGAAAAACAGGGCGAGCTTCCCTACCTTGATGTAAAGGTAATAAGACAAAATAATCACATTGTGTTCGATTGGTACAAAAAACCGACATCTTCCGGCCGTCTCATCAATTATAATTCAAAACAACCAAAAGGAGTTATTATTAACACTGCCCAAAATTTTGTTAATCGTGTGTTAAATACCAGCGATACAATTTTCCGAAATAATCCAATTCCTTCCTATCGGAATTAATAAATAATCAAATCATGGCAAGACAGAAGAAAAAACACCCACGCAAAATGTTCAGCCGATCCTATATAGAAGTTCTTTATACATCCCCTTCCTCTCTAACCGTTTGCTATCAGCACCCATAAGGAACAAAGAAAAAACAAAAAATTGCCTTCAGACCTGCAAATCCACGTCGTAACCACCTCTTCACAAACACAAAAGGAAAGGTGGATGATATGGAGAGATCAAATGTAGTGTACAAAGTTAACTGCCTAGGAGCAAAGGGGAAAGCATGCTCTTCTGTTTATGTTGGAACTTCTAAGCAAAAATTAAAAAAGCGTCTCTCTGGCCATAGATCGGATATCAATAGCTGGGGGGAGCAGAAAACAACACTTGCACTTCACTGTCTGCAAGAGAAGCATGAGCCAGACCTGAAGAGAGTCAGTATCTTGGAAACAGAGAAACACCATACTAAGAGATATTTACTTGAGATGCTGCACATTATTAACACAAAGAATACTGTGAATCGCCTTTCAGATTGTGAAAATTTAAGCAGTGCATACAGCCAGCTTATTAAGAGAAACAACAAGTTTACTTAATTAAATACGTTTTGTTCGTGGTCGATGACGACTGTCTGTTCGTTGTTGTATGTGTGCTTAAAAAGTAATTTTGTTAAATGATTTTTACTTGCCAATTAAACTTTAAAATTTTGTTTTTGCATTTTCTAGTTTGTAATAGTTTTTCATACAATTTTAATTGTAAACTACCTAAATATGCTGTAAAATATTAAAATAATTTCTTTTTTTACTTTTGTAAGTTAATTGACATTCCAAATCATGTGGTGTACTAATATATGTATTTTCTGTTTTTATGCTTGATCCGTAGAAATAAAGCCTGATGAAGAACATACACATGTTCGAAACGTCGTAATATAAAAAATAACATCTTTTATTGACCTAAAGCCCGCAGGAAATAATTTCTATCCAGTTAAACAAAAAGGTCATATACAAAATAAACTACACTTAAATCTTTTCAACTCTTAAAGTGGATACCAATATTAATTGTTCCTTAAATATATTTAAAAATGCGTTTTACTGCATTCACATGTGCTGCAGATGGCTTCTCTAAATAACGGCCAATATTTCCAACAGCGAAACAAATGTCCGGTCTAGTTGCTATCATCAAATACATTAAACTTCCAATTGCCTCTCGATATGGAAAGTTAATTTCTTCATTTGCCTTAAGATCGTCTAGATTCTGTGTTGATACAGTATTACAATTTGACATATTGAAATGATTGATTATCTTCTTTGCATATCCTTGTTGATTGAGGTGAATTGATCCGTCGTCATATTGAATTATTTCGAGTCCCAGAAAACAGTTTAATTTAGATAACTTTATCTCAAATTCTTTTTTGAAGTGTTGAATTACTGGAAGTATTGCTTCTTATTTTTCTGCTGCTATCAAGCCGTCATCGACATAAATAGCCATAATAACCATACCATCTTTTACGGTTGATACAAATACACATGGATCCGATTTGCATATCTTAAAACCAAATTTGTTAATAAATGAAGTAAACTTTTTATTCCAACAACGTGACACCTGTTTTAATCCGTACAAACCTTTACATAGTTTACAAACCCGTTTAGTGACATCTTCATATCCAATTGGCTGTGTCATATAGACATCTTCTTCCGAATCACCATTTAAAAATGCCGTTTTCACATCGAATTGTTTTAATTTCATACATTTTGATGCTGCCAATGCTAATATAGCTCTTAATGAAGTAAATTTTACAACAGGACCAAAAGTTTGTTCGTAATCAATTCCATATTCCTGCGTAAAACCTCGCACTACCAATCGTGCTTTATAACGATCAATGCTTCTGGCTTTTGTTTAATTTTGTAAATCCATCGATTATCAATGGGGGCGTTCGGTAGCGCTCAGCTTTGCTGTGCAATACGTTCGTTATTGTTGTAATACGTGTTAAATATCTGTCAATTAACAGCCGACGACCATAACAACGAAGAAAACATATGATTACCAATCGAACCCAAGCTAGCGCTAAATTTCTGGTATACTTAGGTATCGTAGTGCAAAGCTGACTACGAAATCAGCTGTTTTCTCAATTGTTGTTTGTGAACTTTAATTACGTACCTAATACATCATCTTCTTCTTCTGAATCGGTTGAAACATTTGTGGTTCTTACTTCCTGATTCATTTTAAATTTATATTTTATCCAACAAATGTATGTTTAATTCACTTTGAGCCGAAGCGGAATCGTAAGCAATTAGTTTTTTTTTCTGTTTTGAATTTTTTGGGTTTTATACGTTCTCAAACGCACAATATATATTTCAGCAAAGTATCAGAAAGCTGTGCGACACCGAACGCCCCCAATTTACTTTTTGTTTACTGGCAACTTAACGAAAATCCATGTACGATTTTTAATAAGTGAATTATATTCTTCATCCATTACTTGTCTCCACTGTTCATGGTCATTCGATATAATTACCTCTTCATAAGTTTTCGGTTCATCACATACAGCCAATACCGCAGTATGAATTTCTGATGCTATAAATGACAAACGCCTTGGCTCGATTAAACTCCGATCGCGAAGACGTCGTTTGACAATATTCATTTTGTCAAGATCACACAGAGCACCTTCTGTTTCTTGATTTTCCGGTGTTACTATTTCTTTCTTCTGTTCATCTTCAGAACAACTGTCTATAAGTGGTGGGTTTTCAGTGTTGAAAGTTACCATGGAATTATCTAGCATAAATATAACACCTCGAGCAATTTCAATTCGTTTGAATTATGATTCCATACTCTATATCCTTTTGAGTTATAAATACCTTTGCCCCAAAAATTTGTAAGTGATCAATCTTTGGTTCTTTTTTATACCACAATTCATATGGTGATTTATTTGCTACAGTACTTTTTCCAGTACGGTTAAGTATATGAACCGTTGAATTTATTGCCTCAGCCCAAAATCTTTTCCCCATATGTTTTGACTGAAGCATGGCTCTTCTCTTTTCTTCACGACTTTTAAAAGATCCTTTGTGATGTTTGCCATACAAACATGCTTCACATGTAAAGTCATCGTCAATGTAATCGATATTTCGGTACTTTAAATACCTTTCTTACGTAAACAATATGTTGATGTCCTAATCGTTCGCGCCATGATCGTAGTAATGACTTCTCCATTACTACATTTGCTTCATATCTTTGAACTTTTGATGGTTCTTCTATCTTGAATAACATTTGAAATAATTTTTCTCGACGAACTCCCACTGCAACTATGTGTCCATATTTCAGTAACTCACAACGTTTGTTGTTCAAATGCATTTGATAACCCAGATCCATTGCGTTGCCCTAAGAAAATAAATTCAGTTGAATTTCAGGAACATATAATACATTAATCATGCGTTTTTGAATCCAATTCTTGCCGTTAAATGCATGAATATTAATTGCTCCAATTCCTCGAGATAAAATTTTCTTGCCATTTCCGATTGTAACATACGTTGTTGTCTCTGTCAAATGTTCAAACCATTCAGGTCTATGACTCATGTGGTCAATAGCGCCAGAATCTAGTATCCAAGTGTCTCTGTCTCCGTTAAATGTTGACCCGTGGCACATAGAAGCATTAATTGTCGAAGTGTCGTCTTGTTTCTTGTGAAAATTGTTCTTTTGTAGACAATCGCGCTTCCAGTGACCAATTTGACCGCATTTAAAACATTTACTTTTAATTTTTATTTCATTGTTTGCTCCGTTACTGTTCGGTTTTGATAATATATTCTTTTTAAACTCCTTTTTCTTGGGAAAAGTTCTTCGCGCTACAAGTGCCTCCACTTCTTTGATTTGACCCTGTGATTTTAACCGTAATCCCTCTGCCATTAATCGTGCTAGCAAAAATATTATATTTGACTTTGATGATTGCTCGTATATACTTTTAAGTGTTGTCCACAATTCATTCGCAGTTTCGCAATTCATTATTTGAAGTAATGGTTGCTTCATACACGAAGTTGAAATTGTCCAATTTCTTCCATGTTGTAAGTGCATCAGCAATAATTGGCCGCCTAATGGTCCCATCGACAACGTCGAATAATTCATTGGCTTCCAAAATTTGACGTATCTGAAATTTCCATGTAAGCCAATTATTACCACCTTCCAGTTTTTCAATGCTAATCCTTTCGCTCTCCATTTTATTCTTAACTTTCCTTTTGCAATAGACTTGGAATAAATTAATCACTTTATGCAGCCTTTACGTGAACTGGGTCTATAACCTTTTGTTCTTAGTCCTTTCTGCTGATTCTGATTAAGATATTCCAACCAAAAGACCTTAATATTTTAGTAATAAGTCTTTATTGTTTTAAGTTTAAAATAGAAGTGAAGAAAAATATTATTAAGGCCCTCATTATAAGTAGCGAATCGAACTTAAAATCTGGCGAATTCGCTAGTTTCGTATTACGAATAGCGATTCGCTCCAACTTAGCTCGCTTCAAATGTCAAAACCTTAGCGAATTTGATTATCGAGTGATTACAAATAGCGAATCTTCGCTAATCTAACCTATGTAAGTGTAAATACTATCGAATCAAAATATTTAGTGATAACGTTATGCTACGTTTTCACCTAAAGATAATCCGGTTTAACTTGAGAAGATTAAAAATTAATCTTAAAGTGTTTTCACCAGTGAAAAAAAGATTAGTTTAACGTTTTCACTATGAATTGTCATTCAAAAGCCAATACAACAAGACAAAAACAAAATAATTGGGAAGAAGAATAATAATTTCGGTGCAGTGAACAAATTTAATTTCAATAAATAAAAATGATTAATAAATTTAAAATATTGATATCCCAACATCTTGCAGAATAAAGATATAATTACATAAATACTGTAATCACCTTTGCACGGTTTTCGTTTTTATATATTTGGGAAAGAACAACTTCAAAGTATTACTGTAGGATAGCTAAAACATTTTCCATTACAAATTCGAGGCACCGACCACTTTGGTATTTGTAGCTTTATTGCATTTTTTATTTTTATATTTATTTATAAACAAAAACAGAATTTGAAGGCAACGACAAATTATACCTGACAAAAACAAATTAAATAATGTGGGACAGTTTTTTTTTTTGTTGAATGTCAATGGAGAAAATATGACATTAGAATAGGCGCGTTCTATGAAATAAGGTTTGTTTCTTTTAAGAATCTTCTACTTCGAAGAAGATTTCAATGAGATTAATTTCTAATCTTCATTTAAGGAGATTAAAATTTGTATGGGAAATCTTCAAGATTTAGTAGATTTCAAAGAGGATTTATGGTTAATCCACTTAAATCTGGATTAAGTGGTAGGTGAAAACGTAGTATTAGCGAATTATTGTGCCGGGTAACATTTTCTATTTATTGTTGATAAAAGTTTCATATTTACTTGTATTAACCTGTAGCTAGTTATTTTTCGTAATGACCGACAAAAGAAAAAGGTATTTATGTGCAAATTGTGAATATTGTTAAATAAATAAAAATATTATTATTATTATTATTATTATAATTAATTACCAAGCAATTAAAATTTTTAGTGTTAGGGTTTTTTAGGATATCATAAATTGAATCGTTTTGAAATATGTTTTGAAAAGTGGGTGTTAGTATTGGACAATTCTCAAAAATATGGCTTAAAGTTAAATTTGTATTGCAGGAGGAACAAACTGGTGGATTGGTTTTAGCGAGGAGTTGTTGGTGGGTGGTAGAGGTGTGTCCAAGTCGTAGCCTAACGAAATTGCGGATTTTTTGTTTGGAAATGCCTGTAGGATAAACGGGGTGGAGTTTTTCAGGATTGCATTTTTTGTAGTGGTGGTGATATTGCATCCAGTCGTTTTTGGTGTTGGTTACTATGGCATTTTGTGTAACTCTGATCAAGTCGAGTTTGGAGAAGACGTTGAACATGTAAACGGGGGCATTTTTCGCTGAGTTAGCTGCAATGTCTGCATATTCGTTTCCCTGGATCCCTACATGCCCAGGAGTCCACATCAATTTGATATTTTTCGAGGATTTGATGAGTTGATATCTGATTTCGGTTATCAGGTCAGTGTTGTTGTTTGGGTTTTTGATAGCTTCAAGGACAGATATACTGTCAGAGCAAATTATATATTTTCCTCGGAGTTTTAAGGCTGTTTTGGTGGCTTGCAAAACAGCAAAAGCTTCTGCTGTAAAAATTGAGGAGAATTCAGACAAGTTACCTATGCTGATGATCGAACCGTTTTCAAATAGTACGGCAAATGACGTATTCTCTGCTGTCTTAGATCCGTCAGTAAATATGAATTTCCAGCCTTCTGATTTTAAATCTGACGATATACTTGAGAAAAGTTGGCAGTAAATTATATTGCTGGTATCTGTTTTCTTGTAGTTCCCTAATGTCATTATCAAGGATGAAGGGCTAATGAACCATGGAGGATAGCGTGGGACGGTAAATTTTGTGTGTTTTGATGGAAGGTCAATGTGCGATGCTTTATCCATGATAGTAGCGATTGCTGATGGTATCTTTTTTGTAAGTTTATGATTTATTGCACTTTTCACATCATTATCGATCACTGAATTGGCGGAGAATATGAGTTTTGCAGATAGTTTTAAATAGATTGCGTCTCTACGTTCCTCTATACTGGGTAATCCTGCTTCTGCTAAAATATTTTTGATGGGAGTGGTTCGGAAAGCGTTAATACTACTTCTAGCTGCTTGGTGGTACATCGGTTTTATAATTTTTAAAGTTGATTTCGGACAATAGCCATATATGTATAATCCATAGTCTATTTTACTTAAAACTAACATTTTAGTAATATGAGATAAAGAATTTATATGAGTTTGACTTTTTTTACTGGCTAAATATCTAACAATATTTGTTCTGGCAGCTAGGGATTTCTTTAATTCTAAACAGTGTTGATTCCAAGAATATTTATTATTGAATACTAATCCTAAAATTCTTAAATTACTAACATTTTCTATTTGTGTATTATTTACATTTATTACAAGTTCTGGGCAGTTTTTTTTACGACAGATATGTAGTAGTTTACATTTTTGAACCGATAATATAGCTCCAGACATTTTGGACCACTCTAAAATATCTTCTAGGGCGAGTTTAAACAAAGTTTTGCTTTTATCAATATCATTTACTTTACATAAAATAAAAATGTCATCCGCATAAATGCAGTGATCAAGTAGTTTGTGGTTTATCAAAATGGTATTAATATTGTCAAATGCTATTATAAATAATACTACCGATAAAGGAGATCCCTGGGGGATTCCGTTATGTAAGGGGTAGTTGGAAGAGTATGTATTGTTTACTTTTATACACAATTTTCTGTTGGTTAAGAATGACTTTACGTAACTATATATTTTATTTCCAACTCCCCAATTCAGGAGATTTTTCAAAACAACATGCAATCCTATTCTATCGAAAGCTTTTTGAAAGTCAAGTGATAGGATGGAAACATGGTTTTTTACTGAAAGTGCCTTTGATGTAAAATAGTCAATATGGAGAAGGGCGTCGGTGCAACCCCTATTGGCTTTGAAAGCTACTTGATTAGGACTGATAAGTTTGTTAGTTTCCGCAAACCAGAGTAGGCGCTTCGCTATTATTTTTTCCATTATTTTAGATAAACACGGTATAAGGGAGATAGGACGATATCCTTCAATTGAGTTCCTGTCTTTTTTTGGTTTTGGAATAGGAATTATTGTGGCGGTTTTCCAAGTCTGTGGTATGACCGAGTTATTAAGTATGTTGTTGTAAAGACAGACTATTCTGTGTTTGGTTTCAAATGGGAGATTTTTTAACATGGGGTAAGAAATTCTATCTCTACTTGGAGTCTTGCCCATAACTTTATTGAGTGAAGTCTCGAACTCGATTATAGATATCGGTTCCTCAATGCGTAGTGCTGTCGGATTGGTGGCGTATTGAGGGGGGGTATTCATTATATTTACTTTTTCTTCAACAAATACAGTGGAAAAATTTATATTTTCAGAAGATTGAGACCAGGTTTGAGCAATGTAGTTAGATATTTTTTCTGGTTCTATGATTACACCGTTACTGGTGTTAATGCTGTTAATGGCAAGTGATGGAGAATCACCAGTCAAGCGGCGGATGTTATGCCATACTTTCGAAGGAGAGGAGTTTGGATTTATATTTGAGGTAACCTCAGAGAAACTTTTAGCTTTGCATTCCTTAAGCATTCGTCTGAATTTTGCATTTGATTTTTTGTAGATAATAAGATTAGTAGTGATGGGGTTTTTCTGAAAGTTTTTTAGTGCACTCATTTTCTCTTTTCGTAAAGATGATAATTCAGAGTTCCACCAGGGAACCACGTTTTTGCGTTTATTTGGGGAAGTTTGAGGAATGGAAAAGTTTGCGGCGGCTCTGATTGCTTTTTGCAACAGAGCAGCTTCCTTGTTGTTGTTTGAGGATGGGTTTTTATGTGTTAAGTACTCGGTGGTTGTTTTTTTGAATAATGCCCAGTTGGATAGATCCGTTTTAAATTTCGGGTCGAATGTTTTAGAGTTTGTAATACGGCCGATATTTAAAGTCGTCAGTATCGGAAAATGGTCACTGTTATGAAGGTCGTTCAAAGTCTTCCAAGTTGTTTTTGTCAGCAACTCGGGTGAGCAGCAAGTGACATCGACATGTGTTAGAGTGTTGTGAGTTGAAAGGTGGGTGGGCGACCCGTCGTTCAAAATAATCAGGTTGTTGTCTGTGAAGAAATTTTCTAATAAGTTGCCCCTTCTGTTGTTAGTTGGAGAGCCCCAAAGTGAATTCCAGGCGTTAACATCACCTCCGAATATGATTGGAAGATTGACTTGGGTAATTATACTATCTAGGTCGTTTTTATTGATTGTTTCTTTTGGGGGTAGGTATATGTTAATGTAAGTAAATTTTATTTTATGGTGTATTTCGACAGCAAGAATTTGTAGGTTTGAGTGCAACGAAATCATTTTGTAAGAGGTATTTTTTTTTATTAAAAGAGCTATACCTTGTTTACCAGTATCATTGCTAGGTGAGTTGTACAGGTAACCGTCAAAGGTTCTTGGGAAATCTAGCGTCTTATCAAAGGGGCAGTGGGATTCTTGGATAGCTACTATTATAGGGTTGTGTTGTTTAATCATAATGTTGAGCTCATCAAGATTATTAATAAATCCGTTGATATTCCATTGAAGAATATTTAGAGCTACATTGGTGTTACATGAGGTCCACGCACCTCTTTTACCTGTGGCAAGAGAGGAGTGGGTAGAAGGAATATTGTTTTGGTTTTGGTTCGTGTTGTTTTTTTTTTGTAGTGAATTGTGAAGGTTGGTATAATTTTGTTGTTCAGGGTTTTGACTCTGCAATTCGGGCGTCGAACCATTCAGGCTCTTATCAGAGTCTGACTGGCTCGACACTCGAATCGCAGAGTCAGTTATTTGGATTAAAGTGTCATTATTGCATGTCGATATCATGGATTTCTGCATTGTTGTTTTTTATGTAATATTCATTGTTACCCAGAAGATTTTGGGTTACAGCTGATATAGGAGATTGTGAGAGTGGATAGAGGGGTTTAGAGTGATTGAAGGTAGAAGAAGAAGCTTGAGTATTTGTGTTGCTGTTTGTGTTTAAAGAGGTTTGAGATTGTGATGAGGTTGTGTGAGATGATTGCGATGTAGAAGTATTTGATTTGGATGGTGCAGTGGTAGTGGTTAAGTTTTCTTTTGGTAGTGTGTGACTATGATTTTCTACTGTTGCTATTTTTGGAGCGGATGGTGTGTTCGATGTGATTTTTATGTTTGGTAGGTTAGGCAATGAACAGGTGTTTACTTTATTCGTATTGGAGCTTGTATTTACTGTTGAAGAGATAGGTGGAGAAAGGGAAGGAGATGGAGGGATGGCTGGAGGATTATTCGTTTTACTGTTAAGGTTTGTTGTTTTTTTAATAGTTTCAGCGAACGTTGCAATTTGAGGTGGAACTTGTACTGAATTTTGTTGATTATATATGCGCTTGGCATCTGCCATAGTGCATTTTTTAATTGTTTTTATTGTTAGTATTTCTTTAGCTTGTTTGTATGTTGGACAGATTTTTGATGATGAAGGGTGGGCCAGGGAGCAGTTTGCGCACATTGTGCGAGTGCAGGGATCTGAATTATGGGGCGGGAGGTTGCAAGTTTCGCATATTTTGCTGCCATTGCAACGTTTTGTCGTATGTCCTAGCAGTTGACAGTTGCGGCATCGCATAGGGTTGGGGATATATTCGGTTATTTTGGCTGTATAAAATCCGATATCCACTGATTTGGGAATTTGATAGAGGTCGAATGTAAAGAGTACTAAGCCTGTGGGTTTTAGCTTTCCGTCTTCGCCTTTTTTTAGGAACTTGTACAAGTCCACGACACCTTGAGGTTTCATTTCACTTAATATTTCTGTTTCGGAAACGTTAATGAGACATGGGGCGTAACAGATTCCTTTCGTTTGATTTAGCTTATCGTGTAACTTAACAGTTACTGGGCAAACACCAGCAAGATCTTTGACACGCAGGAAGATATCTGCAGATTTTTGTGACTTGACAAATATTAATAGGCTACCGTCGCGAAGTTGATTAATATTTTCGTAATCTTTGCTTATACCATCAATCGACTTTTTAAGTAGAAAAGGGCTCATGGAAGTAATTGGATTTTCACTTGATTTTGGGGAAATAACAATGAAGCGGGGGTTTCTTACACTGGATAGAGAAGGAAGATCTGGGAATGTGTTGAGCGGTAGAGAGCTGTGTTTAGGTTTTTTTTTTTTTTGGCTGAAGGTCAGGGTCAGGGGGGTCGGGATCAAGAATCCCAAATCGACCACCTATATTATTTGGCCGAATGGCCATTTTAATTAATTGTTTTTCTTTTATTTAATGGGTACACTCACTTGCGACACCGATAAAGAGAAGGAAAAAAAATATAAGAGAGAAAGTGGTTTGAAGGGAGAAACCGGTTTACGCGCTTAGCGGAAAAAATTAATCACACAATAACTTGGGGAACGATGCTATCGGTTCGAGTGTTAGTCGGTGACTGAAATAAAAATAATAACCTATCATAAGGACAAAAGCAAAGCAATTGCAAAACTAGTTAGTTTGATGGTATCGAATCCGGACGTATGTAAAGGTGTGTGTTTGGTTCTTCGAAGAAAAGCCAAAAAGATTTTTGGGAACAATTTCCTGTCGAATTAAACTCTCTTGAGCCTTCGCATTCGTGATGGAAAAGAGTTGCATACGGTAGTAAGAAAATGTTTTATTGTTTGCACCTAAGATTGTTTTTTGTACATAGGTTTGGTTGGACTATAAGTTAAAGCTGAAACAAAAATTGTAGTTAAGTTAAAAATGTATCTGCTACTGCTGGCGGGCCATACTGCCAAATTTCGTTGTCGCCTGACACAGTTGACTGTGCAAGTCCCAAACCAAAATCATTACCGACACGGTTTTGCCAGCAACTACTCCCAAGAAATCTCAATGTGCAAAGCAGTTTTATATAAAATGGAACTACATAGAAGATCTTAGCTTTAACACATGCTTTATTTGGGTGGGGGACATTCAAAAAAAGCATACTTGTTCAATCGGAAGTACAAAATAAATGTAATGGAAGACAAAACAATGATTTTTGTGAATAATTAATTTAAAATTGTTCGTGAGTTCTAATGTATTAGAACTATAATTAATGTTTTTTCTCAGCCGGTCAATGCTAATTTTTTCTTGCATTTTCGTTTCAAACTCAATCACCTCAAAAAATAAAATGTTGCTTAACGTAAATTGTCTTTTTTAATTAAATCGTCGAAAAATACAAAATCCAGCACACAGAACAAAAATTCACAAACAATTTAACGCAATCAAACAGCATTTGACGTTTAACATATGTTTTCTTATAGGGTTTTCGTTTGGTAAATTTATATTTTGATCTATAAATTGATTTTTTTCGTAACGATTCGAATACGTTTTCAGATTGATTTTTATTTGCTATAGTATTGGTGTATATTTGTGTCTGTGAACCAGCTATCGGTATCAGCTGTCTTGTCAAATGGATGGCTGTCAATTATAATGCATCTGCCGAAAATCCAGATATGCAAAATTGATTTAAAATCAAAAAACAAATCAATTTATTTGGCCAATCGAAGGCAAATATTGTCAAAATGAGATTTTTGACAGATCTAAACCAAAAATAAATTGATTTGTGTTACCAAACGATAACCACATTATTGAAATTTATTTTTGGTACCATTTATTTTTAAGCGAACGATGAAGTTCGCTATTAATAATACTGTGATAATCGAAGTTCGCTAAATTGTTCGCCACTTATGGAATGTTCGATTCGCTATTCATAATGAGGGCCTAAGAAATTCACAATTTTTTTTATAGAAATCTAAGTTATTTCTTTAACTTGAATTAAATACATAAACATAGGAGAAATGTGATTTGTTAATTTCAACATTTCAATTTTAAATTTTATGCAATATCTTCAAATTTTGACATCTCGCATAGTTGGAAGTGAACTTATGTCGTTTTTATTTGGCCATCCAGAAGCCTTCTGGACTCTTCTGAAAGTGTTCACTTGGGCAAAAATGACCGTTCTAATTCTGAAAAGAAGAGAATTTTGCTTCTGGATTTGAAATCAGAATCGGAACCAGAAGCACTTACACATTCATATACTTGAACGTCAAATTCGACTGTTGTCATTTTTTGTATCATAATTGTGCAGCAAACAGTTTTTTTTGAATTTGAATATATCCACGTACACAATTATTTGAACACATACAATCTCATTAAAATTCAGAATCGTCAGAATCATACAAAAGTGTTCAGTTGGGATCCCGGATCGGAGTAAGATTCGGGATTGCCAAATGAAAACGCCATTAGATCTATTTTTAATCTATTACTTCGCTAATGGCCTTTTCAATTGGTCGACCGGAAGGCTTCCGAATGCTTTTGAAACTGTTTGATCGGTATCAAATGACAGTTCTTCTTCTGAATAGAAGAGAAATTCCGTTATGGATTTGTAGTCAGAATCCAAACCAGAGGCACGCACACACGCCATGTCCTTTTCGAATGGTAATCCGGAATAACTCTCCGATCCGGGATTCCAATCGAACAAGTTAACACTTTTTTCTTGATTCTGAAGTTTAATGTGAGTGTATGTGTAAGGCGGAAAAAAACAGAACAACGTACAATGAAAATTTAGGGATGCGCTGCGATGTGCATCGATATTGGCAAAACATCGATGTTAGACGAAAAAAATATCGATGTCTCATCATTGATGTTGAAGCATGTGAAACATCACAGCATCGATGTTAAGATTCAAAACATCGAGTTATAAGCTGAAATCTTTTGTCAAAGACCTATTGCTTATAAAGGTTAGATCAGCGGAACTACGCTTGACAACTTTTTATGTAAAATTGTATGAAGTTTAATTCCCGCTTAGTGGAATATATGTAGCTCATACACACAAAAAGAGAAAAGAAAATTGGGATACAAAAAATTGCTACAATTTTCAAAACAGTGAAGGTATTTTGAATTTATAATATTTATGCATTAAAAGCATCGATGTTAAGAAACATCAATATTTCTATATATGTATATTCGATATTCAATTTTCGATGTTAACATCCATATTTTACAATATCGCTCATCCCAATACAATATTGTTGTTGACATTGAATTCGCTTTTGACATTTAGTGTTTAATGTGTGCGTGATTCTGGTTTTGATTCTGACTGCAAATCAAGAAGGAAATTTCTCTTCTATTGGCGTATTTCTTTGTAAGCTCCGAGTAATGAACTCAGCTGTCATGAAAAGATTTGTGTTTCTTTTTTAGCTCAGACACATTTAATCTCTCAACTTGTGTTTCTTTTTTAAATCAGAGCTAAATCGGGGCATGAACCATTAGCTCAGAATAAAATGACCGATCAAATGGAGCAAAGTGCTGGGTGCGGCTAACTTTACTCATAATTTTAACAATAATCACTAAAGTAAAATCAAGTAAAAACATAAATGAATTCGAAAAACGAAAGCTTTGGATTTGTTGGTAAATAAGTTTTAATAAAAACAATTATAATATTATATGACAGTTCTGCGCTTAAGTTTATTTCAAAATTAAATCGGAGATATCTGACCATGCTCTACTCAGATCTAAATGGGTTTACTCAGGCTCTGCTCAGAGATCTGCTCGGAGATAAAAAAAGAAAAACGCCATATCGAGGAGAAGAACTGTCATTCGATACCAATCGAACAGTTTCAGAAGGATTCGGAAGCCTTCCGGACGACCAATCGAAAATGCCATCACATCCACTAAATATCAAATTCAAATTAATTTATTTATGCCATTATTTTGTTTTAGCTTTTCTGAAGTTTTGTAGTTTCAATTTCAATCTTTAGAGAATTGAAATTATGGATATCTGTTCCGAAGACAAATTTTACTTTAATAACTGTAATTTTGCATTTTCATGAAGAATAACTTCGAAATTATTATAGGTGTTCGAGATTTAAAATATATTTCTTTCGGCTGTTTTGGTCGTAATGTTTTTTTAAATGAAACAATTTCATTTCCTTTCCCGACGTTTCGACGGTGGTTGCCGTCTTCTTCAGGGGATCTTTTATTTACAAAAATAAATTGAACATATTATACACATAAGAACATTTGGTGTAAAATTTACACTTAACAATAAAAAAAACTTCGAAATCTTTACATTTGTGTCAGCCATGTTTACAATAAAATAATCACAAATGTGCGTTCGAAATTTCCCGTCTTACACGTACACTAACATAAATTTTCAGAATCTGGAATCTAGTCTTTACTTGTTCGATTGGAATCCCGGATCGGAGGGTTCTTCCGGATTACCAATCGAAAAGAACATAAGTTTCACATAGATTATAAACGTGCAACATAAATAAATGTATGTATAACTTAAAAGTTATGTGTAACAGGATTTATGTTTCGAATCAGCAAACGGAAAGAAAGAAAGTCCCCTTTCACACAGTGAAACCAGTTGCTGGAGATTTGTTTGACGTTTTCCTTTAATTGCCTTGTACCTTTCAAACGAAGAAACTGGCACCGAGGAGGAAACTGGGAAGATTTTGTCGGGCTAATTGGAATGCAAAGCAAAACGTCAAAAAAATCTTTTCAAATCGTTGACCGGGGAAATTTTTTCGATCGACAGTCGAGGGCTGCTTCGGAGTTAGTGGAGATTGAATCTAAAGATTTCAGCGCTGCCTGGCTGTCGGAGAAAATGATGATATCCTTGCAGATATCACGTTTTCTTTAAACCAGGATAGAACCTCCTTAATTGACATTAATTCCGTCTGGAACACGCTACAATGGTTAGGAAGACGGAAGG
Source organism: Philhelius pedissequus (assembly GCA_910595825.1). NCBI lineage: Eukaryota > Metazoa > Arthropoda > Insecta > Diptera > Syrphidae > Philhelius > Philhelius pedissequus. The sequence goes on along the minus strand of OU343161.1, from coordinate 15,846,344 downwards.
AGAGACTAAGATTTTGTCTGTTAGAGTAAACACCACCCCCTACACTATCGTTTGTTATTGACCCATCGCCGAAAAACTGAATTTTTCATCTTCCAAGAGAACATTATCCTCCCACTGTGATCTGGAAGGTTTGCCTACCTGAAAGTTTTTATCAAAAAGTGGTTGGGGCATGATGTAGTCTATTTTACTTTGTGGGATACTGAACGTCTTTATTATGTTGGCCTGTCCAAAACTATTGTTTTTCCACTGTGAGGTCGCCTTACTGAAAATATCTAAGGGTGTCAGACTAAAAAGTATTTCAAGCGCTGCAGTTGGAGTAGTGCGCAAAGCACCAATTATACACATACAAGCAGTGCGTTGAACTCTACTCAGTTTAATATTATTTGTCGCTTTGTCTAGAGCAGTCCACCAAACGACCACTCCGTAAGAAAGAATCGGTCTAATAACCACTGTGTAAAGCCCATGGACTACGCGGGGCTCTAGACACCATTTGTTGCCAATGGCCTTCTTGCAAGAAGAGAAAAGATCAACCGTGGCTTTCTTAACTCTTTTTTTTATATTGGATTTCCAGCTTAATTTCTTATCTAAAATAAGACCCAAGTATTTTGCTTCGTCCGAGAATTTAAGACTTATACCATTTATAGATGGAGGATAAAAGTGCAGAATTTTTTGTTTCCTTATAAAGAGAACAAGCTCAGTTTTATGGGGGTTTACACCTAAACCACAGTCACTTGCCCAGTTGGATAGCTTATTGAGTGCAAATTGAAGGAGTGCGCAGAGAGTATTTCTTTGGATGTTTTCCCGAAACCGTAATATGAACGTCATCCGCATAAGCAATCACTCTAAATCCCTCCTCTTCCAGATTTTTTTAACAGTTCATTTACCACTAACTAACAAAGGAGAGGGGATAGAATAGGAATGCCTCTACTAACAGATCTTCTTGAAGATGTTACACCCAGTTTTGAGTTGATCACCCTACTTATCAACATTTGGTTGATCAACTCGCCAAGTTAGACCTGAGAGTGCATTTGTTATTGCATCTGTGTTGACGTTGCTAAAAGCGCTTCTATATCAAGGAAAGCTACCAATGTGTATTCCTTGTGATGGAGGGAGTATTCGATAACGCTAACAAGTGAGTGTATTGCAGTTTCCACAGATCTCCCTTTTCAGTACGCATGTTGAGACGTAGACAAAAGTCTAGTATCAATGTTGTTGCGAATATGGATATCATTCACTCGTTCTAAAGTTTTTAGAAGGAAGGAAGATAGGCTAATCGGTCTTAGATCTTTGGGATTTGTGTGGGAACTTTCCACGGATATCAAAATTAGTTCGAGTTAGAGAGTTTTGATAAAATTCGAGTTAGTGAGATTAATATATTTTTTGTTAAAAGCCTTAATTGTGTTCCAAAATAAGATTAATTAATTAAATAAAGAGAAGCTTCTTGCTTTTTTTAATTATTATATTACCTAAAAAAAATTGGTGATTTTTGATTGAGTAATCACAGCAGTTTGAGTGTTCACGTATACTCAAATTGCGTTTTCAATTCGTTGTTCGTTGAGCCCTGAAGTCGCTTTAGGGTCGCCCTAAAGCGTTTTTTGAAAAACCTGAAGTCACCCTAATAAACAAATTCGCAACAAATAAGGGTCGCCCTCAACTCGCCCTGAAGTAGATCTAGGTTTTTAGTTGGGGCAGGTTGAGGTAAATGAATAAACGTCAAAGTCAAAGTTTGTTATTTTTAAAATGGAAATAAAAGAATACTCAAATTAATTTTCAGACACAGACATGCCAAATAGAAACCTTTGATGTTGTAGATTGTGCATAGGGCCAAAAAAAATGTACTAAGATGCTAAATTTAACATTTTTCAAGTTTTAATTGTTAAATGACATAACTTGCTTTTCTGCAACATAAAATTAATGGCCCTTGAGTGTTTTTTGAGAACCGAGAAACCCAGGTTTTTTGACAACTCTTGGGGTTGTCAAAAAAACCTAGGTCGACCCTGGGTAAAGTTCAACAAACGAACCTAATGTCATTCTTTTCGGGAATTTTAATATTAATTTTGTCCGCTTCAACTTGTTCTTCACCTTCACTCGCCATCGTTATCATCAGTAGAATGTGTTATTGCTTCCAAAATTGAATCGCGATCAGGTACTTCTATGGCTACGATACCGTCATTTAAATCAAGATAATCTTTTCAACTCACACCTTCAACATTATAATCAGATTCTTCATGTCTGTTGCAGGTCACTTCGATTTCATTGGTATCCGCGTTTAAATATTTGAGTAAGTTAAGTGAGTCATCTTCATAGTCCCATGTCTTTGCCTTAAAGCCGGCCTTTTTGAAACAATTCACAATTGCCAACGGAGTTACATTCTGTAGCCATGCATTTGAAATTTCTCGTATGTACTCAAGCTTTATAAACTTTAATTTATCCTTTCCTAGTTTTGGGTGAGCTGTGCAATATTGTATGGAGTACTTTTTTAATAGATACAGTAGCACATTGCAGAGACGTACGGTGGTTAACAGTACACCTACACGATGCGAATGAGAGAGTCAGAGTATGCGAGTGTGTGTGGATGATTTTTATAAATAAGCATGTGATGAGGGTGATTTTTTTCCACAAAAGAAACTAAATTCGACTTAGAGGGATTGAAAATAGATCAAGAATCAAAAGAATGTATTTAAGTAACAGGGAATTTCGAGTTAGAGGGAGTTCGACTTTTAGGATGGTTTTTTGTATGGAAAATTGAGGAGAATGCCAAAATATGGCGAAAAAATTCGAGTTAGAGGGAAATTCGTCTTAGAGGAAGTTCGACTCAGACAAAATATTTTCCATTTGACCCTTGACAGAAAAGACTTTTTACATTTATGTATGCATTCACATCAGAGATTTCATTTATAGCGAGTTTCATTCAAATTTCAAAGATCTCCTCTCAAAATGGAGATTCGATCTTTTCAATGAAACTTTGTGTCCAAATTTAATTGTAGTATTGGCCGCGTTCGGTGGCATACCTAAAGCAATCTGGATTGCTTTGTGTTGTTGTAACGCCAAAGGAAAAACTAGTTGATGAACTAAACATATGTTGGCAAACACAAATCTCAAGCTACCCAAAAATTATTATTAATTTGAGGAACAGCTGATTCAAAACTTCAGATTTGTATGCAATACAACTGACTTAACAGAGAAAGCTACCTGAATCGTTCGAAAACAAACCCGCTACTAAGGTATCTTGGCTAGCCTATCGGCATTGCACCGAACGCGTCCAATGCTGAATGACTGACACACACATTTCTGAAAACAAAAACATATCTTCATCATCAGATGATGAGGAAGTTGAAGACAAAGCAATACAAAACTCCACTAAATTTATAAAATTTAAATTAATAACTTCTTCGTCTATTATTTGTTTATTTTTTAGTTTAATTTTTTAGCAGAGACTGGCACAATTTCACAATAAATTAATAAGAAAATAGTTTCCATTTGATGTTTGACAGAAAAAACTTTTTAAGTGTATGCGTGCATTCAGATCAAATCTGCCTACCCAGCAAAGATCAGATCTTTTGTGTTGAGATCTGATCTAGACTCTCAAAATTCATAAATATGAAATCTTTTGTCAGAAAGCAGATCTTTTCTTGAATGAAACTCGCTATTAGATTTGCTCTTTTTGTTGGAATGAAACCCTGAAAATTCAAAAACATCCAATCTTTTGACAGAAAGGGCCAATCAATCTGGTTTCGATTCTGATTTCAAATCCAGAAGCAAAATTCTATTCTTTTCAGAATCAGAACTGTCATTTTTTTTTTCAAGTAAAGTTGAATTGGCAATCCGGAAGTATCCTGAACTCATCTGAGAGCGTTGACTTGGGAAAAAATCACAGTTCTAATTTTGAAAAGAAAATTTTGCTACTGGATTTGAAATCAGAATCGAAACCAATTGTAATTTTTTGTAACATAGCTAATTGTGCAACAAACATTATTTTTGATTTTGATTATTTTCATTATACAATCACATTAAAATTCAGAATCGTCAGAATCGAAAAAAAAAATGTTAAATTGGTTTACCCGGATGGAAGAGGGAGTCCGGATTACCAAATAAGAATGCCATTAGTGATTACTTGTTCGATTGGGACCCTGGATCAGAGAGTTATTCCGGATTACCAATCCAAAAAGAAATAAGTTAGTTTGACCGGAAATCTGATTTATGGCCTTTCGATTCGTCATCCGGAATTGTTTTGAACCATATACAATGACAGTTGGTGTTTCTCTAAACAAAACAAAAAACTATTCACGATTCCAATTCAGAAACGGTTTTTGTCAACACTTATAGTGAGTTTCATTCAAGAAAATTTCTGCTCCTTCCGACAAAAAATTTCATCTTTTTGAATTTTGAGATTTTCATTCCAACAAAAAGAGCAAATCTAGATCAAATCTTTACACGAAAGATTGGATCTCTGATGGGTTGGCAGATTTGATCTGAATGCACACATACATGTAAAAAGTCTTTTCTGTCAAGGGTCAAATGGAAAATATTTTGTAATTAATTTGTTGTGAAATAGTGCCAATCCATGCTAAAAAATGAAGAAATAATGGACGAAAAAGTTAATAATTATTATTTTATAAATTCAGTGGAGTTTTTGATTGCTTCGTCTTCTCCGTCATCTGATGATGAAGATTTGTTTTTTTTTTTCAGAAATGTGTGTCAGTCATTCACCAAACCTACAATTAAATCTGGAAAAAAGTTTCATTGAAAAGATCAAATCTAGATTTTGAGAGATCTTTGAAATTTTAATGAAACTCGCTATTACAGAGTAAGCACATACACTTACTCGTACAGAGTAAGCACTAGATTCTCGATTTTAAAATAAAATTTGAGTGTAAATGTAGGGCTGTAAATTTCAAACCCACATTTGTGATTATTTTATTTTTTAAATATTATAATTAAACAATATTAATAAAAACCAGTCTACATTATAATAAAGTTAATCACAATTACATTTTAGGATAAATTGCACCACAACATCTGTAGAAAGCGGACTCTTGTTGCCATAGGCACCCATGACCTTGACACAATTAAAGGACCTTTTACTTATGAAGCACGTGCCCCACAAAATATCAACTTCATTCCACTCAACCAAACCAAAAAGATGAATGGAAACGAACTAATGGAGTTCTACACAAATCACGCTCAATTAAAGCAGTTTCTTCCTATAATAAGGGACTCACCCGTATATCCGGTTATTTATGATTCAAACGAAGTAGTTCTGTCATTGCCTCCAATTATAAATGGAGATCATTCAAAAATTTCGTTAGAAACCAAAAATGTATTTATTGAATGTACTGCAACGGATTTAACGAAAGCCAAAGTTGTACTTGACACTGTTGTATGCATGTTCTCCGCTCATTGTGCAGACAAGTTTACCATAGAGCCATGTAATGTTGTCAACCCAGACGGATCTGTATCAACATATCCCGAAATATCCTATCGAACTGAGAAGATATCGGCTGCCAAAGCAAATGCAGCTGTGGGCATAACAGAAGAACCCCAAAAAATGGCCAACATGCTGACTAAAATGTATTTGGAAACAACTTTGGTTGGTAAAGATGAATTGCATGTTAGAATCCCTCCAACACGACATGATGTTATTCACGCTTGTGATATTTACGAGGATGTTGCTATTGCTTATGGTTACAATAACATCACCAAGTCACTTCCATCTTTCATGCATATTGCAAAACAGTTTCCGTTGAATAAGCTGACCGAGCAATTACGGGAACAAGTTGCCCAAGCTGGGTTTACTGAAGCTTTGACTTTTACTTTATGTTCTCGTGACGACATTGGAACTAAATTGAATAAACTGATTGAAAACTTGCCGGCTGTTCATATTTCCAATCCGAAGACTCTTGAGTTTCAAGTGGTGAGAACATCTCTGCTGCCAGGTCTTCTGAAGACACTTGTAGCAAATCGAAAAATGCCACTTCCACTTAAATTATTCGAAGTAAGCGATGTAGTCTTGGCTGAAGATGAAACAGGTTGGTCAATTTGTCAATATAGTTAGTTTTGTATTGTTTTTCTTTTTTCTAAATTCAGAAGTTGGTGCAAGGAACGATCGCAGATTGTGTGCTGTAAATTGCAGTAAATCAGCTGGATTTGAAGTTGTTCATGGCTTGCTAGACCGAGTAATGCAACTTCTGGAAGTTCCATGGAAGTCTGGAGAAGGATATTATTTGCAAGCAGCTGAAGGTAATATATCAATATAAAAAAAATATGAAATAGCTTTTTATTCAGCCATTAAAATATATTGCAGATTCTAGTTACTTTCCTGGACGGTGTGCGAATGTAATTTATAAAAATACTCCCATTGGTAAAATTGGAGTCTTACATCCGACTGTTCTCCAAGCATTTGAGTTAACAACTCCATGTTCTGTTGTAGAAATAAGTATTGAACCGTTTGTTTAAATATTTCGCAAGTTTTTTGAATATATATAAATCTAAGCTTAAGCTTAAATAAACTTATACCTTTGGTATTTAAATTTCACAAAAGACTTTTATTAGTATTATTATTATTATTATTATTATTATTATTATTATAGTGTTTTATATATTAATTGTGACAATTTTGTGAACAAAGTAGTCAAACACTAAAATTCTCACACGAAAATCTTGCGCAAAATTTGCTAAGCAAACATGTAAGCACTTCACTTTGTGGAATATTGACGTCCATCTGTATTGATGTCGGTCCGCTTTACATGACCCAGCTTCTGGTTATGCATGCCGGTGTCACTGTACAGTACATCCCATATAGCTCATTGTAACCCAAAGAATCTTTCTCTCAAAGCAACCCAAAGCTTCTTCATCCACCTTTTTTGTTCGAGGGGAATTTATCTATTCACCATCCCTGTAAAGCTCATCCCTACCCCAATTGAATAATTAAAAGTATGCAATAAGTCACACTTAAAAGTATGCAATGTACAACAGACGAAATGTGATACGGAATGAGAACTTTCGAAAGGCACTCATAAATAAAAATACTATTGTCATTTTTGTACGATTCTCGTTTCTCGTAATCGCAATTTGACAACTTCGTGCTGCGGTTATCGTTTCTCGTAATCGCAATTTAACAAACAATCAGTATTAAAAACGAGTATCGTTTTTCATACTTATCCGCCAGGCCCCAGATTTTCACCCCTGTGTCACCACAGTGTGAAATAAATACACAAAAATTCGTGCGGCCCTGGTCATACTAAACAATAATCAATTATTTTGTACGTGGTACGTGGTTGCTTTTCAAAAGAGGTGAAGTGCGGTAAAAATACGAGGTGGATGAAGGGCGCACATTTCTAGGTCCTTTGCGACATTAGTTTTGGGTTATTTTGATACGATTTATTTTTTTTTGTCAATAGATTTTTAAAAATTAACGCGCTTTATCGCTCGGCTTCTATTATGTCGAATTCCAAACAACCATTTAAAATCAATTTCAGATCGATTTTTTTGATTTTTTGTAAGGAACTCGCAAAAAATAGTGTGCATGTAAAGTCTATGAAATCTTGCTAAGAACGCAATCGAAATAATTCGATTGTGTTCAGAAAATAATCGAATGTTTGGTTGTTTTGAATTCGACATTAATGTAATTTCATGTGAAATTCAATATTTTACAATAGTCGTTTTTTAAACGATACTCGTTTTCTCTTAGGACTGCGATTTTCTCTCGTATTATTATTCTTCTGACACATGGTTCTATGTAGCTTAAGTATTGCAGGAATGAAGTTGGATGTGTTCAAAAAAATAGATTTCTTGATTTTATCTGGCAAATATTTCCATGCATCCATTATCGTAAACCATAATCGGTAAATGTAATGACATCAGATTTTCAACTACGAATGGATTCTTCAGATAGATTTTTCGGGATCGTAGCAGATTTTCGATTACGATGGATTCTGTGATAGGATCGATTAAAAATGGCACCTATTGCATATTGCAGGGATTTTTATGTTAGCATTTATTGACAGTTATATTTTGCGCAAGATTTGCGTTTAGGAATTTGCCCATATTCTTTTTCCTAATCAAAAATTTAAACACAACGACGATTTTCAGGATTGAAACAAAAATTTATCGAATCTGATTTTTGTCACCATTTACTCCTTATTGCACTAGCATCAATTATCAAAAATTGAAAGAATTGAGATGTCGGTGTTTGTTCAAAAAGACCGACATTTCAATCATCGACCCAATCATTGAAATTAATTAAACTTTAATCTCTAGTCGAATTTTCGGCTCGCGTTTCAAAATATGCACATTAAAAATTTTTCTCCAATTCGAATCTTGAGAACGTGAATGATGCTCATTAGTTTCCCTCGGAATTTATTGGTATCGGGAATAAGTTCCCACGGAATTTTGCTGTCATTTCATACAATTTTTTGTTCGAGGGAAATTTATTCCGTGGGAGATTCACGTTTGCAGGTAAGATTTCGAGGGAATAAAATATTTCGTGGGAGATTCCCGATAGGGCCCAATGCTCGAATCAGCTCACAGTATTTGACATATAAAAAAGGTTTAGAGGTTTACCATCGATCCTATGTGTGCTACAAAATTTTCGGGGTCAAGGTCAAAATTTAAGTTTTTTTGATTTTTCTCGAAAACGGTAAGTTTTCTAAAAAAAAACCCAATTCAAAGTTGTAGATCCTAATGATTTTTTTCCTAATAGTTACCATTCGTGAGATATCGCGATTCTAAGAGTAACATTCTACATAATATTCACACATTTCCACGCCACCTGTGAGGTAGTGTACTCTTCGCGTTTTTTTACCTGTAGGGCTACTCCACTAACTGTCATGACAATTTAAGGGGACAATACCCGTCAAGTTCTAGATATTACCTTATTATTAAGTGTTTTCCCGTACTTTGTGCACAAAAATGTGAAGACTGTCATTTTTGCACGAGTTGGTGTAAAAATCTCTCGCAACAGAGTTTCACAAAAGTACGGGAACGCTTTGAACAAAAATTTTTGCCATTTTTTAAACGTCAACGTAAAAGTGTATTTTTAAAAATGTTTATTAAAAATGTACGTGAATTTATTTCTTAAAATAACAAATTTTATATCACAAATTTCAATTTATTGCACGGATAAGCCCGACCAGACTATAAATTCCATTATTTTTAACTTTTGTAAGATACACTTGGCAACTGACAGCTTGTGTGTTGTTTTTTTTTCTTTTTTCATTCATTTGACAGTCTTCATAATTTTGTCCAAAGAAATTTCTTGGACTAAAATTCGCAGCATGGGAAAATATTTTACTCTCTCATGAGCGCTCTCTTCTATGAGAAACTACGAAAATGTGGAGTACGGGAACATGATTTGACTGTTTTTCGTAGAAATTCGTAGATTTTCGCAGTTTTAGGGAGTACGGGAACGGACTTATTGATATTGATATTGATTATTGGGTTAACTATTGTTTTGATTTTTTTTTAGATATTTTAATCAGGTTCATACTCTCGATTTCTTCTTCTTACTCTTGCTGGATGTTCAGAAATTGTTCAAATGTGGCTGAGTCATTGGTCTCTTCATTAAAATCACAGGAATCTTCCTCTATTGTACTCAACTGGACATTTGAGCAAGACTGACCTTGGCAATTGAGTACACAGCAACCCGACTTTTTTACAGCCACATTCGGCACTACAACCTTTTAAGCAATTGCAAAAAATAGTGTTGAGGAGTTTTTCTGGAGCAGGTGGGAGTAAAGTTTTAATCGGTTCCAGAGTATTATCCATCAATTTCCAACCCAGGTCTTCTGGGTTCAGTTGATTGCCTAGCCATGCCGACTCGATAGGGCAGACTATTTTTTGCAATTGCAAAAAAGTTTGTAATGCCAAATGTGGATGTGGATGTTAATTTGGGCTAAATGTCGCAAAAATTCTCAATTAAAATCATAATTACAGTCCACAAAATAAAGAACAAAAACAATACCTACGTATGTAAATGCGTTTGTATGGTTTTTGTTTTTGCATTTATTCTCAAAATTAAACAAGCCAGACCACGGGTATTATTTTCTAGGTGTCTGAATTCGACCGAATTCCCCTAGAAGAATATTATTCACAGTGCTTAAAAGCTGTAAATTTGATTTGTGTCGGTAGCCATCGACTAAAATATTGCGTTTTTTTATAATTTTGCACGCGCTCAAGGGATTATGAATACAATTGACATACTAGATATGGACTGCTAATCGATTGTCATTTCCATACAAAAGGTGAGCGATCGTCACGCCTCTCGGGGCAAAGTATCAAACAAAAATATTACTTTCAAAAGCCATCTATTGCCACTCTTGGCATGCCCACCATATAGTCAACAGGCAAAGGAACTAGGGCCATCTATTGATATTTTGTATAAAATAAGTCCTGACATCTATTATCTATAGAAAGTCAATAATTGCTGTAGTGCTGGGGGACTATAAGAAAAAATCCTTTTTATTTAATTTTATGAAAGAGATTGCTTTTAGAGTTCCATTCGAAATTAAACAAATAAAAATCTAATTTTAGTTTTCCAATTAAATAAATTCTTTATTTTAAATAAATTTATTTAAAAAATTGTTTTTCTTTTGTTACTTGTCCGTTTCAGTAGTGTTTTTTTTTGCAAATTTGTGAAATACATTTTGAAGCTGCAAAATATATTGTTGTTTGTCGCCTACTTAAATGTAATTTAAGCTTATACTATGTTCCCACCGAAACTAAATATCGGATTTTGTAGATTTCAGTCCAAATCTTCGGATTTCGAAATCCGAGATTTTGTTGAAATCACATCGAAATCCCAGTACCGATGCGGGCCATTCATAGTGAACGAGTCCATTTTATACTTCACCATACTTGGTTGAAAATGTTTGTATGTGCAAATTACGATCTTTCACTCTAACGATAAGGAGATAAAAAGAGAAAGTATGAATTTTTATTTGACAACGTGGCTTGGGTTGATGAATTAGATAAACAAAAATGGTTGTTGTTTGTGCTTCTGAGAGAGGAAATCGTGGATTTGGCCGATTTGGCGGTGTGAACACCAATTTTAAATCTCGAAATCTTCCTTCTGAAATCTCAGATTTCGCTTTGGTGGGAACATAGTATTACCTGCTTGTGTTAAATTTTGTTCGCCTCGTCGTCAAAGGATGCCTTCAAGTCTACGAATACGAAGAACGTTCTTTTTATTTCTCGCTTAAAATGCTTAGACAATAAAATGTATTCTGTTGTTGAATAATTATTTCTAAGGCCGGCCTGTGAGGATATTGCTGGCTGCTACCCAGGATCTTAGTCTGTTTGCAAGAATTCCACAGAATAATTTTGTCAAAACATTCATAAACGAGATTCCTCTAGAATTTGTGACTTGGTCTAGAAAATGATTGATCTTTTAAACAAAATAGGAATGTCTTTGAATGTTTTAAAGGACTTTATTGAAAAAAGTTTCAGATTTGCGATGAAATAAACACATAAATGTATGAATGCATACATATGGAATGTAGGTACCTACATATTTAGTGACGTAGTTACCAAAAGTTAGTTAAGGATGTATACTTTATTTTCATACCTAAAATGAAAGTAGGTACAATTTGAGGAGAAAAGGATCCCATTTGAATTCTTGGACGAATATGGAAAAAAATTAAAAATCGTTTGAGCGGGTTTTTAAAAAAATAAGATTTTGTGCATACAATTTTGAAAACATTTTTAGGAAAAAAATTAATAATATGTGTATTAAATTAAAATTTAAAAATTATTAATATGTGTATTAAATTAAAATTTAAAAATCGATTTTCCAAAAAAAAAAACATTATTTATTTTTTAAAAATCGAAAAAACCATTTATTTGAAAATATGCAATGCAATATTATTAACACTTTTAGGGTGCATTTACATACAAAAAATAATTTTGATCGGTCAAAAATATATAACGTGGTTCTGTGGGAAGTACAGTTATTAAGTATACGCCATAGAATCTATTTTTGTACTTAAAAGTGGATTGCACTAATTTAAGAACACATACATTTTTTTTATCAAAATTCTTTGAGAAAAAACAAATTTTTCTTAACGTTTTTATATGCATTTTCATAAAATTTTGAAAAAAATGTTTTTTTTTTTTTGAAAAACTTTGCATTCCAATACTGTTAAGCTATCTAGTATGTCAATGCTTTATATGTATAACAGCGCGGCGGACATTCGGTGAAAGAAGAGAAAGAAGGATAGGAAAGATGTGTGGCGATGTTCTGAGACTAGAACTGGTTGTTGTCTCAGATTTATCTGGAGGGATGGCGGCTGAACTAATGCGGAGAAAATTACCGTGTCTTATTTATTTATGTCTCTTATAATTCGCTTTATTTTATTTATTTCGTTGTCATATTTATGCGCATACACCATGTAATGAGTAATCCAGCAATTTTTGTTAGAATTCGTTGGAATACAAGAAAGGAATAGACAACGGCAGGAATCGATCCTGAGAGCAAGAGGTTGACAGGCGAGCACACAACTGTCGCGCCACGGCCACCCCAGGCATGCATCATATGCATTCATCTCCAACAGGGGAAGCGAATGTATGTGATCGCTGCCTATGCACCGGAAACACCTCAGCCCACCCAGCTTTTAACAGAGCTTGAAAAGCTTTCTGAATGCTTAAGATTGAGCCCGGAAGAAAACTTTTACATATTAGCCCGTGATTTAAACGCCAAACACATAGATTGGGGAAATCAAATACAAAATCCTCGAGGTAACCATTTGTATAATTGGATGGGTCGATACAACCTTGAGTATCGCCTCGATCTTCTAGCCCCAGAGAAGCGTTTCCAAGAAGCGGTGCCTATCTGGATCTATTGCTGAAAGACGCAAGACTAATAATTACTGACACTGTGGGTCAACGACCAAGAAATTGTTTACGAACGATCGAGTACGACAGTGACCACTGCGGATTCGCCGCCGTAATACAACTTCCAAACGATCTTATGGAGTTGGAGGAGTATGTGCCTGTGCATTCTTATAACTACAGTAAGGTGCGCTGTCCACGCTTTTCCAACGCCTTACTGAGCGAATTACGGTCAAATGGTATATCCCCACCAAACGACAGGAATCTGACAAATACAGAAATCGACAGATACTTAGAACAAATGGGCGAAACGATTCTACGAACAACGAACAGAACAATGCCGAAATACAAAGAACGTAATGCAACGGACATGTACCGTAACACGACCATTGACGCACTACAAAGACAAAAAAGTGGTCTACTGACAAGACTAAAACGCGTGTACAGCCGGTTTACTGATAAACGAGATCTGGAGATTGGGACACTGAAATCGTCCATCAAAAATATCAACCAATTAATCAAAGAAAATTATAGGTTGTCTATTAATTTGTTTTGGGACAATAAAATTCGTGCTGTTAACTCTAGCGACCCAAGTATGTTCCCAAAAATTAATAAGATTTTTAGAAGAAGGGATCAAAACGATCTTCCGTGTCTTAAGCTCTAGAGGACAACAGAGACGTACTTCTGACAGCAGGCATAGATCCAGAGGATGCCGTATTGGACGATGACCTCTATATTATCGAAGATCCGCAGGAGAAAGTGGAGGCTGTGGGGGCTGCTTTCCAGCAAGTGTACAAGGTGAATGCTAGCATTCGCCCGAATCATGACCTGGAGAACAGAGCTCTGCTTCATCACTTATGGCTCTGAAACGATATAAGCGAATGGCGATCTGAGACCCTTGGTTTTACCGAGTTTAATGATGAATATTTGGCAAACGCCATAATCGCCGACCGAAATGGGCCCAGTCCCCTGTTAATTTCGAAGAATGAGCTCCAGCTCATCTTCGATTCATTAAAGAAAAAGAAGTCAGCAGGAGTCGATGGTATATCCAACGTTGTACTACGACATTTGCCTGAAGAAACAGTTGACATTTATACCAGAAATCAGAAACAATTTTGTTTAGGACTCTGTTGTCTAGCGCCTCAAGGGATACGAGAAAGAACTGGCGCAAGCTGGTGATCGTAGGGCCCATGGGCATCCACTAGCAAGTAAAAGTGTAGTAATGTACCTTGGCATCTTGCTGGATCAGTACCTGTATTTCGACAGACATATAGGTGCTGCTTTGGCCAGGGCTAGGGGAGCCTTTGCCTTGACAAAACGACTGTTTTATAGCAGCCGTCTTGACAGCAGGGTGATGGTGATTTGTTACATGGCCCTCATCAGGCCGATGATTGCCTACGGATGCCCGGTGTGGTTCAACGTTGCCCCATCTTAAATGGAAAAGATTCGGGTGTTTGAGAGGCAATGTCTTAGACGTTGCCTTGGATTATACAGAACACCAGAGTCGGAGTACACAAAATATTATTCCAACCAGGTTATATACAACGGAGCCAACATAAACAGAATTGATAATTTTTTGTTTAAGCTGATTCGGGGTCACGTTGCAAGAGCGATGTCCTCAACTAACAGCTTAATTTTTGGGGCTTATTACCCCAATAACGAATATTTTGAGAGTGCGCGGTTAAGTGAAGTGGTTACATCCCTCCCGAGGCATTCCTCTATTTAGACAGTCGAGGGCTGACAGGATAGAATGGCGATTCAGCTTATCTACCACGTCAGCCGTAAAACTTTAGATAGGCGACTCCTGTATGGTCGAGACGTCATCGCTCAAGGTGGAGAGGAGCGCCTTCAGTTTAGTAGGACTGTGTCTGATCGGGACCGAAGTTATAGGGCTAAACAGGAGAACCAGTTCTGGTTGCTCTCTGAACAGCATCGTGACATTTAAAGTCGATTAAGATGGTATGTCTTGGCCGACTTACATACATTTAAGGTAATTAGGTATAGGGAACAGTCGGGGTGGCATCAAAAAAAATTAAAAATATGTATGTTTGTGGAGGAATATGTGCATGTACCTGCGTAACGGTACATGTATGTGCGCACGTATATGTATGTACATATGTACATGTATGTATGGGGTGAATGTAGCTGTGTGACTGCATGCGTATGCAAAATATAAACAAAAAAATTAAAAAACGAAAAAAATGCTGATGTGGCTGTTCTAGTTTTTAAGTAGTTTTAAGTGGTTTTTGATATTTTTAGGTATCTTAAGTAGTTTAAGTTAGTTTTAGTTAGTATATAAGTTAATTGTATCTAGTTTTAATTATTTTTAGTCTAGATTTAGGTAGTTTATAAGTAAAAAATGAAAAATGATACGTGACCGAGTTTTTAAAAAAAAAGTTTTCTTGGTAAAACAAAAATAAAATGAAATAATTAGAATTAATTAAAATAGATTTAAGGTCGAAAGACATTAGTATTAAGAGATATAGTTTAGTTTAGAGCGCCCGTAAAGGGCCAGTAAATTAGTTGTAAGTTATTGATAATAAGGCTAGTTGACAGTTTTGTCTAGCTTTAATATAGTTATAAGTTAAGATTAAATAAAAATGAATTAAAAAAAAATAATAAGGTACTACAGCATCTAACTGATAAGCCCAACTGTAGTAACCGGGCGAAAGGCATATTAATTTGGACTAAAGGATCGCAAAAATCTCAATTAAAATCATAAAATGTTTGAGACAGGGTGCGATGCGCTATCATACAATCTCTTTAACATCGTGCTGGAAGCAATTGTGCGCGACTCAAATATCAACACCAGAGGCACAATTTTTCAAAAGTCCGTCCATCTCCTTGCTTATGCTGATGACATTGACATCATAAGCAGAACAAAGCGAGCTGTCAGTGGAGCATTTGCAAGTATTGAAGCGGAAGCGCCGAAGATGGGTTTGACTGTTAACGAGACGAAAACTAAGTATATGCTGTCATCGAGAAGAGAAGTCCAGCACCATCGACTGGGACAAAACGTCACGATTGGTTATAACTTCGAAGTATTCAGAGACTTTGTTTACCTGGGATCCACTATTACATCGCACAACAATATCAGTGCGGAGATCAAGCGAAGAATCACACTTGCAAATCGCTATTTCTTCGGGCTTAGAAAGCATTTGAGTAGTAAAGCCCTCTCTCAAAGAACCAAAGAGACCCTATATAAAACTTTAATCATCCCAGTCCTGCTGTATGGGGCAGAGGCATGGACACTGACAAAATCGGATGAAAACCATCTGGGTTGCTTTGAGAGAAAGACTCTTCGTGTTATGTTTGGCCCAGTGTGCATCGGTGGTGAGTGGAGAAGAAGATTTAACGACGAACTTTACGGGCTCTACAGCGATATCAACCTGGTCAAAAAGCTAAGAATACAGCGACTGAGATGTCTAGGTCACGTGGAGCGCATGCAGATCGACGCACCAGCCCGACGAGTCTTCGTATCCAACCCCGGTGGACAACGCGGCGGAGGAAGGCCTTATCTTAGGTGTGCGTAACTGGTGGCAGCTAGCTAGGGACCGGGCTATCTGGAGAGGTTTGCTGGTTGAGGCCGTGATCCATCCTGGATTGTAAGCGCCATCTAAAGTAAAGTAAGTAAAATCATAATTACAGTCCACAAAATAAGGAACAAAAACAACACCTACGTATGTAAATGCGTTTGTATTGTTTTTGTTTTTGCATTTATGCTGTTGTTTTTAGCAATTTGGATTCATTTTCTATGAGAAAACTTCCAGTTGCGTATAACACGACCATAAGATACGTTTTTCGCTTACGTGGGTTTGATCATATACCTAATTATAGCAAAACGATAACAGGTTCGACTCTTAAGAAATTTTTGAATTTCAAAAACTGTTTTTTTTTTAATTTTCTTTTTCCGTGGGTAGGTGTAAGACCTTCAAAAGGCTTTATGAGGACCGAAAAACGCGTGCTCATAGGAGTGTGAGATTCTTACTGCACTAAAAACACCTCCTCCTCCCTATTGCAACTAAATTGAAACTCATCTAGCAATTTATTTTTAACGAATTTAATTAACGTGTTGCGGGTAACTATCCGGCGATAGTTCCTGCTTATACCGCGATTTTAAAGCGGATTCTCGTTTAGTGCACCAGATCGGAAGGCTTTGTCCTTCGCAGGCGGCGTACGAAATTCGTCTTATCGATAATTTCGATTATAGTACTATTGCAGTGTTGTAATAGCCGTTTTCTGTGATTTCGGGCAAAATTTTTTTTCATCGCGAACCGTGTGAATCCCGAGATCTCTGGGAAGATCTTCGTTTCTAATGTACCAAGGTGCGCTTACAAATGATCTTAGGAGTTTATTTTCAAATGTTTGTAAGGTATTTAAATTAGAATCTTGCGTACAACCCCAGAGTTGTATACCGTAAGTCCAGACAGGCTTAAGCACCTGCCTGTATAAAATTAGCTTATTTTCTATTTTCGATACTGAGCTTAGAGTGTTACCCGAGCAACCAGTACATATCTCTGAGTTTATTATTTAACTCTTCGCATTTCTTTTTAACATGCGGTTTTCATTTTAATTTAACGTCCAGAGTCATTCCGAAATATTTTGCTTCGTTAGCAAACGTATTAACAAATACCGGTAATCTATTAATTTTCTTATACGTAAAGTCTACATGGACTGATTTTACTTCGTTGAGCGATATCCGCCATGTTTTTGTCCAATCATTGACATTATTCAGAGCTTTTTGTAATTTTGTCGTAGAATCATTTATCGTTGGCCCACTGCTAGTATTGCAGTGTCGTCAGCAAACGTGGCTACGATAGTGTCTTCTGTTTGAGGTATATCACGTGTAAATAATAGGTACAATATTGGACCTAAAACACTTCCCTGTGGTACCAACTATTTCTTTGAGATCCGAGTAATCGTTTCCACGTCTTACTCTAAAAAGTCTATTTTCTAGATATGCTTTTAGAAGCGTATAAAGTGATTCAGGCAGAATTTGTCTTAATTTAAAATTTAGGCCTTCGTGCCACATCTTATCAAAAGCTTGCGACACGTCGAGGAAGACCGCCGAACAAATTTTCTTTTCTTCAAGAGTTTTCTCAATGACGTCAGTGATCCAATGCATTTGGTCATTTGTCGAATGCTTGCTTCTAAGTCCGAACTGATGTTCAGGTATTAGGCGCTTTTCTTCTATTATTGGCTGCAGGCGCAGAAGTAATATTCTTTCAAAGACCTTAGATATTACGGGCAGAAGCGAAATAGGTCTATAAGATTTCTTATTATATTCCTGGTTTGAGAACCATTATAACTTCCGCAACCTTCCATTGGCTCGGAACGTACTTTAGCCTTAGAGTGGCATTTATTATATAATTATATAAAGAAGATTAATTAACCTTTTGCGAGGAAGCATTTTGAGAACTTCGGCCGTAATTCAAAACGAATTTCAATTTCACTTAAAATGAAATAACGTGTTCTACATTTCGAGTGGATCGAACTCCTTCCAATTCACTTCGAATTCATTTTCGAATCGTCAAAATCACCCGTTACATGCAATTTGTATAAAAACGGTTCATTTGGGAATGTAGAACACGAATTTTCAGAACCCTAAAATTCAACATTCAGAATGAGCTATTTACAAACCTTATTTTATGTGGAATACAGAACATTTTTATGTGGAATACAGAACATTTTTATGTGGAATACAGAACATCTAAATTCACTTTCGTTCCTCAAATTCACAAAAAGTGAAATACAGAACATGTGCGACCTATGTTTGTATGCATCTTTTTTTCTCTTCTAATTTTTTCTCAACTATTGTAACTCTTTTTGACGAGTTTTTCTAATTGAGTACAAATTATAAGAATATTCAGCCCTATCACAAATTCCATCGTTATCAAAAATATGCTACGTTTCCCGATAAATCTATTACAAGTTCCATCGTAGTGGATTCGGCATTGTATTTATATCTATGGAATATATATACAATGGATTCGGAGTGAAAAATTCGCTTACGATTTTCAAAGTTCGTAGAAATTGGTATCACTGAATTCGAATGGAATGAAATGAAACAGACTTTTTCTACGACAAACCATTTGTGTCGGACACTGAAAGTAATGCGTCGTTAACTGTTATTTTAAAGAAAAATGTAAGTATTTTTTTACAAATTCTATGGTTTTATGAATAATATTTGATTTTAAATTTCAATATGAAAGTCTCTAATGATCGAGATAGGCGACCTGGCCTCCCAAGGCTGTAAGAAACTGGCAAAATAAGAAATTAAAACATTTCTGGGAAATTGTAGAAGGCAACCTTGGACTACAAGATTGGTTTAAATTTTCACATAATCATGTGTGTAAGCTTAATTAAAATTGAAAATAGCACGGTATTGCTATTTATCCTTTCATTTTGACATACACCGCTGATTTCGAAAATTAGAATATTCCACTCGGATTTTGTGAAAGCTGTTTGTCGTAGATCGGGGTGTAACTGTCCGTGCGGGGAATTATTACGATGGAATTTGTGATAGGGCTGATTATATTCTTTTTGTAGATTCAAAATAGCTTTTAACGGCCTTTAGTCAACAAAAGAGCTAAAAGCTATTTTGAATCAATAATTCAACAAGTCCAATTAAATATGATGCTAAATCTTCTACTTGGCTGAGTAATTTTAGTAGTATAGTGATTTTTTAAGAGCTTGGTTTTTGAAAATTCAAAAAAACACAGAAACTTGTAAAAAATGAATGAAATTTTTATTTGGATCGATAAATCAATTTCTGCCATTTACTTTTTAAACATAATTTCACTTAAATGTTGCCCGCGGCTACGCTTCAGGTGGTCCATTCTGAAGGTACAATTTTGGCAAACTTTTTCACACATTTCGGCCGGAATCTCACCAATGACGCGTTCAATGTTGGCTTCCAAGGCAGCAATCGTGTTTGGCTTGTCCCCATAGACAATAGACTTAACATAGCCCCACAAAAAATAGTCTAAGGGGGTCAAATCACATGATCTTGGTGGCCAATTGACTGCGCCAAAACGTGAGATCAACTGCTCACCAAATTCGCCTCTCAATTGATGCATGGTTTCGCGTGCAGTGTGGCATGTGGCACCGTCCTGTTGGAACCACATGTCGACCGAGTTCAATTCTTGCATTTTCGGCAAAAAAAAATCTGTTATCATCGAACGGTACCTTTCTCCATTGACCGTAACCCTGCGGCCTTCATCGTCCTTGAAGAAGTACGTCCCAATGGAGCCGCCTGCCCATAAACCGCACAAACAGTGCATTTTTCGGGATGCATTGGTAGCTGCTGAATTGCCTCTGGCTGCTCTTCACTCCAAATACGGCAATTCTGCTTATTCACGTATCCATTTAGCCAAAAATGAGCCTCGTCGCTGAAGACAATTTTGCGATAAAAGCTTGCGAAACACATTTTCCACAGAGCACGAATTTTGATAATAAATTTCAATAATTTGCAAACGTTGTTCAGGCGTAAGTCTATTCATGATGAAATGGCAAACAATACTGAATCGAAATGTCAAATGTTCGTGGAATTTGTCATGTGTGATCTGTCAAAAATATAAACGTCAAAAACCAAGTAGCAAAAAAATCACCCGTTATAATTGTATTATAAAAAAAACACCTTCTTCTATTCTTTTTGTACTACCACATTTTTAAATCAATAAATAAATAAGAGAATTATTTGTAACAAGTTCCATTAAATCATTTAGATTAAAAATTTAGAGTTAACAAAGTTGCCGTTTAAGTACTTGTTGGAAGTTCTCTCAAGGTCCTGTCATCCAGCTTGAAAAAGTTTCCAAATTTCTTGAATTATAATTTGAGTGCGTGTTTGCCTGTTTCTTTCCTGAAGAAGTATACCAAACGGGTGTTGAAACAGGCTACAATGTTGGTTTATACAAATCTTGTTTTACCAAAGTGTTTTCTAAGGTCCTGTAAGTCTTTGAAAAGAAGTTATGTCCACAATTACACACGGTCGAAGAAAAAAGAAGTTGCTTTGGCTATTTACATGAAACACGAATTCCTTTTTGCAGATAGGACTTGTTTTTGACCTCAAAAATAATTTAAATTTTATTTAATTCTCCAATAAAATGTGTCGGGTGACCGCCAAATATTCCCTTTTTTGACATTTAGAATTGTTTACTTTTTTCCCATATTCGAATTTTGTTTAAAATAAGGGAAAGGGAAACAAATCACTCCAGATTTTTTTTTTTTTGTAATAAGAGTGTAAGGAAATATTTCGCTGGGAATCGTCAGTAGGTTCGTTCGTTGAACTTTACCCAGGGTCGACCTAGGTTTTTCGGTTGCAGAAAAGCAAGTTATATCATTTAATAATTAAAACTTGAAATATGTTAAATTTAAGTTCTCAGTACATTTTTTTTTACCTATGCATAATCCAGGGGGCCTATTTCTGAATACGAGCCGAGTAAGGTGTCACTCGATAGCTCACAGTCGAGTCGAGCGGCATTAGGTATTCCCCAACTCTAGTGAGAGTCAAAAACATAACATGACTTAAAATGCATGAACGCGTCCTTTCAATTGTAGCTAACTTTACATTTTGAATACTTGTCATATTAAATTTATTTCAGTTTAGTGATTAAAAAATTTAAAGAACTAAATTACAAAAAAAAAGTGGAAAGTAGGTAGTTATTTTATAACCCTGATAGTGGTGGATGATAATGGTGATGACGAAGACAGGAGGAGCATTTTTAAGATAATAAGAGATGAAACAAATCCCTTAGAGCTTCCTAACAATGTGTAAGAATAAATTATGAAATAAAAGCAATAATCAAAACATAAATTAATTGTTTTTTAGATTTGTACAACTGTTCCGGGTACAAAATCATTTGTTTGTATTTACTTGATTCATTTGATTTTATTCTTCTCTTTGCAAGGTGGGGTGCATTGTAAAAAAAAATCCACTAAAATCTCATACTGCCTAGCAGTCGTATCTTTTAATTAAAAATTCATAAATTATTTAATTTGTATTTTTTTTTTGCTTGTTTGTACTTACATTTAGGGATTCATGTCTGCCCTCGATTGCTTTGTAAACATGAATGGTTTGTCAAATAAAAATGCTCACTTTAGTGTTCAGGAATACGTATTTCTCACTCGAATGGCATTTGACATTTGACGTTAGAGTTGAGGAATACCAATTATTAGTGAGTAGTGCTCGGGAATACCGTTTCATGTGAAATGTCCCGAAAAAACGCTTTAGGTCGACTTCAGTGGGCTGATTAGGGAATACGAAGCGAATCGTTTTTAATTCGATTTCTCATTTTCGACTCGCTTCGTTTTGATCAATTAACGAATTCGAAGCGAATGGTAAATGCTCTTTCCAAGATTTCCAGATAATTGACAGCTGGTTGCCAGTGAATATTTATTATTTCAATCAAAATCAGTTGTGTTTTGTCCGATGTGCATTAATAATATGTAATAAAATATTTATTTAAATAAAAAATGGACTCAAATGTTTTTTATATAAATGCTTAACGTGAGGAAGAAAAAGAATCTTAAAATTCAAACTTGACAAGAAAATGATTAAGAAGTGCTTCTTCACCTTTTGATCTTCCTTGCTTCGAGTCAGTGTTTTGCTTAACGTGTTTATTATTTGTTAAATTAGCTTTATTTTATAAAAACTTGGTTATATAAGTTGTTTTACCTTTCAAAAGAAACATTTAAAATTGCCTTGGATAAAATAAAAGACAAATATAGGAACAACAATAGGACACCAACAATTATAAAATTAGCTGCAACATTGAGATTCCTTGCAGACGGATCATACCAGAAAGTGGTTGGGCAGGATACAATCATTGGAATGGCACAACCCACAGTATGCAATTCAATGTCCAAAGCGCTAGACATATTGCAGAGAAGGTTGTATGTTGTGTCCTTTGGCTGTCCCTTTGTTTTCCCTCATAAATTCGATGAGCGGAGAAAATTGTTGCTGGTTGGTGTCTTGCTGTCTTGGGGGCCTACACGTTTATTACAAAAAAAATGATTGTTTATTTCTTTAGTTTGTTTTTATAAAAAAAAAAATAGTTAAGCTCATATTTTTATTTATTTAAATGAAAAAAATCCTCTAAAATCACTTCCGACCGTGTCGATAAACCAATCCGCCAAAGAAACCCTATCGGAAATGCACGAGCTAAAAATTGAAATGTCAAATCAAATTCGCTTTCGATTTCGAAAATAGGGTGAATTTAAAACGAAAGAGACGAAAGCGAAAACAGTAATATCAAATCTCATTTTCGCCACCTAAAATGATTCGCTTAGTATTCCCTAATCAGGCCACAGAACTCAGCGAACAAACCGGTTTTTATATTTGGGCTAACTTTTTATTTCTTCGAGGGAAATTCACGATTGTAGGAAAAATTTCAAGGAAATTGGCCCTAACGGGATTCTCCCACGGAATATTTTATTCCCTCGAAATCTTGCCTGCGAACCTAAATCTCCTACCGAATAAATTTCCCTCGAACAAAAAATCGTATGAAATGGCAGCAAAATTCCCTGGGAAATCTTATTCCCGATGCCAACAACTTCCGAGGGAAACTTTTGAGCGTCATGCACGTTCCCTAGATTCCAATTGGAGACAAATTTCAGGGACATTTTTATTCGCGATAACCCCCAATAAAAATTCAATTTATATACCTTTTTGACACAAAAATAAACAATCACACATGCATCTTTTTTTCGTTCGCCTCCAGAAATTAAGTGAAAATTTTAACCCATAATTGCGTTAAATTCCGTCCGGAATTAATGCTCACAATGAAGTGTTTTGCGGTTGGAATGTTGTTCGGGCGAAATTAGCAAGGCTGATTCTGAAAAAAATAATTTAGTTATGAAATAAAGAGGCATTGACTGATGTTTTTATTCATATTTTAATAATATAATAATTAATAATATGTCCGTAAGGTTCTCATACAGCAATAATTATAATAATAATATTTCTATTTAATATAACATATACGTTTAATGTATATTTATTTTTGTTTTTTTTTTTTTTTGTTATGTATGCATTTTTATTAATCATAGTATTAATAATAGTATATGTATTTATATAATTTTCTTTAAATTCAAATGTTATTGAATTTTTTTTTCATCGGTTTGAATTGATTTCATTCAGTTTTGAAGTATGCTTGTTGAATATATTTATATATATTGGTATATATATATATTCATAAGAGTAATGATTAAAAAATAATAATATTAATAATAGTAAACGTTTTTCTTTTTCATTCAAACAAAAATATGTTTTGAATAAATTGAATAGTTCTTGTGTATGTAGCCAAAATGAGAGTATACGATCTGTGTTACATACCATCTTTTTAATAATTTGTTTTGTTTAAAATATCTGCTTTGCAATTCAGTTTTCAGCTAATTTTTTTTTTGTATAATGTTATATCGCTAAAGTGACACCTATGCGCGGTAAATATATATGTAGAAGATGCATGCAATGCACTAAATCACCATCAAAAAATTGTTTTTTTTTTTCATTTTGTCGTAAATTAACTTACATTCATAATTAGGTTAAAAGTTGATTTTGTATTTTTTTATGTTTATATATATTTAATGTTCTTTTAGAGGCTAAATATTTTTTTTTATAGCGATGATTATAATAATAATTTGAAAAATATTACATTTTAAAAATGTTATATTTTAATTATTTTCTTTTTAAGTCCAAATAGCAATTTTAATATTTTTTTTTGTTTAATGTTGATAGTTCTAAGAATAAAATATTTCTTTATTACCAAACTTTGAGTTGGTTGAAAAAGTAAATAAAATTCGGCATTCAATTTGATTACAAATATGTTGCCAAACAAAAACTACAAAAACAACAAACTAGTTGCCCAATCTCAGTTGTTGCTAGCGTGGTTGTTTGTTTAACAAGAGATGATGAAAAAATTGTCTGCGATGCGGCGAACTGTTTATTATAAAATTGTTTATATAATTTTTTTTTTTATTTCATTTTATTTATCGTGCGAGTGAGAAGAGAATGAATGTTTAGATCGCTGTGAATGGCAATGGTCGAAGAGGAAAAACAAATTAACCGATTCAGATTTGTTGGTGGGATCTATATGGTGCCTTCTCATCTCAATTTTAATCTTGTCGCTTCTAACTTTTTAGTCACTTTGTTGAATATAAGCAATATAATATTGTATGAATTATTATCGTAAGTTAATAATAGAAGTGTATGTGTGTGAATTCATTATCCATCATTAATCGTCTCCCTAAGTTTGTAATGTGATTTTTAACTTTTGGATTAAAGGTAGATTTATATTTGTTTGTTGCTTCGAGTTTTGCGTTTAGTTTAGTTTGATTTTTATTTAAATATATAATATTTTCGGCGAACTTGCACTACAATTTTTTTTTTAAACGGAAATATTTGTGCCGAATGCTTCTTTTAACGTCATTGCAAAATTCTCAAACGGAAAGCAAGTTTTTTGTTTCTTTTTAATTATATCTAAAACTTATGCTTAGTACAACGACTTCCTTGATATTTTTCTCAATATCATTCCAAATCATCAAGTTGTTGTTGAGGTTTCCTCCGGCTTGTTGTTGATCATGATGTCACGTCTTTGACTGCCTCTGGATTTAAGTTCCTTGTTTTTGTAAGGCGAAATAAAATACACTAATCGATTGAAATTGTTACTCATTAATGCTCTTTGTTTATGCTTTTTCCTTTGAATATTTTATATATATTTAGAATAATAAAGAAAAATCCTGCTTAAAATATAGATACATGTTTCCATTTTGCTTTATGTTTATAATTCATTTTTTTGTTTTAATTAATTTTTGTTTTGTTTCATTTTTTTTTTTTGAATTATTGATGCATAGCATTTAATAATTATTATTTGTATGATGATTATTATATTATGTAAACCTAAAATCTATGTATTTTAAAGAATTATCATTCAATTTTACTGTTTTTCTTCGAATTTTGCAGTAGCAAAAATTAAAAAAAAAAAAAACAAACAAAACAAAAAAAAAATATGTAAGCAAAATAAAGGGATGATGAAAAATTATTATTAAAAAAAAAGAAATAAAGTATTGTGTGTATAAATAAATGTTGCTCCTTGCCAAAATTAATTACATTAATTAATACATAATTCTTTTCCAAGGCAAACAAGGGGTGAAATGTGTGTTGGTTTTGTTTTGTTGCTATTATAATAAAGCATATAAAATCAATACAGAAAACAGAACAATTAAGATCTACGAATAATTGATTTTTTTTCAAAGTTTTAATAATATATCGAATATTATTATTTTCGTATTTTTCGGTGATCAAGTTCATGAGGACATTAAGTTGCTTCTGGTTGTTTATTTGTCTTCTCATTATTAATTAGTCCAATTAGAGGGCCATGTCTAAAAGAAAGTAATTTTTGTTTTCTTACATTGTAGATATTAACGTAAGTAAATTATATAAAAAAATGTAACATACATTCTTATCGTGATGATCCCATAATTCGATTTTATCCGGCATCTGGTTTAAATCCGAATGACCAACATAGTGCGGATACTGAAATGTTGGAATAAGGTTCATTGGTTGAGCCTGATTTACAGTAGGAGGTGGGACAGTTGTGTGGTAGTCCATAATCTAAAATAAAAATAATATATACTCAATTTATGGCTAAAAAAAAAAGACGAAATATGAATGTACTGTTTTATTTTCAAAATAAAAAACGATTTGTTACCAAATTATCTATTTAGTCAAATAAATTATGTAGCTTATTTACAACCGGCCCCTAAATAGGGAATACAAAGCTAATCTTTTTAAATTCGATATCTCATTTTCGACTTGTTTCGTTTTGATCGAGTTAATTACTCGAAGCGAGTCGTAAATTCTACTTCTAAGATTTCTAGTGGCCTGATTATGGAATACGAATCGTTTTAGGTGGCGAAAATGAGATCTGATATTACTGTTTTCGCTTTCGTCTAACATTCGCCCCATTTTCGAAATCGAAAGCGAATTTGATTTGACATTTTATCCTCTAAAATATCACTTATCCTAATAAAATATCACTTTCGATCTCGACCATGTCGTTAAACAAATCCGCCAAAGAAAACCTATTGGAAATTCACGCGCTATAAATTTAAATGTCAAATAAAATTCGCTTTCGAAAATAAGGCGAATGTAAAACGAAAGACAAGGAAACGAAAACAGTATGCCTATCGAGGTAACCGTCGGAGCGGAGTTTTCTCCGCAACGCATCTTCATCAAGAAATTTTAAACAAATACGACGACGCATTGCGATGGATATAAACTTCAGGCTGAGATGTGCAACTTTACTTATATATAGTTTTTTTTATTAATTAAACACTGTAAACGTAAACCATGAAAAAATGGCGAGGGAGTGAAATCTACTTTTCATAGAAAATATTTAAATTAGTCCAAATAAATGAAGCGTACGATTACAAATATGTATCACATCAAAAACACGTTTCTTAGGTTTATCATTTACTAATAGGCATCATATTTCTTTAAATTAAAAATAATAGTTTCAAAAATAACTTACATGGAACTGATCCTGCTGATGGTAATCCCCAACGCCTGCATAGTATCTATACTGTGACTTCATCCAATTATTTTGAGGATGATTCATTGCCGATGGAGGCTGCTGCTGTTGGTTTGGTGACTTATCCATCATCCATGGTGGCATTGGACCTCCCATAGCAACCGGATTCCCGCCACTAGCCGATGCTGTATTTGGATCTGCATCTAATGAAACTCCACTATTAATGCCAGCGGAATTCATATTCGGATAATTATTGAATTTCCATGAAGCAGCTCGCTCCGTGCCAATGGGCCGTGGCATTTTTCTCATGTCATCATTATTGGCTTGCATATTTTGGGGCTGTTGCTGTTGGTTCATTTGCTGTGCCATCAAACCGTTACCTTGTGAAGCTTGAATATTAGGATTGTTTGGCGACATTGCAGCTGGCGATCCACTTGTAACTCCACCCATAGCATTGGGCAATCCATTTTCTAGATTCAGCATTTCTCTAGCTGTCGACGGCATGTAACCGCTATAATCATTAGTTGGATACCAGCGTCCAGCTCCTCCAGTTTGTGGTTGTGACTGAGGGCGACCTGGAGTGGCTGATAAGCCACCTAACTGCTTTTGCCCACTATTATTATAACCTCCTCCTATAACCATGTTGGCAATATTTTGATGAAATATATTTCCACCACTAGCGCCTCCACCAAGTTGTTGATTTGATTTATTAGGTTGGGAGAACACAGATGCGCGAGGATTCAAGCGTGACATATGTAACGGATTCGTAGAATTGTTCATAGGTCCACCAGCAGGACCTACCATAGATGGTGCGGAAGCGACATTGCCACCACCACCACTGCCGAGATGGTATCCTGGCAATAACGAATCCACATTGAAGTTCATTTGATGTGATAGGTTAGACTGAGCCATCTGGTCGTAGTATCTGCTGGCAGATGAGCTTTGCACATGATCGCCTACTGCTCCTGGACCGCTTCGGTTTGAATTTGATCCGATCGGACCAAAATTCAATGCTGGGGTATCTATTTGAGAAGTAGCTGGTCGAT
This sequence comes from Philhelius pedissequus, assembly GCA_910595825.1. Lineage (NCBI taxonomy): Eukaryota > Metazoa > Arthropoda > Insecta > Diptera > Syrphidae > Philhelius > Philhelius pedissequus. Next base: position 15,817,942 of record OU343161.1, on the reverse strand, counting down.
GCTGCTGACCACCAGTTGGCCTCTGAATTGCTAAGCCGCTTGGAGGAGGAGCTATAGCCGGTTGCACAATTGAACCTCCCAAACTTTGACTACTGCCAACTATGGGCTTAAGAACGCTGGATAATTCATTATCATTGCCTACGTTAATTGAAGTTGATGTTGGTATAGCCGGCATTGAGGAGACAATCGACAAAGATTGTTGTTGCTGTTGTTGTTGAGGTTGTTGTGGCTGGTGGTGTTGTTGAACACCAACAACAGGCCCGGCAATTGAAGGTACAGCCCCGCTTCCAGGAGATGTAGCACTCACTGACACTGGCAGAATATTTAGATTTGTTGGTTGCAAGGCGGTTATAGAACTGCCAGGTGGGGATGTCGAGTTGCTAGATGCTTTTGAGCTCACTGGTGAACTTATGACATTACCCCGATTATAGCCAGGTGCCTTGGAGGCATCAGCTTTAGGGATTGAATCACTATTGGTAGAATTGTACATTGATTTGTTCTCCCATTGATTTTGGTAAGTATCATTAAACAGCGAATACTCGCTACCTATCTTGGACTGCAATGTTGGAACAATAGTTGGTGCTTTCACAGAAACGCTTGTTGAAACTTGCGACGCGGGTGTTGTCATCGAAACTGTTGCGGGCACAGAAACGTGCGATTGAATTGAAATCATAACAGGCGACGGAGAAGTGTTTCGTTGCGTTGCTAAAGTTTGGGAGCTAGCTAAAGTTGTTTGCTGCCCTAAAGGTGTTACGGAACGGACTTGTGGCTGTGATTGTGCCTGTGCCATTTGGGCCGCACTTGCCGCGACTGCCATGCTTACAGCAGCCTCAGCTACATTAAACGTACCAATTGGGCCTGCCAGGGTATTCAGATTATTCACACTATTAGAATTATTTGTTGATCCTTTGCTTGCACTCTTCTTTGGTGAACTATGAAATGAGGTTGACATTTGGTTCTGTACGGAAGAGGGTGGTTGTTGCTGGTTACCACCTGAAGATCGTTTTTCTCCTCCACTAGTATTGTGACTGTTGTTGGAAGTGAGTTTCGCGGCAAATGTCTGTCCACTGTTAGCCACAGCTGCGGCACTTGCAAAAGGTTGAGTTAATATCTGAGCCGGAACTTGATTTTTGGACACAACATTTCTCTGCGACATTATGACATTGGTGTATGTTGTTGTAGTCTTAGTAGCACTTGACAAAGAATCACTTGAGGTGACATTTCGAGATTTTTGACCGGATGAAGTGTTTGATGATGAAGAGCTTGAAACCCGAGGATTTTGTTGGAAGCAGAATCCCTTTGAAGGAACCCCACCTGGTTGCAAACGGCTGGAACTAACTGCTGTTGCGGAACTGCTTGAAGTTTTTGCTGTTGCCTGTTGCGAGAATACTGAGGGTGCAGATTTGCTTGAGGTGTTACTTGCCTGCGAAGACAATGATGTCGACTTTGCTGATGAAGAAGTGCCGTGTTTTGCCGCATATGAAATTGAAGATGTAGTCGTCACCGAAGAATTTCCACTAAATGTACTGCTAGATGATGACTGCGTAAGTGGGGTATTTTTGTCCCAAGAATTAACTACCAGTGGTACCGGTTTAATATTCGGGTTAATTCTTGGCAACATTTGGAGGATATCTACATCAGGATCTTTGATTAAAGCCGATATAAGCATGTGAGCTTGTTTTGTAGCATCGGTGAGTCCTTTTATCGTAATGCTTCGCTCCGATTGGTTTTTGCCCTGCTTTTCTACTTCTATGTGTGCTCCAGTTGTTGCACGAATGGCATTGATGTTGCTACCTGCCCGACCAATTACTCGTGATATAGCATTGACAGGAACTTGAACTTTCTTGCATGTCATCTCAGGTGCTGCGGATGAAGAAGTAGACGATGAATTTGAAGAAGTTTGTTGCTGTGTGGAACTTTTGCGAACAACTTCTTTCCAGCCATCTTCTCCGCGCTTTGCAGCAACTGACCCACTGCCTGCTGGTCCTGCCTGCGGTTTAAGTGGACTGATTTTAGATGTAGAGTGATGCTCTTCAGCGCCACCACTGCGGTGTGACTTCTGACTATGTGTACTATCATCTTTTTCTGCGCTGGCAGCATTCACGTGACGAGATGAAAATATCATTGACTTGCGGCCGCCTCCTTCCACAGAATTTCCATGTTGTTTCTGCCCTGTTATACTGCCTGCAGCGACGTTGACTGTATTATGCGATGAAGCACTTACATCGGTTACAGCAATGGGTTTCTTGTCAGTGTGCTTCCGAGTGGATGGTACTTGTTGACAGACTACTTCTTCTTTGGGAGCCAAATTCTCCTTTTCACGCTGTTTCAAAGAATCCCTTGCTTCTTTGCGTTTGGTTTCTTCTCTTTTGTTCGAAGTTGGCTTTTCTTGTATTTCAGAAGTAACATGCTGCTGTGTCGGTGGTTGCTGTTGAACTACTTTCGACGGTTTGGGTTCTACTATTTTGGTGGCAGTAGGAGGATCAGGTTTTCTATTTTTATTGCTTGTAGAAGCAACAGATGTTTCCTCTTTCTTTTTCTCCTTCTTTGTTGGCAATGGTTCGTCGCCATTTTGGCTACCATTACTTGGACCAGGATTTGGTGTGGGGCTGTTCAAATTGCGATTGGCATTCTTCTTCTTTTTGTTTTTGTTCTTGCTGTTCTTATCAGGTTGGCTATTAGCTGCTTTAACATCGGTGCTAGAACAGGAACCCTGATCGATTCCAGAATCACCTTCTTCGCGGTAAGGATTACGATTTACAACGTCGTCTTCTTCGTCGGCAGCTTCATCTTCTTTATCACTATCATCCTCTTTGTCAGAGTCTTTATCACAGCCCTCGCCGGCAATTTCGTTTCCATTCGAACCTTCGAGGAGTCTTCGTTTTTCTTCCTTTTTCTCCATTTTCTTCTTCTTTTTACGTTCGCGCCGACGAGCTGCAGCAGCCCGACGACTTTCTTCTCGAGTACGTTCCATATCAAGTTCTTCCAACAAAATTGAAGCGTTTTTATTAGCTTTAACTGCCTGAGCTTCTTTTGCAGCTCGGATAATGTTTACACAATCGTAACATTTCTCCAATAATTCTTTATCACTTATGGTGCTGATGAAGCGATTCATTTCTTGATCAGAAGGGAACTGCGTTACATACTGAACCATCCATTTGACTACTTTTGTGTGTCCTTTGCGGAATGCAGCCATCAAGCAAGATACTCTCCGATTATCCTGCGAATCGATATCGGCATTGTGGTTATACAATATCTCAACAACACTAAGATGACCTCCGTGAGCTGCCAACCAAAGCGGAGAATTTCCTTTTTTATTTTTTACTTCGACTGATGCACCGCGCGATAAAAGCAACTCAACGAATTTTAAATGACCCTTATCTGCGGCAATTGTTAGAGCTGTATCACGTGATGTGGGAACTGGAGCTGCATTTACGTCGGCACCTTTGTCTAGCAGAACTCTTCCTACCTCAATGTAACCACCTGAAGCGGCTTCCATCAACGGAGTGAGGCCAGTTTTAGCCCTATGTTCGACATTGGCTTTACGATCTAACAAAAGACTAACCACTTCGTGACGTCCTTGAAAGCATGCAAGGGTTAAAGCGGTATTTCGATTCGTCTCAATTTGGGCATTGATATCAGAACCCTGGTCAAGTAATAATTTTACAGCGGCTGTATGACCGTTCATCGCGGCCAACATCAGAGGCGAAATGCCTAGTTTGCTACCAGTTCGGGAATTAATTTCGGCTCCATTGCTTAGCAAAAGTTTTATTATATTCACGTAACCACCACTAGCAGCCAGACTCAAGGGCGTATAATCAGATACATTGCGATGTTCTTTATTCGCAGTGACGCTTAGCAAAAGTTCAACTACTTCATAGCGTCCGCCAGAGCATGCTAACGATAGAGGAGTGTCTTTTGTTCGCTCAGATTGAGCTTCTAGCTCGGCGCCATGCTTCAAAAGAATATCAACTACTTTTTCATGACCAGCCGTTGCCGCTAGTATCAATGGTGTGAATCCCTTTTTATCTCGATGTTCGATATTTGCACCGCGATTGATGAGAAGCTCGACTAGCTCTTCATGTCCACCAGCGCATGCTAGTGTTAGGGCAGTATCATGATTCGAGTCAGTTTCGGAATCAACATCAATGATTTTATCGGGCGTAGTCGCCACAGTAGTTACAGCTTGTTGATATTGCTGAGTAGTGGTATTGGCTGGAGAAAATAAAAAAAAAACAATTTTTTATTTGCTTAACAAAAGGGAAAGATCGAATAATAATAATCGGTTAAGACTAAAAAATTAAAATACATGTGTACTTTTTTATGATTGTCAAATCCAAATGCATTAAGTTCATAATCACCCTTATTGCGATAGTCGTTGAACGCCATACCAAAACACGACACAAGAATTTGTCATTAAATATTACTTCTTTTCGTATTGTCATTTTCAAAATAAAAATGCCTGTTAAAACGCCAAATTTTGTCGTTCACAAAATTTAAAACGACAAAAATATTTGTATGTAGGTTTTTTCTTTTCTTTTATTTATTATAGGGGACAAAAAAAGTTTCTTAACAAAACAAATGAAAAACATGTTGAGCTCATGGAATCAAATGAAAACCTAGACAAAAGTTTTAGAGGAAGTGTCACGAGAAGTTAACAAACAAAGTTGGAGTGGGAGTCCTTGGCTAAGGAATTAATTAAATAGCATTGGACAATCAACACGAAATGAAAAAAAAATGGCAGAAAGTAGGGAATTGTTAAACGCTTGAAAATAAATACCAATGCTTGTTCTTAAATTTGGTCAAGCCAAGGTTAAATAACATCTTTTTTTTTTAAGCCTTATACGTAGGATATTTTTTTAAGACTCATGATTTCACAAATTTTGTGCAAAAATACAATCCCAATTAACCGAATAAGTCGATCCAATTTCAATTGAATTATTATGATATTTTAGAAGTTTTTTACCAAGTTGGTTTTTATTTGGGTTTGGAGAATTTTTAATTTTTTTTCCTGGTCTAATAGTGATTAAATGAAAGCAATTTTCATTTTATTTTCCCAACGTTTCGACGGTGGTTGCCGTCTTCTTCAGGGGTGTCTTTATTTACAAAATTAAAAAGAGAATTAATGTTGTACATATTGATACAAGTTAACGAACAAAATATGACTTACATAACTTTAAATTTTAAGACTTTTAATATACATAACAATAATTTGTTTGAAACAAATAAAAAAAAATAAAAAAAAAAAAAAAAAAAAAAAAAAAAAACCAGATTGGTGAAGGCTTGCTCTTGCGACCCTGTATGTAGGTAGAGCGGTCAGACAGTAGTTCCGTCATCTTGCCTTCATATTCGGTCGTATTCATCGCAACAGTCAAATTGCCTTTATCAGCTGCTACAATTATGATACATTATATAATTATGCATATTCCCTTCCTAGTTAATTTTGCTTAGATTTCAATATGTTTTCCATTGGTTCTAATTTTTCTAAGTCTATCAATCAATAAAATATCAATTATTTCTAAGTAAATATAAGAAAAATCATAGAATGCATTATTTTGTATTATGTTTAATTTTTTTTGGCGAAATAATTAACTATTGAAAAAAAATCACAAATATACACTACCTACCTATACACAAAAATATATTCACAAATTGACATTTAATATTGTTATTTTGGTTAAAAATAACATAACTACGATGAAAACAAATATGGAAATGCTGACTAATTGATTAGATTGTTTGTTTTTTGTACATTTAATAATATCTTCTACATCTTACAAGTTTTGAATCACCTGTAAGATTTAGTGGATTTTGCTACAATTAAGATTTAATTTTTTTCTACACTTGTAGCTTTGTGTTAGAGAAAGAGGGAAATCATAAAATTTCCCACTGGTAATGATCGCCCATTACACTTGTAGAGAAGCCAGCAAACTTGTAGCTTTATGTTACTCTTGTATTTCAAGTACTTGTAGTTTTGTGTTACATGCCCCAGATACAATTTGCGACGATCAACATTGTTTTCTCAAATTTATCTAACTTTGAAGGTTAAAAAGTAAATTTTTGTGTTCGAGCATTAATATAAATTATATGTCTACAATTTGGTTTAGAATTTGTGAAGAATTTAGGTTGGTAAATTGTTTTAAATTGAATTTATTCGTCGGTCGTTGGTCCCTCCCATATAGTCCTTAAGAGCGATGAGGAGGCTGGCGTTTAAGTTAGGTCATAACGATTTGAAATCGACACTACTACAAAAACGGCAATTGTCGATGAAGTGAAACGATTATCGCAATAAGAGTGAATGAGTTAACATAATATTCTTTTAATAAATTAATGTTTAAATATTAAAAAGCCGCGTTCCTAGTAGTTTAACTTAAAATTGACGATTATTTATTCAAAGTGAAACTAGTTTAAATATTTTTAAAATAAAGATTTCTATTTTTAATGTTGTTATCGAGTGGAGTTAATTTTTCTTTAATATTTATATTCTATTCCACTCGAAAACTTCATCATTAATATTTATCAATGTGAAAAATATAAAATATAAAATGATTGCTCTAAATAAAAAAAAACTTACTATTTAAAAAAAAATTCCTACATACCTTGGCTACCTGCAGGCGTTTGACGAAGCAATGAATATCGATTGCGATCCTTTCGCGAGGCTTTATCAATTGCCTTCTTTGCAATTCCTCCTGATGATTTCGTTGTGGTCGTTAGTACTTGTTGTTGTGGCTGAATTTGATGCTGCTGCTGAATTTGCTGTTGTTGCTGAAGTTGTTGCTGTTGTTGTTGGTGTTGCTGCTGATGTTGTTGTTGTTGTTGTTGTTGTTGCTGCTGCTGCTGTTGTTGCTGAGATGTTATGGTACAAACACCAATACTAACATCAGCAGATATCGGAATAGAAGGACAAAATTGGCTAGTTGAAGCATTTCTGTTTACAGCTGGTTGTGTTTGCGTAGCCACTTGGACCTGCTGTTATAAAAAAAAAAAATAATAAACAAATAAAGAACTTTAAATACAAGTTTATTTATTTTTTTAAATTAGTGTATGAATACTATATTTATTACGTACTATTTATTTGCACGTTTAAACTTGTCGATAAAAATGCCAAGTTGATATTTTTTTTCTAATCCAAAACGAGAAGGAAAATATTTTTTTAGTTACCTGAGTGTGTTGCGAACATGACTGTGGTTGCTGCTGCTGTTGTTGTTGTTGCTGTTGGAATTGTAAAAGTTGCTGCTGCTGCTGGTGTTGTTTTTGTTTCAGTACCTGCTGATTTAATACCTGTTGGGCCAATGCAGCTTGCTGTTGCAAAATAAGATTGGTTTGCGTTACTTGGTTTGTTTGCACTACCGGTTGACAAATTACACCAGATGGTCCAATTTCTTGGACGGTATTACATTGCTGCTGTTGTTGCTGTTGTTGTTGGTGCTGCTGCTGTTGTTGTTGGTGCTGCTGTTGTTGTTGATGTTGCTGCTGATGTTGTTGATGCTGCTGTTGTTGTTGGTGCTGTTGTTGATGTTGTTGCTGATGTTGTTGCTGATGTTGTTGTTGATGTTGGTGTTGTTGTTGATGCTGTTGTTGTATTTGCTGCTGCGCTGATATTATTGATGCTGCAGACTGTATTTGTTGCTTTTGTTGCTGGACTGATGGCAATTGGAAGAGCAATTGTAGTGAAGGAGAAGGTTTTTCCGGGTCTACATTAAAAACATAGTTTGTCTGTTGTTGGGCATCACCAGACAAAATATGCTGTGTTTGCTGTTGAATAATTTGCTGTGTACCAGCAGATTGCAAAATAGTTTGCGATAGTGTTTGTCCATTGGCAGATTGTTGATGCTGAAGTTGTTGCAAGTCAACTTGACTATTGGGTAGTGCAAGAATCCCAATTGAATCAGAATCCGTAGTGATCGGTGTTAATGCGAGTGTTGTTTGCTGAAGTTGATTCTTAAAATAACAAATAAAACAATAAAAGATACAATTAAGTAACTGCTAAAATTATGTATGACTATTTAATAATCTTACTTGTAATTGGTTGCATATCTGTAGGTCTTCAACTTGCTGAATTTGTTGTTGCAACTGGTAGTCAAGAAGTAACTGACTGGTTTGCCGTTGTTGGTCGTTTTGTTCTTCCGACGAAAGACACATGTTGGTTGAGCCTGCAGATTGCAGATGTTGAGCATGTCCATTCCAACGTGTCTTACAAATAGAATTTAAGCCAATATCAGCCAATTCAGAACAATTTAAATTAGTTGTTAGTTCCTAAAATGGTAAAAAATATAAAAATATTATTTAAAACAAAGTTTTGACAACTGAGTTTTGTCTTTGAACTTATATTAACCTGTAATGAAGGGTCGTGAATAACTTGAAATATCTCATCTACTGTAATGTCATAGATTCGATCACGACTACCATCGTCTTCGGCATTGAACTGCTCCAAAGTATCTCCCAAAGGGGCATAAATTTCGCAATCGTCCTCTGCGTTATCATACATGCGGAAATGGTCTTCGTTTTGGGCGAATGTGGCTGCGCCAAGAGAATACACTAAATACTTGTTGCAAAAATGTTCTAAAGCTTTAATATTATCGTTTCTTACCCTGCTGAGTACTGAATTGTTGTTGGAGGTTTGTTAGAGTTCCAGGCTTATAGTTACCAATCTGAGGAAATACTTGCACCAAATCTGTTGCATGAAGATCCGGACGAAAGTCACACAATGCCTGAGTGATATCATCTGGCTTTAGCGCTACATTAGACAGAATTAAGTTGCCCAAGCGATGAGACAGCTTACGACTCTTTGTAGGCGAATCTAGTTCAATATCTTCCTCTTCATCATCAACCTCATCTTCATCGTCCTCGTTTTCCTCGTCATCGTTCTCTTCTTCTTCGTCATCCTCTTCGTCATCCTCATCATCGTCTTCATCATCCTCATCATCTTCTTCATCGTCATCATCGTCTATGTCTTCATCATCATCCTCTTCGTATTCTTCTACCGTTGCGCTGCGTTTGGTTGCAGTATTGCTCCCGACGCTAGGAGTTGAGGCAATTTCACACACATTGATTGTCTCAGTTCCACCGGTTTCGTTGCCATCAATTCCACTACAATCTTGATTGAACGTAGAGTTGGCTGGTGGGGACTCAGTTGGAGATTTCGGATGATCGACGAATAAACGTTGAATAGTCTTTTGCATTGGATAGTTTGGCATTTGTGCAGCGACCATTTGCAACATTTTGAATTGAGTATTTACTCCAATATTATAATCATCTGGTTCGTTAGCCAATGAAGAACCAATCGAATTTATCGATTCACACGAACCAGAAGTAATATTAGGAGGCATGTCCCTGAAATGAGCAAGAAGTGAAGAACACGACTCCTCAATTCCTACACATTCTGAAGGCTCATACCTTGAGTCGATAGATTGAACCATAGAGGATGCTGCTTGAGAGCAAGCAGCCTGAAGCGCCTCATGTAAGGTTTGTGAACCAATCAAATTGTGCTGCAAGCCTTGCGGAATGGGTCCTGTTTCACCGCCGGTTGACGTTGACGGAGTTCCAGGCATTGGAGTATTATTGAATTTAGATTGCTCAATTTGAGCAGCCATTACAACACCTCTCATAAAAGCTTGCTGATTTCTATCGATTTTATTTGACTCTGATGTGAGCAGTAATGGCTACAAAAGTAATACAATTAAAAATAAACAAAATATTAAATGTGTTTAAACATTATTATTACTAACCAAGTTATTATAGATGGAAACCATTTGATTTTGCTGCAATAGAGGCAATGCTGGAAAAACGGTTTTACGTAGGTTTTTGCCATCTTTCTTAGAAACAGGCTTAACCTTTGGTCTATCACTTATGGCTGTACTTTGGGAAACTTCCGATGGTGTTGTTATTTGAGTAGTCGTTGTGGTGGTTGTGTTGTTGCTACTGGTTTGGCCACCAAGCGATGAAGACGTAATACCGGAAGTTGGAGCGAGCAATGTATTGGTGTAGGGCGCAAGAGAATTTAATGTTCCAGATTTAAAGAGATCCGACACTGCTGTTGTTTCGTCTGGAGTGGTTGTCATATTACTTCCTGTTTGCAAGGCCGAGGCAAGCAACATTGGCATGCTGGGAGGATCATCGTTGTTAGCACCTTTAATTATAAGTTTATAATTTTTAGTTTTAACTTATCCAAAATGATTCATTTTTTTAATTATATTACCTGGTGCTGCTGGAATTGTTCCAACTCCGGCACTGGCTACATCAAATGATGGAAGTAATGAAGAAGGGGGCGCTTTGTTGTCACGTACCATCTGATATTTATAGAAAAATGGTTTAATATCTTTCAATGAACAACAAGTACAAATATCATTACCTTTACCTTTGTGAAATCTCTGATCATGTTTCGTCTTCGGCGTTTTTCGTCATCATTTGATATCGAAGTGGTACCAGTTGACAAACATGCTGGAGTTACACCAACAACACCAGCAGAAACATCATCTTCACCCAAAGGCTGTGATCGAACTTGCTGAGCTTCAGAGCTTGTAAGATTTAGTTCAAAGGGAGCTGGAGGCTGGCGATTTTTACGTAATAGACTTTTCTGTTTAATTGTGTTGGTATTGCTGATGGTAGTGGATGATCCAACTGGAGTTCCGCAATTAACAGAGCTTGAACTAGCATGAGTTTGATTTATTGTTTGAGTGACGGATGTATTGTTACTACTAATTAGTTGGTTAACTATGCCTGATTGAGCTCTCACTCCGTGTGCGTATCCCTGTTCAAAACAATGGAATAACCTGCTCTTAGCAATGAGGGCCTCTTGTTGTTGGGCATTTAAGGAATTAGGATCGATGGCAAAACCTTCAGTGGAATTGGTAATTAATGGCTCGTCCAAATAATCCACAGAAGGGAACTGTTGCTGGTGGAATAGTTGTTGGTTGGAAACTCTAACTGCCTCTGGTACCTCATGCAAACCTGGTGGTGCACTAAGCTGCTGAAGTTGTTGCTGTAATTGCTGTTGTAATTGTTTTTGCTGTTGGATGTTAATTAACTGCAGTTGACCAGCGTTATTGGCGGCGTTGTTAATTCCATTAGTTTGCAATTCGTTTTGATGATTTTGTATAAGATGGGGATACTTGAAGAGCAACTCAACAACACGAGTATGCCCGCCTTTTGCAGCTTCAATCAGCATTGTGCTATTGTCTTTTAGCTTATGGTAGGGATCCGCCCCACTTTTTAGCAAAAGTTCAACCACAGCTTGATGGCCGCCAGCACAAGCGAGGGATAAAGGTGTATGATCGTTGCTGGTTGTTTGCTTGTTAACATCTGCTCCTTTTTGAATAAGGAATTTAACGGTGCAAAGGTGACCAGCGCGACACGCCTTCATTAATGGTGTCCGGCCGCCTTCAGATTCATGTTCTAACTCAGCCCCATAGCTAAGAAGTACTTCAGCGGCATCGGTGTGTCCGTTTTCTGCTGCATGGGTCAATGCTGTATCTCCTGTTTGAGTTTCAGCGTGAACATTTGCTTTGTTTTGCAACAGGAATCGTACTAAATCAGTGTGACCTTCTTGGGCAGCTTCCATTAGAGGGGTTGATGCGCCCAATTCTAAATTAGCGCCTTCTTTAATGAGAAACTCTGCCACTTCCATAAAACCACCACAGCACGCTAGCGTTAGAGCAGTCTCTTGAGTTTCCTCAGTCGTTGCGTTGATATTTGCTCCTTTGTTGAGAAGCAATGCTACCATTTCTTCATGGCCTTCACGAGCTGCTTCCATAAGAGGTGTATAGCCTTCATCATTAACCTCTTCAATGTTTGCTCCACGCTCAATCAATAACGTTGCCAATTCAACATGACCTCCACATGCAGCTAGAGTTAGAGGGGATTCAAATGAATCAGTTGGCATGTTAACTTGTGCTCCAGAATCGAGCAACAAACGTGCCACCTCTACATGACCGTCCATAGAAGCTTCCATCAGAGCAGTATGCATCTCGTCCGTTTTATGTTCTTGATCTGCTCCTGCTTGTAACAGAAAACGAACCATATTCAAGTGTCCTTTATAACAGGCCAGAGTAAGAGCACTTTCTTTAAACTCATTAGAATGGGTGTTAATTCCTGCTCCATGCTCAAGAAGAACCTTTATAAATAAACAAATGTTATAGAGACAGCTCATTTTAAGAAAAGATACTTTTTTTCTTCAAAACGTATCAGATAAGATCAAACATTGTCATTGACCAAAACATTAAAGTCACGGATTATTAACTCAATCAACGTGTAAATTAAATTTCAAGTCTCTTATCTCGGATTATAATCATATACCGTTGAACATAAATTTTATTTTAAATATCAAATAAAAACTTACCTTGGCAACTTCAACATGTCCAGCTGATGCTGCTTCCATTAATGGTGTATGGCCGTTTTCATTTTGTTCTTCCACATTAGCTCCGTGCTTGAGTAATTCTTTTACAACATCACAGTGGCCACCGGCACATGCAAACATTAGTGGTGTATTACCTGTGGCACAATGAGCATTTACCTCAGCATTATGGCTAAGCAAAAGTTTAACAATATCAAGATGACCAGCAGACGCTGCTTCCATTAGAGGTGTACAATCCTTTTGCCCTTTATCCTCTACCTGAGCAGCTGACATTGCCAAGAGAACCTAGCAAAAACAAAATAACAACAAATTGCTTTAGATAATAAACAATGTTTCGAATGTTACATATAATACATAATATATGTTATATATAATACAGTGCAACATTTCTTTATATCATTAAACAAAATTTAACTGTAGAAACACAGTTTATATTTGATGAACGTTGTGAATAAATCTATGTATGTAGGTTTACCTGAGCAAGTTCATAATAACCAGCTGAACAAGCCATTGAGAGTAGCGATTCTCCATCATCCGTAGATTCGTTGATGTTGATGTTTCCTTTGCCCAAAAGTCTTCGAACTGTGTTAACATCATTATCGTTACAGGCAGCAATCAAAGTACGCGAGAAAATTCTAATAAAAAAAAAAGATGTTAAAAACAATTAATCAATATTTGGATTTTTATGAGCTTACGTTTTATCCCTTGGACTACTTGCACATCGCATTTTTGTAAGAGCTTGTTTAGTCTCATCAATGGCATGAGTTGCATGCCTTAAAACAGGCGCCTTTTCATTGGCTATAAATAAAGATATTTAGTTAAAACAATTACATATTCATATTTTTTATGAAACTAAGCATTTGTCAACTACATTATGTGTTTTCCAATATCGGTTTCACAAATGTGATTTCTGAAAGCTTTTACTAAGCCATCGGCATATCGTAAGAAAAAAATAATTATTTATTTGAGTGATTGGCTGTGTACAAAATATGTGGTAAGTTCCACTGCTACTACATCAACTTGTTGTATTTTCCTATTTTCACTACTTACGAAAAGAAAATCAACTGAGCCGCCTCTATAGCTGTGCTATTTGAAGCAATTTCCTACTATGCAAATTGTAACCCACAGTTTCTCACATCAACAGTGAACGATACTACCTGCAAGAACTTTTTATTCACTTGTGAAAAATGTTGGATTGACAGACAATGCCAAAAATGCATAAGGAGTGCTTTTTTAACTCAGCAGACAAGTTTAATAAAAAATGCTTTGAAAACGACACTTAATTAAAAAGGCTTTGGGTAAAATTGTTGTGTAGTAATATGAAGATTAAATTTATTTTCATACTACATATTTGTATTTGACAAAAAAATACATCATCACATGCAAAATATTTTGAACATATGTACACATTGAGATGAGCGTCAGTGTAAGCAGAACGAATACACTTAAGTACAAGTCAGTCAGGATTTAAGGAAAGTCTTAGCTGTATCTCTGCAATTTTGAAAATAACAGATGACCTGCGTCTTTCTATGAATCGGGATTAAGTCTCATTTCTAGGATTTCTGGACTTTTCAAAAGCATTTGATACAGTTAGTCATAACATCCTAATACATAAAATGAAGAAATTTCCATTTTTCATATGCTGCTGCTCGTCTGATATATTCGTATCTCAGTGGAAGAAAACAGTGTGTCATTGTAGGCGAACACAAATCTAGCTTTGTCGAACTTTTATCTGGCGTACCTCAAGGATCTATTTTTGGACCATTACTGTTTAGCATGTTTAGTTATGATATATCGTCTGTGAATAAAAATTCGCCTTTGAACATGTATGCTGATGATGTGCAAATTTATTTAAGTTGTGATGTGGGAATGATCGAAGATGGTGCTCACAGATTGAAGAGGATAGTCTGTCATAAACAATCTCCATCAGAACCCAAAAAAATCAAAATGTCTTATAGCGCGAACTTGACCGAAGCAACTTTCCTACAAGCAATTTGAATGGAACAGTATTGGAGTATACTGACCGAGCTAAAAACGTATTTGGTTCGACACCACCCTAAGTTGGGACCACATAATTAGCGCTATTACGAAGAGAAGTCTTACAGTAGCCTTCAATAATAGTAGTACACGATATGTGTACAATCTTAGTCGGCTGGACTATGTTTCCCGTTATGCAACAAATCTTTAAAATTACTTAAAATACCGTGAACTGAGAGCATTAAAAACCAAACCATTTGTGTAAAAAAAAACACATCGTATTTATATAAAGAATTACAATTTGTTGTATCTGCGCGTTCGTAGATTCTATTCAACAAAGTTTCACATATTCTATATAAAGTGGAATACCCTACCCCAGACATAAGGAGACTTCGTGGCACAAAACTTTTTAACCGGGTTTTGTTTGAGTATTTGGTTGATTCTTCATGAATTTTTCCTCCTCTTCTTCTCTTTGAAATTTTTAGTATTGTAATTCATAAATACAATTACGAACATTGAATTTATACATTTTTGTAATGTTCATTTTTCTCTGAATTTTCCAATTTAGGTATTCAAATTTAGATTGTTAAATTGTTGCCTTATATCAAATATAACTTTTATTAATTAAGGCTATAAGTCTATTGTAAAATATATGAAATAAATAAATAAACTAAAACTAATAAACTACATTGCTTTATCTGCTAAACAGATGTGCAGCCTTTTTCATGCATCGATATTGAATTATAAAGGTTCTCATGGAAGCAGATTCACTCAAGGTTTGCATGCAGCTCGTCGCTGCACGATGTCTCTACTTCTAAAATTGCTGCGCAAAAAAATTATTGCAGCCACAACAGCAAAGAAAATAAAATGCACGACTGGATCGTACGAACTTGCTCTTGTAGCTAACAAATTTAGTCTAAAGTGGTAGTTAACCACTGAAGTTGTTAGTAGGTATAGGTAGTCTAGTTTAGTTATCCTGTGCAGGTTTAAAGCCGAAGTAGGTAAGATTGCCTTGATTCTTAGTATAATGAATTGTCGAATGCATACCCGAATGCACCCGCACTAAAGGGGTTTTGGCTAACCTTAACATGGCAAGCACAGTGCGAGCTTTAGGAAAATAGGGAAGGATTAAAAAGGAGATACCGATGTAGATTAGTTTTGAAGTTCAGAATGTCAAAATGAGGGGGGAAAATAGAGCCTGGTAAAGCATTCCACATACGTGTTGTACGACTAAAAAAAGAATCTCTGTACTTCACAGTACGTCCGAATTTGGGCTCAAGGGTAAACTGATGAGCATTCCTAGAAGCGCGAGTATTACGGTTGAATTGTTTAGGGGGAGGAATGCATCTGGCTACTTCGCTAGATCACTTTTATAAAAATAGCGATAAAATAGCGAAATACATGCAACATTACGACGATGTTCGAGAGATGTAAATGTATCCACTATAGTTCTATCGCCAATCATTCGTAAAGCTCTTTTTTGAATTCTATCTAAGAGACTCAGATGAGTTTTGGGAGCTCCTGCCCAAATGTGTGAGTTCTACTCCAGCTTTGGACGAACGAAGGCCTTATAGATTACAGCCAGATAAGACGGGGAAAAGAATTTCTTGCATCTTCGAAGAAAGCCCAAACATTTTGCAGCATTTTTGGCGACATCAAATATGTGTTCATTCCACAAGAGGTGGTCTGTGATGCACATGCCAAGGACTGAAAGCTGATCGGTTTCTTCAATGCAAGTGCCGCTCATGGATAGCGGCATGTGGGGTGGGTTCTGCTTCAACGACAGATGACAGCACTGAGTTTTTGAAGCATTAAATTCTACGCGGTTTTTTATTCCCCATTGCACAATGCTGTCAAGATCAGAATTTAATTAGCTTATCATACGCTGCCGTTGCAGTTGCAGATCTGAAGAACAAGGAGGTGCATCTGAAAACGAATATGAAAAGCTGAGAGTACTATCGTCAGCAAAACAATTGAGTGGATTAGAAGTTCCAGATAGAGATCAATAATAAAAATGAGAAAAAGAATCGGAGACAATACGGAGCACTGGGGCACACCAGCATTTATTTTTTGAATATCAGACTTGAAACCGTCCAATACAACTTGTATTGAGCGATCCGAAAGGTAATTTCTAATCCAACGAAGAAGAGATTCATCGATACCAAATGCACGCATTTTCGATAAGAGATCTTGATGCCAAACTCTATCAAATGCTTTTGAAATATCAAGTGCAATAATCTTACTTTCACCAAAACGATGTAAAGATTTGTGCCACTGTTCGGTGAGATATACCATCAGACCACCAGTGGACCTATTGCTACAAAAACCATACTGCCGATCATTAAGGAGCTTTCGTTCTTCAAGATATTTCTTAAGCTGATAATTAATCAGCGTTTCCATGACCTCGGAAAGAAGGGAAGTAAGTGCAATTGGACGGTAATTAGAGGGTGAAGAAGGTGCCCCTTTTTTTAGGGACAGGCTGGACAAATGCTGTTTTTCATCCACTCGGAAAGAGACCTGTATAGTAGGACAGATGAAAAAGCTTACGCAGAGGTTTTGCCAGCGTTGAAGAACACCTCTTCAGAACGATGGGAGGGATACTATCCGGGCCAGCGGATTTGTGTATATCAAGGTCTTTGAGGACTCTAGCAACTGCACGAGTGCGAAAGAAGATTCGTCCCATAAAATCGTTTACGCTTTCAAGTACAGGAGGAGTCATAATACTTTCTGGCAGCGTCGAATTAGCAGCGGACTGCGCTGCAAGCAAATTTGCTTTTTCACGAGAGCTGACAAAAGGGGTGTCATTAAAGTCGAGCGTTGGAACCGAAGACGAAGTTGAATTTCGAATGTTTAAAGGAATGGTACCATCCTACAAATGTATATTTAAAAAGATCTTAATTATGTAAATTAGGAGGGTAATGTGTACCTAGATACATAGATGGCGCCTAGGTATGTAAATATATGTACATATTTATGTATATATTATAAGTACATATGTATAATAATGAAAGTGAATGGTATATAGGTGGGTAAAAATCGTGTTTTAAACTGATAAAAAGTGCTAAAACGATCACTTCAATCAGATTCTTGAAAAAAACAAAGAACGCCATTAAATGCCACGGATCAATGAATTTTATAAAAAAAAGTATCTCGAAAATTGTAGGGCGGATTTTGAAGAAATCCGGTTTTTCATTTTTAGTTTTTTGAAATTTTGGTATGCAGTTTTGTTTTTAGACATATGACTATAAAATTTAAAATTATTTTTTTTGATTAGTTTTAAAAATATTGATTTTTCAAAAAAAAATTAAAAAATAATTTTAATTATATAAAAAATGTTATTTAAAATTTTAATATTCAGAATTAGTTTGGCTACCTAGATCTTCTCAGATATAAAATTTGACAGAAATCCAATGAACAGTTACCGAGAAAGCCAAAAATTTAAAAAACCGTTATATGAAAAGTACCGTTAATAGACTTTTCCCGTAAACTTGATTCATATCAAATGATAGCTATTACCAACAAAAAAATTATCAAATTTTTTTTATTAAAATCGTTGGAGCCGTTTTCGAGAAAAAATAAGATTTTCCTTCAAGGTCATATGGCAGGTACCGTTATTTTTAGGCCTAAAAATAAAATTTCAATTTCCCCTCTGAGGAATGCCAAAATAATCACAAATACCAAATTTAAAGGTAATCGCGCTTAAGCCGTTTAGGCTGTAGCTCTTTATACATTCAGACGGACAGACTGACAGACAGACATTTTTTGCCGATCATATTTTTAGGCTTCTCTATTATCGTAATGTCATGTTTGATTGTTAGAATTTGTTTTTTGTTTACATATGCATACTTGCCTTATAGTACCTATAATCGCAAGTAAAAATCTGAAATAAATGCCATTTGGACTCATATTGACTTAAAAAAAAAAAAAAACTTTTGTTTCATGATTTTTAAAATCGCAGAAAATCTTTGAAAGGGTTAAAAAAAATAAAATCTTGTATGATAAGTTCTTGTTGTAAAAATATTTTCGTTAGGGGCAAATGGAGCATATGCATTAACATCCATTTTCAGTAAATTCAAATTTTGTTAACCCACAACGACTTTTCTGATTGGGTGCGTTCAATTGTCGGTACGATACCCTATTTAGGATGTGCAGGTTAGTATCTATCTAAATTCCTGAACACCCAAAACCGGATAGGTTAAATATGTATATTTTCGTGCTTATACATATGTATGTTATGATATTTCTCACAAGAGTTATACCAAAGATTTTCGGATAGTTTGAGATTTATTTTTTGGTAGCAGCTGTTTTTAGATGAGATTAGAACAACACCAACCTTTCCGGATATCTATTGATCGATTTCTGAATGCGGCAGTCATTTTGGCAGAACTATGCATCATAAATGTCAAAGAGTATGCACATGTGTTTTGGGTGAAGCGTTGTAAGCAGCGCTGCATGCAGATATGATGCACATCTGTTTTAGACATTAATAGTGTCTCTTTTCAATTTTATACAAAATTGTTTTGTTTTTTTTTGGTTAAACTTTAATGCTACATTTAAAGTTATGGGCTAAAAATTATCGGAAACATAATGACAAAGCATTTTGCTATAATGGCCAACAATAACCCAATATACGAAGAAGAAGAATAAAAACAAAAGCAATACCAACTCTACGCGTAGGTATATATTTTTGTATGATTTTTTTTTTAATTTAAACCAAACTACTGCTCTAAAATCAGCAAATGATTGAAAATACAAAATTATACAAAAATAGTATAGCAAACTATGTATTTAAGCAATACGCTACAAATTTTATTTTGTTTTTGTAAATGCATACATATGTAGTATGCATCTTCTGTCAAATTATAGATCGACAATAATAAATTTGTTTTGATTTTTCTACTCGGCGTGTTTCTTTAATTAAAAATATCAAAAAGTAAATGCTTTTCAAATATTTGGTTCAAAATGCTTTGTTTATATACAAAAAGAAAGAAGACAAAAGCTTGACAGAGTTGGTATCGAAATGATATTTTTTGGATATGACGAGCAGTCAAAAGCTTATCGATGTTACAATCCAAAAACAAAGAAAATTATCATTAGCCGAGACGTTAAATTTTGTAGTTCAAATATTACCAACACTTTAAAAAAAATAACGATGAAAAGAAAGAAACATTTATTGATTTAAGTTCTACTCGTAAATCAGATACGAGGCCAGTAACTCAAAACAAGAGACAAAAAGTTCAAATCATCAATAAAGACCTTTATGACCAGTCAACAGAAGGTGGAACAGAGACAACTGAAGCAGCATTAAAAGAACCAATCTGATTTTCTCATCGTGTTAATAAGGGAGTTCCACCAAAACGTTTAAAAGATGAGTTGAACAGAATATTCGTGGCAACGGAACTCATTGAACCAAAGACGTATACTGAAGCCATCGAAAGTAATGAGGAGTGTTGGCTCATTGCAATGCAGGAGGAGATGGAGTCACACGAATTAAATAAAACATGGGAACTTGTTGATTTACCAAAAGGAAAGACAGTAATTGGAGATGCAAAAGCTGCTTTTCTGAATGGGAACTTGACTGAAACAATTTACATGCGACAACCGGAAGGATTCAGAAGTATAAATGAAAAAGTTTACTTATTAAAAAAAAAACCTTTACGGACTCAAGAAGGCAGCAAGATCATGGAACAACGCATTACATGATGTGTTAATAGAAGGCAACTTTCATCAGAGCTACAATGATCCATATCAAATGAAGGAGATAGAAGGTATTCTTAACTCACAATTTAAAATACAAAATTTAGGACAAATCAAACATTATCTGGGAATGGAAGTAAGTAAGGATTCATATGGCAACTTTGAACTTTGTCAATCAAATTATATTATAAGAATTGCATTGGAGTTTGGCCTGGTAGATGCAAAAGAAGCTAAAACGCTATTAGAAGTAAATTACGGAAAAGCAGTACCATCAACTCAACTTGAAAACAACACAAAATATAGAAACGAGCGTCAGCATTTTGGCACAAAAGGTATCAAAACCAACTACAGAAGATTGGAATCAGCTGAAACGTGTAGTTAGATATCTTAAAACAACACAGTTAATGAAATTAAAGCTCAGCAACATCCAGTCAAATGACTAATCACTAATTGGCTATGCTGATGCCACATGGGATGATGATCGAACAGATAGAAAGTCAAACAGTGGCCGCATCATATTTTTAAATGGAGGAACTATAAGCTGGTCTTGTCAAAAATAAAATATGGTAGCACCGTCGACTTGTGAAGCAGAATTCATATCAATATCAGAAGCAGCAAAAGATGTAAAATGGATACGACAGTTATTGACAGAGATGCACGAAAAGATTGATTCACCAACTATTATATTCGAAGACAACCAAGGCTGTATCGAGTTAGGACGTGACAGTAAGTTCTCATACAAAACCAAACACATTGATACAAAATACAAGATGATTCGAGATATGGCAAAGAAAAAAATTATCGAATGTGAATATTGTTCAACTGATCAAATGATTGCACTTATTCACAAAACTTTTAATACTGGTAGTGAGGCTTGCCAACTGACATAATTTCAATTTTGTCAATATCTCCAAGATATTTAAAATTAGTTACTCCATATCAATATTCCTTATCACAAGGTGAGGGTGTATTTTAATTGAAAAACAAAACATCAGTCGAATTTACATTTACATTGAAATGGCTTTTAAATGTGATATTATACAAAATTTGCCAGGCCCTTTAGTTAAATTCAGCGCTATAGGAATTCAAACAATAATTATTTGTAATTAGAAATGTTCGTTTTATTTCTAGGGTATTTTTTACGTAACTCGATTATCGCAAGATGATAACATTTCGACGATAGTCTTCGTCGCGTATGGACGATCCGGTTTCGCTTCACGTAATTTGATTATCGTTAACGTTTGCACGATAGCTGAATATTGTTTTGCAAAGATTTTTAATTTAATTTATGATTTTTTCCTTATTAAAAAATTTTAATTAACTGTAAATTAATTATTGAGTAATCAATTGTGATTTGATAACGCGTTGTCCTTCTGATTCGGCGCAGAAATGTAATGATCTTGCAAATTAAATATGACAAAACGACGAAAATACAAATAATTAAAATGCGAAGGCAATTGCGTGGCAAATCAAATCCTTTATATTTTCCAACGCCTATTTCATATAAATAAACATTCAATTAATCACCCTTATTCCGATAAGCGTTAAGCGTCACATAGAAACACGCCAAAGCCAATTTTAAATTACTTAAGACGTTCAACGCCAATTTGTCGTTTCTTTCTTGTGGGAAGCGTTCATATTTTGTTTTTGATATCCCGTTTGTCGTTTTCATAGCAAAAACGATTGTATTTACGCCGGTTTGTCGTCGAAAAAATTTGCTAACGACAATAACAAAACAAAATGTATAACTTTTCCGCTAGTTTTTGTTTAAATAGTTTTAAAAATCTTTATTTAACCGCAAGTAACAAGTCAACAACAAATGAAAAGACAAAAAGTGAGGAAATTTTGAATTTTATAACAAAAAAAATATTTTTCGGGTTTAAGTTTGGTTGTATGTCAAATTTAGGGTAAAACAAACACTTTTATAAACCTAGAATTTTGGATTAGGTGTGAGTTGGATTGCAAAAATAATGTAGATCAAACATAAAAAAAAAACCTTTAATTAATGTGGGCATACGTTTCAGCTTGATTTTACATAAATTTTAAACACACATAATTTGCCGAAAATAAAACAAAACACCTACTCTGATTGATTTAAGGTATTGGCAACTCTTTCTTTTATTATACCAGGGATATCGATAGCGTAGTAGGTATGTACAAATTTTCCAAGAAATCAATGGCCGAAAAGAGTCGTTACTAAGGTGCTCCAGGAAAAATAGCTTGCTACACTATACATTTTTCTCTGTTGTCTGTAAGTTTAAAGAATTTCAGTTAAACAAAAACAAAAATTCAAAGCCAATTTTTGAATTTGATTAAATTTGATGGTTCAAATGTCACCTTTTTTCGTGGAACATTTTGCGGAATGTAATAGCGAGAGAAATGATGGTGTTTTATTTGCGGAATTTTTAAACGTCAACACATTTGTTTTTTTTTTTATTTCTTTATTTGATGTAATTTCACATTTTTTTCTCTTCAAACTAATTATTTTGTATTTTAGTGTTTCTAAATTAATTTTTTTGTTGAACAAATATTTTTCCACACCAACTACGAACCGTTTTTTTTTCGTTTATGACAAACGTCAGTCTGACAATTGTAAATTTTCTGCCCACAAACATTTATTGGGCAGGAATTGGCAAGAAATTGTCAGGAAGGGGAAATATTTTACTCTCTCAAGAGCGCTCACTTCTGCCAAAAACTACCAAATTTGTAAGTCTGGAACAGGTATTGGCAGAAATTGGTGCCAATTTGTGCCAATTGGCAGAGTGTGGATCAGACCTAATGAAAACCATCTTAGTTTTGTTCAATGCTTTAGATTATGAAAAGAAGAGTTCATGTTGGTACTGGAACAATTCATTTAGTAAGCGGTATTCATTCAATTTTACCCACCCTCAATATTAAGGTTAGCTTTTACTCTTGAGATTTCGGGTATCGGATCCTACCAAAGGTTGGAGATGTTGGAGTAGGACCTAAAATTGTTGCGGCCACAACAAATATATTTTATACAAGTTGTCCTTTATGAAAAAAATTACTTACATTCCTACCAGCACCAATCACAAAATAATAACGAACAAAAATAACGTAAGTTATGATGTGACAGAAAATGTGACATTGCCACAATATGAGAATTTCTGAACGAAACCAACCGTTATCAAATTCAACGATATATGACTGACACGTAAGCGATTGAGTTGCATGCGAGTATCGCTTGGGCGATTATGATTACTTAATCACTCCAATCTGGTGGAAAAGAAGGGCAAAAAGGCATGAATACCTCCTACAATACGAACACACACATTAATCAATACTTTTTTCATTAGAATGTGAAGACAAATTCAAAAATTTTGTAGTAAAATATATGTACCTGCTGCTTCAAACAATGCTGTAAGATTTCCCCTAGGATCTGTGGCCGTCTCTAAAAGGAAATTGCCACCGGCTTCAGTCGGTTCTTGAATTTCATCGTCTTCATCTTCTTCCTCATCATCTCCGTCGTCTTCATCGTCATTTCCATCACCATCATTGCCACTTTCTGGATCTGATTCTGGAATATCATCCTAAAAGAACAATATTTAAAACAAAATTAATATATGTAAGCAAAATTTGAACTAAATGAAAAATTAACTTAGCACAGAGTAAAACATGTAAGCATTAATGAAAATTGTATTATTAATAAAAAAATTTATATTAGTACGATTTAATTAAAAAAAGGAAGTTTTTTTTATTGAGTTCTGCCGTGGTAGGTTAACCAGTGGTGAACTTTTCAGTTTTTTTTTTTTTTTCTAAAATCTCATAGCCTCATCACAAATGGAACACACTTAAGCTTATAATATACAATCAGTCTAGTGTCTAAGGCCAGAGCATGCTGCAATTGATACATATAGCTAACTACACATATCAATTGCGTTGTTGGTTTTTTTTTGTTTGTTAAATTACTTCGATTAGAGAAAAGTAAGAGGATTTGTAGTTTATGTTTATACTATACATTAAATTATTTTCACACACAAACATAATTTATTACATAATCCTCTGATCGGTTTTAATTGTTGTTAATTAAATACGTTTGCAGTTGAATTTTGTTTCAATTATTTCAAAAGTGTTATCTGTTTTTGTTTGTTTTTGTTTTTTTTTTTTTTTTCTTAAAGCTTAGGTATGGTAAAGCTGATATGCATCGGAACGCGAACTTACCAAGAGATCTGGCCTTAGACACAAGCATGCCAGAAGAATCTATAAATGAGAAAAAAAAATGCCAAAAAAATAAAAATTATACATAATAAATTACTCAACGAAGAGATCGAAACTTTTTTTTTTATAAAAATATTTTGCTTTGCTTACACCTGAGTTTAAGGAAACCTTAATTATTGTGATGATGACAAAAAGAAACTTAATTAATTGCGTTCACACAAAACTATCAACATCATCAGATATCCATATGTGTGTATACGATAACAGATATGTAATTGAATATGCAAGCATGTCAATTGCAATTTCGCCCTTGTTCTTTTCACATCTTAGCGAAAACGACGATTTCACATTTTCAATTAAGGTTTTTCATTTCAGTTCATTGTCTTGCAGTGGAATGTTAAAGTAATATAAAAAATAAACAAAATAAAACTAAAAAGAAATCTCCAACACCAAGATTTAAGCTCACGAACAGACAGACACCTTTACTACAAAGAGCAAATAATGTGTTTCTGTTTCTTTATTCACAGCTCGACAGATATAACAGGTAAATTTATGTATAATATGTATACGTCAATCACCAATGGTACTGCCAGATATTAGTTAAACAAAGTTAAAAAACTTATCAAATAACAAATGAAGTCTGTTGTTTTTTTTTTGGTTTTACTTTTTATCAAAACATGACGATTAAACGTTGTAAGTACCTACATACTAAGTCCGTGTGTGAATTGCGTTAAAATGTTGGTTAAATTTTCTACCTTGGTTAAATTTTGAAGTTTGGTTTGTGGTGGGATCAAATTTAGCTTTTTGCTGTGTGTATTGCGTTAAAAGCGATTTATTAAAACACTATTTTGGCTAAAATTCCTTCAAGATTGAAGAAATTTCCCTAAAACATTTTTTTTTGTTGTTCAAGTTAATTAATTTCTTTCCCAAAATCCGACTTAGAAGATACACAGTTAATAATTTGGCACGAAAAAAGTAACGAATTCTCACTTTTACTAATTTGTTTCGGTTTTACATCGCTAATTTAATATTTTAAAACAACAATTCCAAATCTTTTCAAAACAAATCCCATTATGGTTAGTTTGTTGATTTAGTATGTAAACACTAGTTTTCACAGCTGAAGAATTTGACAAGCTGACAAATCAATCTATTTGTATTCAATTTGCAAAATGAAATACAATGAGTATTTTAATTAATTATTTTATATTTGTTAAAATATCAACGGATTATAATATTTGTTTTTTCCTCTTCAGACCCTACACAAGCAAAAATAATAATGTAATTTAATTTTTCAATTGAATAAATTAAAACTTACATTTATTATATGGTTTCCCAGTAGATCTGGACTTTTTGGAGTTCATCTTTCTTTTCGGTTATCGCTTACAGTTTCAAATTGCACTATCTTGAGAAACGTTAAATTTTAACGCAAATTTAGCCTGCTCTACAGCTGCCTACATTTTAACCCATTTTATTCACCACGCTAGTGTCAAATTTTAACCAAGTTACAAAATTTAACCAACATTTTAACGCAATTCACAAGCGTTATAAATTGTATATTTGAGTTTGGATTGTGTTCTCGATGTAATGTAATCTGTGTCAAATGTTTCAAGCCATTGATGAATTTTATACTATATAGCAGTGGTGCCTAACCCAATAGTTCGGGGCCACTTGGTAGCCTGTTTGCGAGGCACCCTCTTGAATAAACTTAAGGAAACTCTTAAAGCTAACATATCGCTCTATGTTTCGTACACATACTAATGTGAACGGTTTCAATAAGTGAGAAGGCTACATTGTCATCCTGCTCGCTCGATAATTAATTCCGTCAAATGCAAATAATAGCCACTGTTGGCCTTTTCGATTGGCCGTCCGGAATACGTTCCTCCAATAAAACACCCGGAAACAATTTGACTGATTCTGAATTGTATGTATGGCTGTGTTTGTGAAAATTAAATTTAAAAAAAATAACATCGGCTGAAAAGAATTTCCAAAACACTTGATTTCAATTTAGATACACATTTTCTTGTATCAGTAATAATTAACTTGCTCTTTTTATGTTATTTTACCAGAAAAGTAGATTAATGTCCTTTTCGATTGGTAATCCGGAAGAACTCTCCGATGCGGGAGTCCAATCGAACAAGTAAGCACTAGATTCCAGATTCTGAAAATTTATGTGAGCGTATGTGTAAGACGGGAAATGCCGAACGCACATTTGTGATTATTTTATTTTTTAAACATGGCTGACACAAATGTAGAAGATTTCGAAGTTATTCTTGATGAAAATGCGAAATTACAGTTATTGAAGGGAAATTTGTCTTCGGAACAGATATCCATAATTTCAATTCTATAAAGATTGAAATTAAAACTACAAAACTTCAGATAGTGGATGTGAGTATGTGCGTGCTTCTGGTTTGGATTCTGACTACAAATCCAGAAGGAAATGTCTATTCTATTCAGGAGAAGAACTGTCATTTGATACCAATCAAACAGTTTCAGAAGCATTCGGAAGCCTTCCGGACGACCAATCGAAAAGGCCATAAATTTAATAAACTCATCGAAATTACACAAAACAAATCAACCCGACGATTTTGACATTTTAATTATGTGAGTGTATTAGTGATTCTGTTTTCGATTCTGAAATGAAATCAAGAACCGTTTTCTGTTCTGTTTAGAATAACAACTGTTATTTTATTGGGATCAGAACAGTTCTGGGCGGCCAATCGAAAAGGCGATTTCATTCAAGAAAAGATTTGCTCTTTCTGTCAAAAGATTTAATCTTTTTGAATTTTGAGAGTTTCATTGCAACAAAAGCAAATCTAGATAAAATCTCAACATGAAAGATTTGATCTCTGGTGGGTTGGCACTTGGCAGATTTGATCTGAATCCACACATACATGTAAAAAAGTTTTCTGTCAAACGAAAAATGGAGTCTGTGCTTACAAATTAAAAAAAAATAAACAAATAATGGACGAAGAAATTAATAATTTAGATTTTATAAACTTAGCAAGTTTTTGATTGTTTCCTCTTCGTATTCCTTGTTATCTGATGATGAAGGTATGTTTTTTCCAGAAATGTGTGAGTCAGTCATTTACCAATACTACAAATAAATCATTCCGTCCACCTGAACAAAATGAAGTGAGGATAGCAATATCCAAACTAAAGAACAGCAAAGCTGCTGGCCCCGACGGACTACCCGCCGAACTTTTTAAAGCATCCGGAGATGACCTGGTACAGTGCATACACCAACGTATCTCTAAAGTCTGGTCAGAAGAAAGTATGACTGATGAATGGAACCTCAGCATCGTTTGCCCGATCCACAAAAAAGGAGACCCTCTAAACTGCACCAACTATAGAGGAACGCGTACAAGATCCTTTCTGCTGTATTATAAGAACGTCTGAAACCATTTGTCAGCAACCTGATTGGACCCTATCAGTGCGGTTTCAGGCCAGGAAAGTCCACAATCGATCAAATGTTCACGCTACGGCAGATCCTGGAAACTACCCAAATCGATACCCACCATCTCTTTATCGATTTTAAGGCTGCGTACGATAGCATTTATAGAGACGAGCTATACAGAGCCATGTCTGGTTTTGGCATCCCCACAAAACTCATCCGCCTCTGTAGGATGACGATGGAGAACTCTCGCTGTTCCGTCAAGGTTGGTATTGACCTCACAGAAGCTTTTGATGTCAAGAAAGGATTCCGACAAGGTGATGCGCTATCGTGCGATTTCTTCAACTTAATACTTGAAAAAATTGTAAGAAAATCCCAAGTTAACTCTAGTGGCACAATTTTGTTCAAGTCTGTGCAATTGTTAGCATACGCTGATGACATAGACATCATTGGCAGAACCCAGCGAGCTGTCACTGGAGCGTTTGCTAACATTGAAGCTGAAGCGGCTAAGATGGGACTAGCAGTCAATGAGGCCAAAACGAAGTACCTGATGTCCACAAAATGGGACACACAACACCGGCGGATTGGACAAAACGTCACAATAGACAGGTACAACTTTGAGGTAGTTAGGGACTTTATCTTCCTCGGATCCGCTTTAACTTCTAACAATAACATCTCGTTAGAAATAAATCGCCAATCGCTGTTCCTATGGTCTAGGGAGGCAATTGAGTAGTAAAGCCCTCTCTCGAAAAACAAAGGAGACTCTTTATAAGACTCTGATCATCCCAGTCCTGCTCTATGGCGCGGAGACATGGACTCTATCAAAAGCGGATAAAGATATCCTTAGCCGTTTCGAGCGTAAGGTTCTTCGCAAGATTTTCGGCCCTATCTGCGTTAGCGGGCTTTAGAGGAGAAGGTTAAACCACAAATAAACAAAAAATACGTATATCACGTTTAAGATGGCTAGGACATATAGAGCGTATGGACAACAATGCTCCGGCTAGCAGGATCTTCGATTCCAACCCAGAGGGAAGCCGCAGTCAAGGAAGACCTCGCCTAAGGTGGCGCGCTCAAGTGGAAGATGACCTCAACCAACTTGGAGTGCGTAACTGGAGGCAGCTAGCCAAAGACCGAGCTAGCTGGAGAGGCATGTTGGTTGCGGCCCAGGTTCGCCCCGAACTGTAGCGCCACCTAAGTAAATAAGTACAAATAAATCTGAAAACAAGTTTCATTGAAAAGATCAAATCTCGATTTTGAGAGATCTTTGAAATTTGAATGAAAGTCTGTCTGAATTTAGCAAGAATTGCAGATCGTCATACAATCCGTTCTTGTTTTTTAGTATTTGCTTAATCCGTTGCGTTTTTCTCAGTTTAATTTATGACAAGTAGTTATTAAGAACCTAAACTTTTTATTCAGTAGTACCCGTGCAGCTTTTTTAGACTTTTAAAGCCCTTGGAGTAATACGAGTTGGACATCATTGCTACATAAAAACATTATTGTCTCCTGAAATGTCAGCTGATTAGTCATTGTGTTTTCAACTGAAAGAATCGGCGAAAAAAATATCAGTACATATTTGTGTTAAGGAAGAATACCCACATAGATGTAAGTACATCCGTTACGTCTCAATGGTTATAATGACAAACAATCCGGTGCATTTCACAAGCGGATGTCATATGATTGTTTATGAGGGATGCTGATTCACGTAAATAGTATAATGAAGATTAACATTGTCTACGTGTTTGGGACTCACGTCAAATGCTTAATGCATACAATAGATTCGGGAAATAGTACCTATAGGTTTCATTGGAAAACTAAATACAGTTGTATCTACGCCAGCTTTCCGACTTTCTACACTGCAACGCCAGTCATTATTAATTATCAACAAAATATTAAAAAACAAAATTATTTTTTTTTACACACAACAATCCATCTTACAGAAAGGCTATAGAAATTGTAGGTACCTACTATATTCCTGTTATTGTATCTGCAATGCAGTGATCTATTTTTCCTTTAATCACGCATCTTAAAAATAAAACAATACTAATTCGGAATGGTTATTTTTCACCCCGTGTAAGGACGGCCTATTTATAGCCAATACTATTGTCTAGTCTATTTGACCCGCTTTAGACAATGTAATCGGTTTTGAAATTCCAAATTAATGTTTTTTTACGGATTACTTTAAGGCGTTTTCTTCTTGATTATAAAGGCCATTTGCAAATTGGGATACATTTTTGATATTTATAAGCGAGCGTGGTTTAAAAAATAACCTTTTAGTTCACCATTGGGATACATATTTGATAATTTTACGGCAATGCTTAACACGGCTAATATACATATGTACATACATAATAAATGCATTCGCTATAATCCTTTAAAATAAATCGCAGGCCCACTTAGCGAGCGTTGTTCAAGCGTATACACAACCAGTTTCGTTCAGCGGAAGAATAAAACTAATTATCTGTCAAATCAGACATGAGCTAAGTGTTACCATTCACGAAATAAGCACTAGTTGAAAAAAAAAACGTTAGATGGCGGACCCGTTATAATGATTTGGGCAAGTTTTTCTTTTTACGGAGTAGGGACAAGTTATTGGAAAAAGATATCATTAAACGACATCTTTATGTCAAGATCATGCATGAATATTAAATGCCAAGTCATTTTTTTGAAAAACAAATGTGTTAACTTATCATTGTTTTTTAAGTTATGTATACAGAAGTCAGGTATGTGTATCATCAACGAATTACAATTTATGAGGGTAATTTTAAAACATAAAATAGTGCTAACATTTAAGAACAGGTTTAGACTTACTACATTTAAAAGAATTTTAATATGCAATCACTAAGTGTTCGGTTTTTATTCACTTTTAACGTGGTAAGCAAAAATAATCTTCAAATTTGTATACCTAGCCCCTGAAAGCGTTTTCAGATCTGGGTACTCAGAAATATTCCAAATGAGTTTTTTTTAACTTTTTATCAGGATACACATTTTAAAGGCACTAACAAAAAACAGAACGTTAACATTCATGCCTATTACCGAAGAACGCCTGATGTTTGTCCTTGAAACCCGAGATAGTTCTCCAACAAATCTGAAATAATTTGTTTGGAGGTTCGAACAATGCAAGGTAGGTGTTTATTGGTTTCTATTACAGAAAACGGGTGGGAATTCACCCAATCTATCAGTAGTATAATGTCCCGTTAATACGCCTATCATGGTTTAAGTATTCATTTTAATCAGCGATACTCTACACTGTGTTTCCTTTTCATTCATTCTACACCATAAGCTTCTAGAGATAAAACAGTCGTTCCTGGACAACCAGGAGTTATTGATTTTTTGCTTTCATTATTAGATCTTGTGATCTCCGACAAGGTGTTTTCTTATGTGATCCATTTCGGCCGTTTTTTAAATAGCGTAAATCTAACCCATCGACTTTAAAACCGCGTATGATAGCGTTGATAGAGACGTGTTATACAGAGCCTTGTCACATCTCGGCATCCCTGCCAAACTTGTCCGCTTGTGCAGAATGACAATGAAGGAATCTCGCTGCTCCGTCAGAGTCGGTAAGAATTTCACCGACGACTTTGATGTCGATAAAGGTTTGAGACAGGGTGATGCGCTATCATGTAATCTCTTTAACATCGTGCTGGAGGCAATTGTGCGCAACTCAAATGTCAACACCAGAGGCACAATTTTTCAAAAGTCCGTTCAACTCCTTGCTTATGCTAATGACATTGACATCATAGGCAGAACAAAGCGAGCTGTCAGTGGAGCATTTGCAAGTATTGAAGCGGAAGCGGCGAACATGGGTTTGACTGTTAAGGAGACGAAAACTAAGTATATGCTGTCATCGAGAAGAGAAGTCCAGCACCATCGACTGGGACAAAACGTCACGATTGGCGATTATAACTTCGAAGTAGTCTGAGACTTTGTTTACCTGGGATCCACTATTACATCGCACAACAATATCAGTGCGGAGATCAAACGAAGAATCACACTTGCAAATCGCTATTTATTCGGGCTTAGAAAGCATTTGAGTAGTAAAGCCCTCTCTCAAAGAACCAAAGATACCCTATATAAAACTTTAATCATCCCAGTCCTGCTGTATGGGGCAGAGGCATGGACACAGACAAAATAGGATGAAAACCAGCTGGGTTGCTTTGAGAGAAAGATTCTTCTTTACGGGCTCTACAGCGATATCAACCTGGTCAAAAAGCTAAAAATACAGCGACTGAGATGGCTAGGTCACGTGGAGCGCATGCACATCGACGCACCAGCCCGACGAGTCTTCGTATCCAACCCCGGTGGACAACGCGACAGAGGAAGGCCTTATCTTAGGTGGCGCGATCAAGTGTTGAAAGACCTCAACCAACTTGGTGTGCGTAACTGGTGGCAGCTAGCTAGGGACCGGGCTAGCTGGAGAGGTTTGCTGGTTGAGGCCGTGATCCATCCTGGATTGTAAGCGCCATCTAAAGTAAAGTAAGTAAATCTAACCTTGAAAGATGCTACACTCATCTAGGAATTTATATGATTCTTTAATATTAAGAGCTTAACAGAACAAATCAGCTCTTGCTCCTTCTTCCATTAAAGGTGCTACCCAGTTTGCAAAACAAGTCTCATGCTAAGCAAATGCACGAACCCGGTTAAATTTGAAAAGCAAGTGAAGTGCGCAACATAACTTTAAAACTTACATAAATAAATGTACATGTTTTGACGCAAGAAAAAAAGAATCTTGCGCAAGATTTGCGTTTAGGAATTTGCCCTACGACTACATGTACCTACATTATTTATGCCTGGTTATTATAGGTATGTACTTATCTATAAAAATGTTTAAAAGATAACGATAAATTATATAAAATATTACTGTAGGTATGTAGCTATAGTCAAAAAACACGCTTAATACATTAAAATAAAGCAATGCGCTAATACTCGTACTTCTAATCGAGTAAATTTTGTTTTGCCACTAAAAGTTGTAAAATATGTACATACATAATGTCTATATTTACGAATATCTTTAAGTGTAAAATAGTGAAATTGTAAATAAAAAATAGCTTGTTACTGCGCATTAAAAAGGTAAATACATAATAATTTTTTTCGTGATCTAATTCAAAACATACGCATATTATAAATAAATTATATCACATGTGGACATTTGTCTTCTGGAACTAAGTTCAGTTAAGTATAGATATGCCCTATTGCCTCATCGTTTTTCCATATGAATAGGTATGTATGTATGTATATAATATATGTATATATGTAAACAATTAGAATATTAGACAGGAATCATGTTACTATTTAGATGTGTCCCTACCTAGAAAGGTAACTGCTTTTAATTGCAAAAATACCTAGATATTTTCTATTATTGTACTACCTACCTTCATAGGCATTAAATGAAAGTTTAAACAGATACTTTACTACTTACATATGTACCTACATTAAATATTTCTAAAATAACAATAACCAGTAGATACACATGTACCTACAGTGACCCCCACGACTAATCGGACACAGAAAAGATCAATTTTAACAGTGCAATTTCTCCAAGAAAATGTACGGCACGTTTTACAATTAAACATCATATTTTATCATAGGGGAACTCATATTTATTTTAAATAAACAAAAACAATGTTTTAAGTAACTATTAAAAAAAAAAAAAGAAAAACTAACTCCACAATTTTATAGGTATATCCCAAATAAAATCAGACACATTGCATTTAGTACTTTGTGGCATATCCTTTTGATTTAATAACCGCCTTAAGGCGCCTTAACATTGAAGAAACGAGTTTTGAACAAACTTCAGGGGTATTTTTGTCCATTCTTCTTGAAGACTGGCCTTAAGCTTTGGAATATTTTAATATTCTTTTGAGCGACTCGAAGTCTCAGTTCATCCCAAATATGATCGATTGCATTAAAAGACTTTCACATGAGAGAGACCAACAAATGAGACGAATGAATTCCATTTAAAACAATTTACCAACCTAAATTCTTCACAAATTCTAATTAAAATTGTAGAAACATAATTTATATTAATGTTTATACACAAAAATTTACTTTTTAATCACCAAAATAAGATAAATTTGATAAAACAATATTGGTCGTCGCGAATTGGATCTGATTGCTACGAGTAGTCAAACTCTATTCGCGTTCAACATACCATCCACCCTTCAACGAGTAATTTGTTCGCGCGTGTCTAACCTCGAAATCAGACTTTCAACTTGTATTCGTGACGAATAAAATTAAAGACATGTGAACGAAATGTCAAAATGGACGAATATTCATTAACTCGTTGGTCATTGGTCGCTCCCATGTGCATAGTACTTAACAGTCAAACTCTATTCGCGTTCCACATACCATCCACCCTTCGACGAATAAATTGTTCGCGCACATCTAACCTCAAAATCAGACTTTCAACTTGTATTCGTGACGAATAAAATTAAAGCCATGTGAACGAAATGTCAAAATTGACGAATATTCCTTAATTCGTTGTTCGCTCTTATTTGTATAGTACTTTACTGTAAAATGTTAACATAACCCTTCTTATCTATTTTACCTTCCACAAAGTTTAAAGTACAATGCTCATAAAAGCAGCCAACGAATTAACGAAAACTGGCTTGTATTTTATTCGTCACAAATATTTAGTTGATAGTCTGATTTTGAGGTTAGACGCGAGCGAACAAATTATTCATCGTAGGGTGGATGGATTGACTGTTCGTAACAATCAGATACAATTCGCAACGAAAAATTGTTTTCTCAAATTTTTATTATTTTGGCGATTAAAAATTAAATTATTGGGTCTGAACATTAAAATAAATTATATATCCAATTTGGCATAGAATTTGTGAAGAATTTAGGTTGGTAAATTGTTTTTAATGGAATTTATTCGTTTATTCTTTCGTCGTTGGAAGCTCCCATGTAAATAGTCCTTAAGTTTCCAACACCAGAACTTGACATACATCCACATACCATGACCGGGACCCAACGCCATGTTTCACAATTGCCTGTGTATATTTATGAACGAATTCTTCATTTGCTTTTCTCCATAGAAACATTCTTCTATCTGATCCTTTCAAGTTAAATTTGCTTTCATCCGTGAACAATCTATTTTATAATGTGCAAATTTAAGAAATTTAACTTACTCCAGAAAGGCGTATCCTTAGTGTAATGCTCCCTAACAAATGTAAGCCTTTCTCTTCTTTTCTATTTTTTTTTATGAAGGGCTTCTTTCAAGCTACGCGGCCAATCAGATTTTGTTTTCGCTGAGCTCTTCAGAACGTTTCGTTCTTCACTTCCTCATTCCTGGTCTCCTTAAAAAAACCTTTAGAGATTCCGAGGATAAGAAAGGTTTTTCGTTCACTTTCCCAACAAGAAGCTTTTCTTCCTATGTATCCAACGTTTTTCCTTATCCTTTCCTGCTAACATTAAGGATCTTATTTTTATTTGTAAAAAATGAAATTATGTCCTGAACCGTTGAACGGCTTTGTTGGAAAATGTTGGTTATTTCGCGAACTGATTATCCATTCTGACTATGCGTTATAACAAATTTTCTTATTTCAACAGATGTCTGCTTGCCTTTCGGGGCAATTTTAAGGTTTAGAGGAAAAATTTTCAAGAAACAAACAAACATTTACGAAAACCTATCGTAATTTGAAGAGAAAAATACTGTTACTAAGGACTCTACAGTGCATCAGAAGCAAGTGTCCGATTATTTGTGGGAGATGGAATATTTGAGGTTTATTAGTTGTTTGTCTACATTTTTTTTAAATTCTAAATAAGATTAAATTTAAAAAAAAAAAACTTTACGGTTTCTATTTAATAAATCAGAGGTAAATTTCTACACTTGCCATACATTTTAATAGAGAAATCATACTGTTCAAATTTGTCTTTTCTATGTTCGATTAGTCGTGGGGGCCACTGTATGTATGCATCCATCTCAAGCAAGCCAATTAATAATAATATAGGTACTAGGTAGTTATTGTAAGTAAGTACGATACTTATCTAGTAATATACATACATATGTACTCGTTTAGTATTTTAACTAAATGTTCAATAAAAATTGATTTACGCGGATGGTTGACCTATCCAGGCAATTTGTTTGACATTTTTGAAAGGCGTTTTACTACCTTACCTACCTTAATTTCTGTATACCTCTTCCTACCTATTGATTTAAAAAAATATCTTTTTTTTTTGTTTTTTAAGATTATTTAAATAATCATTTAAGAAAAGTATTAAAGTATTAGGTATTTTATTGAAGGTGGAACTTTTGTGAAATAAAAATGTTTAAAAAAGATGAGGAACAAAAAGTTGAAAAAATTCTGATTATGAGTAATTTTGTCATTGCTCTATATGTCTCTTTCTTTACAAATCTAACAATAGTATGTCTTTTTCTTTTTTATTTGCATGTAGTTTTGTTCACCAACACATTACTACATTCACCATATAATATTATGTCTCTATCCGCATACGTGTATCCCTCAAACGTGCCGGCTGTATAAATATGTATTCATTGCAGGTGAAATGAATTTAATTTATATGCATGTGTGTATATATAATTACACACAATAGCCTTTCACAAATGCATTGCATGCCTTTGCCATAGTATTGTGGCGAGTTTACCCTTCGCGTTCGGTTTTCATCCAAACTTATCCAAAAGCCGATCGGTGTATGAGTGAATTACGGAAAGTAGGTCCGCTCACTCAGCGTATAGCTCTACTCACTCTCGTCTCTGCAGCATATCGCAATTCAGCAAGCACAAAATACAAACAGGCTTTCTACATTGACGGGGTTCAAAGAGGGAGAGGGCTAAGGAACTCAATGGGGAATTCATTTGATGATGCAGAGAATTAAACTTGAACATAGCTAAAATGATGAAATTAAAAATTGTTCAATTATTGCGATGATGGCCGATGTAATAATAACTAGATAAGGCACTACATAGATACCTACTTCTTTATGGTTAAAATGCAGGGGTTAATTATTGTTAAACTTGGAATTTTAAAATTTGAACTATTTCGATGTTTTTTAATAAGTTGAATAGGTTACAGAATAGGTTACAGACCAAGCCGTCAAATAAAATTAGACAAAAATAACACACCCAACTATTGCAACATCAATACCGACACTCAGATACTAAACGGTGATTTTTTAAGAGCTTGGTTTTTGAAAATTCAAAAAAACACAGAAACTTGTAAAAAGTGAATGAAATTTTTATTTGGATCGATAAATCAATTTCTGCCATTTACTTTTTAAGAATAATTTCACTTAAATGTTGCCCGCGGCTACGCTTCAGGTGGTCCATTCTGAAGGTCCAATTTTGGCAAACTTTTTCACACATTTCGGCCGGAATCTCACCAATGACGCGTTCAATGTTGGCTTCCAAGGCAGCAATCGTGTTTGGCTTGTCCCCATAGACAATAGACTTAACATAGCCCCACAAAAAATAGTCTAACGGGGTCAAATCACATGATCTTGGTGGCCAATTGACTGCGCCAAAACGTGAGATCAACTGCTCACCAAATTCGCCTCTCAATTGATGCATGGTTTCGCGTGCAGTGTGGCAAGTGGCACCAAACACATTTTTCACAGAGCACGAATTTTGATAATAAATTTCAATAATTTGCAAACGTTGTTCAGGCGTAAGTCTATTCATGATGAAATGGCAAACAATACTGAATCGAAATGTCAAATGTTCGTGGAATTTGTCATGTGTGATCTGTCAAATATATAAACGTCAAAAACCAAGTAGCAAAAAAATCACCCGTTATATACCTACTTACCCTACCTATAATTTTGTGCTCATTTTGTTGGACGATGTGTTCTTTCTCATGTTTGACAAATTAATTTGTTTCTCCTTTGAAAATAAAAGAAAACGACAAAAAACAACTAAAGGAATTTATGTAGTTACCTACATACAAACATATGTACTTAGATATGTAGGTACATGCCTAGATTGTGAACTACCTAGGTATGTACTTATTTAGTTGAATTAAAGTGCTTTACAAGTTTTTATGAACATGCAGTTTATACGACGCAAGTATGTATGTAAAGATGTATCTGTACATACAGATCTTAAGGACAAAATTAATAAAATTGGAATTGTTTTTTTGTCTGCTATAAATTTAAGACAAATACTAAACACAAGTTACGGAAAAACTACTAAAAACAGTTTGTCGACAAGGCAAAAGAAGGAATACAAAATAATGAATTAAGCACCCACCTTACCTTTCATTCTTAAACCTATATTTTTTTTCGGAAAATGGGGTTCAGATGCAATTCTATTTATATTTTATACTCATTATCTCTTATTTGGCAACTTTTAATTTAAGGAAGGCCCCTACCTAGAAGTGCTGGTCCGTCATGCGATTTGTTCATATTACCTCAATCAAAGTTTTCCATAATCCTATCTTAGGCCCGTTTGCTGATTATGTGATAGTTCAATCTGAGGAAAAATTAGCCCACAAGGTTTAAAGTTGAACATAAATATAGGTACTCGTATATGATTAGTTTAGTATCAGCAAACGGGTCTTAGAAACCCGTACACTATAAGTGTTCTATCTCCTCTAGGCACATCTGACCATACTTATATCTGCTAATTTTTCGTGTCAAAACTATCTAGTTAAAGAAAGAGCCATTTGGCAATATGAAAAAGCCAACTGGGACGGTCTCAATAATTATTTCAGGATATTTAACTGGTAACTATGCTTCCTCGATAGTGACATTGACTCCTGTGCCAATATGATCAAGTTTGATTCCTTTGCGAATGAGAACTTTCATCCCGAACAGAATTAAAAGCCCCAAAGAAAATGCATGGTTTGGTTCGAACTGTAAGGAGGTTATTAGGGTCAAGGAGGTAAGTTTCCGTTAATATTTGGTCATTCGTAAGAAACATATAAGGAATACTTCTTTCTCCTCGGTACCTGCGTTAGTAGTTGTGAATGACACTCCATTTGTCATTTTATGTTCTAGCAAAATAGTCAGTAGCATTCCTCCCCTCAAACAATTCAACCCAAATAAAGGAGCCCAACTTTGGTGGTATTGTTAAGTTCATAGATTCGTTCTTTACCCATACAACGCGAATGTGGAATGCTTTACCACACTCTGTTCTTCCCGGTCATTGCAATGTTCAGGAATTCAAAGCCAATGTGCACCAACACCTCCTTTTATCAAACCCTCTATCCCTTTCCTAATGATCATACGGTATCTTGGTAGCTAGTTTAAAAAAACTAACCCAATTTTTGGAGGATTTCGGTTCTCGATGCACGTGTTAGCTATGGGATAGAGAGTACACCAACGTTTTTGGGATAGCTTGACATTTTTTTTTTACAGCAGCTGTTTTCTTACCTTATATTACAAGAACACCAACCTATCCGGATAGCTATGGTTCGATTTTTGAATGTAGCCAACGTCTTTGCGAACTCTTTGCGAAATTATCAAAAGGTTTAGATCATTTTGCAATGTTTTTGAATGACCAACAACAATTTCAGTGGGCTACAGCAAGTTTTGTCTTGTCCCACCATCAGATTCCTTTGTTTCCTGGTAGTGTTGGTCCCCTTTTTTCATTTTAATTGAAAAAAAAAACTGGGTATTTTATGTTCACCGAGTAATGAACTGGCGACTAGCAGTCAAATGCACTACGTATCGCGCTATGTCCCTAGCAAAAAAAACATTAAAAGTGCACAATAAGAATAACAGTGCGGGAGTCAAGCATATAATTAACGGTTATTTAGATAGACTTCCAAATTTAAAATTGAAATATTTGATCAGGCATTTGCCATAAATCATTAGAAAAAATATAAACTTTATATTGTTATGGGTATAATTTGAAGTCATATATAATAGAATCTTAGCATTTAAAATTATAACTTTGTTATACCGTTTTTTAGGTATACTATGTATTATCATTATCATGACATTAAAGACAACAAATCCCTACTAACAATACCTATGCTTCTTAAGGTATGTTTTATTTATTACGAATTAATAGTCTTTTCAAACCAAACCCAAAACATTTGACATTTCAATTTTATCACAACATACAACAAATACGTTGTGAAGTGAAATTGAAATTACCCCAGCCAGCTGCTTTTTTTTCGTTTTTACTGGCAGCAACCCATCAGATATTTATGTGACGATTAATTGAGCACTGAATGTTTCACAAGGTGTGTTTGCTTAGATCATCTTGCAAATCCACCGTGTTCTCGACAGGTTCTATTTAAAACTTGTAGTTTATCAAAACGAGTGGTTTATAAAAATGTATGAGAAAACTTGTGTTTTCGCTTTAGGTTTTCAACCAAAACCGATAATTTCGCGAAAACCGTGTTTTAAGTTTGGTGTGAAAGCGATATAAGATCCTTGGAACCTATCAGAAGAAAGCTGTTGACATAGGCGTCTGTAGAGTAGCGATAGTGAGACAGAGGACACATAAAGTTATATACAGTGGACTCTCGTTAACTTGAACATACGATAACTCGAACAAATATTTTTCCCTTGAACCTTGAACAGAGCTAAATATGGATTTCTTAATATTATAATTTGAATTTTTGCAAGTTACCTAGGTTAGGTTAGGAGGGGCGTGCACAGCTCAAAGGCTGCTGCGTACAGGGGGCCTATTGGTCCATTGTGATCCCCTTTCACACAGAGATATTCCTAACTAATGTTTCATGAAGACTGGTTCATTTACGAACAAGCCAGTACTTTCTATTTATATATATTCATATTTACCATTGGTAACTGCACTAGGTCGTCTAGTTCATCAATAAACCTGTTTCCGAAGTGTCGAACGCGATTTTTTTGTAGATTTAGACAGTCCTGGATATCCAAGTTATTTATTTGCTTTTTCATTTTTATGCCTGTCTTCCTTTTCACTACGCCAATCGTTAATTCAAGACCCATACCCAATAAGTTGCTGCTGTCCCTATTTGCTACTGAACCCTCCTTGTCATTTCATATGTTATATCCTTTCTCTCTACATTGCTGTGACCATGAACCAAACAGAGTTTGACTCGGTTAGAGTTACAGATAATATTAAGTACACTTCGGCACTTTGCCACTGCTTTGGGCTTCATTACCAATACCCAATAAGTTGCTGCTGTCCCTATTTGCTACTGAACCCACCTTGTCATTTCATATGTTATATCCTTTCTCTCTACATTGCTGTGACCAGGAACCAAACAGAGTTTGACTCGGTTAGAGTTACCGATAATATTCAGTACACTTCAGCACTTTGCCACTGCCTTGGCCTCATTGTCTCACTGGATAGTGCTTGGCTGTACACGAAAAATGTTATCTCTGATTAGATCAGTTTTCTCCTAAAAGTACCTATGTTGTTGGTACAAAATGCAAACCGGTTTTTTTTTTAAAGGGAATCCCAGGAAATTTATGTAGTATTTCTTCATAGTTTTACTCCTCATAATTGAAGTGAATTTCCATTCCTTTTTCGAATGCTAGTTGTGAGTGGTTCCAAAAATGGAAAAGAAGATTTGAAATAAGTTTGCTGACCATAAGTGGAGAAACACCAGCAGCGGAACTGGGGCTAGTCGAGCCATTTAAAAAGAGATTATAAGCTAAAATTGCATTGCTTTAATGCAAAAAAAATACGTTTCTTTTGCTGAAAAAATGCTCCTCGTGAGAAAATTCCAAAACAAAAGGTAACATTACTGTTGGGATGCAATGCCTTCCGTTCACATAAAATCGTTCAGTTATTCATTGGAAAGTCAAAACATCTACCTATATTGTTTTAAAAATCTTGATATGCCAGTAGAGTACAAAAGTTCTGCAAATGCCTGGATGACAAAACATAATTTGAAAAGGTCTTAACAGTTTTGCTCCTCGAATTAGGAAAAATTGCAAAAAAAAATCTTCCACCTAAGGCACTGCTAATTAATGGTCCTTCTAATCCAACAGAAGAAGAATTAATGGCTAAAAATGGAAACATATACACAATTTTCTTGCTACCAAACGTTATAGCTTTGATACAACTAATGGATCAAAATGAAATATAAAAAAACAAACTTACATTTTAAATCCAGATTGCTCTTGTCTATGAATGCCATGGAAAATGACGACATTGTTTTTGCACTGAAAAAATTTAATTTACTGTGTTAAGCCGTCATTTTAATCTCAAAATCTTGGGATAAGCTGTCCTATCATATTCTTGAAGAGTGTTAGAACCCAGTTTTAAATGATGCCGGTGATGGATTCATAAATGAAGATGTATCGTTGTCCATTCTAAGAGAACGATGGAGAAATAATTAGGAGTGACCAAACTGAACCCTTACAATGTTTATTGGAAAGAGTAGATAACCAGGTAACTTTCCCTAACACTTCTTTTTGAATAAGAATTGGTAACAAATTTTAAAGAATTGGTAACAATTCTAAAGAATTGGTAACAATTCTAAAGAATTGGTAACAATTCTAAAGAATAGGTAACAATTCTTGTTCCACTCTCACAGTAGTACACAGAAGATGATATCAATGAGTAGTTACTTGATAAAAATGTTCCGGATTTAGCAGAAGACACATGAAGCTGAAGGTGAACCGTATTCTGGTGATGTACACATCATACAAAATGTTGTGACTGAAAGGATGCACTCAAAATCAAAAAAACATTTTCTAAACTCACATTTCTCCACAATCTTCGAGAATCTACTTTTAAAAATGTGCTGCTCAAATCTAAGCAGACGAAAATATCCAATATTTTTCCAAGTCGACTTAAAAACGCTTCATTTCAATGTATGTTTTAAAATCAATTATTGAATTATTTTTAAAATACTAAATGATTTTTTCACAACTTTATAGTTTGAACACTCCTAGTTTCGTACGTGTTCAAGTTAAAGAGCGTCTACTATAAAATCAATTGATCCTATCAGGATTACCTACCTACATTTTTGGTTAGTAAGAGAAGTAATTAGTAAGAGAATCAATTATGCTGGTATCTATAATTATTATCGGTAACATATGTTTCAAATCGTATAAAAGGGACGCGACAAATTAAATATTCTTGTAAAAATATATTATGAATCTGTCCACCCAATGGCAAATTGCAAGCACCCACAGAATCACATAAAAATCAATTTTATTTACAAAGTCCTTCCAACCAAACAAAGAATAAAGATTCAGCATAGGTATGTATGTACATATGTAAAGGATATCTTTTTAGATAGGTGAATACATATACATATGTACATACTTTATTATGTGTTATTAAAAAAAAAAAAAAAAAACAATTCTAATTGTGCAAACGAGCCTAGAGAAATGCCAATGTATAACAGTTGTTCGATATTAAAAGTATGAAATAATCACGCGCTATTAGGTTTAAGGTTGATGTTGAGAGCATTGTTGAATTTTGATTAAGACAAATTATTCAAAAGAAAAAAAAAAACAACAGAATTATGTAGCTACATATATACTATATGTCGTATTAATTTACATATAGTGCATATATAGATACCCATGTCGATATGAACAATATCAAAATGTATACCTATGCATGCATGTACATACACATATATATATAAAGGGTGATTTTTTTGCTACTTGGTTTTTGACGTTTATATTTTTGACAGATCACACATGACAAATTCCACGAGCATTTGACATTTCGATTCAGTATTGTTTGGCATTTCATCATGAATAGACTTACGCCTGAACAACGTTTGCAAATTATTGAAATTTATTATCAAAATTCGTGCTCTGTGAAAAATGTGTTTCGCAAGCTTTGTCCGCAAAATTGTCTTCAGCGACGAGGCTCATTTTTGGCTAAATGGATACGTGAATAAGCAGAATTGCCGTATTTGGAGTGAAGAGCAGCCAGAGGCAATTCAGCAGCTACCAATGCATCCCGAAAAATGCACTGTTTGGTGCGGTTTATGGGCAGGCGGCATCATTGGGCCGTACTTCTTCAAGGACGATGAAGGCCGCAGGGTTACGGTCAATGTAGAAAGGTACCGTTCGATGATAACAGATTTTTTTTTTGCCGAAAATGCAAGAATTGAACTCGGTCGACATGTGGTTCCAACAGGACGGTGCCACATGCCACACTGCACGCGAAACCATGTATCAATTGAGAGGCGAATTTGGTGAGCAGTTGATCTCACGTTTTGGCGCAGTCAATTGGCCACCAAGATCATGTGATTTGACCCCGTTAGACTTTTTTTGTGGGCTATGTTAAGTCTATTGTCTATGGGGACAAGCCAAACACGAATGCTGACTTGGATGCCAATATTGAACGCGTCATTGGTGAGATTCCGGCCGAAATGTGTGAAAAAGTTTGCCAAAATTGGACCTTCAGAATGGATCACCTGAAGCGTAGCCGCGGGCAACATTTGAGTGAAATTATTTTTAAAAAGTAAATGGCAGAAATTGATTTATCGATCCAAATAAAAATTTCATTCACTTTTTACAAGTTTCTATGTTTTTTGAATTTTCAAAAACCAAGCTCTTGAAAAATCACCGTTTATATATATATATATATATATATATTTGTTAAATGTTATTTTCAACTTTTGTATGATTAAATACTTGCTTTTCTAAGCACTTTTTATATCATTCAGGTCCATTTGCTGATACGCATCATAAATATTTATGTTCAACTTAAATAGCTTATGGGCTACTTTTTTCCTCTGCGTAAACTGTAACATAAGTAATTAAAAAGAACTTAAATGCTTAAGTGGTGTATCAGCAAACGGGCCTCAATGTTTTTGAATAACAACTTGATTGTGCTACCACAAAGTCTTATAGCTATTT
This sequence comes from Philhelius pedissequus, assembly GCA_910595825.1. Taxonomy (NCBI): domain Eukaryota; kingdom Metazoa; phylum Arthropoda; class Insecta; order Diptera; family Syrphidae; genus Philhelius; species Philhelius pedissequus. Next base: position 15,773,612 of record OU343161.1, on the reverse strand, counting down.
CACGACATTCCAAGGTCGATTATCAGATTCCTTTTCTTTTTATAATGGTAGGTACTGGTGTACTTTTTCATTTTAATTGAAAACTTATTATTTTTCATCATTCGAGTATTGAACCATGACCAAGCTGCCTTAGAAGCCAACACACTGCGCATCACGTCACCAAGCCCACATGATCAGGCCAAACCCAATGCATCTTCTTTTTTTTGTGTTTATGAATTGCATTGTTGATCATTCAAAAACATTTGATTAATGTTATTTTATTTACATCAGATTTATGTTCAACTTTAATAATGCTTATGGGTTACTTTTTAATAACTGTTAAACAGTTACAAAAACGTTTATGTTGAACTTAAATGCTGCTATGTTATGTATCAGCAAAATGGCATAAGTTCTCATTAAACAAACGACTCAAATTAACATGTCTCTTGAATGGACATTTACATCCCTATTAATAAAAAACGCTTAGTCTACCTTTAGTCCTTGGACTAACAAAACCATGGAATAAGAGTTAGACCATGGACTAAAATTTCCTATCAATAAAAAATCGAACAAAATCTACAACGTATCAATCAACTCTCTCTTTTTATTCTATGTCCCTGTTAATTTTTTTGTTCTTACTGTCAATTTTTAGTCCTTCACTAAACAACCGTCTTACTACTTTTCCACCGACCACTAAACCGAGATTTAAGTAGATTTAGCTAAACCTCCTATAAATCTCCAGGATTTACCATAAAAATTTTAATCTTCTCAGATGAAGATTTAAAATAAATCTCATTTAAATCTTCAATCGAACTACCCTATTTCCATATCGAAATGAACATATTCATCGGGAATGTGAATTTTTCTCTTCGGTTGACATAGATGAAGCTGCCTGTCTCACTTCTACATCATAAAAGAAAATGAAACGATATTTGCGTTTTGAATAGTGCTTTCAAAATTAATGCGGTGGAAACACTTTTTGATATTAGTAAATCTACAAGTGATTAAAGTTCGGTGGAAACGTAGTTTTAGGGGCCAGTTATAGCGAACAGGAAAACGAATCAGGAAAAAATTTCTAACGGATAATTTATAATTTCACGCGTTTTCAAATACAAATGCTACACTAATCGATGACGAATAACTTAGAGAATTTTTTTTGCAAAAAATATTTGCAATAGAACAATTATTTTTTGTTAAAAATGTATTTAATTATTTTCCTGATCAAAATTCATTTTTCGTGCCAGCTGATGGCAATTTGACACAAAATGGAACAAATCAATCCAATGATTTGGGTCCCAATTTCTCTCGTTCCACTGACAGAATTGTGGACGAAAAATTTTTTGGTGTGTTTCAATCAGGAAAATTTGATGGCAGACTAGAAGTGAGGCTTGCCAACTGACATAATTTTCCTGTTTGCTATAAACGACCATCAGGAAAAAATATTCACTTTCATGATGTTTCAACTTTTCCTGATTCGTTTTTCTGTTCGCTATAACTGGCCCCTTAGATGGTCTAGGGTGAGTAAATGTTGGTAAACGTCAAATAGCAGATATTCTGTTTTATTAATGGCATTTCGCACTTAGTCCACGGAATAAGTCCCAAACCTTCCATAGTCCAAGATTATTAATTTGAGTGTTAGACTTTAGAGTTAGGTACTATTTTTTACAACAAATTCAAATGGAATAGAACATAAACGAGTAAAAAGGAGCAACTCCGCCGAACGTACATTCCAAAAACGAAATTATTGTATAGACATGTGCACGCAATTTAAACATTCCATATCTGACAATCAAACTAAAAAAAAAAAATCTTTTCCAGTTTATATTTCTGAAAAAGGGGTGATTTATAAATTCTTAAGAAACCTTGGCCAGAATTAAGTGAATGGTAAAAGAAAAAGTGGCAAATGTGAAAGATAGAGATGGCTAGCGTAAAATCTAAAATTATGCTCGCTACGTTTCTTATATGGGAATGTTACCTACATAGATACTATTTGTAATTGAACATAGATATGTAATAAGATCATAAAAGAAAAATAAATTACCTACTTAATTGAGCAGGGTTGTTTCAGAAGAAAGAGCACAATTTTTTTCTAAGAATAAGTGAAATGAAGTGAATTTAAAAATAACATTTTTTCTCTTACTAAAAAAATCATCCCCACCTCAATTGCTCAACAAAAACAAAAAAAAAAAAAACTCCAAAACCAAAATAAACAAAATGACTCAGAGAAGATGACTAGGTAAAAGAATCGCCTGAAAGTATTGGAAAATTTTAATTAATAATAAAAATAATAAGGTTTTTACCTCTGAGACCGATTCCTCGTCGGATTCTGACAAATCGGTGACTCTTGCTGGAGGGAATCCTTCAGTTGGTGGAGGAAATACTTCAGTGTCTGTATCCGAGTTATCACTAGTGATTATATTAATATTCTGCAATGCGGTTGATATTGCATTAACAATTCCAACAGATGGTGATGATAATGAAGAATTCGATGATATTGAAGATGATCCTGAACATGATGAATTTTGAGGCTGAACTGATGAGGTTGTCGTTTGTTGTTGAGTGACTACAGTCGTAGTAATTGTAGCTGAGGATGGTGCTGCTACACCAGCTGGAACTGGTGCTAATGGTGATGATGATACATTGCAATCTACTCCACTAGTTTTTGTTGGGGTTGCTGCATTCTCGACATCGTCGCCACCAACACCAATACTTACGCAACCTCCGCAAATGTCTGTTGAGGTTTGTTGGTGTTGCTGTTTCGGTAGAGGTGGTGGTGGCGGTTGATGGTGTTGCAGTTGATGCTGCTGTTGTTGTTGTTGGTCAGGATGGTGGTGTTTTTGATGTCGATTAATTGTCGACTTCTTACTACTCAATACTAAATTATTGTTAGATTTCGTTGAAGAAAGAATCGACATTGAAGAAGCAGGTGATGTTGTTGAATTTGAAGATGATGGTACAGTTGGAGAGCATGCAGTCGTGCAAGGATCATTTCCAGCAGCAGCAACGGCAGCCATTATGGTTAGAGAAGAAGAAGAAGACGACGATGTAATCGCAGTCGTCGCCGTCGCCAATTTGTAGTTGGACACATTTTTGCCATTTGCACCACCACTTTTATTTGTATTACTACTACATATACCGCCACCAACCATACTTACACTACTACTACTATTATTACCATTGCCACTATTTAAACTGCCCACTGTTCCTGGCAGTGTAGCTGTAATGCAGGTTGTAGTTGCCGTTGCGGGTATAATAGTCGTGTTAGTGTTAATAATACTACTACTAACGCAACTATCACTATTTTTTTGATTTTTCAAATAATTTTTGTTGAAATTTTTATTGTTTTGTTGATTATTATTGTTGCTATTACTGTTAATAGCAGTTGAAGTCGAAGTGCTGCTGCTACTACTTGCAGCACTGGCAGCTACGACTGAATTTTTGCACGACTTTTTCGTCATTCTTTCGATAGTGTTGTTGTTCTTCTTTTTCGATAACAACGACGAGGATGACGATGGGTGCGATTTTTTGTTCGACTTTGTCGTCACCGTTCTTGGCGCAGTTAATGCCGTTGTTGTTGTTGTTGCTGCTGGCGGTGGTATTATTGTTGATGGTGTTGGTGAATTGTCGCCAATTATAGGGATGGATGTATTAGTTGTTGTTGAATTACCACCACTACACACATTTAAATCGGTTTTTTTATCAGATTCATTATTCATTTTTTTTCTCTTTTTCTCCTTTTCTCTGCTTTTTTTTCTATAATTCTATTTCACTTTTTTTCACTTTATTTTTTTATAAGAAATTTTAATTCTTTTTTTAGTTCAATTAATTAAAGAAAAAAACAAAAATCTAATTATCAATATTTTACTATATTCAATTGAGAAACGTCTATATACATATAAAAAAGAAAACCACAATTTTTTTTTCTTAAAACAAGAAATAAATGGGAATACGTTGTTATCCAATATCTTCCCCTTTATTTCTCATTTATCGCGGATATAAATGTAAAAAATCTATCAAAATATGTGTTTGTGAAAGAAAATAATATTAAATTCCGACGGTCATTTTTTCTTCTTAAATCTTCTCTCATTATTCCTTTTCTTTTTAACTTTTTTTTTCTAATGAACAGAGTAGCTCGTCAGCGACGACGAGGAGGAGCACTTCTTTTTTTACAACACATTCACACAAACTTATGTAGACAGCTTACGAGAGAAGAATGATAGAAGAAAAATGTAAGGGAAAAATTTCAATTTTTCAATTTCAATTTTAGAATATTTGCGAATGGCGTATCGAATTAAAAATACGATCAACGAATTTAGAAATGTTTTGTTAATATTTTTTTTGTATTTCTATTTAATTACCGATTAAATTAAACCGTAATATTTATTGAAATTTATTACAGCGACTTCGTGTCCGTCATTTTTTACTCGAGTCAGGTTCGCCATCATGTATTTTTCCCGGATGCATAATGGTCGAATGCAGCATCACTATACGGTTATTAGATGAAACAACTGCTAGCAAATTCTAGTAAATTATCGTTGTTTTCCACCTAGCGTTAAATAGATGAAGTCAATAAAGGGTGATAATATCAAGGCCATAAATCTGTAATAATTTTTTGTCATAAAAAAAGTGACATATGAATGTAATTTAACCAAATAATTCCGCCTCTTCCATTACTGCCGAATAACAATACGGACTGATAGATCCTGTAAGTATATAGGCTGGTTCACCAATACCACTAGCTGTCGCACCATTTTATAACCGAAGTGTTCCTTTTCCTAAAAAAATTAAGTAACCGTTTGTTATTTGTTTATTTGAATGTTCTTATGTAATTATAATAATGTCAGCAGATTCTTATACATTGAAAATTATTTTCTGGAAATAAGATTGCCCAAAATTTTAAACATTTTAGGCTCTACTCTAAGAAACCTCACAAGAAAACTCACCACAGGAAGTTGAATTTGTTGTTGTGAGGCCAGATAGCTCATTTGTCAGAACAATAACAGATTTCAAAACAAACCAAAATTGTTGTCATTAACAAATATAAATAATAACAATGAAATATATTGGTAAGCAATTGTTGAAATGTTAAACATTGATATTCATATATTATAACTATTATTGCGTATATTCAAGCATTGACAAACAAATAAACGATCGTCGCGAGAGCAGCTTGAGTTCTTCATAAGGCGTTTTTCTTTTTTCGTTCAGAGCAGAGCACTGAACAGAGTTCGAACACATAAATTATGCACTGACCTTGTTCCACGCAGAGCGAGCTCTGAATACTGATATGTTTTTTAAGTACACTTGAACCCAACAAATCAGAACACATTTTCATTTTAATCATAAAAAGCATCATAGCACAAACCCTTTTTTGTAAACTGATACACATCCAGATACAGAAAATCAACTAGCGATCACATTCTTTCGTCAACTTATGTATTTATTATATTTTTCTTCTTATTTTCCTTCTTGACACACGTGGCATTTGGTGCGTTCAGCTACTCACATGCTCAGTCAATTATCTTCGAGCACGTCGAGTGGGATCTACACATGTTTAGAACGAAAAACGAAACACACATTTGGAGCTCTGCATGCTCTGAATTAAAAAGAAACACAAACAAATTTTTTGACAACTCAGACTCTGCTCTGAACTAAAAAAGAAAAACGCCTATAGACTTTGGAAGAAGGAACCCTGAACTGCTGGAATACAAAAATGACCCCACACATTTTTGATAAGAGCAATGGGCGAAAACAAAATAGCTGAAAGAAACTATTTTGAAGATGTAATCGACTTTACAAAATAAAAAAATGAAACGTAACAATAAAATGTGCTCATGCGGCTTGAGGTCCTGGATAATGTCTCAACACATAGTTTTTGGAAACTGAAAAAATGTAATAAAAGTTGTATCTTAAAATGGAAAACGGATCGTTCGTACCCCTAACTCCCTTCAAAACTCAATTAAAATTGCAAACTTGAACAGTAATTTATTTAAAAAAATCAATTTATACAGTTTTATTAATGCTTGTAAATTCTTATTTTCATTTCTAGATGAATCTTGTTCCAAAAGATGTATTGACAGATATGTCAAGTAGGTGAGTTGTGATGTGCCAAGAAGCAGATCATTATTTTAAAGATTTTATGAGGCTCACAAGTTGTAAGGTTTTTACCAGAATACCACACAAAAACGAGTTCACCTCAAATTATGAAGTTATTGTGTGAATTGTGATTATTCAGTGAGGTTGCCAGAATAATGCTATAAAACAGTTTTAAAATGGAGCTTTAACATGGGTTTTAAGATGAAAGTCGATATTTTGATAATTTAAAAAAAAAATTAAAATCGATGTTATAACTTTTAGACGAACTGAGCAGCTGGCCAAGGTTCTAAAGAAGACTTTTTGGGCGTGTCTGAAATAAACCTTCAAATTCAACAAATCGGGGGATTTCGACTTCTAGAGGTGCAGCAGCACTCAGCAGCAGTAATACACATTTTCCATTAACATGAATTGTTGAGATATAAAAAGCGCAGAGAACAAAGAGAAAGTTAAAAGTCATTTTATTTCTTAATTAATAATATCTAAGTATTTTGTTTAAATGAAGATTCTTTATTAAATATTAATTAAGGAGACATACTTGACTAATTTTTGTAATTTTTTCAATTTCTTTCTTTTAAAAAATCTGATGGTAAGCTTAATCAAGACATTTGCCTAGAGATATGTTTTTAATTACATATATCAATTTCTTATTGTGAAATAAAATTCTTATCCATCGTATTGGTATTTCTTCGAGTGACTAATTCGAATAGATGAACTTCAAATTTGCGTTTTTTGAAGTCTTTAGTTTTATAGGATGAAAGCACGCATAAAACTTTGTATTTTGTTTACAGTGCGACTTGAGTTCCTGGATAATTATTCCCAGTACAGTTTTTGGAAACCGAGAAAAATTAATTAAAGTTGTATCTTCAATGCAAAGGGATGTTTATCATTTTCTTTAATTATTTTAGAATTCTCTTGGGCTGCAATCTAAAGAGTAATTTATTAAAAAATCAATTTATACAGTTTTATTAATGTGTGTAAAGTCATACTTTTCATTTCTAAATGAAACTTCTTCCAAAAGATAATTCAAAATCAAATTCAATTCTATGTTTTTTCTTATTTCGCATTTTACTTGCGCTATAGGTACTATAGGGCAAGTTTTGCATTTGGAAAAAAAATCGAACTCGCGATTGTAATCACAGTTGATATCACGATGTCAAACAGACGGATTGTGGGTGCCGCAATTCCGTATGTCTGTCTGTCTGAAGACCGATCTACAGCCTAAGCGGCTTAACCGATTTTGTTCAAACTTGGTGCTTAGGCGTTTTGGGTGATTGTCTAAAATAGATATTTGAATCGCTATTTTAGCCCAAAAATAACGGTACTTCACACAAATTTTTCAACCATCATAATTATACTAAAATTATCTCGATAAAAATTGGTGTGTGTACTACTTTGGCTATGGTCTACATTTTGGTCAAAAAATTAATTTTTTGCCATACAACCATTTCATTGATTTTCGACTTTTTCATAAACGGCTCAACGGATTTAGATCAAAAATTTTATACAGGAGCTCCTTCGAATACTAAATAATACTGCATTTCAAAATTTTCGAAATATAGTTTTTTGGATTTAAAAAAAAAATATTTTTTTTTGAAAATTCGATATTTCGAAAACGGGTGGACGATTTTTTCTGAAATTTTGTTTTTAAATTTATATTATTAAATATTTAAAATGTAAAATGTGGAAAACGACTTTAAAAATACATTTAGCCGTTTCTATTAAGAATCTTTTGCATATAATAAGATCGAACATACTAGCAAGTCCGTGCAATCTAGTCGTGCATTTTATTTTTATTATTTTGGATGGAAGATATGACAAGTACGTGAGTTGTGATGTGCCAAAAAGCAGATCATGATTTTGATATATATGCCGGTATACAAATAGTAATAATGTGTCCCATCTAAGATATATATATTGTAAATATATCTTAGAAAGTGTTTTATAACGAACAATCAACGACGAGTACAAACAAAATTATGCGAAAAGTAAATTTAAATGAGATTTATTTGAGATGTTACCATGAGAGTGACCAACATCCAAGTGAACGAGTTATACAAACATTTTATATGATAAGCTTTAAAGAACAAGAGAATATAAGAGAGCATATAGATCATAAACAAATAACTTAAAGACCCGAAACCTCTGCTTTCATTTGACATTTGCCTACACGCACACAAATAACTTTTCTGTTCCTCTTCCAATAGACACATTGATAAAAACGCATACAAGAATCTTTTTTGTTCCTCTTCCTATAGACATCACATCCCTAGTAATTTGTTTTTGTTTTGTTCTTCGATTTCACATCTATTCATGGATAGTATTGCTTGACGCTTGTGCAATATCAAAAAATGGAAAAGAAAGTCAAATTCAGATTTTGTAGTTACTCTGTTTTTAAACGATTGGTTACATTATTATTTGTGACATTTTGATGCGAATTGTAAATAACAATATAATGATTAATAAAAACAAGAAATTTTCAAAATTCTTTTTAGTTTTCTTCATAAATACAAAATATAGTAAAAGTTAATCTTTATGTTTTAGAGTCTTTTATGCTTCTTCTCTCAATTGTATACGACGAATAAATTCTCGAATTTTCTCCCTTCTTCTATTCAACGTTTGTTCAATTCAAATCTTGGTTTTCAGCACCAGCTGAATAATTGCTGTATTCAGCAGGGTCTATGTCTAGTGGCATCGTTGCCAACAGATAGAGTTTAAAAAGTACAAATACAACAATGTAAGCAAATGGTTTTTGGGTGGTGAAACGTACGAAGGTTTCCGATCTTAGTATGGCTTAATTGTGATATAGATAAAAGCATGAACATACGATTTACTTTAAATAACAGCTAGGTATGCCCTTGAACTTGAATTCAACTAATTTGTACATAAATCAGCATATCTGACAGAGAACGAGCAGCTCCACGCAAATTTGCCCCGGAGTAGGAATACACATTTGAAAGGCAGCCAAAAATGCTTCGGTCGTTAAGTCACTGACGAGTTCCAGGTGTATTGCTTTTGACACTAGGCACATAAACAGCGATATTATAGCACTTCGAAAATGTTGATTTGCGACCCGATTTAGTTTTTAGCGTAAATGGACCGGTGTGATCACAACCATAATGCGCAACGGTCTTCTGCTGAGGATTCGTTGTGGAGGCAGGTTCCCGATTTGCTGGATTATTGTTGCCTTCCGTTGTCGAAAACAGTCAATGCAATCATGTGTTATTTTTCGAAGAAGATTGCAACAACCGATTACCCAATATTATTGCCTAATTAACGCGAATAGATTCGATACACCCGGGTGCAGAAATCGAATATGTGCATCAGTAAGAATGAGCCTTGTAACCATATGTTTCTTTGGCAAGATTATCGGATGTTTTGCATTAAACGAAATGTCCGCATGTTCGATTCTGCCACCAACGCGAAGGATATTTTGATCATTTAAAAATGGAGATTGTACGATCTTGTCGTACTTTGTCGACCAAAGTGTTTCACTCTGACGACAAGAGATAGTTCAGGCGAAACACCAGAATATTTCCAAATAGACTTTATCGTATACAATTTTTAATTTAAAATTATTGCCTCTTACCGCGGGTGGGGGAAAGCAATAATATAAATTATCTCGAAGACCAATCAGTAAGCCAAAACGTTGACAACTATTTTATTCCTTACAATACTATTTATACTTAAAATATGCTTAATTGATAAAATAATTATTTTCAAGTCACCAATTTACATTTCGCCAGACAGGCTTACCTGTAATTTAATAACTGCAAGGTGTTCGTATACATTTAGCTGACGAATGCATTTAGTTATGGGAATAATTTGGTGACTTGAAACCAAAAGTAACCTATATATGAAAAGCAAAGTAATACCAGTGAAACTGTTTAAAATAAAATAAAACATACAGTGAAGCTGTACGTTGGTTACTTGTTGTGAATTTATACATGATATTATATGTACATATAAAAAATATACAATGCAGCTATGAATTTATACAGAAATAAATCTATAATTTTACAATTTTTACCAAAGGATTCATTTTTCTTATAAATATATGGTCGCTGAAATACCGATCTTGTAACCATCATATGATGCGCTTTTTAGCTTCGAAGATCTCACTTGGGGCAAAAAAGGTCGAAGAGCGTTTCTTTTACGGCAGCGATCAATAACACGGTTGATTTGAGCAACAGTTCTTATAGGAATATACAACCATGAAATTCGACTCCACAAGTTTTCGAAAGTATGTTGTTCTGAGATTGTTACATATGATGCTGGTAGGTGCTTTTTCTCTTCAACAGTACAGTGCGCATCACCCTCTACATCGGTTATGATTGGCCAGTGTTCGGAACCCTTGCGTAGCCAATGGGGGACTGTCCACCAAAGAGGGTGTTCAGTAAGCTTCGATGGTAGGATTCCAGGCGATGCACAATCGGCTGGGCTACACTCTGACCTGACATGGAACCATCTGTTTCTTGGAATCGTGTTAAGTATTTCTGATGTGCGATTTCCCACAAATACATTCCAACGACGCGAAGGAGATGACAACCAAGGCAAGACGACTTTCGAATCACACCAGGGAAAAGTTAATAGTCAAGGCAGATTGAACAGACGAGCAACCTAGCGAGAAGAAGAGCTCCACATAGCTCCAAACTGGGAATGTTTAGTTGTTTTAAAGGAGCAAGTCGAGATTTCGAAGCTATATGATATTGGTATCATAAGTTCCATCAGGAACTTAGTCGCAATTGTACCTGTAATTTCGTCATCCCAATCTAATTGTTTATACCACAGTTCCTCAAAGAGGATTTTTAACAAAATGACCGTAGGAGCTAGAAAGCCAAGCGGATCGAAGATTCGTGCAATATCGCGAAGTATCTGACGTTTCGTAATAGGTTCATTTGGGATGTAATTTAAGCTAAACCTAAATAAATAATTCTTAGAATTCCAATAAGGGCCGAGTAATTTGAACCACGTATCTGCGGCAACTGGAAATTCTTCTTTATAATCTTTAGCGAGTTGTTCCAAGACCTGAACCCACAAAAATAGAGCATACGACGTTCCGTAGGTTACTGTCCGTAAAAGAAAATGTTATAGCAGTGCCGAGGGAGACTTTCACCAAACAATACGTTGGAAATCCGAATCCTTATCCGATACCCAAATTTGGAGGCACATTTTCACGATGTCCGCGGTAAAAACAAATTGGTGACGACGAAAGCGCAAACAGACCGCAAAAAGGTTTCTTTGAATAGGCGGACCCATCAGAAAATCATTCAGAGACCGACCATTTGAATTCTTGAAAGAAGTATTAAGCCGACACGCAGTTTAGTCGTTGTGCTGTCCGGCTTTAACACATATAGCGTGATGAGGCAGGTAAGAAACGTTAGCGTTATGAATTTCAGCGTTATTTTGATCATATGACCTAAAGCCAAATATTTGTCAAGAAACGAAGAATAATAAAAAGTTTTTGTTGTTGGAAAACTTCTTTTCCATTGATTTAAGTCGCGAAAACCCCCCGTTGAATGAGTCTGCGAAATTCGGAGGCGATTTAAGAGGATGATCAATGAAAAAAGTGTTCTTAAATTTCCTGATCGGAACATTCTAATATACACCATGTATATTTTGCACCTTGCCGAAGCAGTTGGAAGTAAAGTTTTATGAACATAATTTGCGATGTTAAACGAATGGTTATTTAAAACAAATGCGCATTTGAAGTCGGAGACGTGTTTAAAGTGGTTTGAGGAATGAACTCTCGAGTTGGGATTTCATTGAACGAATTGCTAACCGATGTTACGGTTACGGTTCTTACGGCTTACGTAAGCCGAATCGTCGTGTACAAAACTATGGTGGCGTTATTTGCACAGCGAACATCGAAATTTGGACTGGCAGCGACTTGACGAATGACCTATGCGCAAGCAGTTAAGACAAACCTTGTTGGACTTAACGAAATCCCTTCGAAAATTAACTTTCATTTGAAGAAAATCTGGGCACTGAGGAACCCCATGAGAACCAATGCATTTCACGCATGAAGACGTAGTTGTATGCTACTCTTCACTCCGGAGCTTCACGACTTATGGTTTTCACGGGAGCTAGTGTGAGCACCTTCCAATGCATCACAACGATGTACTAAAAATTCTAAAAACTCGTTAACAGAAGGGATCCAAAGATCTCTGTCAAGTGAATTTATTTATGTAAGACCTCTTAATATTTCATCCGCACCGTTGGAAATTTTGCGCAAATGGTTGACACTCGAAATGTTTGTTGATGGTAATTCCATGAAAGTTTTTATATACCCATTTAAAATGTAGCGAGGGCGATTAATTCGCTTCACCAACCTGTCCCATGCTACCTCGTATGTGGAATTGGTAAGCGGCAGATGATTGAGAAGACCTAACGCAGTGCTATGAAGACTAGACCTCAGGAAGAGAAATCGGAGATGAGTTTGTTTTATCGTGAACGGCGGATTTAAACATATCCCTGAAGGATGGCTATTCATGATATTCCCCTGAAAAAGCCTCTATATGGATTTTAGAAGAAAGAAATCCGATTAAGCTTGCGACGATTGCGATTTTCCTATTGAGTCAAGTAGAATCTTCTGATGATCTGTTATTTGCCAAAGACGTCTTTGCTCTTTTACAGTTTTTCCTTTCTCTAATTGCCGAAAAAAGATGCAGTCAGAGCACCAACAAATATTTGTTCTCGAAGTCATCATATTCTGGAGCAGGATCTACGTAGCTTTTGTCCCCCTCAAACTCGTACATACACTTTTGAGAAGCATTAAATTCGTCCCATAAACCTGTTGCAAATTAAACTACCAATAATTAAAAAAAAAAAAAACTGAAATCTAATTGATTTTACTAATATAGTTGAATTGGAGACGAAATTCAAGATGAAATTCTAGAGCAAAGGCAGGCAAATAATGGCGAACACGTGAGCGAAAATCCTGGTAGCGACAAATCACGTGGAAATGCAATTTTGCTTAAAAGGAAAATGGCAGTTACAATCCAGAAATGAGGCACAAACGAAATTGGATTTGCAACAGCAGAACAAATTATGAAAATAGCGACCCGAAAATTGATAGCGAAATTCAACAACAGTGACGCACTTTATCCTAGTGCATAGAATCTTTCGCTCCTTAATTTAATTATGTAAAATTGACTGTAGCACGAATTATGATAAATTCATAAACGAAAAAACAAAAAATTCGGCTCGAAGGACCAAAAAATGTTTTATAACGAACGAAAAAATATGTTTTCCGAAAACACCTTTCAAATTTGAAAATCATGTAACAATGAACGACGAATACAAAAAAATTATGCGAAAAGTAAAGTAAATTTAAATGATTTATTTGAGATGTTATCATGAGAGTGATCACAATCCAAGTGAACGAGTTATACAAACATTTTGCATGATAAGCTTTAAAGAACAAGAGAATATAAGAGAGCATATAGATAACAGCATGAACATACGGGTATGTCCTTGAAGTTGAATTCAAGTAATGTATATCTACATACATAAGCAAAAATAAAAGTCCGCCAAACTAAATTTTTATTTTCAAACCAAGATCTATCTCAATAAACACATCAAAATATTATTTTTCTTATTCCATTCTGACAAAGATTCAAAAATGAACTAACTAACAACAAAAATACCTCTTGAATGTTGATCGATGAATGATTTGCATACAAATCATCGATCAAGAATGCTGCCTGACAGGCAATATCAAAAAATTTTGTGAGCAGTCCTACATGCGTGGCATGCCATCATGCAAGTGTACACATTATCAATCGTGAGCAAAACTGTCACACAGGTTCAATAATGTGTAACCCACTTAAGACTTTTGGTGGCCTCTAGCTTTCTCTTATCTATGCACGTTATATCCAACTGTACCATTGAGATTAACTTGAGGGCAAGTTTTGCATTTGGAACAAAATCGAGCTCGGGATTCTTAATCAAACTGAAATAGATTTTGAATCGTTTTTTACCCACAAAATAACGGTACTTAGCCGTACAATTGTTTCTCCCATCTTAAATATCTCAAGAACGGCTGTAACCATTTTGATAAAAAATCTGTGTAGGTACTATTACCTATAACTATAGGCATATTCAACATTATGGTATACGAATTTGTTTATATATTTAGTTATTAACTGTATTTGCCATACAACCATTTTTTGATTTTCAAATTTCTCATTACTTCTCCACGGATTTCGATAAAAAATTTTATATTGGAGGTCCTTCAAATTCTAAATAATACTGCATTCCAAAATATTCATAAAAGAGTTACGGGGCCAGTCTGTCTGGCTTCCCTTTCTCTCACGCATACGAGACGCACATGCTTTTTTTCTGTGTAGGTAGAAATTATAAACCTATAGCTCTTTGTCAATTACAAAACTAAATACAGTCGAACTTCGATAGTCGAACTTCGATAACTCGAATATTTGATAACTCGAATAAAACTGTTTGGCAATAGCGTGAAAGTTTACATGTAATTTTTGTTTGATAACTCGAACTTCTATAACTCGAATGTCTGGTTAACTCGAATGTCTCGATAACTCGAAGATATTATTTGGCGTCACCTTCGATAAGTCGAATTTTTTAGGGGAATTATTAAGTTCTGTGGATTTTTACAAGTTCATTTCATAATGCATTGCGATTTTGGCACTGTGCTTGTATGTTCTATGACCTTGTATACATATGTGTGTGTTAAAAATTGTGATTCCGTTAAGTGTGAATAAAATCTGTCATGTTCCGGCGTTAGAACACACATTATTAGGTTGATATACTTTTGTATTATAATACGAATTCAAAGTCTTATTTCAAAAATTAAAAACAAGATTAAATACAAATTTTTAGAAGCTGACGTAGACATTAACAGTGCAGTGTGAAGTTTTTATTAAAAGTAAAGCTAACGTTGTTATGTCGTTAAACGAACATTAAAAACATCGTTTGAAGATAAATTTAAATTAATAAAAGAGGTGGATAGGGGGTCAATAAAGAAGGATGTCGCTATTAAATATAGCATTCCGGCAAATCCATTCGTCAGTCAAGAATATTTTAAATAACAACAACTGTATTTTTCTTATTCGCAAATAAATATTAGGTAATTTATATTTATTTTCTGTTTTACTTGATAACTCGAAATCTTGACAACTCAAATTATTTTTTTTGGCAAGTGAAGGTTCGAGTTATCGAAGTTCGACTATACCTTAATGATTTTTTCGAATGATTATTGTTGAACGAAACGTTAGACCATGGTTTTAGTTTAGTTTTCGGGCGAAGATTTGTTTAATGTTCTTTCAAATAAAATTGAATAATTTTGATCTTTAGAAAACGGTTTTAAAATTGAAATGGTGGAAAATGGGACTTTAGTTTATTGTGGCCCGTTTATTGGTGTTTTAAACCTAAAACTGATAAGAGCAACCGATACCTAATTCTAAAATTTTACGAACTTATAAACCTTAAAAATATTTGGGCTATCTGGACAATACAAAAATAGGAAATAATTTTTGTACTGGTTGTTTCTCGCATTACATTGTAGATTCGATTGTTTTAGTTTTTGTGTACATCAAGAAACTTCCATTAAAAAGTATCTATATTTTACTATATGAATTATTAAATAAGCATTTCGTTGGCTTTCAAGATAATAATAATATTAAATATAATATACCTGTAAAATTCAACCTGAACGAACGTTGCACTAGTAGTTATGCGGGATATACACTGGTCAAATGCATGACATGCACGTCTAAGTGTATTAGTAAATTCAGATTGAAGTTGTATATACACACTTCAAGCATGAGGCTTCAATCTTTTATTTTTACATCCACAGTGTGTTGCGACGTTCTTCTATATAAAATAGACTCTTTTAATTTTGTCCGAGTAATTTGCTTTTGTCCATTTCATCATACAATTTTTATTTCCCATTTTAATATTTAAATCGTTAAATTCCAATATAATTTTTTTTCCACTTTTTTTTTTACTTCTCCGCTTCCTATTTTCTTATTGCTTCAACGTAGTATACGCAAATGAGCCAAATAATGCATAATCAATCATCAATCTTGCATATACACTATTTCAATGCAGTACGCTTGATTGAAGGAAAATCAAAAAGATTTGATTTTACTTCAATCATACACCCAATCTATACGTGTGAATTTTTCACTAATACACTTGCACGTGCATGTCATGCATTTAAACAGTGTATATCTGGCTTTAGACAGAATAGAAAGGTTACGAGAGATTTTTGATTTCGGAACTAAAAAAAATAAGTGTCATAAAATAAGTCAAATTTTATTAAAACATAAGGTGCTATTGGGGGAAAAATTGGATTCGCCTCACCTTACTTTGTCTTTGACTAATAAATTTCACAAGCATACGTTTCAAACACACCGATGTGGTTTTTCCATTGCTACAAGAATTCAATTTTTTTTTTCGATAAAAATCTTTCAAAACACGAATTATGAGTTAAATTCTTACAATCGGCAAACATTTTTTTTTTGATTCTGAATCAATATCTCAGATCCATATTTTTCTGTTATTCTAGCCCACTTATTACTAACATCTCTAATCCTCACCCCATTTAAGATTGACAACTATATATTAAATGACAAGAAAATTTCGCAATTACCATAACAAAAAAAACTATTCTAATGGCGTTCCATTCGCCACGAACTTATTTACCAATGGAAAGCTTCATAATTTTTAGTATTAAAGCGAGTATTCATCTACACTATTGTGAACTAATATACCATCAAGCTATTAAGATCCGTCCAATAGTCATGGAAATATATATACTTGGTCTACTTAAAAATCATGCCAAGGTTCACGAAAAAAAAAACAGCTTATCCTCACCCAAAAAAACAGTTATTTGACACAATAAGAGCGGTAGGAAATTTTATAATTTATGTGTTGAATAAATCAAAGTGATTTTGTTGTTTAAAGACTTGCAAAAATGTTAAATCCAAAAAATATTTATTTATTTATTCTACTTCTTCTAATTGTCCAATCCGATGGAGACCTATACAAAAGAAAAGAAAAAGATGTTGCACAAAAAGATTTGAAAAGTTTGGAAAACCCATTTCAAATGGCAAAATTAAATGTTGCTTGGGTGAGAGCCCAAAAGGTACGTAAAATCATTAAAAAAAATTGCTCATTTCAGCTATAAAATGTGTAATGACCAACAAATAATTTTATTTCAGACTTTAAACGATTCTGCGCTTAAGTCATTTTATCGGGAGATGAAAACTCAAGATAAAGAGTTAGTTGAATGGAAGCTTTCAGAACATATGCATGCAGCAAGCAGAGAAGGACTCAGACAAGCTCAACTTATGTATGAGCTGATCATGCTCATGGACAAATACGACCTATTGAACTACATGGAAGGGACAAAAAATGAAGTTCCCGTTAAGAGATCAAAACGACCAGAGAAGGTATGATAAAATGATAGTTCTGTTTAATAATAATATAAAACCACATGCTAAAATTATGTATATAAGTAAAAAAACAACAAAAATTAACAGTTAACAATATTAAATATAACACCGTACAAATTAGCCTATTTAATGCAATTAAATATAAGCAGTTGTTTTTTTATTTATTGCACACAAAAGGGCTACCTTTAAGATAATGAAAAATATCAGTACAATAGGTAAGGCTTCAAAAGGAGAAACCGATTCACAGATGTTCATTTCATTTTTTTCTTAAATTAGTTTATTGTCAATAAATTATTTGTTGTAACACATTTGGAAAAGAAAAAGGTTTTCGATTTAATTTAAAAATTAGTTATAGCTGTAAACATAATTTACGGTTAATATTACAAAAATATTTTCAGTGAATATCTTGTGGTACTCTTACACATATGATGAGTTTTATGTTACTATTTTACCCCTCCACATACAATCATTTAATACTTTTTTAATTAAGATTGCTAAGTAGCCTTACTATTTGTTATAAGAAAATCATAATATAATAAATAATAATATATATAAAATATAAAAAAAATCTTTCCTATCTTTCTATTCCTTCTAACTAGTGCCGTGCAATTCAGGTTGCATTTAAAAGACCTTTAGGTCTTATGCTGGCATATAGTTAACATTATTATATTTTTGTTTGCAAAAATTATTACTAAAAAAAAAAGAAATTAATTTTTTTACTTGAGCACACAGATAAAACTCACCCATTCTAAACAAGTTTGCGAAATGTATGCCTTTCTTAACGTAGAAGATTAGTGTTCAACCAATGGTCGGAATTCAAACAGATCCTACCTGTCTTAAGATCCTACATGTGATATAATTATCCACAATCATATTTATATTTTAATCGAGGAAATCGTGATTTTGAAATTATTTTGAGACTGAAATTTTGGTGAAGGTAGACCCTTTTTTGATGATTTTAATAAAAAATGAATCATTTATTCAAAAATTACATCATTTAGTTCATTTCACCACTCCATTCCCAAAATTCAGCGAGTGAAGTGAGATTGCTCGCTTTACTCGCATACTTGTTGCACTTTCCTCCCAAAAAAAGAGATTCAGCTATTTAAGTGAAATTAGTAAATTCGAATTTATTTTCGAAAACTTAAATGTCATGAAGCAACAACAAAATGTAGTACACAGTTACAATACTACTTAAATAAGCGAAAAACAAATCAAAACAAGAAAATGTTCAATAAATTAAATCCAAGAGGGGTACTTAAATAAATACATATACAATTACATCTATTTGGTTCACTAAGTACAAATGCATAAGTATAACCTGCACCTGTACATTGTTATTTATGATCTAACTAGTTCGTTGCGTTAGTAATTATTATTTCATGTAAGTGAGTATGTGTGCAAGGCTTTCCTTGAGAAAAGAAGGCATAATTAACCAAAAATGTAAATTCACCACCACATACACCACGTCACTGCGAAAATCACAGATGAGCAATACACAGAAAAAAATACAAGTTAGTACCGTTATAGAACAGATATTTTTGAATCTGTGTAGGATAAAACTGATATTTTTGCATCTGTGTGTAGTTTCACTACACCACCTTTGGTTTTGGATCTCACATCTATTCATGGATAAAATGTCAAATTTACAAATATAACAATCTAAACAAATGTGTTTTGGAGACGAAAGTCTCCCATCTTGGTATTTCTCATTTGTGGCTAAAATCTCTGACATTTCATTTCACTCAATCGCTCACTTTTACTAGTTGAATCGGTTTTCAATAAAAAGTGACTCACCTCATTCACTCAATTAGGTTTCGAATTAGCTGAATTCACTGATCTTTATAAGGTGTTTTTCTTTTAACGTTTAGAGCAGGGCATTGCACAGAGTTCGAACACATAAATTATGCACTGAGCTTGTTCCAAGCAGAGTAGCTCTGAACATTTATATGTTTTTTAAACACACTTTTTTTTTAATAGAGTTCCTGCATACCATCCTGGCTTAAGCCAAGAGTACCTAGCCTATACTTTGCCCTAGATAAATATGAGAAAAAACAAAGTAGTTAGTTAAAAAAAACTTTAAGAATAACAAAAACATAAAATTCATGAAATAGTTCACGTCTAAATGATATTATTCTTAATAAAAAGTTGCACTTTTCTTTTAAATTGGTTTATTCGGTTTTCATTCTTCAACCCACTTGGAAGATTATTAAAATAATTGATTCCATCAAAAAAAATACTACCTTGGGTATTGCTAAGCCGGCATCTCTCCGGTCGCAAGTTGTTGTTGTTTCTCAAATTGTAAGTTTGAGTCTCAGACACTTCCAGGATTCCATAAGACACATCATCAGGTAGCATTCCATTACGCATTTTAAATATAAACACCATAGCATCATAAGTCAGTTTCTGTTTAACATTCATCCAATTAAGGCAATCTAGCATAACACGAATCGGTGTGTATATGTTCAGCTTTAAGATGATTCTCATACCCTTATTCTGCAGTCTCTGTAATCTTAATTTAACATCAACGTTACAACCAAAGAGTAGAGTTGAGCAATAATTAAAATGCGGTAACAAAAGAGCATTATACAAAAAAATAGACGTCTCAAATGTCAGATGTTGATGTCACTTTCCCAAATTTAATCCTTTCAATAAAATTCGTATTGGAATTCTTTAAGACAATATTTTTTAAGTCTCCCACATTTCCAGATTGCCAGATTTATAATTTATTTGAGATATTATGTAATTGTTTTTACTAGTCCTTATTTCACTTTTGTACATGTTACGAATAGATTTATATTCTGACCAATTTTCTACCATATTGTTAAGAATCGAGTTGTTATAAGCTATAACCTTTGACCTATTTAAATTTCTTAAATGGCTACTAAGCCATGTATTATCCATTAATTGTGTTACAGTTTTCTCAATTGTTAAAACTTCAAAACACGCATTAATCTTTTCACAAAAATATTCGATAGCATATTTAAATCCTCTACAAAGAATATGTCTGAGAACCTATATGCATTTAGACAAAAAACAAAACGCTCTTTAGAATAACGAATGGTTTTATAATTTTGCTTCCTAATAATGGATTTATTTTTTATTCGCACTTCCACTCTTATAGTTTCATGGTCCGTTATTTTGTCGTCAGCATTTATCATGACTTTAACTTTAGATTCCAAATCCCTATTCACTTTGTTGTAATCTATCAAAGTTGCTGAGACTTCTGTAATTCTAGTAGGTTGGTTCACCAATTGAGCAAGACCTTGGTCAGCAAAAATTTCCAAAATTTTGTTTGAATTACGATCCTTAGTTAGTAAATCGATATTAAAATCACCGGCCATCAATATGTTGTTTTCGTTTTCCAAGGACTGATAACACCAATCAGACACAAATGTTAAGAAATCCGCTTCTGAAGCACTAGGAGATCTATACAAAGTTACCAAAGTCCACTTTTCTTTATTGAACCAGGCATACATTTTCAAAATCCAGACAGAATTTTGGAATTTTGAAATGTCTATTTACTGCCCATGCTTTCTTCCACTTTTCCTTTCATTATATTCACTGATTCAATTATCACATGATACTATAATTCCCAAAATTTGGATTTTGTTTTATCTGAATTCTGATGCTCTTTCGGTTGGATCAAAACAGCCCCTTTTTTCACTGCACTTGCATAGCATTTTTTTACTTTTTAGGCTTTCATCAATTGATTTTCTTATTTCCGATATAAATTTATTTTCACTAGGCTTTTTAATTTCTTTGTTTTTTACTTTATCGAACTTTGAACTAAGTTCTTAAAAATTTTCTTTTATTTTATTTATGTTATCTTCGATGTGTTTAAGAGAAATTAACTTTTCGCGGCACTGTTCACACAATACAACTAAAAATGGTTTGTTAACAGCTGTTTTGGCAATGTCATACTCAGCTAGGTTAATACACTTGGCATGGAATACACTCCCACACCCCCCTCTGCATGTCACCATCACTGATTCCGCCTTATTATTATTGCGGTTAGGCTTTTAGTACTCACCGCAAATGCCGCTAACACTCATGACAATATTTGATTATTCACTTGTATTTATATTATTCAATGTATTAGTTCTTATATGTATAAGCATATATGTATTCTCTTTGTTTTGTGCTTTAATTTCAATCTTCTTTAATTTTTCTTCTTCTTTTTTTACTCAAAAAAGACCATTTCCGGACTCGTTTAATTACCCGTTAATTTTTATTAAATTCAGAAATTAATTTTAATATAATTTCTAAGCCGATTTAAAATTCACTTTAATAATAAGCTTATCTTCTAGAGGATTAAAATCTCTTCAGATTAAGCTAAAAAATTCTCAATGTCAAAATACTTTTCCCTTTTTATTTTGTTGTAATATCAACAGTCATAAAACACGTCCTTCTGCTTTGAATGTCAGTTGAACCCCACAAATCAGAATACATTTTCATTTTAACCATAAAATGCAAAATAAGATGAAACTACCCTCTTGGGGTCAACCGATCAACTTCTTTTGCCAACTTAATTGAAACACACATTTGGAGCTCTGAATGCTCTGAGTTAAAAAGAAACAAACAAATATTTTGACAAATCAGACTCTGCTCTGAACTAAAAAAAAAACGCATATAATAGGTATGATCCAGACTTTTTTGGGCAGAAATTGACAGTTTATAAAATTTTAAAGAGTGGGGATGAAATTCTCTCAACGTCTTAAACATCAACACAACATTTTTTTTATATTTTTGTTTTTTTTTTAATTTACATTTTTTTTCTCTTCAAACTCATAATCTTGGATTTTAGTGGTTTTAATTAATTTAAATAAAACCTGTCGAAAACGTGTTGGATTTGCAAAATGAACTAAACAAACACACCTTGTGAAACATTCAGCGCTCAATTAATCGACACTTAAGTAGCTGACGGGTTGCTGCCAGGAAAAACGAAAAAAACAGCTGTCTGGTGTAATTTCAATTTCAATTCACAACGTATTTGTTATTGTCTGTGGTGTCAAAATAATTGAAATGTCAACGAAAATTTTTAAATGCGGGCTTTTACTCACTTATTAGGTATGTTATCTCGGATACCAAACTATCGGAGTATATCTATGGACGAATCTGATAGGTTAGCTGAAAGACCGGCGTATAGTAGGCACCGCGATATCACGGATTTCAAAATTTTTGATTCCTATAATTAGGTGAACATTTGGTGAAATTTGGTTAATCATTTTTAGAATTTGGTGAATCATGGTTTATTGGCAATTTAAGGTTAGGCGTATAGTTAGCACTCGATAAGAACAAAATAAAGGTTTTTGTATCAATCGATGGGAAATGGTTTTCTGAATTTAGTGAGACTATTTACGAATTTGGTGAAGCTATATTTTAATAAATAATTAAGAAAAACCAATTACATTGACAGTTCTATAAACAATTAACAATTAACAAACATATTTAAGCGCCGTAACGTAGCTAAATCTGTCATACACGAACACAAAACTAACCCATGTACAAGAATCTGTCCCAATTTTTGACGTTTGTTTGACGTCTTGTAGTCGCCAAAATATTTGGAATTTAGTGAATCTTAGTTACTGAGATATAAACAATTATATATAAGCGCGACACCATCTCTAATAAAAACATTTAGTTTCATGTAAAAGTGCATGTAACTTAAAAAGTAAGATTCACCAAATTTTGAAAGTTGGTGCTCGAGCTCAAACTAAGCTTAGGAGACTTCACAAGAGATTTCAGAATTTGGTGAACCTTAGCTACTGAGTTATAAGCAATTATATATAAGCGCGGCACCATTCCGAAGAAAAATGTAGTTTCGTGTAAAAGTGCCCGTTACTTAAAACAGTGAGATAAACTGAATTCTGAAAGTTTGTGCTCAGGCGAACAAACAGATCTTTTTTCTACAAAACCAAACTTCTTTCTCATGTCCCAATTATTGTCAGTTGTCACCTCTGAGTTAAGAATGATGTTTTGTATATTTTGTTTGTTTTGTATATTTATTTAATTTGGGAGGTGGTCAATCGGACTTTTGTTGCCATCATTGGTACTATGGCTATTGGTATATTGGCAGCCTGGATGAACGTCCACCAAAAGCACAGATCATGGCATGGATCGACGTGGAGACGTTGCTTTTGCTGTTTGGAATTATGATATTGGTGGCTATTTTGTCGGAAACTGGGATTTTTGACTACTTAGCTGTGGTTTGATTATAAGATCACAAATGGAAGAGTTTGGCCTCTAATTAATTGCCTTTGCCTATTTACGGCTGTTATGTCGTCGTTTCTTGAATACGATTTTCAATGTACTCATCTTGGTTTTTTTTTCGGAATTAGTTTTCACTTAGTTTTCAAACACAATTTTTATCTGGATTTGCAGTTGGTTATACATGCTTAATAACTTGTTTTCGTTTAGTTAACTTACAGAACAATGAATACTTTTTTGTCTAAAGATAAGGTTTCTATATAAAAAATTATAAATTTGAGATTCGTTCTTGATTGGTCGAGAAACTTCTGGTAGTCTGCTATCTGCCTCAAATTTTGAAAATTACTGAGAATTGATTTGTTTAATTTTGTTCAAATTGTTTAAAAAAATTCCAAATATTTTGGCGACTACAAGACGTCAAACAAACGTCAAAAATTGGGACAGAATCTTGTACATGGGTTAGTTTTGTATTCGTGTATGATAGATTTAGCTACGTTACGTTACGGCGCTTAGGTATGTTTGTTAATTGTTAATTGTTTATAGAACTGTCACTGTAATTGGTTTTTCTTAATTATATATTAAAATATAGCTTCACCAAATTCGTAAATAGTCTCACTAAATCCGGAAAACCATTTCCCATCGATTGATACAAATAAACCTTTATTTTGTTCTTATCGAGTGCTAACTATACACCTAACCTTAAATTGTTTATAACTTTTAAGCCATGATTCACCAAATTCTAAAAATGATAAACCAAATTTCACCAAATGCTCACCTAATTATAGGAATCAAAAATTTTGAAATCCGTGATATCGCGGTGCTAACTATATGCCGGTAGCTGAAAGTTCTCAAAAAATCAGAACAAAACTATACCGAATGAATTTTGAAGTCAGCTATTCTATGTATTTGTTCTCGGATATCTAGTTATTCCAATTTTTTTGGGATAACTCAAGATAGCTGATTTTTCATCAGATGTGCTTTTGCACGCATTACAACAACAGAAAGTTATTTCAGATTGCTGAGATTAACTGAGTGAACGTCCCCAATGTTCAGTGTGAACGGTTTGGGGTTTCGATTTTGTCGTGTTCTTTGGCTTCGATTTTCGCCATGTATGTATGTATGGGATACAATAAGTGAAAACAACAAAAATAAAGGTGGGAAAAATAAATCATGGCAAATAGCACATGTTGACATTTTGAACAATCAGCACGAAATGAATGTTCAACAAATATATTCGCCGTTTACTGGCTTTTCGGACGAACAAGTTGGACGAACTTTTTCGTCGTTTATGCCTACCTTAAAAGTCACTTATTAAAACTTGGACTTTTTTTCCAAATGCCTATCCTTTAATAACCTGAACGCGGTGAAACCTGGTTTTCTGTCATTCTTAATTTGTTTATTTGACAACTTTTCAAACGCCAAGTGTTCTTCGTTTGTGTTTTTTTTTTCTCAACTCAACTTCTACTTTTTACCTCAGTTATTTCACTAATTTCATTAATGCTAATAGATATGTACATATACATAAAACCTTTATTGTTTACCTACTAAAATATTACTTCAAAAAGAAAGTGTAGCTATTTGTCACGAAAGCATTAAGGTTACCCGCTCGTACCCGTGGTGTATCTCATCAAAGTTCATAAAAGTCAAAAACTATTTTATTTAAAGCGATAAAACTATGCTGTTTCCAAAAATAGTTTGCATATTAGTAACATTACTTCTGATAGCACAAACAAATGGCGATAAGAAAAAGCATAGCCAGAAGTATTCTAAAGAAGCAAATACTCAACATTTTACAACGGAAAGCTATGATCCGGATTTTAGAAATCTTCAGCGACCATTTCGAATGTCCAAACTGAATTTAGTTTGGACGAAGGCACAACAAGTACTAGTCTTAAAGTATTCCTAAACAATGTTTTAATAATTTTTTTTTGTTTATTTTCTTTTTTATTTCAGAGGCTTACTGAACCTAAACTTAAGTCTTTATACATGGAATTGAAAATCCAAGACAAAGAAGAAATCGAAGCGAAGCAGCTTAATTCGGAAGAAAAAGACAAGGAAGGCCTTAAAGCAGCCGAACTAAGAAAAAAACTTGTCGGCATCATGAGTAGCTATGATTTATTAGAACATTTCGCTGAAACGCAAGATCCTCTTAAGACTAATAAATACAAGGTAAGTTGATTGCTTCTGTTTGTGTATACACTTATACAAAATGTAACAATTTAGTAGAAAATTTTGTATCCATTGTCTTCCTATCATAAGATCATAAGTAAAAAGTTTATAGTTTCAATTATAAACGTTGGTAACTTAGATACAAATGATGCAGTGCGATTTATCGAAGTGATATGCGTATATACAGTGGGGGCCAAAGAATTCGAAATAAAAACTAGATAATAATAATTAAACATATAATTGTTGGCTCTTGATGGTCTAAGAAATTGTAGGATGCTTTTGAATAAAAGTGGAAAAAAAAGCAAGCACGTGTGCTCTGATTGATCTTAGGAACAAGAAGAAATGTATTAAGCTAGTATTAGACGGTCCTTGTAATGTGTCATTGCCGTGACACTCTGACGTCACTATGACGTAGTTGTCTGTCCTAAAAGTGTAACGTCGTGTGATCGTTATTGCCGTGACAAAAACACTGACAGGCACCGTGAAACGTCACTTTTAGGTCATTGCAATGACAAATTGCCGTGACCGTGTGATAGCCCTTTCATTGTTGATGGGACACCGTGACACGTTGCTGTCGCTGCAATGACTGTGTCCCAACCGTAACACGGCAGGAATTTCTGCCATGCAATGACGATCACACGACGTGACACTTTTAGGACAGACAACTACGTCATAGTGACGTTGGAGTGTCACGGCAATGACACATTGCAAGGACCGTCTAATTTGAAATTAATTTTTGTTTGAAAAATCCATTTTTCAAAAACTAGTCGCAGAAGTTTTTTTAAATATGAATTTTATATGTATATTAAAAATATTTTCAAAATAGCGTTTCAAATTTTTTTTCTAAAAATGTTTTCAAAATTTTATACATAAAAAATTAATTTATTAAAAAAACGCTCCAACAATTTTTGATTTTTTTTATATACGTGTTCTTATTTATCCATGAATTCAAATGGTATGTTTGTTTTTCCTCAAACTATAACGACTAAGCAATATAAAAACATTTAAGTATGTGCATTATCCATTTATTTCTACCTTATTATTATTCCATTTTTACGAATTTTTCCGTACGTCACTGAATACTAAATAAAATGTATATCCTCATACATTTATATATACATATGTGCTTTAAAAATCACATGAATCTTATGTATGCATATTGTACCTAAATTATGAAGTTGTATGTACCTACCCACCTACATCCTTCATTTTCATTATTATATGTACATGTTTACATACTTAGGTTCCATCAATATGTATATATATGTAGATACATTTTACTCTCCTTACTTACATAATTAAAATCCATAACTTAGATTTAAATATACATTTGTAGGTAGGTACCTATGTAACTATTCCTTGAATCAGAAGGTGTTTTTTTTTTATTTACTCAGCCAAGTAGAAGACTTATGGCGTTTTTATTTGGCAATCCAGAATTCTTCTCCGATCCGGGATCCCAACTGAACACTTGTGTGATTCTGACGATTCTGAATTTTAATGAGATTGCATGTGTGAAAATAATTGTGTACGTGAGAATATTCAAATTTAAAAAAATGTTAGTTGCACAATTATGATACAAAAAATGGCAACAGTCGAGTTTGACGTTCAAATATATGAATGTGTGAGTGCTTCTGGTTCTGATTCTGATTTCAAATCCAGAAGCAAAATTCTCTTCTTTTTAGAATTAGAACAGTCATTTTTTCCCAAGTGAACGCTTTCAGAAGAGTCCGGAAGGCTTCTGGATTGCCAAATAAAAACGACATTTAGCATTATATTTAATTGGACTTGTTGAATTATTGATTCAAAATAGCACTTAACGGCCTTTAGTCCACAAAATTTGCATTTCATCCCAGCAATCTCAATTGGACTCATCAGTTGGTAAGTGAGCGCCTTACCAATACGCAATTTTTGTTAAGTTCAGTTCAACTTACTTACATATTTTGACAAAAAAGCAATGTGCACTACATCCAACAAGATTAAAATTTCAATCATTAAAATTGGAAGATCAAATCATTTTACAGAAAGAGCCCATCTTTTCTAGAATGAAACTCGCTATTAAATTGTATCAGTTCTGGCTTTTATTATGACTAGTATCATAAAAAAATAATTTCTCTTTTACATTTTATACGTATAAAGTAGATTAAATTTTATTGAAATTATAGAGATTCCATGGTTCAGACGATTATTTAAACAAAGCCTTGTTTAGAGATACAAAACTTAACAAACTATGGGAAAAGGCTGAACTCTCTGGATTCTCGCCAGAGGAACTGAAAACTCTTAAAGAGGAATTCGTGCACCATCAAGATAAAGTAGACATGTACTATAGTTTGTTGGAAAACATAGGATCTGCGCCTTCGAAAGCCGACTTACACGAAAGTAATTTTTATAATATTATTTTGTTTGTGTGACTAAAATAGAATTTTGTATGGTTTTACAGATGCAATCGATGAGGAGTTACAAAGTTTAAATATCATTCCGGGTGACAACGACAATGAAATCAGAACATTATCAATGGATTCGACTCACGTCCGCAATACTGTCAAACAATTGCGTGATCGCCATCGTGGTATTAAAGATCATTATGAACGCTTGGAGCGTATGATATCAAGTGGTCCACATAGTCAAGATTTTATCGAGCCAAAAGTACAAGGTCTTTGGCGGGTTGCCATGACTAGTAATTTTTCCGATAAAGAGTTGGATTCAATTAAAACTGAGCTGCATCATTTTGAGAGCAGGCTTCTTAAATTGAGGCATTTGCATGCTGAACATGCGTTACAAAAGACCAAATACAAGGTATATAAATGAAAATTTTTGTAAAAGTTTATGCTTTGTCAAAACACTTTTTTTTCTCCAAAAATTAGAATGAAAAAAACCCGGATAAAAATGACCGCTTTGAAGAAATGGAAGAGCATATTAAAAAGCAAACCAGAAAAGTCGAAAAAATCCAAGAGAACATTGAAGGACAAATATTTAGACATGCAGAACTTTAGAATAGTATGGAATCCCAAAGTAAAAGTTGTGAACAAAACTAATTACAATAGATTATGAAATAATTCTATTGTCTTTATGTATGTAGATTAGTAATTATTAACAATATGTTTATAGGTATGTAAATAATAGTGCTTTAATTTTTCAATCGTAAAAGTCATACAAAAATATTTCTTTTATTCGCTGTGCCAAAAAAAATGAAAAGTTGTTTGGAAAAATGTCACACGAATATGATATAAAACATGGCTGGGCCACTTTTATTTTTTTTTAGATTTGGCCAGTTCGGACAAATTATTAGGTCTATTCTGTTATTCAGCCATACATTTTCTGTTATGAATGAAAATTTTCATTATAAAAGATATAATTTCTTATATTCGTGTTGTATCCAATATAATACACGTCTTTTACTCGTCACACAACTGTTTTTGTTTTGTTTACTAAAAAAACGTTGTCTTTAAGTCGAAAAAATTCTTAAAAAATTAGTGGGATTTTATAGGTATTAAGTATAATATTCTTTTTACTGGCGGTCGACAGTTTTGGTTTGAAATCGAATGTATTCATTTTGTAAATTAATCATCGCAGGTGTAAAAGGTAATGAAATGCTTATAAGAGCATAATCTGGCGATGATTAATTTACGGGTGCCTTATAAGTTTGGGTATTGGATATTATAAGCTTAACTGACTTCAGAACAGAACTTGCTGATACAATTTGCAAGCACAAAACCCACACTCAACCAGCAAGAAGTCGACCAAGTAGTAGCAACTGCAAGCTTTTCGGAAGAAACAGAAAGGAACGTTAAGTATCGGCTATCAGGAGACAATACGTTGTATTCGATCAATAAAAAATTAGACATGTACAACGTATAATATGTATGAAGCTCGGTTGTAAGCTCCTCAGTAGCTTATTTTTAAATAATAAACATTTTTCTTCGTAATAAATATTGTATATATTATAAATGAATGCTCCATGAAAAATTATACTAGTTTTTTTTTTCTAAAATACCGTTATCTACCGAGGGTTTTTAAACCATTTTTTCGTTATCTACGCATATTTTGCAATCCCGTGATATTTTTTTGGTGATAGAACGGTAACTATGGCCCCACAAAATAACCGAGTTTTATTTTTACTATGGAAAGTAGGTCTATCCCCCTCCGTTCATGCCGGAATGCCAATTTTCAAAAAAAAATTACAGCATTAAACACGGATTTTGTTCACACCAGCCAAGTTGAAGTGGGAATTAAGTGGTCATTAATGGGTACTTAAGAGCTACTTAAATATTTGATCTTTTTGCTCAATGTCTTTTCAGTTTGAATAAAACTTTAAATATAATTTCAAAAAAAAGCGTTGCCATCGTTATTCGTGGGTGGCAATGGCGGTGTGGATAAAGTGCTTGATTGCTAACTAGGACGTGTTGGGTCGATCCCCACGCTTCTTTTCTATACCTCCAATTTTAATTGGATGCCGCCCATGAGTTAAAATGAGACAGTCAATACCTGGTTCTCAAATCCACTGTGCCAAACTAGTGCCGTGCAATTCAGGTTGCATTTAAAAGACCTTAGGTCTTACAGGCATATAGTTAAATAAAAAAAATGTATGCTTTGAGTGAAGTAATTTTAACGACTGTGAAACGTAAAAACTGTGAAAAGTAACCTAAGTGACGTTGACGTTTACTCAAACTCAGGGCGAACTTAAGTGTGTACTCTGAAACTGGCCCTAAGTACTGAAGGCTTTAATTATTAGATGCCCTTATAAATTCTTTATTGAACACTGAAAAATAGATAATTTTATGTCTAGTTTATGAGAAAATTGAAAATATCAAAACTAGTTTCGATGAAGATTTATGGCATTTATATTAGGAAATCCGGAATTCTCCGATCCGGGACCTCAACTGAACACTTTTGTGTGATTCTGACGATTCTGAATTTCAATGAGATTGTATGTGTGAAAATAATTGTGTACGTGAGAATATTCAAATTCAAGAAAAAATGTTTGTTGCACAATCATGATACACAAAATGACAACTACGGTCGAGTTTGACGTTCAAGTATATGAATGTGTGAGTGCTTCTGGTTCTGATTCTGATTGCGAAAAAACAAACATTGCTTTAATTTTCAAAACACTGAAGGTAGTTTGAATTTATAATATATTGTATTTTTAATTGATTTTTGAAAAACATCGATGTTTTGATATCAATATTACATTTTCAATGTTATCATCAATGTTTTACAATATCGCTCATCCCTACACAACATTTATGTTGACATTGAATTTGCGTTTGACATTTAATATTTGAGTGTGTGCGTGCTTCTGGTTTTGATTCTGACTTCAAATCCAGAAGGAAATTTCTCTTCTGTCCAGGAGAAGAACAGTCATTTCATACCAATCGAGCAGTTTCAGAAGCATTCGGAAGACTTCGGAAGCCTTCCGGACGACCAATCGGAAAGGCCATAAGATAAATCTCACACAATTATTCGGAAAGTGAATTTTCGATTCGGTTGACACAGTGAAGCTGCCTGTATCGCTTCTACATAATAAGATAAAATGCCCTGATTAAAATCGAACCATAGCTATCCGGATATAGGTTGGTGTTGATGGTATGACCTTATTCAAAAATTGTACCGGATACGTTGGTATTCTTGTAATCCCATTTAAGAACACAGCTGATGACAAAACAGCTGCTCCTCCAAAAAAAAGCTTGTATCCTATCGGACGGGGTTTTACTCCCTCGTCTCGTTAGCGAAAATGTAACTGTGTTATATGTATGTATATAATTTAATTCTTGGTATATGCAGTAAAAAGTAACAAACATTGTTAAAACTATCTTAAGTAACAAAATAAGGGTGAACCGTGTTGAAATCATGAAACAAATATAAGGTGTCCATTTCGTCGTAATAAAATCCGAAGTAGAAGTCAATCCGTAACAGTCATGTTTCACACAATCATCACTCCATGACCACACATCATCCACGTATGAATGATGCTGTACCGTAAAGGAAGCATCCTCAGGATGCACAACGACTGCACATGTCAGTCCCTAATTGGACAGTCCCAGGATTGGCATACAACTCAAACGAGCACATCATCACACATCGTACACTAATGGACGATGCTGTGCAGTAACAAAGAATCCCTAGGATCCGCGCATTAGCCGCCCATAACCGACAACCGGAATTACCTGTTAATCAACTACTGTTCGTAACAGTTACTGTTGCGACAAGCCGAGCAACTGTAATTCGGCTAAAACGGCATCTGGCTTCCGACACAGTCTCTAATAAAACTCCACTCGCAGCAATAAAAAAAAGGCAACGAATGGCTGTTGAATGCGTTTATTATCTATACAATTAAAGTATTAAAAAAATAACAATATTTCTTTTGTGCGAATTTAATTTCCAGAACTTACATTTTTTGCTGCTGGAAATTAATTTTTCCCAAAAAAGACAAAGATAAAATGGCTTCTAGCCGGCAAATTTTACATGTCTCTCTGACGGACTGATAATATATTAAATTTAATTTACTAATGAAACAGGATATACTATGATATATAGGTACTGCCTCTTTCTATTTCGAATGGCCGCGTTCAAACAGTTGCCGGTTTCAGACGACGACATCCAGTGGCCGGGTTCAGACGACGACATCCAGTGGCCGGGTTCAGACGACGACATCCAACGTGAATATATCACAAGGTTGCATTGGTGCGATAAATTTTTATTATTTCTTCCATCTTTGTGTAAATTCATATTGCTACGACCTGTGTTTGCTTTCAATATATTGCTATAAAAGTGTTCAGGAATTTTGAACCTAAGTTAATTAATGCAAAAGAAAGGAAAATATATTATAATTAGATATATCATTTAGTTGCCTACTTCGTCAAAAACTCGAGTTGTGTTCTGCAAAGCCGAACATCGCGGCTTATATGTCTAGAAATTTGTTTAATCCTGTCGAGCTCGGTAGAGATATGTAAATACACACGTGACACATATTTTAGATACTTCATACGATAAAGTTCCTACGAACGTAAGTGGGAAGCTAGGTAGATATTTGGTCAAAGTTAAGGTTCGATTCCAAATTACTTCTTATTATCGATATGTAATTCTCATTATTTTTGTCACTTACAGGGTTACCATCCACCTTTTTTTGCATACGAGCAAAGTTTTTGTTGTGTTTATAGACACTTTTATTAAAAAATCCAAATACTAAATTGAACGGTTCTGAATAAAGCTTATTTGTAAATCGCACCATCGTGGTTGAAAACACATTATTTTTCTTTCAAGCTTTTAGCTTGATGGCTTTTTAAATTTCGTATTTTTCAGGGGAGGCTGATGGTGATATTCGTGGAAGGAAAGATGAACTGAGCTGAGCAACAAAGGTCAGTTAAGGTTACAGGGGAAATCGAACAGCAGCCTCTGCGGTTTCCATGGCAGGGTGGGCTTATGCTATCGCTGATTCCATCACAGCGCCCCCAGGCGGTGCCTTCAGTCCGTATTCTTCATTTAGATCGATCATCAATTGATTTAAATT
Organism: Philhelius pedissequus; assembly: GCA_910595825.1. Classification (NCBI taxonomy): domain Eukaryota; kingdom Metazoa; phylum Arthropoda; class Insecta; order Diptera; family Syrphidae; genus Philhelius; species Philhelius pedissequus. The sequence goes on along the minus strand of OU343161.1, from coordinate 15,740,222 downwards.
ATTCCTTTTTTTAAATTTGATTATGTTTTGTGGTAGGAGAGTTCGAGTTGCGTAGACCAAGATCCCATTCATTTCCGACGAGTTCAAGCCGAGCGAAGCTAGCATGCCCGTCCATTGCACTCGATCAAAAATATTCGAATCTCTAGATTTAAACCCCACTAACCTATTACAGTACTTATACTACTGTATGTACGTTAGGCGTGTTTTTTTCTAAGCCCCGGGGAAATTGGACAAAAAAAACGATGAGTAGGATTAACAATTTGCATGATAAATCCAACAACAACTAATCCCCGGGGTGCTTAGCTTAAACCCAGAGAATTCTCGGGGCTTAGCTATTGGAGAGGATAAAAACGGTGCTACCAAAACCATTTTCACTAAGTTATCGATAAAATGTATAGAAACTTCAAAACTGACATTTTGACATGATGAAACTAAAATTTAAAAAAAAGCGAAAAATAATTAACATAGAGGTGTGAAACGTATTTGAATTAGATGAGAAGTTTGTGCTTATCAAGCAATTTGTGCATTTCAAACAATACAAACGACGATAGTCTTTTCATAAAGAAATGTAGGTATATATGCAGTCAACCAATTATTTACGTTCAAGTCTGAATTTCAAAGAATGAAATGGAGTACAATTGCAAGTTAGGTATTCAAAACATTCACTGTCATAGTTGAGGGTATCAATACTGCAGCGACTCTGTTCTTTTTATCACTGCAATTAAATATTTTCCAAAAAAATATACCCTAAACTATTCAAAAAAGAATTCTTTCAACCTCAACACCAAATATCTTGAATTTGAAATAAATATATAAAATCAAAACCAAAAAAAGAGCATCTTACCTGTATCGGCATACAACAAAATGCATTTTCATTATTCAAATTAGCTTCTTCTTTGTTGCGTTGCATTTGGCTCACAAGTAATTGCAATCGTCCGTTGAGGCTCAACCACATGAGAAAAAATTTTTTGAACTTTTGTTCGTAAAAAATCCTTTTTTTTGTAAATCATACTTATGTCGTTTTAATTATGTTATGAGCTCATCATTCCTTGGTAAGACCATTTTTTCCTTGCCGTTACATTCATAAGAAATGAGAAACATATGCTTGTAAACGTACCAGTCTTATCCACTTAGAACATCGTTTGGGTTCAACTAAGGCTTTGTATATATAACCTATAGTAATACTATGAGGTAGCTTTTATTTACGATGGATAAGGACTCATGAGGGCGCTAGTTTCTACATTAAAATTAGCAACATTGTCAGATTTGTCGCAACATTTTGAATATACACACCATTTTAGAAAGAGCAGGGTATATTATGTACATTACCTATATTAATAAAGGAGTAAGAGAGTTAATTCAAAACTATATTTTTTTTGTCATATCAAGGACAAACAACAGATAAATTGCAAGTAAATAGAAAAATATTCAGTGCGTGTGTGTGAATTTTACGTTTAGTTTCGTTTTGTTGTTATGTTTTGTTTTGATTTATTTTTGGCAATTTTTTTTTTACATTTTTTTTAAGTTTAAGTTCAAGGTGTTTCAAGGTCTTTCGATAAGAATAAGAAAAATAACATCTTAATAATAATGAAATAGTGAAAAATGTCCAGTTGAATATGGACAGATTACATACCTACATAATTGTTTTGTGAATTTCAGTTTGTGCTGTAGGTAGTATTTTGTGTGAATTTCGCGGATAAAATTTAGATATAATTAAAACACCTACAATGAAATTCTATTTGCAAATGGAATTTTATTGATATTAAGTGTTATGAACATATTATAAAATCTGTGAAGTGTCAATAATTATATATGTACATACTTACATACCTTCTTTGGTATCTTTAATGTGGAGTGAACATGTATTTTTGTTTTTTTTCGTATAGTGCTTGTATTAAGTGTAGTGTTTTTTTAAATAATAATAAAGAAAGGTGTGTGAATTTATTGGAAGTATAGCCTGTACAATTAAAAGTCAGCTGTTCTTTTTAATAAATACATACAGCCTTTTAAATTACATCAAACAGTATCTTATAATTTGTGTAGTATCTTAAAATATAACAATTGTGATAAGGGAATAACTAACAGCTGGACTCTTGACTGCAGTGATTGTGATTTAACCTCCACACAAAGATAAATGACCAGCAGCATCGAATTAATATGGTAATATATTTTTGTTTGTATATTTGTACCTACATACCTATCTGTTTTACATTGTTTTCTCAAAAAAGAATTTTTCTGTTTTTATGTCTATACCATATTAATATGCAATTATTTTATTTGAATTTCATGTAATAAAATGTTTGCTTTCTTACGTTGTTATGGACATGGTTTGACATTTTTTTCATAAAAATTTATTTAAAACGATTTAATTTCCAAAAACGTGAATTTGATTTGCAAAAAGTTGAACTTGATTTGTAAAAACGTGAATTTAATTTGGAAAGGCTATATAAATCGACATTATATTTTTTGATTGGCTAAAAATTTTCAAAAAGTTTTTTTTTTGACAAAAGTGAAGTTTCTAATTAATGTTTTTCTTAATATGAAATTTGAAAGAAAACAAAAATTTTTGAAAAAAATATTAAACATCAAAGATAAGCTAAGTTTTGTTACAATACAAAACGATGTGACGCTAAAACTTCATTAAAAACACATTTTTTATCGACTAAAAAAAAATAAATGGATAATACCAAATGTAAATATTTTCATTTGCTTAGTTGTTAAGGTTTGAGGGAAAACAAAGATGTCATTTGAATTCCTGGATAAATAAGAATATATAAAAAAAATGTCAAAAATCGTTGAAGCGGTTTTTTTTTAAATTAACTAAAATTTAACACTTTTAGCAAGAATAATTTTAGGACAATAATTTTAATCGGCCCATCGAATAGCGATAAAGTCGAAAATATTAAAGTGTGTTAATAAAAACTAAAAGTGGTTCTATGGGAAGTACTGTTAATAAGTACGCAAAATAAAATATTCTTATATTTGAAAATGGACTGTACACAACATTTTATATAAATATTCTAGGAGCTGTTTTTAAAGTACCGTTGTTTTTTATTTTAGAAAAATAGTTTTTTTTAACTATTCAAGATAATGTCAGAAAACCATCAAATACCTACGTAGTTTCGAAAAAATCTATTGAGACGTTTTCGAAATTTTTAGTTTTCAAAAAAAAAATTATTTTTTAAAAAATTTATTTGAAAAATTTTGGTTACAATAGTGTTCAGCCTTTTTGGGAGCTTCTGCGTAAATATTTAAAAAAAAAATCAGATAAACCGTTTCCGAGAAAATCGAAAACCAAAAAAAAAATGGTTCTACTAGAGGTACCAAAAATAACAATTTTTTTCCAAAAAAAAATTATCAAAAGGTACGATTTCCCTTCAGTAATGAACTGTTTTTGTTTAATCAAAATCGTTGGAGAAGTTTTTGAGAAAAATAAGATTTTTGTTTTTGGCCAAAAAATGAATGGGAGCTACTGTTATTTGTCGTCTTAAAAAAATGAAAAAAAACGTGTAGGCTTATTACCGAAAAAATAATATGTGTACCAAGTTTGAAGCAAATCTACCGAACCGTTTAGGCTAAAGACTCGAGGACAGATAGACAGACAGGCGGAATTGGGGGACCCACTTTTTTGGTGTTCGCTATGATCGTAATGTCATGTTTGATTATTAAAAAAAACATATGTATGTATGTAACTTGCCTTAATACCTACCTACAATTGCAAGTAAAAATTATTTTAAGAAAACCGCTCCAAGATTTTTGGAAATTTGTGTACCTATGTATATAATCATACCTACCCTAGGTATCAGAATTCAAATTTAGATTAGAAATATTATTATTATTATTATATGTATTATTATTAGAAATATACCTTCCTACACAAAAATTCAAAAATGCAAAAATAGGTAGGTACATATGTATGTACCTATATGCATAACTACAAAAAAATCTGAATTAGAAAAAAATGTTTAACCAAAAATGTACGTATATTATACCTAGTAGTACATACAGTTTTATCTTATAAAAAATTATTATCTAAAATAGTTCAGAAGTTAAAGGCTTTTGAACTTTTTCTCGATTTTCTGTTGACATTTTTTTGATTCTAACCGACAACCGTTTAATAACATTACAACCATACCTACATCCCACATTTATGTAGTTATATCTACAACGTTGCTGGATTTCGCACAAAAATTCAAGATTCTAATGATATTACCTACAAAAAAATCAATGAATTCGTAAAAATCTATACACCCAAACCAAATCAACATCTACAGAAAAACATTGTATTTCCATTTTCTCGCCCTTAAGCAAAAAAATATCTTTTTCATTCATAAGGAACTACACACCCAAACCAAATCCACGTATCTACACCTACAAAAATTTATTTCTATGTTTCACATATATATTTAGGTATATGCATGCAATAAAATACCGAAAAATACCGCTTTTTTTGCCTATAATGTTCTATTTTTTGTTCACTCGCACTCTTAAACATTTTCTATATAATATTCCCATTCTCGCAATTGTCAATTATTCCACCATATATTCACATACATGTTTCCCAATCTGAAAATTTCCTCAACATTAAACACTTTTTCCGCAACTTTTAGTGTTGAGAGAAATTAGTGGATATGGACACTAGGTGGCTAACATACGTAGTCACCAGATGATATTACTATAGATTATATATACAATGACTAAGGCACAGTCAGAAACCGCATGGTGGAATAAAACAGATGATTTGAGTTCTTCCGGTGTGTCTCGGATCTGTGTTAATTTTCCAGGCCACCTATCCTTGGATTGCGTTAGAAATGAAAGTCCAACAAACCAACGACTAGACATATCGAAATCCGGCACTCTCTGCCACTTCGTAGCATCATCTGCTACATTAGCCTTTGAGGGTATATATCTCCACTGGTGGGTTTCAGTTGTCTCGAGTATTTCACTTACACTGAATCCAACATACTGCTTATATTTTCGGTTATCAGACTGAATCCAAGAAAGAACTACTTTGGAATCTGTCCAAAGATCGCTTCTGAAAACCTTATAGTATGAAATTGCTTTATGCTGTTCGCCGTACGTATTCCTAATCTTGCGGCCTCGAGTTCTAGGCTTGGTATCGATGTGATGCTAAGTGGAGCAACTCTTGTTTTTGCAGTTATTATTCTGCATTCCACCAGGCTCCCTTTAGTTATACGAACGTAAGCTACGGCAGCAAAGGCATTGATACTCGCATCTACGAAGACATGCAATTGACAAGAATCGTGTGCAGCAAACTTTATGTTTCTCAAATAGAATCTAGGATTTCTTACTTTGCTGATGTTCTTCAAATGATTCATCCACATTTTCCACTTTTCATATAAATTGTCGTCAATAGCCTCATCCCATTCAAGCTTAGATCGCCAGATTTCTTGCATTACAATTTTGATGTAGATTAACGAAATCGCAATTAAGCCTAGAGGATCAAGTATGCTCATTAGAACTCGAAGCACTTGACGTTTGGTGGGCCTTATTTCAGTTGTGAGCAACTCACTTGTAGATGCTTTTAATGAGATTGAGTAGGAGAAAGTATCTGTGGTTGTATACCACCACATACCCAAAACTTTTTCGGCTGAACCTTCTGGATTTATGTCTAGATTTCGTTTTACTTCTAGTCTCTTTTCATCGAGAGCATCGATGACGATTGAAGAATTGGAGATCCAATTTCGTATCTCAAAACCACCCTTTTGGTTTATAAACTTCATTTCTTTGGTCCGTTTTACAGCCTCCTCTTCAGTGTCAACACTATCCAGTAGGTCATCCACATAATGACTATGCAAGATGGAGTCCACTGCCTTCGGGTATTTGTCGGCGGAAAATTCACTGGCATTCTTGTTCTTCACAAACTGCGCGTCAACACCTGATTAACATGAATATCTGGTGTACTTTTTAAATCATCGCTCCAGAGGAATCGTTGTGCGTGCTGGTCTTCACCTTTCACACCTATCTGGTGAAACATTTCACAAATGACAGCACATATGGCTATTGCTCTTTCTTGGAAGCGATATAGAATGGATAACAAAGAAGCTTTGGTCAGGTCTCTTCATCGACGTTTAAAGAAACGCCGTTGACCTCGGCAGCAGCATCCCAAACTATCCTTATTTTGCCGGGCTTATTCTCGTTCGCAACAGTAAATATCGAAAGATACCACTTTCGAAGATATTGTTGTTGAATTTCGATTTCTGATAGTTTGCGGATGTACTTTTTTTCTTCATACTCTTCTAGTTGACGTTTGGGATTCTCAGACAGGTCTGCGTTTCGAGATAATTTTTTTACAAAGCAGTTGTGTCTCTTAAGAGCCATTTGAAAACTGTTCGGCAGCTTAAGGTTCTCATATTTCCACAACAGACCAGTTTCAAACCGATCACCCTTTCTCGTTGTCAAGTTTTCTAGCATTTCACAAGCCCGTTCCTCTTCTTTCGTTTTCAACCATTTCTTTGGTTCCATTACTCCCAAGCTGACCAGAGAAAAATACCTTTTCAACATATGTTGGAGAATGTCACCATTGCCCCCGCCTTTCATACACTCGCATTAATGTAAAGCAGTGAAATTAAAATTTAACTCACCCTTTTCTTTAATCTGGTCCATATGCAATCCATCCCAGTCGTGTTTTTGTTATTACAGGATCTCCTTCATTTCCTTCAATCACCTTAAGAGGAATCGCGAGCTTCAGATTATCAAGACCAATCAGCATTCGAGGAACTGCCTTCTCATACGATTCAATGGGGTACCCTCGCATGTAAGGATACTTTGTTGCCAGCTGTTTAACATCTAGAGACTGTTGGGGTAAGCTTAACGATTTCACCGTCCTAAAAACTTGAATCGAGGATTTCTTTTTGGGTTATTGCTTCCCGAAATCTCGACTGACAATACTCGGGATTCATTTTCGTTGCAATGTGTGTTCCCAGTCCATTTAAGACGCCGTGGTTGATGTTTACCTTGGAGATTCAATTCTGCCGCCAAAGTATCTTCCATCATTGTTAGCGAAGACCCTTCATCCAAGAAGGCAAAAGTTTCAATACGCTTTTTGTTATTGTGTAGAGTAACTGGAACAATTCGATATTTTATGTCCTGACCAGATCCATGTGTATTGCAGTTGAATTGTCTTCCCTCAAAGGCAGGTTGTTCTTTAAGATTTGAATTATTATGCTGCACTACTGCTGAAGTCTGTGTTGTTACAGATTCGGTTGTGTTTTTGTGCAGCAGTCGATGATGTCTGTAAACACAACCATTTACACCACATAAAATACTTACTCGGCAACGCGAGTTAAGATGTGACTTCAGGCATGTGCGGCAGAGTCGATTTTTCTTTATGGTTTCCCATTTCTCATTTGGTTCATGTTTTGGAACCGTACACATAACTCCAACCCACTACATGCTTGTTTGCACACTGTACACTGCCGCTTCGTTGATGTTATTCGCTCATCATCATTTTCTGTGTGCGCGTTGATATGAACCTTCCTTTTTCTGCGTGTTTGTGGTTTCTCAAGATCGAAAGATGTACCCGGGCTGACTCTACATATGTTGTCGATTAGCCGGTACAACCATAGGTGTTACAGACGAATATCGAGGAGACAATTTTTCTAGTGAAATATTCTCTTGCATTAAATATAATAAACTTTATTAAAGAAAATTATAATTAGGATTAAACAATGAATTTAAAAGAAACATCAAAATACCTAAACAATTAAAAAGTCTTTTCCTTCTCGACTATTCAGCTTCGTCTCCATATTATAAATAAAATAATTCCAAATTAAAATTAAATGAAACATAATTGAAGTTTAAAGCTAAGACTTAAGTAAAATACAATTAAATTGTGTAAGTTAATTTATATCAGCAACAATAGGCATTGAAATCCAATAGATTGAATGACGGTATATCTTCAATATACGCGGCCCAATTTAGCATCAACTGTGTGGGCAGTTTACTTACGAGATCATCGAAAAGCTCAGCATTCTCCAAATATGGATATAATTCACAAGCCTCCATAGTAGAAATCAAATTCTGCACCGCCAGTAACTATGATACTACGGTTTCAATCTTTTCAACGTTCATTTTAGTTTCTGCTTGGATTTTTTGTAGGAGCGTCTATAATTATCTTTGGACTGCCTTACATGATTCGTAATGTGTGCATGATATTTGTAACGTTTGATGGTAGCATCAATCTGTCACGCATTGCCTCGAGGACTCGTCCCTTTAAACATTTTTGTAGACGCATGAGGTTCTCTTCATCACTGAAATCACACATCCTTGTACTACGCTCGAAAGTACTTATAAATAGTGGCCATTCCTCGGCAGATCTCTGGAAATTGAGTGCCGATTTGCCATTTGAAACCTGTTAGGCTGTGAAAGTTCGCGAATCGGAAATTTTTGGTTGAATCGAGACGATTCTGGTTCGTTTGGATTGTTTAGTGATGATACACTTGGAAGGGGTTGTTTCGAATGTGAGAAGTGTTCTCTGCCTCCCAGATGATCATTAAATGTTGTTTGTAATGCATCTTCCAATGCATTTGTTGCATACACATTACGATGTTGTTTGATTTGCACATCTCGACCCAGCTGCACCCATATCTCAACTACTCGTTCAGAAATTCTCTCTGAGTTCATGCCACATTGACTACCTTTTAATTAAAAGTGTTTTGACCAATTCAATATGTTCAATTTTAAAATTTGAAGATTTCACTTCTTCGGCTTTTTTGGTCGTGATAATTTATTAATGAAAGATATTCATTAGTTTTCCCAACGTTTCGACTGAGTTTTCAGTTTTCAGTTTTCAGGGGCACTTTATTAACCATGAAAAAAAAATAAGAGAAACATTTGTATGCTTACATTTAGTTGTTAAGATTTTGCACTTACAATTATATGAACGAAACTATTTTATCAAATTACATATATATATATAAAATTTTTTAAAAAATAATGACAGTTTTTTAATTGAATATTTAAATTAAAGCACTTCTTCTTAGTTAGAAGTTAAGTCAACAACTGTTTAATAAAATTTTCTTTTAAAAGAGCAACCAAACTATTGATGTATGTATGTATGTATCGCAGTTATTTAGAGACTAGGGAACAGTACACCGACGAGATACACTGTGTATCCTGCTTCCTGTTCATGTTATTTTTGTTATTCAAAATGTGCAAAGTTTCTAACGTATATCGTTTCGATGTATGTTTTTCCGTTTGAAGAATTTGCACATTTTTAAAGTCTGGAGCATGATTTTTTTCTAAGCTGTGACTAGCAAGAGCTGTTTTCTGAGAACTTTTGGACTTGATATCAGATTTGTGATTTGAGATCCATTGTTTTAAAAGCTGCTTGGTAGTGCCAATGTAACATAGTTCACAATTTTCTCTTTCGTTGCCTAGGCAATTGATTTTATATATAACGTCTGTACTTTGATCCTTTTCACTTTTCTTGTTAAGTTTTGTAAACAGTGTGTTAAGTGTTTGGTTGGATTTGTAAGCAACATTGACATTTTTAGCTTTGCTAGCGATGGTTTTCTTAAAACTTTCAGCAAGTTTCGGCACGTAAACCATACTTTTGAAATAACCTGCTCCTTCATGTTTATTGCTTTGTTGGTGATTGGTTTGGTGTGTTGTGCTATTAATTCGCGAATCATATCTAGCGGATACCCATTACCAATAAGGATTTTTGCTATTTTCTCTTTGTTGGCGGGATGGAATTTCTTTTCACTAATCGTAAGGACTTTCTTAATAAGGTTGGAAGCCGTATTGACTTTAATATGTTTCGCTTGATTTGATCGAAAATTTACGATTCTTCCTGATGCTGTCTCTTTTTGATGCCAGTCAAAGGTGAGTCTGTTTCTCTCACGATTAATTTTTACGTCGAAAAATGCTATCGTTTTATTTTTTTCCTTTTCCACCGTGAATTGGATTTTGGAGTTGAATGCGTTAAGACTTTGCAAAACTTTGTCAATCTCACGATTTTCCATTACTGTAAATATGTCATCAACGTATTTGGTGATGAATTTTGGCGGATTTATTGCATTGCACGTTTCTTCTAACAAAAAATCTAAGACAAGGTCGGCGATGGTAGGTGAAAGTGGATTCCCCATTGGGATTCCATGTATTTGTTTATATATGTTGTCTTTATATTGAAAAAGGTTGTTATCTTTCAAACAGAAGTCAAACATTTCCAAGAACTTATTTAAGCTAAGGCTTGTGTGTTCACTCATAATACTCCACTTTTTCTTTATAATGTTTATCGCCACCTGCACCGGAATATTCGTGAAAAGTGACACCGCATCGAAAGAAACTAAGACTTCATGTTCCCTTAGTTCTAATTCTCTTGTCTTTTCAATAAACTCGAACGAATTTTTTACAGTGTACTTTGAGTTGCGAGTAACACCTTGTAGAATTCTACCTATGTACTTAGACAATTCATAATATGGGACTTTCATAGACGACACAATGGGTCTCAGTGGTAAATTCGGTTTGTGGATTTTTGGCAATCCATAGATGGAAGGGAGCTGTGCGGTGTAAGTTGTCATGTTTAACTTTTCTTTGTCAGTTATCAATTTGTTTGTGTGTAGGTATTTTACAAATTCATTGTTCTTATTTTGAAGAGAAGAAATACGGCTTCCAACCTTATTAATAAAGTCCTTTTGATTAGTGAAAACAAATTCCATCCCGCCAACAAAGAGAAAATAACAAAAATCCTTATTGATAATGGGTATCCGCTATATATGATTCGCGAATTAATAGCACAACACCAAACCAATCACCAACAAAGCAATAAACATGAAGGAGCAGGTTATTTCAAAAGTATGGTTTACGTGCCGAAACTTGCTGAAAGTTTTAAGAAAACCATCGCTAGCAAAGCTAAAGATGTCAATGTTGCTTACAAATCCAACCAAACACTTAACACACTGTTTACAAAACTTAACAAGAAAAGTGAAAAGGATCAAAGTACAGACGTTGTATATAAGATCAATTGCCTAGGCAACGAAAGAGAAAATTGTGAACTATGTTACATTGGCACTACCAAGCAGCTTTTAAAACAAAGGATCTCAAATCACAAATCTGATATCAAGTCCAAAAGTTCTCAGAAAACAGCTCTTGCTAGTCACAGCTTAGAAAAAAATCATGCTCCAGACTTTAAAAATGTGCAAATTCTTCAAACGGAAAAATATACATCGAAACGATATACGTTAGAAACTTTGCACATTTTGAATAACAAAAATAACATGAATAGGAAGCAGGATACACAGTGTATCTCGTCGGTGTACTGTTCCCTAGTCTCTAAATAACTGCGATACATACATACATACATCAATAGTTTTGTTGCTCTTTTAAAAGAAAATTTTATTAAACAGTTGTTGACTTAACTTCTAACTAAGAAGAAGTGCTTTAATTTAAATATTCAATTAAAAAACTGTCATTATTTTTTTAAAATTTTTATATATATATATGTAATTTGATAAAATAGTTTCGTTCATATAATTGTAAGTGTAAAATCTTAACAACTAAATGTAAGCATACAAATGTTTCTCTTATTTTTTTTTTCATGGTTAATAAAGTACCCCTGAAGAAGACTGAAAACTCAGTCGAAACGTTGGGAAAACTAATGAATATCTTTCATTAATAAATTATCACGACCAAAAAACCGAAGAAGTGAAATCTTCAAATTTTAAAATTGAACACATTGACTACCTTCTACGAGCAGGAGGCTATTTTTCTCTAAATATTCTTCATCCCGCTTCTTGGCAAGTGATCTTGCCTCTTCAAGGATCTTCATTTCTATCTCAAGACGATTTCTTTCTTGACGACGTCATTTTTGAGTGAATAGATCCTGCATCTACGTTTTGGCTTTTTTGGCAATTTGAGTAACTCCAGTTCTCCTCTTCGATGGCCGCTGTGACGTTTACACATACAAAATTGTACCACTCATTGCAATCATCGTACTGCACCATTTCATTTGTGGCCGAAAGCTTATAAATTTTGCATGATATATTGTTTATATCTATTTGTCGACCTTTAAATCGTTGGCTTCCCGTCATTTTTGGAGTGTTCGCTTCTTTCTTTTCCATTACTTATTATTGTAAGAGAAATTTGTAGAAATTGTTGTTTTAACAATAAGGTTTATTCCGAAAATTAAGAATATCTTTGTCAGTGACTTTTTTAACCTTTATTTTATACAAAGTTTAATTCAAAGCGCAATGGAAGTGCAATTAAAGTGCCTTAAAGTACATTAAATACATTAGAAGTGCACTACAAATTTCCTGCAAATATATACATACAGAGAATTTATAAATTTTTTTTTTTTTTAAACGGATGCGCGCACTAAAGGGGTTTTGACTACCCTTAAAATGAACAAGCACAGTGCGAGCGTTAGGAAAGTAGGGAAGGATGCAAGAGGAGATACCGATACACATTGGTTTTGAATTTCTGAATATCAAAATGGGAAGGGAAAATAGAGCCGGGTAAAGTATTCCACATTCGCGTTGTACGGCTAAAGAAAGAATCTCTGTACTTGACAGTACGTCCGAAGTTGGGCTCAAGGGTAAACTGATGAGCATTCCTAGAAGCGCGAGTATTACGGTTGAAAAATTTAAGGGGAGGAATGCAACTGGCTATTTCGCTGGAACAGTGTTTATAAAAATAGCGATAAAATAGTGAGATACATATAACATTTCGACGATGTTCTAGAGATGTAAATGTTTCCACTATAGTTCTATCGCCAATCATTCTTAGAGCTCTATTTTGAATTCTATCCAAAAGATTCAAATGAGTCTTGGGAGCTCCTGCCCGAATGTGCGAGTTATACTCCAGCTTTGGACGAATGAAGGCCTTTATAGATTACAGCCAGATCAGACGGGGAGAAGAATTTCTTGCACCTTCGAAGAAAGCCCAAACACTTTGCAGCGTTTTTGGCGACATTAAATATGTGTTCATTCCACAAGAGGTGGTCTGTGATGCACATGCCGAGGACTCAAAGCTGATCGGTTTCTTCAATGCAAGTGCCGCTCATGGATAGCGGCATGGGGGGTGGGTTCTGCTTTAACGACAGAAGACAGCACTGAGTTTTTGAAGCATTAAATTCTACACGGTTTTTAATTCCCCATTGGACAATGCTGTCAAGATCAGAATTTAATGAGCTTATCATACGCTGCCGTTCCAGTTGCACATCCGAAAAACAAGGAGGTGCATCTAAAAACGAATATGAAAAGCTGAGAGTACTATCGTCAGCAAAACAATTAAGTGGATTAGAAGTTCCAGATAAGAGATCATTAATAAAAATGAGAAAGAGAGTTGGAGACAATACGGAGCCCTGGGGCACACCAGCATTTATTTTGTGAATATCAGACTTGAAACCGTCCAATACAACTTGTATTGAACGGTCCGAAAGGTAATTTCTAATCCAACGAAGAAGACATTCATCGATACCAAATGCATGCATTTTCGATAAGAGAGCTTGATGCCAAACTCTATCAAATGCTTTTGAAATATCAAGCGCAATAGTCTTACTTTCTCCAAAACGATGTAAAGATTTGTGCCACTGTTCGGTGAGATATACCATCAGATCACCAGTGGACCTATTGCTACGAAAGCCATACTGCCGGTCATTAAGGAGCTTTCGTTCTTCAAGATATTTCTTAAGCTGCGATAATTAATCAGCGTTTCCATGACCTTGGAAAGAAGGGACGTAAGTGCTATTGGACGGTAATTAGATGGTGAAGAAGATGCGCCTTTTTTAGGGACAGGCTGGACAAATCCTGTTTTCCATCCACTCGGAAAGAAACCTGTAGAGTAGGACAGATAGAAAAGCTTACGCAGTGGTTTTTCCAGCGTTGAAGAACACCTCTTCAGAACGATGGAAGGGATACTATCCGGGCCAGCGGATTTGTTTATGTCAAGATCTTTGAGGACTCTAGCAACTGCACGAGTGCGAAAGAAGATTCGTCCCATAAAATCGTTTACGCTCTCAAGTACTGGAGGAGTCATAACACTTTCTGACAGCGTCGAATTAACAGCGAACTGCGCTGCAAGCAAATTGGCTTTTTCGCGAGAACTGCCAAAAGGGGTGTCATTAAAGACGAGCATTGGAACCGAAGAAGAAGTTGAATTTCGAATAGTTTTTACAAATGACCAAAAATTCTTACTATTTTTGGGACATTGTAGTATTTTTTGCCTTAATTTTTGGTCATGCAAAAATTTGGTTCTACGAATGTGAACGTTGCAAGTCTTTCTAGCTTGTTGAAACTTTTTCCGGTATTCCTCAGTGGGGTTGGCCTTATAATTCCGGAAACTGACTTCTCTAACCCTAATAACCTCTTTACAGCTTGAATCAAACCATGCATTTTCTTTCGGTTTGATAGATTTCACCCTATTCGGGATAAAATTTCTCATTCCGTAAAGGATTAAATTTGTTATCATATCTGCGCTGGAGTCTATGTCACTACCGAGGAATCATAATGACCAGTTAAAGTTTCTGAAGAAATTATTGAGACCGTCCCAGTTGGCTTTCCTATATTGCCAAACGGTTCTCATAGGTGGTTTTTCTTTAACTGGGTGTTGTTGGCATGAGAAATTTGCAGATACGACACAATGGTCTGATGTACCTAGAGGCGATAATACATTTAGCTTGTATTTATTAGGGTCAGAGGTAAGGAACAAGTCTAGAGTGTTTGCGGTTTGACCTGCAACGTCAGGTATTCGGGTTGGCTCGTCAACAATCTGAGTCAGTTGGTTTAACTCAGCAAAGACCTCAACATACCTTCCTTCGGGTGTTGTCTGGCTCGAAAAGCGGAGCCAACTAGAATTGTGTACATTGAAATCGCACGCAATGACGATTTCAGTGTGAGGATAATGGGATACAATTCTTTGAATGGAGTCGGACAAAGCATCAAATTCGTTAAAAGTTGAAACTCTATCCAAATTTGGGCTCCGATAAATAAAACATGTGTGTATGATGTGCTTATTTACCGTGAATTTTAACCACATGAAATTAAAATTTGTGTTTGAGCACAAGCCATATTGTGGTTGGAGTTGGTACGCTACATCATTTCTTACGTATACGGCGAGACCATGGTGGGAAAAGAATAATGGCACTAAGTTGTACCCAAACAGACGAAATTCCGATTGATCAGAGTTTTCGCCTATCTGCGTCTCACTCAGTGCCAAAACAGCTGGCTTGTTTTTAACAGTGTGGACATACGCGGCATAATAATTTTTCCTAAGCCCCCGAATATTGGTATAATCGACTCTAAGACTACCAACCATTTTAACATTTAAAAACAAATAAAACACAAGTCAGACAATTAACTATTGTCATCGAGTTAACCAATTCCTTTTAAATCTTTATTCTTATATTTGAATTAGCCTACGGCGGTAACGCCTTAACAAAAATTTCCCTTTTTTTAAAGTAGTTAAATATTTTCATCTCTTTCCAAAGGAAAGAGACAGTAAATTATTTATTTGTCAAACTATGTATATAAGGACATGTGATTTTCCAATTTGAGATAAAATAGTTAGAGGTTATAATCACTCCCAGGCTCTAAAAATTAATTTTAATAATTTAGTTGTTCAAGATCAAGTTCCTTTGTATAAATTTCTTACCAATTGTAAGTAAAGAAAATGTAACACTTTCTATAAATTTGTTAAGCTTTAATATTCTTTCATAGAAAATAAAATCATCATCATTGACGTGTCTGGCTATTTTTATTTCATTTGGCTTACCAGACATCGTTGGATCTTTATTTTTGGATTTCGTAATCATTTGAACATTCTTGGAACAACATTATTTTATTTTAATTGTTGCTATTCGTTTTTCCCTTCTTTTTATGCTCGATTTTTGATATGGAAGGCAAAGAAACACACAGTTGCTGCTCTTCGAGTTGTCGAACTCCAGACGATGATTTTATGGTGTCATGCGACAGATGTAAGCGCTGGTGGCATTATAGTTGCCACAATTTTGAAGCCGACAAATTTGACACGATAACTCCTTGGTTTTGCGAGGAAGAAGATTGTGTCTTCCGAGAAGATGACGATGTTTCAAGGGCGGTTTCGAGTCGCAGAAGTTCTTTGCCAGTTATACCAACAGCTGCCGCTGCCGCTGCCGCAGATGTTTCAGAGGATCAAGTGGATCTTATTATTGAAGCTGCTGCATTGGCTCAAGCTACTGTAGCTCAACGAGATAAGGAGCTTGCGGAGTTGCGGGCGGAACTGGCTGAGACCAAGTTTAAACTGTCGCAAGCTTCTCTCAACAAGAGACCGTCAAATTCCAATCCCAGTAAAGCTTCAACTTCTTGCTCGAGTGACTCAAAAGCAGCAAAGTTGGAAATTATTAGGAAAATCCAAGCTAATCATCAGGTACTTGTTAACAACACAATTGTTCATAATCAGTCTACCCCTTTGAGAACAACAGCGCCTCAACAAGCAAAGGTATCCACTTTGCCAAAAGAAACGTACAAACAACACTCCGGTATGAGTGACTCTTCTTTGCGAGATCAAGATATGGCGAACTTGCTCACGATACTGAATCGCAACAATGTACAAGAGCTGCCAATCTTCTCGGGTGAAATTAAGCGAGAATGGCCATATTTCGAAGAAGTTTTCAAAACAACCACCATCGAAGGTAGATATAGTGCCAAAGAGAATGTGGCTCGTTTACGCAAGGCTTTGAAAGGAGAGGCATACCAACTCGTTAGTGATCGCCTCAGGTATTCTACAGACGCTGATGCTATTATGGACTCGCTTCGTACCATGTTCGGTCGTTACGACGTTTTAGTTCACGACCTAACTTTGGATCTTTTGAACCTACCCAAGCTTACGTCAAGGTGTGATCCTAAGCTGCGAGTGTGGGCCATAGAGAAACTAATATAGAGGCACGACTTCGGGGGTTTATTCTCTTTCACCCTACAAGCTAAATTGAGAGGATTTCCTCCGTTTCGACAAACATGTGTTAGTTGCCCGTGCATTTTAAATGGAGCAGATACCAACACAGGCTTATCGAAACGGAGGAGTGCGCATTTGCCCTTTTGGTAGATATGGTAAGCCTATATCTTCAAAATGGAAATCCGTTAAATTCAAAAATTGAAAAATGAATTGCTTTTTAGTTAAATTGTATTCTTAAAGGCCTTAATCAAACATAAAACATACCAATAAAAGCTTTTTGTTGATTCTGGCTTACAAATTAAGCAATATTTATTAATTTTATGTTCAAAATGAAGAAAATCCAATCAAAAAGTAGAAGCAAACCATAGCATATTAATGCGTACGTGCCAAAATTCCACCACAAGAAAAGACCAGTTTACTCAATTTGAGGTGAGTATTTTGACAGATGACAAAACAATAAAAAAAAAGATATTCATTTCAAAACAAATATTGGAAGTGCGCGAGTTTTATTTTATTTATTTTGTATTTTGTCCTGTAATTTAATTATAAAAACTGTCCAATCGTCAAATTCATCACTTTTACAATCTCCGTGTTCCACACCAGTTGATAGTGAAAATTCCCATCCATCCATACGTTCTACGAAAATATTAAATCAAAAAGAATACTTTCGTAATTTAACTAATTTTTATCTTCCATCATACCAAACATATCTTAATCTTCCCGAAGTCATTGGTAAAGCTACTTTGAAAACAAATTTCTTTAAGCATCTTGTATTGGCTCACAGTAAAAACAATGTTAAACCAATTGAACGCATGAAGAATGCCTTGTTTACAGCAGAAATCCACCAAGAAATGGAGCACATGCGATTGACTAAAATGTATCGCATCCAAGCGTACGCTTGGTCGCATTTAGTTCGTGGCAATTGCTTTTGTGTGATCAACTCGAATAGAACTGGTAAAACCTGGTTTTATTTGCCTCCATGTTGAGTTTCCGTCTAGAATCGATAAGTTATTATAATCGCACCATCGTCCGTTCAGGTTGAGAGTATTTCTCGTCATTGTCGACGCATTTTGGATAGCACAACACCAAAAATTAGTATTGTCCCAGCATATGGACTTCGAAACAACGAAGATGTTAAAATTGAACTGCTTAATGGGTGTGGCGTGCTTGTAATTACAGAAGGAAAACTTGTTCAACATACGCCAAGTAAAACTTTAGTTATCGATGGTTTGGGCAGCATAATGAGTGAGAATCCCGAGTTTGATGAAACCCTCTTCAAGCTTATCTCTCCAGTTCTTCAAGATGAAAAGATTCCATTTCAACTGGTGGTCACTTCCAAGATATGGACTCGGCGATTTATTAATCTTGTAAAGATTTCTAATCAGCCTTTGTTGTGCATTGCAGACTATTTAGAAGCTGCAGTCTATGCCAAGGCTAAAGTTTCCATTAAATTGCAAGTATGAAATGTTTGGATAAGTGCGCATATCAGTTGGAGCGTTGTGCAGTCTTGTGCAATTCGGCAGATGAAGTACTGGAAGTTGAGAGATGCTTGCGCGAATCCGGATACATGTGTATGGCTTATACGGATCAAATGCCAGCTGATAGTACCGATATGATCAAGGAATGGAAGGAGAAGGTAAGTCTCATAGTATAGTATAGTATAGAATAAAAAAAAAACTTGCTTTTTCTCCGTCATTATTAAATAAAATGCAAGACTGGATAGCACGAACTTGCTGTTGTAGCTAACAACCTTAATGTATCTAGACATTAAAGCTGTTTAGGCCGATGTAGTTAAGATTACTTTAATTCTTAGTATAATGAATTGTCGGATAGATGATTAAAAGAATAGTTACTTAGGTAAATACCAATCTACAAATGTATATTTAAATCTTTGTTATGGATTTGAATTATGTAAGTTAGGATAGTAAAATATACATATATATATATATATATATTTATGGAAGCTAAGTATGTAAACATGTGCATATAATAATGAAAATGAAGGATGTAGGTGGGTAGGTAGCTATATGCATATAACTTTATAATTTAGGTGCAATCTGCATACATAAGATTCATGTGATTCTTAGACACATATTATTTAATATAGAATACGAATAGATTTTGAACTATATCTTTGCAACGGGTTGTCCAATAAAGGTGAGCGATATCTTTTTAGAATCAGCACTTCATACTTTCAAAGAAAGCATCAACATTTTTTGTAAAGAAGTTGTATTAAAAAAAATTGCTCCAGGAATACGCATACATCATTCTAAATATGCGTATTTCAAGAGTGATTTTTTGCAATAAGGCTTCTACATAAAAACTTTTGATGCTGATTTTGAGAGTATCAAGAGTAGATTACAAAAAGGTATCAACCAAGTTTTTAGGATAACCCGTTCCAAAGATACACTTCAAAGTATTTTCACATTATGTATTTCAAGGTGAACAGTGAATAGATTTTCAACTATATCTTTGCAACGGGTTGTCCAATAAAGGTGAGCGATATCTTTTTAGAATCAGCACTTCATACTTTCAAGAAAGCATCAACATTTTTTGTAAAGAAGTTGTATTAAAAAAAATTGCTCCAGGAATACGCATACATCATTCTAAATATGCGTATTTCAAGAGTGATTTTTTGCAATAAGGCTTCTTCATAAAAACTTTTGATGCTGATTTTGAGAGTATCAAGAGTAGATTACAAAAAGGTATCAACCAAGTTTTTAGGATAACCCGTTCCAAAGATACACTTCAAAGTATTTTCAGATTATGTATTTCAAGGTGAACAGTGAATAGCTTTTGAGCTATATCTTTGGAACGGGTTGTTTTGATCTTGGAGCTAACAACTTTCATGTAGCTAAACATTGACGCTATTTAGTATGTAGGTAATCTAGTTATCCTATGCAGGTTTGAAGTCGATGTAAGTATGATTACCTTGATTCTTAGTACAATGACTTGTCGAGTGGATGATTCAAGGAATAGCTACACATGTACCTACCTACAAAAGCATATTTAAATTTATAGTATGGATTTTAAATTTGTAATATAGGAGAGTAATATGTATGTAGGTACATACATAGATGGAACCTAGGTATGTAAACATATAAATATAATAATGAACACGAAGGATGTAGGTGGGTAGGTAGCTATATGCATATAACTAAAAGAAATTTGTTTTTAACTATTAAGATAAAGTCAAAAAAATACCAATTACGAAGTTTCGAAAAAATCTATTGATTCGTTTTTGAAATTTTGAGTTTAAAAAAAATATATATTTCCAAAATAACTGAACTGAATACTTCATACGATGTACGCCGTCATACATTTATATATACATAATTATGTATCTTTAAAAATCACATGGATCTTATGTACATATGCATATTGCACTTAAATTATAAATAATACAGTGAGGGTTTCCGTTACCTTTTTTTATTCAAAACATTCGCTTCGGTATATATATACATATTTATTTAACTTATGAAACATTAACGACCATACATAATATATATTAAATTATTCTAGTAATCAGTACGTAAATATTTGTTTATAATTCTGCTCTTATTATAATGTCTTACACAATTGGATGAATGTTATCTGTTTTTCTTTTCAAGTTTTAGTTCTTCGTTTCGATTGAAATATGTTCTGGGAATTGTTGTACACATAAAAAATTTAATTAAGAAATAATTTCCCATTGATTCAAGTGGACTCAGGAATGCAGAATCTGGCTGCAAGTTTTGTAAATGGCTTCGCCAACGCCGGATTTGTACTGGACAAGCTTTTGAGCGAGAATGGCAACAAATGACTGTACAGCAACAGCTCATTCATTGCTTTCTGATTAAATTGAACAACAATTGCTCCATGCGTTTTGGTACAATTATGTGACTAAGAATTTCTTTACGCTGGATCGAATCGTTCCACCTTCATCGATACTGGGCTTGCTTTACTTGGGAAGACGGAAAACCCCCGAAGCTGTTATGAACGCTCTGGAAGTTGTGGCTTCACAAGTCTATATGGCCATTGCAATGGAGACATTTGTCCATGCGCTGCAGGAACTGGAAAAACTCCCACTCCACCAAAGCAAAATTTTCCAATGTGCCATACCCACAATAAACAGCCATATAGCTGTAGGTAAGTTAGTTGAAACTTTACACAAAAATAAAATGTTATATTTAACTTCTAACTCCCAACAGTTCCTTCATCTTCATGGCAATCGAATTCTCCAAAGAGAAAGCATTGCCAGTAAAAGAAATATATGCATGGATTGTCTAGCATATTCCGTGCTTCAAAGCAACTCCCACCGGATGTAAGAATAGTGTGAGACATAATCTTTTGTTAATATAACATTTCGTAATATTAAACCTTTTCTACTAACAATGTGATCGAACACAAGAGCAAGTATATCGGTCGATATAAATATGTATATCCATTTCTTCTACCTAATTATATTTCATTTTTACGCATAATAATGACTTAATTACATACATACACATGTTTTTGCTATCTACGTCACTGAATACCTACCTACTTACAGTATATACTATTTGGGCTCTCATACATTTATATACCTATATATCATTAAAAATCAAATGAATATTATGTATATTACACCTATCATATAAAATTATAAGCATATATCTCTGCCTACTTATCACCAACCTACACTTTCAATGTACATTGTATGTATACACGTTTACATGCCTACATATTTATATCTGTATGAAGTGTAGGTACACAACTGTCATCCAAATTTCCGTAATTAAAATCTATAATCTAGATTTAAATATAAATTTGTAGGTATGTAGGTACCTAAGTAACTATTCCTTGAATCATCCATTCAATCCATTATACTAAAAACTTACCTACATATTTGGACCACTGATCTCTATAATACACTGGATAGTGTATTCCCACAAAAAAAACGACCCCAATAGAAAACTGTAATAATTGTAGTGGGTCCATGTCAGTATAACAGTATAACATTTTTGTTGCCAAAGTGACATTTCAAGATGGTTGCTTATGTTTGAAATTATGTTTAATCAGAGATCAGTGGTTTAATTAAGCATAGAAAGGGCACTTTCTTCAAAAAAAAAACAAAATTACACATCAATTTTCAACATAAAAGGAACAAATGTAAGTACGAATTTTTCTTAATAAAAAAAGCCATAGTAATGATATATTTGATTGTTTCTAGTGTCTTCAACAGTGTTGGATATATTGCTCGGCGCAAAATGTAATGTATTTATGTAAATATTTATTTCAAGCAATTATTTTAGTGTGAATTCCTTATTACTCGTTCTATTTTCCATCAGTTTGCTTCTGTATACGTACATTTCTTTTAGATTTATCATTTCGTTTTAAATTACTTTAAAAAATGTGTTAAAAAAAATTCTTTCCTCAGGGAACCCATTTCAACACTTACAAAAGGGTGAAGTGGCCAATCAAGCACCTTCGATTATTAATTTAAAATTCGTGCCGAATTAGATGATGATGTAGAATTTATACTCACTGAAACCGAAGCTCCAACTGAACATTATGTCCTAACCGAGTTCATAAATGATGACGAGGAACAAGAGAACGAGATTAACTTTGTACTAACGGATAATTTAAGTGTTTGCAATGAAGGACCAGTACCCGAATGCACCGAATAGTTGTAAGGACGCAAAAAATTGTCGAGCATGTTTGCGGTAAATGTTTTAAGTCATTTAAAACACTAAAGGTAAAATATTTTTAATTCTATGTGCATATATTTAATTGTGAATATTTTTAATAATGATAGGCTCTAAAGCGACTTGGTATCACGAAGGGACGAGATGCTAAAGAACATTGATAAAATTGAAAAGGAATCTTTGCACATGCATAAAAAGGATATTTGCTTTTGTTGCGGTGATAGCTACGAGTTGTTATGTTATGAGTTATCTCAGGGACATATGGGTATACTATTTATTTCTTAATTAATTGTTCACTAAATTTTATATAATATAAATTACATATTTAGTAAACGCAAAAAAAAAATTGCCAGCTATACGGTTTGGAACTGAAGAATACAAAGGCCCTCCAATTTCATGTACTCAAATACCATGAAACAATGGATAATTCGTGAGTTCTAATATGTATTATGTTTTTTTTACGTTTTCCAATAATTCAAAATTTTAGATTATCAAGTGATGTAGAAATGGTGAAAACTGTGACCGAAGCGGTCGTTATTCAAGAATACGTTTTTGAGTCCATTCCCGAAATATAACTTCCTAAAACACAATCTGTTCAAAATTACACCATCATTGCAAAGAATAACGAAGTTTCTCCTGAATATGTGAAACCTCTTAAATCTATGACAAAAGCCGCACTTCGATCTGAACTTAGAAAATCTATGGCGGAATGTTTACGTGAATCGAATGTAAACAAATTTGAAGCAGGTGTAAACGAGGAAGAGATGCAGATTACTGAAAATGTTAGAAAACTACTTGATGTGTTAGTGGACGTAGAGACACTAACTAAGTTTGGCTGGCCAGCGGATACTGTTGAAAAGGTAAGTTAAATATGTTTTATGAGAATATTTTTTCTTTCCACTGAATTAATGTTTATTTTGGATGTAGGTTCCTTGTAAAGTTATTGAGAACTGTGGCTACAATATGACACCGATAATATTTCCCGATGACTATTTCACTAGAATGAGAGAGTTTGTTAAGTTGGTCTTTACTGTTGTCATTCAAAATGATACTATAAAAGAACTATTGAATAATTATTCAATCGACGAGGTAATTGAGTTTGTTCTTTCAAGTGACAATGATGTTGATAATTAGAAATAGAAATTTAATTAAAAACAAATATGAATTTTTTGTTTGTAAATAAGTATATAAATGAATAAAATATATGTATATCAATGTTCATTATAATGAGTTCAAGATTAAAAAAGATATAATGTATTTTACTTAACGTTTAAAATAAGTATTCTTTTTTTTGCTAGCTAACTTTTATAAGAATTTTTATATTATGTGTAGGTTAAAGAAAAATAAATATATATACATATAATTTACTCACTAACAAATAGAAAATTTTGGTTTATCATTGACCTAGTGGAGTGTGGATGATATATGGAATGCGGATATAGTTGACTGTTCGTAACAATTAACAATCAGGTGCAATTTGAGATCACCAATATTGTTTTTTCCTAAATTTATCTTGTTTTGGCAATTAAAAATTAAATGATTGTGTCTGAACTTTAATATAAATAATTATATTTCAAAATTTGCTTAGAAATTGTGAAGAATTTAGGTTGGTAAATTGGTTTAAATCGAATTGATTCCTTTCTTCGTCGGTCGTTGGTCGTTCCCATGTGAAGTTGTTTGTTTTTTATAATTTCAATTTTTTAGCACATATAACACTCCTAGTATATAAGAGGTGTCCCTTAAAAAAAGAACAGTCGGGGAGCGCCCTGTTAGGCGTGATAAGAGGTTTTATTTCTGGCTGCGTTTGGTAGTTTTTCATAGAAGAAAACGCTGATGAAAGAGTAATATGTTTCCCCACCCCAAGAAATTTCTTTGGACAAAATTATTAAGACTGTCATATGAATTGAGAAAAAAGAAGGTCTTCAATCGGTTTGCGTTCCTACAAGTTTATAGAGAGTTGTTTTGGATTTAAATTCACAAGTTTTGAGTGCACCGTAGTGTATGACCAGATAACCACAACACCAATTTCCAATTTCACTTTTTTCTGCACATCACGCACCAACTTTAACTTCACAAATCAACATTTTTATTTGCGATTATAGGTACTATAAGGCAAGTTATGTATTCGTGCAAACAAAAATCTAACAATTAAACATGACATTACGACCATAGAGAACGCCAAAAAGGTGGGTCATGGATTTGCTTTAAACTTGGTATGTATTTTTTGTTTTTATTCGGTAATATGCACACGTTTTTTTCATTTTTTTAAGAAGACAAATAACAGTAGCTCCCATACATTTTGTTCTGGCCAAAAATAAAAAAAACTTGTTTTTTTTCGAAAACGGCCCCAACGACTTTTTTAAAAAATCAGTTCATTAATGAACAGAGGGAACATTTTGGTAATTTTTGTTTTGGAAACAAATTGGTACTTTTGGTACCTCTAGTAGTACCATTTTTTTAAAATACTTTTTACACCATTAACTGAGCACAAATTTTATTATATGTATTTTTGTGAACTACTCGTATGTACATCAGAATTTTTTTCGTATTAAAATGTAGGTAGATATGTAGGTTTAATGTTTTATTTTTTTTTTCAATTTTTTGCGGTTTTTATTTGTTATGTATGTTAAAAGTTGTAAACAATTAATGTTGATGAACTCCAAAAGGCTATATGTATTTATTATAAAGAACAGCTGATTTGAAATTTACAGGCTGCACTTTTAATAAATTCATACACCTTTCTTATTTAAATACAATATAATCTTTATAACCATATATGTAGGTATACAGTTCACAATTTTTTTCACTGCACAGCACTTACTATCTTCAACTTCACAAAGAACTTTTTCAATTTTTTCCGTTTTGTTTTATATGAACAATTCTTATCCTATTATATCATTATATGTACTAAGAATCAAGGTAGAAAAGTAAATCTTTTATTTTTTTATAATCTAGACAAATACATTATAAGCCCATCTATATATCTTTCCACATGGACGAATCTAAAATAGGTTTCTTGTTAAAATAGTCCTTAGGAACAGCACCATCTGACTGCAGGGCTTTATTAGCAGCATATAATACATTCTTTCTCAGTTTTTCCACGTAACATATTTGCAATGAAACCACTCGAAAAACTATCACCAGCTCCTGATACATTAACAAGATTTTTAATCTCGTCTGTTGGATAAAAACGAATGGAACGTAAGTGCATTGGTATTAATTTCAGAAAATTTTTCCCAACTCGTCATTTCCAATAGCAGAAATGAAGTGCACTGAGCCATAAAGTTTGTAGATTCCTTCAGCAAGATTTCGGCCAACTCCTCCAGCAGTTTGCTTCACTTTTACCTCCTCCTCATCGGCTCTAAACCTGCATAACTAGACTACCTACCTACTAAACAGTGTCAATGTTTAGGTACATTGAAGTTGTCAGCTCCAAGAGCAAGTTAGTATGATGCAGTCGTGCATTTTATTTTGTTTTGCTGGATAAGAATAGCTTGGGAATTTACAATTTACTGCAGGTACATACCTTAAAATGAACTCAATGGAAAACGTAGCGCCTTAGCATGTACTAAAGCGCAAAAAGATTCTCTGAAATTTGATTTTAATCATCTTACGAGATGGTCAAATTGCATTTAATTATAAATGAACATCAGTTTAGTGATTTCGTTTTTTAGAGCAGCCAACTATTTCATGTATACGAAATCTCTCACCACAAATTTATTTCCACGAGTTTGTTTTAATCAACAACTTTCTCTAAAAAAGTCACATTATATAAAGCACTTGATTAAATTATTCAAAGGCAAATTATGTTGAAGAATTTTAACTTTTTTTGCTTAAAACCAATTACTAAAAGAAGGCTTCCAACACGAAAAATATATTTTCAAATTTCTAAATCAATAAATAATTCTTACTTTTATTTAATCGAATGTTTAAAATCAATAATTATTTGCAATTGATATTTATTTAAATTTCACTATTCGATTTCAATTCAATCGTCCTCATTTAAAATAAATTGTTTACGTCATTTTGTTGTTGTTGAAAACATTGAAAAAGGCAGTAGGATCTGTCCCTTTTTTTCTTTCTATTTAATTACGAGATAGGCAATTGCAATGGTGCTACTGTCAAATTCAAATGGAGTCAAAAAAACTGTTATACTTTGTAGGGAATACACTATCCAGTGTATTATAGAGATCAGTGATTTCACAAAAATACATATAATAAAATTTGTGCTCAGTTAATGGTGTAAAAAGTATTTTAAAAAAATGGTACTACTAGAGGTACCAAAAGTACCAATTTGTTTCCAAAACAAAAATTACCAAAATGTTCCCTCTGTTCATTAATGAACTGATTTTTTAAAAAAGTCGTTGGGGCCGTTTTCGAAAAAAAACAAGTTTTTTTTATTTTTGGCCAGAACAAAATGTATGGGAGCTACTGTTATTTGTCTTCTTAAAAAAATGAAAAAAACGTGTGCATATTACCGAATAAAAACAAAAAATACATACCAAGTTTAAAGCAAATCCATGACCCACCTTTTTGGCGTTCTCTATGGTCGTAATGTCATGTTTAATTGTTAGATTTTTGTTTGCACGAATACATAACTTGCCTTATAGTACCTATAATCGCAAATAAAAATGTTGATTTGTGAAGTTAAAGTTGGTGCGTGATGTGCAGAAAAAAGTGAAATTGGAAATTGGTGTTGTGGTTATCTGGTCATACACTACGGTGCACTCAAAACTTGTGAATTTAAATCCAAAACAACTCTCTATAAACTTGTAGGAACGCAAACCGATTGAAGACCTTCTTTTTTCTCAATTCATATGACAGTCTTAATAATTTTGTCCAAAGAAATTTCTTGGGGTGGGGAAACATATTACTCTTTCATCAGCGTTTTCTTCTATGAAAAACTACCAAACGCAGCCAGAAATAAAACCTCTTATCACGCCTAACAGGGCGCTCCCCGACTGTTCTTTTTTTAAGGGACACCTCTTATATACTAGGAGTGTTATATGTGCTAAAAAATTGAAATTATAAAAAACAAACAACTTCACATGGGAACGACCAACGACCGACGAAGAAAGGAATCAATTCGATTTAAACCAATTTACCAACCTAAATTCTTCACAATTTCTAAGCAAATTTTGAAATATAATTATTTATATTAAAGTTCAGACACAATCATTTAATTTTTAATTGCCAAAACAAGATAAATTTAGGAAAAAACAATATTGGTGATCTCAAATTGCACCTGATTGTTAATTGTTACGAACAGTCAACTATATCCGCATTCCATATATCATCCACACTCCACTAGGTCAATGATAAACCAAAATTTTCTATTTGTTAGTGAGTAAATTATATGTATATATATTTATTTTTCTTTAACCTACACATAATATAAAAATTCTTATAAAAGTTAGCTAGCAAAAAAAAGAATACTTATTTTAAACGTTAAGTAAAATACATTATATCTTTTTTAATCTTGAACTCATTATAATGAACATTGATATACATATATTTTATTCATTTATATACTTATTTACAAACAAAAAATTCATATTTGTTTTTAATTAAATTTCTATTTCTAATTATCAACATCATTGTCACTTGAAAGAACAAACTCAATTACCTCGTCGATTGAATAATTATTCAATAGTTCTTTTATAGTATCATTTTGAATGACAACAGTAAAGACCAACTTAACAAACTCTCTCATTCTAGTGAAATAGTCATCGGGAAATATTATCGGTGTCATATTGTAGCCACAGTTCTCAATAACTTTACAAGGAACCTACATCCAAAATAAACATTAATTCAGTGGAAAGAAAAAATATTCTCATAAAACATATTTAACTTACCTTTTCAACAGTATCCGCTGGCCAGCCAAACTTAGTTAGTGTCTCTACGTCCACTAACACATCAAGTAGTTTTCTAACATTTTCAGTAATCTGCATCTCTTCCTCGTTTACACCTGCTTCAAATTTGTTTACATTCGATTCACGTAAACATTCCGCCATAGATTTTCTAAGTTCAGATGGAAGTGCGGCTTTTGTCATAGATTTAAGAGGTTTCACATATTCAGGAGAAACTTCGTTATTCTTTGCAATGATGGTGTAATTTTGAACAGATTGTGTTTTAGGAAGTTATATTTCGGGAATGGACTCAAAAACGTATTCTTGAATAACGACCGCTTCGGTCACAGTTTTCACCATTTCTACATCACTTGATAATCTAAAATTTTGAATTATTGGAAAACGTAAAAAAAACATAATACATATTAGAACTCACGAATTATCCATTGTTTCATGGTATTTGAGTACATGAAATTGGAGGGCCTTTGTATTCTTCAGTTCCAAACCGTATAGCTGGCAATTTTTTTTTTGCGTTTACTAAATATGTAATTTATATTATATAAAATTTAGTGAACAATTAATTAAGAAATAAATAGTATACCCATATGTCCCTGAGATAACTCATAACATAACAACTCGTAGCTATCACCGCAACAAAAGCAAATATCCTTTTTATGCATGTGCAAAGATTCCTTTTCAATTTTATCAATGTTCTTTAGCATCTCGTCCCTTCGTGATACCAAGTCGCTTTAGAGCCTATCATTATTAAAAATATTCACAATTAAATATATGCACATAGAATTAAAAATATTTTACCTTTAGTGTTTTAAATGACTTAAAACATTTACCGCAAACATGCTCGACAATTTTTTGCGTCCTTACAACTATTCGGTGCATTCGGGTACTGGTCCTTCATTGCAAACACTTAAATTATCCGTTAGTACAAAGTTAATCTCGTTCTCTTGTTCCTCGTCATCATTTATGAACTCGGTTAGGACATAATGTTCAGTTGGAGCTTCGGTTTCAGTGAGTATAAATTCTACATCATCATCTAATTCGGCACGAATTTTAAATTAATAATCGAAGGTGCTTGATTGGCCACTTCACCCTTTTGTAAGTGTTGAAATGGGTTCCCTGAGGAAAGAATTTTTTTTAACACATTTTTTAAAGTAATTTAAAACGAAATGATAAATCTAAAAGAAATGTACGTATACAGAAGCAAACTGATGGAAAATAGAACGAGTAATAAGGAATTCACACTAAAATAATTGCTTGAAATAAATATTTACATAAATACATTACATTTTGCGCCGAGCAATATATCCAACACTGTTGAAGACACTAGAAACAATCAAATATATCATTACTATGGCTTTTTTTATTAAGAAAAATTCGTACTTACATTTGTTCCTTTTATGTTGAAAATTGATGTGTAATTTTGTTTTTTTTTTGAAGAAAGTGCCCTTTCTATGCTTAATTAAACCACTGATCTCTGATTAAACATAATTTCAAACATAAGCAACCATCTTGAAATGTCACTTTGGCAACAAAAATGTTATACTGTTATACTGACATGGACCCACTACAATTATTACAGTTTTCTATTGGGGTCGTTTTTTTTGTGGGAATACACTATCCAGTGTATTATAGAGATCAGTGATTTGGACCTACCTACTAATAGCGTCAATGTTTAGCTACATTTAAAAATATTCAAATTTAGTTTAAAACTAATAAATAAAAATGAAAAATAGAAACTTGAAGTTATGAATTTGGAGAGCAAATTAAATTTATAAACTTTAAACTTTAAATTTATAAATTTGACTATTCTTTTAATTTCCACTTCAAAAATAATAAATTACGTACAAAACGCAAATCGATTTAGTAGTTTCTGATATCTAGGTCACTGAATAGGTACCAACCTACATACATTATGTACTAGGTGGACTCTCTGACATTTATATAAATATATATCTTTAAAAATCAAATGAATATTATGTATATTAAAACTATCATATAAAGTTTTATATGCATATAGATACATAACCATCCAACACTTTCATTATACATTATTATGTACCTACATATTTACATACCTAGGGTCCATATACATACATATGTATGTAATGTAGGTACATTTTACCATCCCAATTTACAGAATTAAAATCCATAACATAGATTTAAATATACATTTTTAGGTAGGTACCTAGTAACTATTTCCTGAAACATACAATAATTCTATTCATTATACTAAGAACTTACCTACATCGGCTTTAAACTTACCTAATGATAATTGGACCTACATACAAACACCGTCAAAGTTTAGTTACATTAAAGAAAACTCGAAATTTAAAACTAATAAATCGGCCCTATCACAGAATCCATCGCAATCGCAAATCTACTACGAATCCTGAAAAATCTATCATAGCATCCATTATTATTATTAATCATAAAATCGGATTTCAAATTCTCTAAATATTTACAGATTTTTAAATTTTTATTTTACAGATAGTTTTTGTTGGAAATTTGCTGCGTGTGAATCCAATTGTGCCTTGTGTTTGATTCAGTTCAATGGAGAAATATCTGCTGCAGTCAATGAGACCGATTACGATACACACACCAACACCGACGACAGGCGACAACTGTTGCAGATGATTCTGCCTCACAAACTGCTACATAATCTTCAACAGAAGACACCACATCATCCACATCATCCAATATTGAAATAAAAAAGGATCATAATAATTAACATTCATGTGTTCCTGGCAAAAATGTGATCTTATTCTATTCTTCCTAATGTTCTATATATCTTTGTGAGCAGCAAACTTATTTGTAATGAATAATAATAATAATTTTAATTATTTTGTGTTGTCATTAATACAATATTTATATATATATATACATGTATATGATTCTTTTTTTTTATTTTCGGGAATGTTTGTTCAACTTCACCTTTAAAAAAACGGTCTAACTTTAAAAACACGAAAAAACTACTTTTAGATAGCAATTTTTCTAAATAATTGTTTGATTATAAAATAATTACAAGCATTTAGAAGCTAAGGTTAATTTACACTCAGAACCGTTACAATCATCGAAATCAAGCAAGTAGTTTGGAAATTAGAGCTTGGCGTAAGTACTGATTTCAAGATTTTTCTTGATATCAGTAGAAATTTCTTGGATTTGCTACTTTGGACAAGCTGTCATTTCCAAAGTACTTGCTTGATCTCGATGATTGAAACTGTTGTGAGTTTTAATTTATGTCAGCTTGTAAATTCTTGAAACCGTTTTCAATTCGAGCAAATATTTCAAAAAATTTGCATCTGAAAGTAATTTTGTAATTTTTCATTTTTTTTAAAACACGAAGAAACTACTTTTAGATAGCAATTTTTCGAAATAATTTTTTGAATTTAAAATGATTGCAGTGATTTAGAAGCTAAGGTTAATTTACACTCAGAACCGTTACAATCATCGAAATCAAGCAAGTAGTTTGGAAATTACAGCTTGGCGTAAGTACTGATTTCAAGATTTTTCTTGATATCAGTAGAAATTTCTTGGATTTGCTACTTTGGACAAGCTGTCATTTCCAAAGTACTTGCTTGATCTCAGATTTAGACTTACGTACGTTCCGTTTTTACGAGGAGGTAGTTTAAATGTTTTCGTCTTAGGTAATGCCATTTTAATTAAAACCATTTACAAATGCATAATGATTTTTCGAAGACAAATAACTTTCCATTTTGAATGGCAAATTAAAATATAATAGAAAGTAAGGTCTTTAAATATTGACCTATCCCGCCAAATAGCTAAATGCGCTACCTATAGGTTACAAATAAAATAAATCTATTATTATTAATTCCTTTAAAATTATTCCCAATCAAAACCACTTTCTTCACTTTTCTGGAAAAACATCCAATTATGTATATTTCAAAATAGTAAATTCGATAGTCTCTTTTGTGAACAACAGCTTTTAGCTATACTATTTGTTTTATTTCGTTTTTGTTTTTTACATAAAATGTGAAATATGATTTCTTAAACCGACTTTAATTATTAAAATTCAAAACCTCGTTACAATATCATCTTATGCACCTTTGTATTTATTCAAATTCTGTTTTACAGAATTTAGTTCCCATCCTTTTCACACGCTTTTATTCTCCATAAATGCACAATATCGTCCGGCTTTTCTACTCGTAGAGAATTCTGTTATACATACGTTCATACTTATTTGAATATTTAAGCTGTAAGTACTTGTGTTGTAAAAATATTGGTATTACAATGCTGATCAAGAAGTGTTGTAAATGATGATGATGATGATTGCGTTGCTGGTCATTTATTACAACTACTCTTGGCTAAATGCTTTTGCAGTGCCTGTGGAATGGAATCTTTCATTTTGGAATTATTATCCTGTCCAAGAAGCGAAGGCACTAGAAGTTTTCCTTCTTGTATCTGTTTGATCTTCATCATAAGATCAAAGTTGATGTGACCACTAACAATAGTCTTTTCTGAAAACTAAAAATAAATTTCAATTTCAAACAAAATAATATTCAAAAATAAAAAATTCTATAATTTACTAAAAAGGATAAAAAACTTACTTGTATTCTGGATGATTAAGAACTTCCTCTCTCATCCATGTGGCAGTTGTTGTGAATTCTCCAGATGCTCGTTCTTGTATCAAACGTAAGTACTGCTCAATGGTACACTGGGTATCGGCATCGACTTCCATCGATTGTAGGTAACTTTTGATTGGTGGAATGAGTCCTGGAAAGCCATCAGTTTAAGAAAAAAATTGCATTTAAATTAAAATTAAGATTTGAGAGAATGAAATTTTTACAAATTACCTTTCCATTTATGATTTCATCAATAGATAATCGATCATATTCATCGGGACAACATCCGTGTCCATTTACTTGTTCTCCGTATGGTTTGGTTTTCTGAATTGATTTTCTAAACCAGAATTTTTCCTTCCGACAAGCATCGCGTTTTTGTGCTGTTTGCATATTTGCATCTACTTTACTAATTGGAATTAGGAAATCCAATTGATAGGAAAGTATGACTCTAGTTAGAAGGACAACGAAGCACACAAATGCTGCATTTTCAAAATCTGTCATCTGAGCTTCGCATGGTAGGAATTCAACACGCCAACCAATCGACGAATTTGGTGGCGGTGCTTTGAAACGCATTGTCTGCCAGTTGGTCGATTGAATGTTCTCAAAATGATCTGTGTCTTCCTCGTCATTCTGATCAACTCATTCACTGAACAAAGATACTGTCTCACGGATGAATAGATGAGCAACGTGTTGTGCTAATAGATGATCAATTTCTCCACTACGCAAGCGTTGGTAGACAGCTTCATCATAAACTAGAGGCACATCATTGTATCTGTAAATACAAACAAAAAAATACAATGATAAACATGAAGGCATAGAATATAACTCCAAGTCTATACCTTTCACCTTCTGGAACAATCAATGGAAACATATCTCGACTTTAGAATTCTAAATTTGTTTTCTTTAAGAGGCTTCAAACCTCGTTCTTCTTCGGTACGACAATCGACAGACGCACTTATAACATTCCAACGACAATCCGATTCTGTTAGATAGCCTCGATTTATGGGCGAAGCGGCAGTTAAAGCCAGCCAACGATGGACAACCAAGACGTGGAAAATTTGTAATCGACATTACACATTCGTCTGGCTTGAGCAGTTCAGAAACGGTTCACGGTTTCTCATATTTGCTTCGACAAGATTAAAATGCGCCAGCAAACCTCCAAATGGTATGCATTTAATTTTTCAAGGATTTCTTGGGCTCTCAGTGAGACCCTTGCCACTTTATTTTGTTCATCAAATTTAACAATTATATATTCAACCTGAAAAAAAAGACATGTAGTTATATATTTCTTTTATTGAAATAAAGAATAATTAAATAAATATGAAATGAAACTTACCAAATGTGAAAAAAAACTATTAATTAAGTTTTGGTAATTAGAAATGTCAGACAGACTTTTGACAAACCAACAACAAAAAAAATTATCTGTCAGTTTGAGCAAAAGGGTTTTTTAATCCACCACTCTCATGTATTCACGGATAGGAAAAAATGAGTAAATTAAGAGAGTTTTCTCTTACTCAACTCAAAAAAAATTTGCGGGTGTTTAAGGCAAGGGGGGTACGAGTCGCGCCTCTATTTAATTATTTTCTCTATGGTGTGGGCTGTGAAACTCAATGGTTTTGTGGCAGATGTCAAATCGATGGACAGAGAAGAGGATCTTAATAATGGGTATGTTTTAACAAACTTAGCTTCGAGGTTAGGAGCAGGCCTTTACCAAGACTGGCAAAAGAGAAAGTCATCTTTGCAACAAGCCAACTTTGTACAATTGGCTGAATTTATGACTGAAAGAGTTTTTGATTTACCGCCAGATCTGTCAAAACCTAATGGCCATTTGGAACAAAGAAAATCAATTACAAGTAACAAATCTTCTCGGGTGTTGGTGCATCAACCAATTTCGTCTCCGGCACCAACCAGTGTATGTTGCAAGTGTAATAAGAAACAACATTCCTTGATTCAATGTGAGGAATTTTTGGCTTTAACTCCGGATCAAAGGCAGACATTCGCTAGAGACAGGTCAATTTGCTTCTCTTGTCTGGATCCATCAAAACACCAATGGAAAGTTTGCTTCAAAAAAAGATCGTGTGGGACCGAAGGGTGTAAGCGACGACATCACCCGCTCTTGCATACGTCGTCAAACACTAGTAATTGTGCGCTAAGCCCAGCCGCAGTGCCCTTCACGCCAGTGCATCATGTTCATGCCTCTCATGTTGCAGCGGATTTAAAGATCATGTTCAAGATAGTGCCAATTCGTATTTATGGCAACGGGGATTTGTTTGTGGATACACTTGCCTTTCTGGACGATGGTTCCTCCTTGTCGATGATTGAGGAAGATCTTTTTAATGCGCTCGAGCTAGAGGGACAACCTGAACGACTCACACTTCAGTGGACAAAGGGGGTATCTCGAGTTGAAGATTCTAAGCGCACTTGTTTGAATATTTCTTCGGTCAACGGACGTAAAAGGTATATTTTGAAAAATGTTTATACAATTAAAGATTTAGGACTCGCCAGCCAGTCTACTGATGTGGCTTATTTGAAAAGCTTATATCCACACCTCAGAGGACTTCCTCTCTCTGATTTAGACAATGCTCGTCCGAAAGTTTTGCTTGGTTTGGATCAAGCTAAATTCCTGCTAGGCCGCGGTCAGCGCCATGGCAAGGATGAACAACCTCATGCTTTAAAGACTCTCTTAGGATGGATAGTGTACGGCAAGTCAGCTCCATCAATGAATATGTCCTGTTTGCATCAGGCTTCGAAACCCACTATAAAACTCATGTTTCATGAAGCTATTCGAAAGGAAATAGACTTACATGACCTTATTAGTCGTCATTTCACTACTGAAGAGTTTGGTGTGATGCCGCCGAAGGGTGAATTGCTCACTCGAGAAGTCAATCGATCTTTCGATTTAATGGAACGAACATTGAAGCGGTTGGACAGGCAATACGAAATTGGCCTCTTGTGGAATGCAGATAATGTAAAATTGCCCGACAGCTATAACATGGCATTTAGCCGCCTTCTTGGCTTGGAGAAGTCCCTAAGGAAAAAACCCCACCTTCTTGAGTGGCAAAATAATTATTTTCGGGATCTTCTCTCTAAAGGTTACGCGAGAATCGCTACACAAGAGGATTTGGAAAAAGATTGGCCTCGAGTTTGGTACGCTCCAACCTTTATAATCGTTAACCCCAACAAGATTCCACCAAAACCTAGATGCGTGGCAGACGTAGCCGCTGAAGTCAACGGGGTATCGCTCAACACTCACCTAATGAAGGGTCCAGACAATTTGGTTCCGCTACACGCCGGTATATTCAAATTCCGAGAACGTCTAGTAGCCGTAAATGGCGATGTACGTGAGATGTTCCATAGAATTCGTATAAGCCAGGAAGACCAACAATGTCAACGCATCTTATGGAGAGAAGGGGACAGCTCTAGGAAACCGACTGTCTATATCATGGAGGTAATGATGTTTGGTCCCAGATGCTCTCCGACATGCGCACAGTACGTGAAAAATCACCACGCAAACTTATTTAAAGATGAGTGCCCGGCTGCGGTGGATGGCTTGACCAAACGTACTTACGTTGATGATTATTTTAATAGCCATAACTCTGTTGAGGAAGCTGTTGCTGTTACGAGTGACGCTATTCGAATTTGCCATTCAATGAATTTCGACCTTGTAGGAATACAATCAAACAGCCGTGAATTTTTAAATCAGATGCCGCAGAGTTTTGTGAACAACAACCTGGTAAGCATAGATCCTAACGAGAGTGATTGTTTAGTTTCCAAGGTTCTAGGCATGTATTGGCACCCTTCTGGTGATAATTTTTCGTATAAGTTGGCGAAGGATGAGGTCATGGAAAATATGCTTGTTGAGAACGGAGTTATCACAAAACGGCTGATGCTCAAAACCATTATGAAGATTTTCGACCCCCTGGGAATTATTTCTCTATTTATAATTCGAGGACGCATCATACTCCAGGAGGTTTGGAGAGAAGGGTATGATTGGGACGAGCCATTACCATCTCACATCAGGGACCCTTGGGTAGATTTTATCAAGCAACTCAAACTCATTGAAAACATCAAGATTCCCCGCCGGTACGTGTCATTTAACCCTGATGATTCTAGAGTAAGTCTCGTAATATTTGTTGATGCCTCGGAGAAGGCATTCGCGGCAGTAGCTTATTTTCGCTTTGCGCTCCATAATGAGGTCGAAATTAAAAAAGTCATGGCAAAGGTCAAGGTTGCCCCTGTTAAGCAGTTATCTATACCTCGCCTGGAGCTGCAGGCCGCTGTTCTTGGGGTTCTCTTAGCATTAACAATCAAAGAGTGCCATACAATACGAATAGACGAGCTGCTGTTTCTATCAGATTCGAAGACAGTCCTTTCATGGATAAACTACACCAAAAAATTACCAGCCTTTGTCGCAGCTCGAGTAGGGGAAATCCTGGAATCTACCTCTTCCCGTCAGTGGTTTCACATTAGATCCATCGATAACGTCGCTGACGATGGGACAAAGCATTTCGAAACATCAATGGAAAATCAGAACACAAGATGGTTTAGAGGCCCAGAATTCCTAAAACAGTCTTTAGAACAATGGCCGGTTACAACTTATGCAGAGTCAATGCAAGAGAACCACAGAAACGAGGTTTGTAGAATGCTGCACCATGTTGGTAAAGCTAAACAAAAATACACTTACGGGGCGTATGAATTGCTATCTTCAAGATTTCGAGCTAGATGGACATCCACAGTCAGAGCCATTGCATTTTTACTACGATTCAAAAACATTCTTCAGAAAAAACCTACCGATAACGAAGTTTACATCACGCCTCTCGAGTTCAGGCAAGCCGAAAATTGGATGTTTAGGAAAATTCAGAGGGAATCTTTTGCAAGTGACATTGCTTCGCTGACTTCAAGTGGTAAGGTTAGTTCTTCAAGCA
This sequence comes from Philhelius pedissequus, assembly GCA_910595825.1. Classification (NCBI taxonomy): domain Eukaryota; kingdom Metazoa; phylum Arthropoda; class Insecta; order Diptera; family Syrphidae; genus Philhelius; species Philhelius pedissequus. The sequence goes on along the minus strand of OU343161.1, from coordinate 15,702,291 downwards.
GAATTTTGAGTCTGTCACCGTTTCTGGATAAAGAGGGTACTATGAGGCTGTGCTCGAGAGCTCAAAAGGCTAATTCCTCGTATTCCTCTCGGAACCCAGCGATACTTCCCAATAATATTGGGGGTGGCCGTGGCGCGATGGTTGTGTGCTCGCCTGTCAACCTCGTGGTTGCAGGTTCGAATCCTGCCGTTGTCTATGTCTTCTTATATTCCATTAAAAACCAATTCTCAAAATTGTCATAAAATAAGTTGCTGCTTTGCTCATTACATGTTGTTTAGGCATAACACTAACAACATGTGATTGAGTAAACTAGCATACCCACTAAGTATGACATCGAAATAAATAAAATAATGCGAATTATAAGAGACTTACATAAATAAGACACGGTAATTCTCTCCGCATTAGTTCAGCCGCCATCCCTGGAGGTAAATCTGAGACAACAACCACCTCTAGTCTCAGAACATCGCGTCACACATCTTTCCTATCCTTCTTTCTCTTCTTCACCAGATGCCGCGCTGTGTTAAGAAAAACATATAAAGGGTATTCATAACCCCTTGAGCGCGTGCAAAGTTATAAAAAAAAAAAAAAAAAACATCCTTTGGTCGACCTGCTTATCGATTACCATCACCAAAAGAACTGTCACCAGGGAACCGCAACGGTTATATCCGATATTCGTGAAAACGCTTGGGTAGTAAGTATTCGAGGAGCGGTAGAGAGAGTGCGCAGAGGCTGTTACATGTGTAGGCGCCTCAAAGCCAAAGTGGTTATGCCTATGATGGGTCAGCTTCCTGAAGCTCGGTTAGCCTTTAGCTCAAGACCCTTTACTCATGTCGGAGTCGATTGTTTTGGTCCAATGTTGGTGAAATTTGGTCGAGGCACAGTAAAACGCTATGGGATGATTTTCACATGCCTTACTTTCAGAGCAGTGCAAATAGAGTTGCTAAATGATCTAAGCCTAGATCAATGCACTATGGCAGTTAGACATTTCCTCATTAACCGTGTCGTTACGAGGTTCTTTTACAGTGACAACGGTCTTAATTTCGTCGGTACAAAAAACTTATTGGATAAGGACGTTAAGGAGATGGAGACTGCTCTCAGCGAATACTCTTCGAGATACGAGGGAGTTAGATGGCGATTTATTCCAGCTTACTCCCCTTGGATGGGAGGAGCGTGGGAACGGCTCATTCAGTCGGTCAAGAAAAGCATAGATTTCGTTCTTAAAAATCTCGTGCCAAGAGAGGACGTTTTACGGAACGCGCTTACGGAAGCCCAGGGGCAGATAAATCGACGTCCGCTAACTCATATCCCGGTTGATCCGGAAGACCCTAAACCGTTATCCCCGAACTTGATGCTTTTTGGCGAGGATGATCGAGATTTTACTGCACCTGGGATATTTTCGGAAAATGACTGTCACAGCAAACTTTATTGTCGCCGTTCCCAACACTTGATGGCAGAGCTTACAAAGCGTTGGTATGCTGAATATCTGCCCGTAATCACAAGGCGTTCCAAATGGTTTAAGGAAACAAAACCAGTACAGATAGATGACATAGTACTCGTCATAGAACCTAACGAAATACGTTCCGCCTGGCGTTTGGGTCGTGTAATCAAAGTTTATCCAGGGCCTGATGGAGTTATACGCATGGCCGATGTTAAACTTTCCAACGGGTCATTAAAGGTTAAAAGATCGATTGGGAGACTCGCTGTGTTGGATTTACAGTCTTCAACCTAGGATCATCTAGTTCTCAGACGGCTCCCGGTATGTCATCGAGTTAACCAATTCCTTTTAAATCTTTATTCTTATATTTGAATTAGCCTACGGCGGTAACGCCTTAACAAAAATTTCCCTTTTTTTAAAGTAGTTAAATATTTTCATCTCTTTCCAAAGGAAAGAGACAGTAAATTATTTATATGTCAAACTATGTATATAAGGACATGTGATTTTCCAATTTGAGATAAAATAGTTAGAGGTTATAATCACTCCCAGGCTCTAAAAATTAATTTTAATAATTTAGTTGTTCAAGATCAAGTTCCTTTGTATAAATTTCTTACCAATTGTAAGTAAAGAAAATGTAACACTTTCTATAAATTTGTTAAGCTTTAATATTCTTTCATAGAAAATAAAATCATCATCATTGACGTGTCTGGCTATTTTTATTTCATTTGGCTTACCAGACATCGTTGGATCTTTATTTTTGGATTTCGTAATCATTTGAACATTCTTGGAACAACAACTATAATGAATGTTTGATCTATATTCCAATTTCAACTTTTCAATAACAAATTGTCACTAGTGTTATGCCTTAGTGACAATTTATATTGATCCGCCCCTGGTTAAATAGAAAAAAACAAACAGTAATCCATCTGACGTTATACTAACCTAATCATTGCATGCACTGTGTGATAAGCTCCACACAGTACCTATAATGATCAAGCTAATACAACTGCGAGAAGTGACAAAGAAAAGGAGGAGGAAATATTTACCGCACGTTATGCTTATTTGTGTTGTTTTATTTTTTGGTTATTATTATTATATTTGAACTGAATTATTATTATGGGAATGGCGCGTTGTTATTGATTATTTTTTTTATTGATCTTATTATTGTATTGTTATGGGCTTTTATTTTTTAATTTATTTTGATTTTGGGGGTTTTGTAGGAATAAAACAAAAACAGGTAGCACAACACAAGATAGTTTTTTCTTTTTTCTTTCTATTTTTTCACTTTATCGATCACTTTCGCGCATCGATGTGCAGCCGATGGTATGCTGATCGGTACGGTACATAGTTTCAAATAAATTAATAAATATTTACTTTTATTATTTCTTGCTAATTTTCAGACAATGATTTACAAAGATAAAATGGAGTAGATAATCTTGAATTCAATGACTTTGTAATATACTGCGTCTTGGCGATCTCATTAACTTCTTCCTCGTACTGCATCTGCCCGCCAACTTAACGATTTACATGGGTTGGCTACGTTTTATCGCGTCACGTTTTACAGTGCCACGTTTCACCGCGCAATCCTACTTTTTCAATACGAATTCAATACGAATTCAATACCTTATACCGGCCCTGTATAAATTGTTGCTTCCCATACATTTGGTCACTCGATTGCATGAGAATCAACATGAACGAAGTTTTTCTAGTACGCAGACGACTTCCCTGACTTAAAGAAAACGTATCAGCAGAATAGTATAAAAGGAGGGATTATTTTGTAATTTCTTCAGTTCTTATTAGAACTCCGTGGAGGCCGGACCTCTGCATTTAAAGGGATATAGCTGGATACGTTTCTTATTATTCTAAGTTGTTCGGTGTAGTCTTCGTAAGTGGAAGTTGTGTGGTTTAGTGAATGTTGGTAGGAACAATTTGTGTTGGCGGATCGGATGCGATCTATCTTGTCATGGATGCAGGAGATAATTATTCTTTTAAGAACACACATTTAAGTATATAAGAGATATAAATTGATTATCTTTTTTTGGTTTTGGTCTTTTTTCAAAATTACGGCTATTTTAAAGCCTAAAATCGATAAATGTGGCATCGAATATTAATATCAGTTAAACATAAATTAATATTATTTTTATTAATTTACCAATCCGTCCTTTTCAGGACGACCAAATATTTGTAAAGAGATATTAGATACGTTTACAAAAATTTAAAATTTAGTTTCATATTAAGCTTAGCTGCAAACCAAAAGAAATCAAATTGTATTTGATTTTTGTTTAAGTTTGAAGTTCACGGCGTACAGAAACCTCGGCGCGTAAGGGGGGGCATGCTGCCCCCCTGCAACCCCCCTGCTTGGGCCAATTATAGGATTTGGGGTGGGGTCCAGCTTGGGTGTAAGCAAAGTTTTTTTGAACTTAAGAACTTTGCATATGGACTCACAAATAATTTTTCAAAATCGAAATATTTTTTAATTAATCTATCAATTCAAATCACGTTTGCATCTGAACAAACCTTCTTAGAGACCTGAAAATCGACACTGTTTTTATAGCTGATCTTATTTTGTAAATGAAATACGTATATATAAATATTAATTGGTTATATTTTAATATTAAACACTCTGTACGCAATTGAGTGCAATTGCAAATTCATTTACTTACTTATTTTAATATGTAATACAAATCATTTTTTATGGAATACAACTCATAACTGAAATAGATCGAATCATAGAATAGTATGCCCTTTACAGCTATATATGTAAAATAGAACATACTACTTACTGTACCATGGTATCAATAGTTGTTTAAGTTAAGAAATAAGTTCAGTTTGTAGTAAAGCGTTGAAACGAAAACATCTTTCTTTTAATTGCATTCGTTTATGTTCTCGGCGTCCTACATTTTGTCTTTAAATGCTATATAAAATTTATTTGGTGCAAAAAGCACGGTGCGTAAGGGGGGCATGCTGCAACCCCCCTGCCTGGGCCAATTATAAGATTTAGGGTGGGGTTGGGTCTGGGTGTATACAAGGTTTTTGTAGATTTAAATATTTTTCTTACAAGCAATTGCAAAATATTTGTTGAGGGGCATATTAATCTGTGAGAATCAACATGAACGAACCGACCAGTATATAAGGAAGTGTAATTTCCAAACAAAATTCAGTTCTTATTAGAACTCCATGGTGACAAGACCTCCCAGGAGATATAAAATGATTGCGGAATTTCATGGTAGGTAGGTGATAGCGCTTAGGCGTTTTTTAAGCGTAAGAGAAACTGCTCTTACGCTTAAAAAGCAGTTTAAGCGTTTTCACTTACTAATCTGCTGATGGATTGCGGCTTAGGGTTTGGTTAGAACGCTTCCAATTAAGCGTTCTAAGGGAATTTTGGGATTGTTTAAGCGCTTAAAAGCCATTTTAAGCGTTTTTAGTCGAAAAAAAATATTTTTTTTAAATGTCAGTCAGTTTACATGGTGTAAGCAAGATTTTTTTTTAAACGCTTAAAACCCATTTTAAGCGCTTTTCAGCTTTAGATTGAATATCATCTCAATTTTGCATTTTACGAGTACATTTTTTCAAGACGCTTAAAAGCCACTTTAAGCGTTCACGTGACAAAGGCCATTCATTACGTCCGAAACGTCGTCCAAGTCCTGTTCCTACGTACCATCACTCAATAAAAGACCATAATCTATTTATATCTCTCTAAGAGCTGTTACCTCTTCGGAGTTCTAATAAGAACTGAAGAATCCCCTGCAATCACAACTGCTTAAATACTTTCCGCCACCATGTGAAATATAAAAAATAATTCCAAAAATAAAATATTTTTAAAAAAGTACGCCCTAATACTTTTCAAAGTATTAAGGGTAGTAGCTAATGTCGCTCCCAAATAAAAGTATTAGATAAATGTACTAGAAAATCGGCGGTGAAACGTGACACTGTGAACTGGTTTTCGATAAAACATAGAGCTCCCGATTTACATACATCTTCGTTCAATCCATCTGAACTAAAGAACGAATAGTTATGCCAAATATTTCTTCGAGATGTCGGTGATGCCACTCACACCGACAGTTATTTAATTTGAAAAGGAGTTAAACATTGAAATTACACAAAATTAATCAACCCGATGATTTTTAGAAGAATGAATGCAAACGATGATGTTTTTTTTCTTGCATTGCAGCTGTTTTCTAAACGTCATCTTGCAAATTAACAGCGCCGTTAAATCTTTTCACTAAGCGCCTTGGTCGTTTTTTCAACCAATTCCCCCGGGGATTGCAAAAAAGCGCACCCATTATATTCATATAATCAATCTAAGTATTTTTGTATATCAAATATCTATCAATATTATTAAAACATATTTTTCTTCACTTCAATAAAAATATTCAAGCTGTTAACAGCTTAATTGTTTTCTGAACTTTACTTCTTGAAAACGCGCAATTCTTTTACAAATATGAATAGAAATTGAGAGAAAAGCGATCATCGTTCAACTGATTAAATTATTTAGTTTCGGAAAATTGCATGTGCGTGCCTAGCCTAATGTACCACTCAATTTTTTTTTATTTAAATATTAGCAGATATTTATATAAGAAGCAGTCTGATTTTTTTTAAATTGAACCTAAATACCTCTAGCCTGAAATGCCTAGCTAATTCAAAGCTTGGCTAAATTTAAGGAAGAATTTTGTATGTGAGATTTTATAAATTTATGTTTAAAAAAATATGTATATCACGCTCTTTCCCATTCCGGGCTGACCTTAAAAATAAATAAAATGTAATCTGGCCCTCAATGTAATTTTCACCTGTAATTTCCCTACGAGCAAAAATATCCCCAAGCCAGCTGATCCCAAATATGTCAAAAGTCAAAACATTTGTGAAATTTTCATTCTTCTGTGGAAAACTCTGCGAAGTTATTGCGACGAAAACTACTTCCTTTTCATTTTTTATATTTAATAACGACGACTTATACAAAATTTAATATTCACTACTATTTAGATTTTGAGACTAAATACAAATTATGCTTAAATAGATTCCATGTACTAAAAACTTGGGTAGACGTTGCAACGAGGCAAAGAAACGATGGCATCCAGTATAAGAAGCACCGATTCGGATGACAGCAATAGTAAAGCTCCAGAAAATTTTCATGTTTCATCGTCAAATGATGTTTGCTACGACGATTTTCCAACTAATAATAATCATATTCGGTTCAGGTGCCCGCTCTGCACAACTCCACAAAAAAATTTCCACTGTCGGTGTTGCATCCGGAAAGGTGACTTCTTACATTCCTCACATCATTTTGAAGAAAGGTTTGTAAATATATTTTTAATACCTAAATAGCAACATCAATATTAATCGTCCTTTAACATTTTAGTTTCGCCCAGAAACAAAAAAAGTACCTAAAAATACAAGCTAGCCTAAAAGTTTACAGCAATCGGTATGAACGCCTCATCAAAGAGCAAAAAACATCAGAGAATATGAATTTCGAGATCAAACGCAAAAAGGAGCGAATAACATTGTTGAAGCAACTTATATCAAACAAGCGAGTACAAATTGGTAAGAAAGTTGAAGAAAGAAATGAACTCAAGGTAGCCAATACCGAAAAGAACAAACATCTTCCTAAATATCCAATCAAGGTAAAGGAGCTAGAAGATTACGTACTCGATCGTACTGAGAAAATAAACAAATTGCGTGACAAGAACAATGATTTACTAGTGAAACTTAAAAAGGTTTCATGCGTTGACATTCAGAAGCTAGTAGAATACGTATTTCCTATATCGGAAGTTGTACTAAAGGATGAACGCACTGTTGTAATGAACCCCCAAGGCGTGGGGCCACATGCAGCTGTTGTCGAAGATTCAGATACAGTTGCCGCATTGGCCGATGCCAAGAACACATCTTATATTCGTGGTAAATGGGTGTTCCATGGTAGTGGCATTAGTGAGATGCAATATAGAATTGTTGCGCCTTCTCTGCCTGCAAATGGCGACTATTCAGCTTACCTGGATTGGCTGACGGAGAATAAAGATGATGTTCCGAAGTCGGATGCAAATGAAATTTCACCTAGCAGAGTGGCTGCGTTTCGTATTGCTGGAGCCCTCACTTACACAACTCAACTAACTAATCTTTTGAGCTTCTATTTGAATGTTAGATTGCCATTTAAGCTGGCTTATGGGTAAGTATTTCCTCAATATTTTCTTTGAAGCTATTAACTGGTTAGGAAAAGTTTTTATTTTATTTTGAGCTCTATTAATACATTCACTGATGTCTCAAAAAACGTTGTTTTTTTATTATTATCAAAGAGAATTAAATTCGTTTAAATTTGCTCTGGGAACCTTCCAGCAGTCCACTGCTTTATGCGCTCAGAGTAAAATAACCAGGCAAATAGACAAAAATGGTTTGCGCGGCCACCATATCAACGTAAAAGTAGAATGTGATTTTATTTAACAATTCAACAGTTCCTTTTGTTTTACAATTTAAGCATTAGCTTTTTCCTTCAGCCAGAAATAGAGAGTATATCTGAACAAATATAATTTAACTTGAATTTTACACATTTATTAATAGAAAATGCTAATTTTAATTTGATAGTATTGAAATATACATATAAAAATTGTATAAAAAGCAATTATAACAAGAGATAACATAACTGATTTTAAAAAGCTTTGTTCACAATTTGAATTCTATATCACCAGCTTAACGCTGTTATGGCAAAGCTGTAAAGAAGATTCATATCTCTTCCATTTAATACTTCTTTGTTTTCATTTAAAATTAAGTTAAGAAACCTTCTTCTCCAATGTTCTTGAAGAATTGTGGAAAGGGGCTAGGGCACGTTCCTAAGAAAATGTACAATATTTTCTGACGTTCTGTGGTTACACAGGGTACATTAAGTATTTTCGACGGGCCCATATGGCATATAGTTTAAACGATTAAGTTCACCTCTGGTTTTAAAAATAGTTGAGATGGTTGATATGAAAATAATTATTTACACCTAGGTTGTGCTGCAGAGTTTTGTAAATGTTTCTAGTCAATCTCCGTTGCGTCATCTGCGAAAATTTAGTAAAATATGCTCTATCCTATCCATCATCACTTGAAAGTGTTTCCCCAAGTACTCCAATCAATTTTCACTATCTGCACGTTGTCGTAGGTGCCTTGCAATGATGTTGGTCAGTTAATGGTTTCCAACTTCAGTAAAATTATATATAAAGAGGTGTATCCGGGTGCAGAATATAAGTAGGGGTATTTTCTGGAAGCCAAAATGTTTTCTTGATTTAGTACCCCACCAATTTTTCTACTTTTATATACTGTCAAAAGACCAAACCTATGTTGCCTAGCACAAAATCAACTTCATCAACGCTTCAAACAGTTTGAACTTAGCAATCGGCGCTATGTTTTTTCCCAAGAACCCCTTCCAGTTAGCTTTTCCTGTAGGTGTTTTTGAAAAGAAACCTGAGGGGTGATGATAACTCCAAGGTAAATATACTCTTACCAACTCGAAGTTTGTTTTTTCCCAGGTCTTTTTTTTCTCTAGCGTATCTACCTGTTCCATTTCTGAAGATCACTACTTTTGATTTACTAGTTTTGGACAGGCATTGACCATGAAACTTCAAAGAGCGCAGTGCATCTGTAGTTTATTTATCATCATTTGTCACATTTGTGGGAACTCTGCAAGAATGACGATGTCATCCGTGTACATAAAAGCTTTTATATTGACACCAGCAAACGTGATTCCTTCAGGGAGAGCAGATGGAAAAGCATCTAGAAAGAGTGAACACAGAAGCGTGCTTAGTGTAGACATCCTTGTTTGACTCGTAGTTGTCGTTTGGAACAAGTTAGTTACATATTTACGTCCCACACTGTTGTCATATTATTTTCGTAGAGGTGTTTTAGTACAGTTAGCATTCTTGAAGGGATTCCTAAGCAGCTCAGTATATAAAAGATCGCGTTCCTATTGACTGAGTCTAATGTCTTTATTTCAGTGGCGTTGATGAAAAACTCAAAACAATTCTATTTTTTTAAATAGAATTCAGGATTTTTATCCTGACATAGGTTGGTTTACTAGACAAATAGAACAACTTATTGTAAAAAGAAATTCTGCTTTTAGACGTTCGAAAAGGTTTAGACTACCACAATTCTTCGTACATTTCAAACATTATAGAAACGCCGTAAATAAAAAAATCTAAACGGAGATTTTTTACCTCAAAATTCAACAACGTTTCATCGAAAAAACTGTGGAATAATATTAAAACTCTTGGAATCTCAAAGAAAAAGATGAATACTGAAGACGATGTTAATGGTCTTAACAGACAGGTTGTGAGTTATAATTCTAATATAAATGTTGGTTCTATGTTTAGTAGTAATTTTAATAGAAATGAAGAATTACATCAAAGTTTCAGTTTTCGAAGAGTTTTTGAAGTAGAAGTATACAATGCCGTAAAAAAACATCAAATCGGAAGCAATTGGGTTGGATAATATGCATCCCAAATTTGTAAAAATCATCCTTTATTTTATATGCCCTTTCATAACACATATTTTTAATTCTATCATGACTAAGTCCAGCTACCCAGAGTTATGGAAACCCTCAATAATTATTCCAAACCCTAAGAAGTTAACCAAGCAACAAAAAGAGTACCCACCAATATCAATCCTTCCTTTTATCTCGAAAGCATTTGAAAAGCTTCTAAGTAAACAGATTACGTGTTTCTTAGACACGCATAAATTGATTATACCTTGGCAATCCGGTTCTAGAGCAAAACACAGCTGCACAACAGCACTTCTAAAAAATTATAGATGATATAAGACAGAAGATTGATGAAAATCAAGTAACAACCCTGGTTTTGCTGGATTTCTCTAAGGCGTTCGACACAGTTTCTCACGAAATACTTTAAAATAAACTAAATTTTTTTTCTTTTTTGAAAACTATGATTTATCGCTGGTTGAGCAATACCTAAGCCGAAGAACCCAGGCAGTTTTAGCTAACTCAAAGCTTTCAAATTGTCTTCCCACCTTTACTGGTGTGCCTCAAGAATCAATATTGGGTTCACTTTTGTTTACTATGTTCAACAATGACTAACCTTAGATACTTAAGTACTGTAACATACATATGTACGCAGATGATGTTCAAGTTCAGTTAAGCTACAGAATTGGTATGGTGGAAGATGCAACGGCTAGAGTGAATGAAGATCTTATGCTAATAGGACAGTGATCTGAGGAAAATCATCTTAAACTCAATACAAATAAATGCCAAGTTATTGTAATTAGTAACTCTATTGTGGATATGACTAACCTACCAAATGTGCAACTTGATGGGGAAGCATTAAATTACGTTAAAGCTGTGAGAAATCTAGGAGTAATTTTTAATCAAATCTTATCATGGGGTAACCATGTGCTATTGGACGAACTTATGCTACTCTACGGGTTGTGAATCTAGCCGCGAGCTGTCTTCCGGTTTCAACTAAGATGATAATTGTAAAAACGCTTGTTTTCCCAACCCTTTTCTATGGTAATCCTATTTTTGCTGTTTGGATAGAGCAAGTAAACGTAAACTTCAAGTAGCTTTTAACAGCGTTGTTCGTTTTGTCTATGGCTTGCGTCGATTCGATCATGTTTCTGTTCAGGCTGGTAGTGTGTTCAATATGCCTTTTAATAAATATGCGGATTTTCTAACGTTTACCTTCCTATTTAAACTTATTCATATGAACATTCATAAGTATCTTTTTGAAAAGCTCATTTTTCCAATATCTCAAAGACGTAATATTCTCATTGCTCCCACCTTTAAATACCGTAACTCTAAACAACAGTTCATTGTTTATGCTACCGGCCTCTGGAACTCCCTCCCCAATAACCTGAGATGCCTAGACAGCTAAAAGACCTTTGAAAAATCATATACAGATACTTACAGATGCTGAAAATATTTCAATACTAAAAATTTCTTTTTCTTTGAAACAAACAAATCTTTTTTCTTTCTGAATGTTTAATTTAAAATATTTCTTGCCAATTCTTTAAAATAATATATTTTGTAATTTTAATTTAGTTTGTAATCTCAACCACTATGTTTTAAGTATTATTCAGAAGACACGTTGTTTTAAAATACTTATTATTAAAATAAATAAAAATTTAAATTCAAAATTCAAATATGACACGCTATCTTCCCCAGGTGCGTTTTTGACCTTAGCTCGGTGTATATCCTTAGTTACTTCGTCAACTTAGATATCACGTTCAAGATCACCATTTTGAATGTATGAATAGGCATATAGGACTTGGTTTGGGCTTGTCGGCTAGTTTAAAAGGTTTTTGAAGTGGTTTGCTAAAAGGCTTCCATTAATTTTTGTGTTTTTTTGCAAAAAGCACACCATTTAGAAAACAATCGAGCTTCCAAAAAGAACTACTGTATCTTCCGTTAGCTTTTGCATAATAAATTGAGAGTGATTTGCTTGCTTTATTTTACATATTCTTTTGTAGTCTTTGTTCCCTTCGTGGTACATTCTTTTGGCAAACTTAAATTTGCCGTTCTCAGGAGTCTCAGAAATATAAATGAACTTGCCCTAGCTATTTTACATTCCGCGTCGAACCAGGGTTTTGCCGTCTCTGATATACAAGTCATCAGAATATCTATTCCAGTACTCGAATTAAAAAGGTTGTTATTTACCGACTCCACTAAAATATCGATGTTGCTTCTATATCTATAAATGTGAGAATTTCTGCATTGAAGTTTCGGTAACAATTTCATTACGCTGATATTTATTTTAGATGCATTTTTAGTGTATTGCCATTTTACAGATATTGGTAGATGATTTATGAGTCTTCCACGAACTCCAACCATTTCCATTCACCAGGCAATAATCTATTGTTGAACAAGAAGTTATCAACTTATGTTTCATCAAAAACTCTCCAATTTACTCAGTAGATAAGTTATTAAACTTTCTCACTACCAAGTTTTGAGTTAAAAGAAGTCTTCACTTCCATATAAAATTAATAATGTAATGCTGATTTGAGCTACTGTTGGTTATTATGTACTTTTATTTTAGAAACATTCTTATACAATGTAATATTCTAAAAAAAAAAACTATTTTTTAAGGGATTTTTGTAAGAAACTTAATGAAGAGCAGTTTACACGCAAGGTCTCTCGTTTAAACACAAATATAATGTACCTGGCATATACACAACGTGTCAAGTTAAGACTCTTAAAGGAAAAGCATACCCTTGAGAATATAATCGCCACATTGGATTCGGATAAAAGTGAACTTGGGCGATATGGTCCAAATGATATAGCATATGCTCCATTAATGAAGTCTGTTGATTCCCTTATGATTGGCATTGAAACAGAGTCTGAATCTGAAGGTAAATCTTGAAAAAAAAATACCATAAATTTTTTTTTAAACATGTGTTTATTCTTTTTTCCAAAGATGAAAATTCCTTAAGATTGGATTGGGAGGCAGTATCTAGTTTACCAACTCAAGAAATTAACCCAACGAATATGCTGCCACAAAGTCAACAAACAACCAGCATGGCCGAGGGGCTAATGACAAGTGCAGCAAATCGTTTGGCTTCGATTCTTCGGTGGGTCAAATAAAAACAAGTTGTTCTCATTCTGCATCCTTTTTTAAAAGAATTTATACAAATAAGGTGATTCATATAAATACATATAACTGACCAGTTCAGAAAAATGAGACCTCCTCAGAAATCATAACAGCGCTAAGGACAAAAATGCTGGATTCTGATTCTCATTTTTTGACGGATATATAATTTTAAGATCGCATTTTTCTGAACTGACTTTGTTTATACATATATAGTTTAGACCATTCTTTTAGGATTAATATTTGAAACTAAATATTTAATTGAATAAGGTTAATTTTCTGTTCATTTATTCAAAAATAGGTTATTCATAAGTATTTTTTTAAACATAGTTGGATTTTCTATAAAACCAACTTCTGTAAATACATTTAAACAAAAAATAATAAAATTTTATGATTATTTTTAAAGCTCTTGTTTTTATTAAACCAAAAAATGTGGAGTTCACTGTAATAAATAAGAAGAAAAAAGTAATCCCAAAAACAAACTTTTTCTTCCTTTTTTTTCAGGAAATTAATGGCCATTTCCATTAATATACTATACAAAAATGAAGAAAGTGGTAGTTCTAATTTTATATTACTTACTAAGGTTGCAATTCAGGGGTGGACCAAGGCATCAACCAACAAGCTTCTTTTAGTCGGCTCTGTTTCTAGCTAGCTGTCTACAGTTTCACACGCCAAGTTGGTTGAAATCCTCTGCCACTTGTGAGCGCCACTTTTTATGCTGTCCCACGGGGTTGGATTCAAAGACATTTGCGGACCGGAGCATTGATGTCCATTCGCGCCATGTGTATCTCAGTCGTTAAGTCATGTTCATATTACTGAGATTACTTACTTAATTACTATATTTTATTTGGCGCTACTTGCCCAGGAGCATTACTAAATATGTCCCTCCAGCTGGCTTGATCTCTAGCCTGCCGTGTCCATTTTGGAGCAAGGGGTGGCCGTGGCGCGATAGTTGTGTGTTCGCCTGTCAACCTCATGGTCACAGGTTCGATCCCTGCCAAAGTCTATGTCTTCTTATTTTTCCATTAAAAAACAATTCTAAAAATAAATGTCATACAATGAGTTGCTGGTTTACTCATTGCATGCTGTTTAGGCATAGAACTAACAACATGTGATTGAGTAAAACTAAAAGGTGATTTTTTAAGAGCTTGGTTTTTGAAAATTCAAAAAAACACAGAAACTTGTAAAAAGTGAATAAAATTTTTATTTGGATCGATAAATCAATTTCTGCCATTTACTTTTTAAAAATAATTTCACTTAAATGTTGCCCGCGGCTACGCTTCAGGTGGTCAATTCTGAAGGTCCAATTTTGGCAAACCTTTTCACACATTTGGGCCGGAATCTCACCAATGACGCGTTCAATGTTGGCTTCCAAGGCAGCAATCGTGTTTGGCTTGTCCCCATAGACAATAGACTTAACATAGCCCCACAAAAAATAGTCTAACGGGGTCAAATCACATGATCTTGGTGGCCAATTGACTGCGCCAAAACGTGAGATTAACTGCTCACCAAATTCGCCTCTCAATTGATGCATGGTTTCGCGTGCAGTGTGGCATGTGGCACCGTCCTGTTGGAACCACATGTCGACCGAGTTCAATTCTTGCATTTTCTGCAAAAAAAATCTGTTATCATCGAACAGTACCTTTCTCCATTGACCGTAACCCTGCGGCCTTCATCGTCCTTGAAGAAGTACGGCCCAATGATGCTACCTGCCCATAAACCGCACCAAACAGTGCATTTTTCGGGATGCATTGGTAGCTGCTGAATTGCCTCTGGCTGCTCTTCACTCCAAATACGGCAATTCTGCTTATTCACGTATCCATTTAGCCAAAAATGAGCCTCGTCGCTGAAGACAATTTTGCGGACGTAGCTTGCGAAACACATTTTTCACAGAGCACGAATTTTGATAATAAATTTCAATAATTTGCAAACGTTGTTCAGGTGTAAGTCTATTCATGATGAAATGGCAAACAATACTGAATCGAAATGTCAAATGTTCGTGGAATTTGTCATGTGTGATCTGTCAAAAATATAAACGTCAAAAACCAAGTAGCAAAAAAATCACCCGTTAGTATACCGATAAAATATGAAAATAGAATAAAAAAATTAATGCGAATTATAAGGGACATCGATAAATAAGACACGGAAATTTCTCCGCATTAGTTCAGCCGCCATCCCTGGAGATAAAATCTGAGACAACAACCACATACAGATTTAGAATATCGCGCCACACATCTTTCCTATCATTCTTTCTCTTCCTTAACCTCACCATCACGTCCGCGCTGTATTGAAACATTTAAGGGTATTCATAATCCCTTGAAAAAAAGGCTTCTGTATGATGTTGAAGACTAAGAGCGGGAGATTTGACATGGCCCAGCCATCGTAACCCCTGTATGCGATTTTGTTTACTAGGCTTGTGTCGCTGTATAACACGTGTTCATGATGTTCATCATTCAAACTCTTCGCCCTATGTTTGTTTCTCTGTTAACACAGACAGTCCCATAAATCGTTCTTAGGATTTTTCTGTCGATATCTGAAAGCAAATTTTCATCCAACTGAGTAAGGGTATATGCTTCATATACACCATATAGCAGGACCGGGCTGATGAGTGGTTTACATAGCATCTCCTTGGTTATCTTCTTGATAGGGCTTTATACCTCGATTGCTTACTTAGACCTTTATTGTGGATCAGTTGGATGATCTGACCAGTGGGCTGATTAGGGAATACGAAGCGAATCGTTTTTAATTCGATATCTCATTTTCGACTCGCTTCGTTTTGATCAATAAACGAATTCGAAGCGAATCGTAAATGCTACTTCCAAGATTTCCAGATAATTGACAGCTGATTGCCAGTGAATATTTATTATTTCAATCAAAATCATTTGTGTTTTGTCCGAGGTGCATTTACTTTGTAATAAAATATGTATTTAAATTAAAAATGGACGCAAATGTTATTTATATAAATGCTTAACGTGAGGAAGAAAAAGAATCTTAAAATTCAAACTTAAGAAGAAAATTATTAAGAAGTGCTTCTTCACTTTTTGATCTTCTTTGCTTCGAGTCAGTGTTTTTGCTTAACGTGTTTATTATTTATTAAATTAGCTTTCTTTTATAAAAACTTGGTTCGATAAGTTGTTTCGCCTTTCAAAAGAGACATTTAAAATTGTCTTGGATGAAATAAAAGGCAAATATAGACCACAGAACAACAATGGGACACCACCAATTATAAAATTAGCTGCAACATTGAGATTCCTTCCAGACGGATCATACCAGAAAGTGGTTGGGCAGGATACAAACATTGGAATGGCGCAACCCACAGTATGCAATCAAATGTCCGAAGCGCTAGACATATTGCAGAGAACGTTGTATGTTTTGTCCTTTAACTATCCCTTCGTTTTCTCTAATAAATTCGATGAGCGGAGAAAATTGTTGCTGGTTGGTGTCTTGCTGTCTTGGGCGCCTACACATTTATTACAAAAAAATGATTGTTTATTTCTTTAGTTTGTTTTTATAAAAAAAATAATAGTTAAACTCACATTTTTATTTATTTAAATGAAAAAAATCCACGAAAATATCACTTTCGACCGTGTCGATAAACCAATCCACCAAAGAAACCCTATCGGAAATGCACGCGCTAAAAATTGAAATGTCAAATCAAATTCGCTTTCGATTTCGAAAATAGGGCGAATGTAAAACGAAAGAGACGAAAGCGAAAACAGTAATATCAAATCCCATTTTCGCCACATAAAACGATTCGCTTCGTATTCCCTAATCAGGCCACTGGTGTTTAAAAATTTCTTTCCTTGTAAACATTGGCTCCGGGTGATTTGGTCGTTTTTAATCTGGTGATTCTGGCAGACGATTTCAAACCACGTCCATATTTTATTTATTATGTTTATAAATTGTAAATTGAATTGAAAAAAATAAATACTAATAATACTACTACTACTTATCTGTGACGGCTACATTGATCTCATTTTGGTCGGACGTGTGTAACTCTTGCTTGTCCTATTAATTAGCTTGTACAGGTCGATTGAAAGGATTTGGCTGGCATCGAAGTTGAACAACTGAGATTACTATGGAATAACTTGTTGGAATATTTAACTGATAAATTAAACAAAGTTTTTCTTTTAAAGTACCTATAGTTACGATAGCTAGTTTATTACATTTTTGTGCATTTTTTTGCACATTTAATTTGCTTATAAGAGAGTAAAAGATTTGAATATTATTTAGCTGCAGTTCTTATTTAACATAATTCTTCAATATAAATGCCTTGGCAAGTCGTTTTTTTTTATTTTAATTTGGTAAGTGAACATTGCTGTCCACTTTTGAAGACCTTCAAAATTTGCTAATTAATTATAAGATGTAAAATTAAAATATTGATGGTAATATCACAAGTTAAAATTATAAAAATTACAAAATAAAACTGAGAACTATGTGGTGAAAAGAAATACTTTTTTTGTGAGATTAGATCTTAGAGATTCGCTGTTGTTCTTTTTTTATTTTTTTTTTCTTGTATATTGCTAAGTTTACTATTGTCATCTTTGAATGATAAATGCTTTGGTATCCATAGGGCAGAAATTAATGTCGTCCGTTGTTATCTGTTGCTTTTTGCCAATAAAAGTCAAAACGGTTTTATATATATTAGTGTTTTCTTCATCAGACACGCTCAATAGTCTTTTTATATTTATCTGAAATGGTGATTTGGAAAATGTTTACTTTGTTTGTTTTTTTTTTTTAAGAATATTGAATAATATTTACCAGTCCAGATCGATGGATATCTGAATTACATTCCATTAGTTCTGTTCTGTGCAGCACTAATCCCGTATCTAGTGCTGATTTGTCTTTGTTTTTATTAATCCCATTTGTGTTTGGAATATTTCGCATAACGGCTAATTGAACTCCTTCTTCCAATTGTTCATGATTTTCTCCAAAAGATCTCTGAACACCAACCCAATCATTTTCCACCCAAATAAATTTATCAATTGGATGTAATAGAGTCTGGTATTCATTAAATGCATTTTTAGTAAGGAATCCGCCAGGGTATTCCTTTGGTAATTTCGAACATGATTCGATTTTCTCCAAAATTAAACGGAATATATGTTGAACAGGGCGATTATCGAGAACGCCTTGTCCCAGACCTCGTTCGTCGTCTTGGGCTAAACGTCTGTCTTGCATGATTTCTACCTCACCTGCTCTTAATGAAGTACCACCGAGGGGCTGGGCCGATACAATTGTTAACCGCAAGCTATCATCTTCAATAAACATGCTAGATGGTATAGGATAGAAGTTAGCCTGCAGGGGAATCTTTTGGAACCTTTTGCGTTTTATAATCTACAAAGATGATGAGAAATATTTTCAGCATACAATACAAATACATATACAAACTTGTAGAGCATTAAGATCAGTATAAAAAGTTTCACTACTTTGAATGCGTGTTGCGATACGCATAACAATTTCTGTGTTGTCCATTACACCGATATCTATCAAGTTTCTTATCTCTGGATGCCCTCCTCGCAATATTGTTTGGTGCACAGCAAATGGCAAGCCTGTAGTCACACTTGACTCTAATGGTCCTTCTTGTACCAGCACAACAGGATTCACTATAGGCAGAGGACTCGCTTCACCGTAGGGCAGGAATAGATATGCACCACTCATTGGACCTGTCATTCGCGTTCCATATCGCAAAAAATTCAAGCTTGTTGGAATGTGCGGTGAAGAATCGTCGATTTGTATTGATTTTAGGAGTCCATTTCCATGAAAAGCTACAGTTGGACCGTCGCCAACTCGCAAAGAGATATCTCGTGGCTCTGCAAATTTTACTTGTTCCGGATAGTCACCAAGGTTAACAGAATATGGCGATACAGTCAGAATTCTATTTTTCCCAAGAGTAGTACTTCTGCAAATTAAATTTTAAAATAACAATTTGAAAGTATTATTTTAAGATTGTTTACTTTGGCATGGTTTCTCCTGGTTCTGATTGAACAACATACGTTATCAGTCCTAGAGGGGGTACACTTATTTTAAATAGAAGTCTATATTTTGTTGTAGATGCTTGTGGAAATGCTGCATTGCCATCATGATGACCATGCCAAGACCACACAGGACTTATTTGTGCAGGAATAGCTTTGTTGTCTAAATCCCGGACACTAATATAAGGCTTTGAAACGTACAATTCAATTAATTCTTCTCGCCACTTAGACAAGGAATTGTGGAAGACAACATATTTGGTTGGCAATTCATCTCCTAAAATGATAGTTGTTCGTCCATCCTCTGGCCCAGGCCAATGAGATTCATCAAAGAAGAAATATGTAAATTTATAATCGGGACTGTAAATCTGAAAGAATTTTTTTGTTTAAATAATTTGAAAAGAATCTGGCTTAATTCTTTTTTCGTACAGATTCCTTTGTCAATAGTCGATAGACAGCCTGTTGCATAACAAACCGACAATCTTTGATTGAGTTAAGCGTTCGATTTGCATAATCGAATACTACGTGCGTTTTTGCCGTACCGGTTATTCCATCATGGTGCTGAAACAACGATAGTTCTCTTCTTGCATTTTGAAGCATTTCATCGAACTTGGCTGTTGGATCCCAAGCACTCCAAGCATGAAGCATTTCTGCAGATCGTATATGATGCAAAAGCACTCTATCCATTCTCTTGTGATAAGGACGTGATGTGTAATAACCACTCCAGTAGTGATCATCTCGATCTGCGTATGTAAAGAAATCTCCGCTGAGCGTGGGGAAATCAGCTAAATCATGTTCTTTACGCACAGAATCGAAATATTCTTGCAGAGTGGCAAATTTTGCTTCTGTGAACATTTTGCGTTCGTTATTAATATAATCAAATAACATTTCATAATTTCGCATTTGAGCTTCCCATTCTGTACTTTGACTGTATCGAAAATCATCGCCCAAAGGAATCAATACAGAATTTGTTTTATAGAGTTCAGCTTTTTTACGCCATTGATCGACCAACATTTCAGCCCTTTTAATATATTAAAAAGAAAAAAATATATAAGTTACGAGTATATTGATTTTAAAAATTAAAAAATCCGAAAACACAAAAACTCACTTTCTTGCAACATTTTGGTCATCTATAGCTTGTGGCTGTACATGCCAGGGACAAGCTATTCCAAAGCCTGGTATTCGCTTGAAGTCAAACTGACAACAAATTTTTGGATCTGGGCCACATGTGTGTGGAATGTCATATGAGTAGAAAGGCATCATGTGAGTGAAAAGTTCTGTTCGACCAGATACATCTGTTTTGTAAATAATAATTGAAATAAAAATAACAGTCAATTTAAAAATTTACATTTACGTTTAAGTTAACACTTTGGAAATTTAACTCTGTATAAAAGAGTTCTTCTATACAAAATCATCTATGTAACAAGTCCGCAGTAAAAAGTAGTGAGATCTAAAAGTACGCAAAGTTCTTATTTCATGAAGTTTAATGCTGACCAAATTTGGTGGGCTTATTTGGCAAGTTTTTTTTTATTATGCCCAATTTAAAAAGTTTTAAAAACTTGACAAGTAAACACACCAAAATTTAGTCAGTATTAAACTTCAGGAAATAAGAACTTGGCGTACTTTTAGATCTCACTACATTTTACGACTGACTTGTTACATAGAACTTTTTGTATAGAAGTTGGCCCTTTTTTAACATTTTTGTTTTTTGTCTGATCTCACTCCTTTATGCAAATATTTAAATGCAATAATTGTTAAGGATGCGATGATGTGTTTTTGTTGCAATTTTAATCGCATTTCTTAAATGAAGGTAGCATACCAATTAATTTGCAAGTGTTTTATTTATCCATTCTTGTTAACGTAGAATACCACATCGAGCACTCTTATTTTTAGAAAAGTCATGAATTTTCAAGATGCATGCATAATTTCAAACTGGCAATAAGCAGACACTTCGAATGAAAAATCGTAGATTTTCTATTTTTCGCTTTCTCTACACATCAAGCTCTACCGTTCTACCAAAATCTCTACGATAATCAGAAGTGCTCCTCATAATTGATAACAATTCTATTCTAAAGGGGGGAGCACGCCCCTGAACGTAAGATGTGAAAGTTTAAAATTTTTCCTTTGCTTTAAGAGTTTGGTGCCGCTGTACCAAATTTCATTATTATACGACAATCAGATGTACTCATTATAATTGGTATTGATTCTATGCAAATGGGCAGCTGCCACGCCCCTCAATCTCAAATTTTGCCTTTGGCTGAACTTTGAACCCTACCGCTGTACCAAATTTCATCATTCCGCGACGGTCAGAAGTGCTCCAAATAATTTATATCAATTCTATGAAAATGGGTGGATACCACACCCAGTTACGGTCTTTGCGATTTTGCAGTCTTATATCTCGGGAACCACTGATACTAAAAAATTTAGATATGGTGAGTTGCCTAAACCTGGTGAGCTTAGACTTTATTGGTACTGAACTTAGAGGGGGCCGCAAATCGTCTGAGTTTGAACCTTTAAAAAGGGTGTAATGCCAGAACTTGCAAAAAAAAATTGGTGCGACAATTTTAAACATTTAGGCCTGTTTGCTGATACACAACTTAACATTTAAGTTCTACTTAAGCACTTATGTGACAGTTTAGGCAGAGGAAAAAGTAGCCCATAAGCGTTTTAAGTTGAACATAAATATTTATGATTCGTATCAGCAAAAAGGCATTAATAATATAAACTTAAAAACGAAATTTCAAAAAAAATCATTAACACGTTTTCAAAACATTGAATTTTCACACACAAAAAAAAATATTTTTCAAAATTTTGCTATGCAGTATAATTTATTATTTGAAGAACCTCCTATATAAAAATTTTGATCGTTAAAGCCGTTTTCGAGATAATCAAGATGGTAGAAAAAATTCTATGGCAAGTACCGTTATTGTTGGGGCTTAAAAAACGATACAAAATTTATTTGAGACAATCACCTAAAACGCTTAAGTACCGAGTTTGTAGCTCGTTGTACAGACAGACAGACAGATTTAATTGGCTGACCCACTTTTGCAGTGTTCTCTTTCATGGTAATTTCCATCTTTTTTTCCAAATGTAAAATTTGTCGCTAGTAATACTTTTTTAATTAAATTAAATTTAAAATTTTCAACTTATCCAAGAGTATCATTATTCACACTAATAAATATTGCCGATAATTTTTCCGTGGTGCTTTTGATTGGATCGGAAGTGAAGCTATATAAGAACTATAAGACAAGTCTTGGATTCGTAAAAAAATCCAACTAGATATTTTTTTTCAAACATGACATTACGATGATAGTAAAGACAAAAAACGGTGGTCTCACAATTTTGTCTGTAGCTTACAGCCTAAACAGAAAAAAAAGACGACCTGCCTCCGAACTCAGGCAAAACTCCCTTAAACCGAGTTCTCATTGCCTTGCTATTGTTTACTTGCTAAAAGCAAGTAAAAAACTACTCACTATACTATCAAAATGCTGGTGGTCTGCGTACCAAGTTAAATAGTTTTCGTCTATTATCATCAGCGTGCCAATATAATATATTTTCATTCACCGAAACATGGCTTACTAAAGAACACCACAATGTTGAACTCTTTCATAATAATCTCTATTCTAGCTAGCCAAAACTAGCTTATATAGCGGTGGCGGTGTATGAATCGCCGTTCATTCACAATTTTTCTGCTCTCTGCTTTCCGTCTTCATCATCTACTGTATTCACGAACTTCCACATCGATCAACTAGCTGTTTGTGTACATTTTAATAATCTTTGTGTTATTATAAGTTATATACCACCAGGTAGTTCTTTAGATTTATTTAAAATTCATATTAATAACTGTTGTTCTATTTTTTCTTTACTAAATATTAATGATCACGCAATAATTCTTAGTGACTTTAATCTTGCTAATTAACTGGGTTTGGGATCCAGATGAATTATGTCTTTTCCCGTTCTAGATCTAATATTTGTTGATAAAGAATTTATAATTAATATAATAAATTATTCCTGCCCTATTTTTCCCAATAGTATGCACCACATAGCTTTAAGTGTTCAGTTAAGTACTTTTTACTATATGAAATCTGTATCGGGACAAAAAATGATTCCTGAATACAAAAACCCTAACTTCCTTGATATAACCAATTACTTAAATTGATTTTAATGGAAAGATATATTTTGTAAACATAAGCTGTCTGTAGCATATGTAAAATTACTCAGTAAATAAGTCAATTTAGTTATTTGTTCCTAAAATTAATATTAAAAATAATTGAACAATTTAAATAAATAATACAAACAAATAAGTCCTATAAATTGTTTCGCAAATCCTCTTCTTGCTACTTAAATCCGTTTTGAAGTTTTTCTCGAAGTTATATTTTTTAATCATGCGTCAATTAGGATAGTTACTGTTGACTTTGGAATGCACTCCTTAAACCTGAGGCTATTGATTTCACAGTACCAGTCCCAGTCCAGTCCACTTTTTTTCTTTTTTTTTTTGCAAAACTCATGATAGGTCCCGATACAACATTATTAATCACCTCGTTAATAGGAGACATATGAAGGATAACTTCCAAAGCTGCTGTTGGGCAAGTTCTCATTGCTCCAGTAATACAAATACATGCGAGCCTTTTGACTTTTGTATTGATTTCCTAGTTGTAACTAATTCAGTTCTCTTGTGCAATGTTACGGACGATAGGTAATGATAGGTCTGACCCTCATGGTGTACATCCACTTGAGGTTGTTTGGTTTGCAACCCAATGGTTTTCCTGCAATTCTCTTGCATATCATTAGGACATTTGTACCTTCCCGATAATCAGTTCTAAAAGTTTATTCCATAGGAGTTTACTATCTAGTGTAATTCCCAGTTATTCCACCTCCTTTTTTAATTCTATTACTTCACCAGCTAACCGGATAGGTTTCATAAGTGGTAACGGTCTCTTTTGGTAAATGGTATACTCGTCATCTTTATAGAATTTATAAGCTAAGATTACTTTAGCACTTCTCCATACACTTAGTATATACCCAAGAGCGATACTGCTACGGAGTATGCTAACTAGATGCGGCATAAGATCTTTTCTTTTTTCAAATCACAATTACAATTACATGTACAATTACGTTTACAATTACATTTACAATTACATAAACGCACAAGACGGTATGCGGAAAACTATTTGGGTGGATTTTTTCATTAGTAATCCGTTATTTTTGAGATTATGTTAAAGTGTAATACAAATTTTTCAACCAAATTTGTACATACATTTACCAAAACAAAAATTTATTTAAACTAACCCCAAATTTGTCGCCATCTAAATTCAAGTTCCTTCATACGAGCGAGACGTTTCTTTACCGAATAATGTGTCCGCTGTATTAACAAATTATCAAATCCAGAGTTTTTCAATATATATGGTAGTGTCGGACTATGACCAAAAGGGTCGATAGACCACGATGAAGTGGGAGTTACGTTCAAGTTCTTCTTGAGCCAAGTGTGGCCTTCGGTTAGTTGCATTAAAATACTAAGCCAATGTGAATTGGCTTCATCGGGCATTACCCATCCACCAGTTACAAAATCCAACTGATGATTCTGAACCAATCTGTAATAATTGTAAAATATTTTATTATATTAATTTTGTTTCCCTATAAAAATTGTTACTTTTTTGTTTCCATTTTCGAATTTTGACCTAGGCCTTCGAAAAATCGAGAAAAATAAGATATTTCTGCCCAAATGAATTTCATGTCAGGATTTTCTTTTAAATGACGTAACATATTAGATAAAATATGCTTAGTGTCGTGCTCATAGTAAGCATCAAATGTCTTAATCCATCCTAAAGAAATAAATGTTGATTTCGGTTAAGCTATATACATATATATATATTGAGTACCTGGATCATTGTGCGAGTGCGGCACAACAAACACTTTCAGCTTATGATGTTCATTGAACTGCAGAGGATCATATTTTATATTCCACCCTTGTTTCCATACACCTCCATCGATGTTGTCAAATGAGATATTTTTATATACCTCCAGCATCTTAAAAAAATGGTATGTATATTAATAGAAAATACACACGCATTGAAAATAAAAACATTCTAAACAACCAAAGCACAATGAGGCAAGATACCTCGAAAACCGGAATCAATTCATGGGTTGTATTTGTTTGGTGAAATGTTGTTTCGTTATTTAAAAACGGGTCAGAAATACATAAAATTACATTTCCTCTTTCCAATTTCTCGTATTTAGTTTAAAATCACTCTTATTAGCTAGCTTTCAAAAAAATAAGAACATAATTTCATATGGAGTGTTACAAATAAGACGTAATAAAAAATATACCGTTTATAGATCGGGCCAAAACAAGACAAATATCTTACAGGCAAGAGTGTTCTTTACCCTAAGGACCCCATGAGGGGTGATTTTCAAAGAAATTTAGAACGTTGAAAATTGAAAACAAGTTATTGGTATGACTTTTTTTTCTTTAAAGCTTTTTCTTTTAAAGTACATACTTGTATGGCTTCTATACTCTGTCCAGCAAAAATAGTCAGTACAGGCCTTATGGTAGAGCTTTGTGAAATACACTGTTGCCCGTTGCTGAAATTCCAATTGAAAATAACCACTGATTTACATACAATTTGTTTTTGTAATTTTCTTAAGACCAAATCCAATTGCACATTGCTACTTGTGTGCCTTCACCATGAACTGACTCAACCCTCATTAGGCGTTTTTCTTTTTTCGTTCAGAGCAGAGCACAGAACAGAGTTCGAACACATAGATTATGCACTGAACTTGTTCTAAACAGAGCGAGCTCTGAACACTGATATGTTTTTTAAACACACTTGAACCACACAAATCAGAACACATTTTCATTTTAACCATAAAAAGCGATATAACACAAAACCTACGCTTTTTTGTACACCCCCAGATACAGAAAATCAACAAGCGATCAACTTCTTCCGCCAACTTATGTATCTATTTATATTTTTCTTTCTTGGCACACATGGCATTTGGTGAGTTCAGCAATTTACTCACATACTCAGTCAATTATGTTCGAGCACGTCGACTGCGATCTACAAATGTTCAGAACGAAAAAAGAAACTCACATTTGGAGCTCTGCATGCTCTGAGTTAAAAAGAAACACAAACAAATTTTTTGACAACTCAGACCCTGCTCTGAACTAAAAAAGAAAAAAGCCTATTGTGTGCTTTTAAAATAAGCATATTGAATAGGAGTTACCACTGCTAGTTTGGGGTAATTTAGTATGCTTACTACGGCAACCATGTAAGAGCTTTTAAACAGTACGAACTTACTGGCATCCGTTACAGTCAGAGAGAGAAAGGCAAGCGTCCTATCTTCCCTGTACTGACTATATTTGTTGGACAGAGTAAAGTATTGAATAGCGCATAAAATTTAAACCGAAATTTAATAACCAGATTGTAAAATACCTTCTAGTTTTTTAGACAAAAAAATTAGTAAAATAGCTACTACTTTCCAAAAAAATCTAAGTCTTTATAATATTAAATCTTTAAAAAAAAGACATTTTACAATCTGTTTTCATTTGTTCAACTGACATTTTATGGGAGAAATGCATTTTGAAAGCCAAACAAGTACTTTAAACTTTAAAAAAATTAAAATATGTAGTACCTACATTGTTTTGCAATTTTTTGTCAAAATATTTAGTTTGAAATACGCAGACGGTGCTGAGAATTTGGAAGGAACACTTTTCCAAGCGGCGAAGACTGCCAACCATCAGTTGCTATGCAGAACAACCCATTCAACTTGGACGATGATGGTCAAAATATCCGTCCTCCTGACCTAGAAGAAGTAAGAACGGCGATATCCAAACTTAAGTCGCACAAATCCGCGGGTTCAGATGGCCTGCCAGCTGAACTATTTAAGGCAGCGGGAGATGACTTGGTTAGGAACATACACCAACTCATTTCTAGAATCTGGTCGGAGGAAAGTATGCCCAATGAATGGAAGCTCGGCATAGTGTGCCCTATCCACAAAAAAGGAGATGCTCTGAACTGCGCCAACTACAGAGGTATAAGTCTCTGTGTATCCGCCTAGAACCTTTTACCAACGACCTGATCGGATCTTATCAGTGTGGCTTTAGGCGAGGAAAATCAACTAACGATCAGATTTTTACACTCCGGCAGATCCTGGAAAAAACCCAAGAATTCCAAGTCGATACGCACCATCTCTTCATCGACTTTAAAACCGCCTATTATAGCGTTGATAGAGACAAGTTATACAGAGCCTTGTCACATCTCGGCATCCCTGCCAAACTTGTCCGCTTGTGCAGAATGACAATGAAGGAATCTCGCTGCTCCGTCAGAGTCGGTAAGAACTTCACCGGCGACTTTGATGTCGAGAAAGGTTTGAGACAAGGTGATGCGCTATCATGCAATCTCTTTAACATCGTGCTGGAAGTAATTATGCGCAACTCAAATGTCAACACCAGAGGCACAATTTTTCAAAAGTCCGTTCAACTCCTTGCTTATGCTGATGACTGATGGGCTTAGCAAGCATTTGAGTAGTAAAGCCCTCTCTCAAAGAACCAAAGAGACCCTATATAAAACTTTAATGATCCCAGTCCTGCTGTATGGGGCAGAGGCATGGACACTGACAAAATCGGATGAAAACCAGCTGGGTTGCTTTGAGAGAAAGATTCTTCGAGTTATGTTTGGCCCAGTGTGCATCGGTGGTGAGTGGAGAAGAAGATTTAACGAAGAACTTTACGGGCTCTACAGCGATATCAACCTGGTCAAAAAGCTAAGAATACAGCGACTGAGATGGCTAGGTCACGTGGAGCGCATGCACATCGACGCACTAGCCCGACGAGTCTTCGTATCCAATCCCGGTGGACAACGCGACTGAGGAAGGCCTTATCTTAGGTGGCGCGCTCAAGTGGTGAACGACCTGAACCAACTTGGTGTGCGTAAATGGTGGCAGCTAGCTAGGGACCTGGCTAGCTGGAGAGGTTTGCTGGTTGAGGCCGTGATCCATCCTGGATTGTAAGCGCCATCTAAAGTAAAGTAAGTATTTAGTTTGAAATATGTAATTAAGATTATTAATCTTTGTGGGAGGGCAATGGGTGGTTTCTTGACGGTGAGATTTTAAAAATTGATTTTTTTCTTCTAATGTGGCTTTCCTTCATTATCTAAACTGCATCCGTGTTAAAAATAAGTCATTTGACTATAAACCGACACCAAAACATATGAAAATATTCTTGAAATGCCTAAGAAAATCGTCGTTAAGAAGAAAAAATAAATAAAAATGACAAATCGTACTTAGAAAATATGTCAAGTTAAACAATGACATCAAAATTTTGACGCGGAGGCGTGCCTATAAATTTAAGGAAATAAATTATTAAGCAGCTGTAAAACATGCATACACCACTTGAAAATATAAAATTAAAAAAATACTTGCATGATTATTACGTTTTTAAATAAAATAATAAATACATGCCTCACGCTATCTATTCTATGTTTAAATAAAATTGTACTGTTATATTTAAGAAAGAAACTGTTATTAAAGTACCTAGCTTTTTTTATTACTTTTCTTAAGTCATATTTAAAACCTTCCAATTCAATTGCACGTGTTGGAATGAATGATCATGTAAGAAAGGTAAATGAATGACTTTGTCATGTATTGGACTATTAGTAACGGAAAAATAACAAAAAAAAACTCATTTCTCTCATTTTATTTTTTGCATTAACTCCGACTTTGGCTTACAGGATGTCCCACTGTGCAACGATTAAAATACAGTTTGTGTAAATTTATGTCTCACTCGTTTCTTTATGAAAGCAATGGGGCATATTCATAGTCGCTGACAAGCCCAGATTTTGCTGAGCCACAGTTTAAGACAATTTTGGCTCAATGAATACAGACGGATTTTATTTACAAATCATTGGTTTTATATTTTTGTAAGATTATTATTAACTTGTTTTACTACACAATTAAGTTCAAAAGTGAACTTAAATTTTACATATTTTAAGTTTTAATTATTAAATGACATAACTTGCTTTTCTGCAACATAAAATTAATGGCCCCCGGGTGTTTTTTTAGGAACCAAAAAACCTAGGTCGACCCTAGCTAAAGTTCAACGAACGAACCTAATATCATCATCACAAGAATTGATGAAGTAATTAAGAAAGCTCAAGCTAAATAATCGAACATGGCATGCTTTTCATAAATTTTTTAAGATGGCCTTAGTATTTGAAATTAAAAAGACAATGAAAAAATGTAGTATATAAATCCGAATACAAAGAATACCTATGCGCATAAATATTTTTCCAATGAACAATTTTTGATATTTTTGATATTACTAATATACTTAAATTGCAACAAGTGGGAAAACGATTTCGGACATTTTTATGATCCATGATTTCAATGCGAGGTCTAGAAATGCAGCAGGAATAGAAAATGAAGCAGAGGGAACATACGACAATCCAAGGATACTGTTTGCAATGCAAAAGGAAATAAAATATTAGATATATAACTCTTTTGGAGTGTTCGAGCACATATCACATTATTATCGAGCACATATCACATTATCATCGGCTTGTCCTTGGATGTTCCCTTCAGCAATATCTTGATGCCAGGTGTTGTACGTTTCTGCACAAAATTATCCATAATAAATTACCCTTATACATTTTTGAAAAACTAACATTCGCTCAATCCCATAGAACCTTAAACCTCTTGCTTCCAACTTTTAACTACTTGAACTCTTCGCGGCTCTTTATTATTTATATATGCAACCAAGCTATGGAATTCTCTTCCCTAACATATTAAAAGAATAATAAATGCTGGAAACTTCAAAAATGCGATCTCTTCTGAATTTAGTTAAGCCTCTTCACAGTATTATTTATATATAGTAATTAACAAAGGAAATTAAAAAGGTTTTTATTTATGTAATATTAATATGTGCCATGTATTATATATTTATGTATATTATGTTATTATTTCTTAGATTAAGTATAATTGAATAATTGTTGCTTACTATCTAAATGTTAAGTACTATAAAAGACTAAGTCTTACTTGTACATCCTTATTAAATAAAATTGAATTGAATTGAATTGAATATGTAGACTTCACTTTTGTTGGAAAACAATGAAATTCGGTAATTAATTTGTCTGGTTGGCGATGCGTGGAACGATTAGGTAAGCGATTTCAAAAGACTACAATGTCCCAAAGGTAATAAGATTTCTTGGTCATAAAAGATACAACATTCCACCTCCTAGTCGGTTTCCTATGCTAAGCTCACAAGAAAAAAGTAAACGCTGCTAATTCGACGCTTCTACAAAGTGATATGACTTCTCCTGTACTTGGGAACATTAACAGCTTCATGAGACGTATCTACTTTCGTACTCGTACAGTTTCTCGAGTTCCTAAGGATCTCGACATACACAAATCCGTTGGTCCAGATAGTATTTCCCCTATTTTCTGAAAAGGTGTTATGAATAGAAAACAGCACTTACGTCCAAGGTCATGGAAACGCTGATCAATTGTTAGCTTAAGAAATATCTTGAAGAACGAAAGCTCCTTAATAACCGGCAGCTCTCTCAAGCTCTCTTATCGATAAAGCGTGCATTTAATATTGATGAATCTCTTCTTTGTTGGATTTGAAAAATCCCTTTCGGACAGCTCAATATGATCATTTTCATTAATGATCTCTTATCTGGAACTACTAATCTTTAATTCTTTTGCTGACGATAGTACTATCAGCTTTTCATATTCAGAAGAATTTAATGCTTCAAAAACTCAATACTGTCTTTTGTCATTAATGCGGGACAGTCTTAAATGCCGTTGTATATAAGCGGCGCTTGTTTCGAGGAAACCGAACAAATTTTAGTTTTCGGTATATGCATCACCTTGACCACGCTGCAAGGTTTTTGGGTTTTCTGAGATGATGCAGAAATATTTGTCGATATCTGATCTGGGTGTAATCTATAAAGCCTACATTCATCCAAAGCTTGAGTACAACTGTTATAAATGGGCAGGTGCTCCAATAACTCACTTACATAAGTTTCTTGAATAGAATCCAAAAAAAAAAAACATTAAAACTGATAGCTGATAGAGCAATGCCGGAAATAATTGCACCTTTCGAAAAACCTCGCAATGTTCCATGCCTTTTATTGGTCTATTGGTATTTTTATAAACAGTGGTCTAGTGAAATAGCCAGTTGCATTCCTCCCCTAAAACGATTCAACCTTAACACTCGCGCTTCTAGGAATGCTCATCAGTTTACCATTGAGCCCAACTTCGGACGTACTGTGCCGCGTAGAATGCTCGACCGTATTTCTCTTCCATTGCGACATTCAACCCTTTAAAACCAATGTACATCGGTATCTCCTGTCTAATCCTATCCCATTTACCTAATCGCTCGCATTGTATTTAAACATTTAAAAGGTAGTCATAACCCCTTGAGTGAACGCATAATTAAAAAAAAAACTGACTGGTTGGAGGTCGTTGGGAAAAGTTTTATTTTTAATTAATATTAATAAATAAATTTATTATTATTTTCTAAATATTAAATTAATTGGTATTATCTATGTATTAATACCTACCTACATTTTACATTAATAAGATGCATTGCTAATATTTTGTATTGTCTAGGCTAGGATTAGTTCCTATGATTTTTTTACATAATAGTTATGTATTTATGAAGATAAACAAACAAAGGAAAGGAAAAAATTGACTAGTCAATAAGGTTCTTTTCTTTCTCTTTATTTAGTTTAACGCGACCACAAGCAAAAAAATAGTTCAATCCCTTTTCGGCTTTTTGTTCGGGAAAAACAATTTCCATTTTATAGCGAAAGTGTCGATAAAGACTTTAATTTTATTAAAAACAAAGTTTAAAAAAAAAGCATCCACCCGTTTTCGAAATATTGAATTTCAAAAAAGAAAAAATATTTTTTTTTTCAAAAATCCAAGCAAATATTTTTCGAAAATTTTGGTATGCAATATTATTTAAGTATAATATGAAGGACCTCCTATAGGTATAAACATTTTGATCAAAATCCGTAGATCCGTTTATGAGAAAGTCGAAAAT
The DNA here is from genome assembly GCA_910595825.1 of Philhelius pedissequus. Taxonomy (NCBI): domain Eukaryota; kingdom Metazoa; phylum Arthropoda; class Insecta; order Diptera; family Syrphidae; genus Philhelius; species Philhelius pedissequus. The sequence goes on along the minus strand of OU343161.1, from coordinate 15,670,287 downwards.
CAAATCATGGTACTATGTGTTGAAATGAGAATAAGAATCTACTGTAAATAATTTGTTTTATGTATCTAGTTCTCTATTCGATATTTTTTTCAGTATGTTTGTTTTATATTTAATTATATTATTGATTCTGATTTTGTAACTAAACATTGAAAATTAAAAATTTACTATTAAAAACTATATATTCAATAATTTCCAATAGGTTATGGGCCCAGAAACGCTCAGGAAGATATAACCGGAATTTATTTGAATTTAGAATTTATTTTTAAACGAAATCTCTTTTGGAAAAATATGGCATCTTCGACGATACAGGGGATAGAAAAACTAAAAGGAAGAGAAAATTATGAAGACTGGAAATTTGCTGTCGAGAACTTTCTAATACATGAAGAACTATGGGAATATGTAACTGGTGTCGAGACGGATTTGAAGAAGATAGCAAAAACCAAATCAAAAATAATTCTATTGATTGAACCTGTCAATTATGTCCACGTTAAGGAAGCAAACACTGCAAAAGAAGTTTGGGACCGACTGACGGCAGCATTTGCAGATAAAGGTCTAACCAGACGTCTTGGATTGATTAAATCTCTATTGAAAATTAATTTAAAGACTTGTGGTTCTGTTGAAACATACGTTGAAACATACATAATGATTTCAACGGCTCACAAATTGAATTCGATCGGTATGAAAGTATCCGATGAATGGATTGGTCTTTGTTACTGGCAGGCCTCGAGGATCGATATAAGCCTATGATAATGGGTATTGAAAGTTCGGGGATGCAAATAACAGCTGACGCAATAAAAATGAAATTATTGCAAGATGTTAAGGACGAGGATGGTGGATCTGTAGGTGATGGAATTGTTTTCTATGGTCGACATGGTGGAAAAAGAACTTTTCATAAAGGTAATGAACGTAGTTCAACGGGCCCTAAATGCTACGAATGTGGAGAACTTGGATACATCGCTAAAAATTGTTCAACCAATTCTAAAGCATTGAAAGGTAAATTCAAGACTTATAAACATGGAAAACAAGTTTTGTTTACATCGCTTATGGCAAGAATAATCTCAGATGACAAGACTGATTGGTTCATAGATTCAGGAGCATCTGAACATATGACTAATTGTAAAGAATGGATGAAGAACAAGTCCGATGTTAAACAAGAAGAGGTCACAGTTGCAGATAATTTTAATTTGAATGTCGAAGCTAGAGGAGATGTTGAAATGGATATTTTATTAAAGGGTAAGCCAGTCACTATAACGGTTAAAGATGTCTTGTACATTCCAAATTTATGTGCAAACCTATTGTCAGTTAGTCAAATGACAAAATACGGCTACAACATTGAATTTAAAGCTGATAAATGCACAATTTGGGACAGAAGAAATTTAATTGCTACAGGAAGTCGTGCGAATGGAAAACTCTACTGCTTAGAACGTCCAGCTCTAAAACCAAATACTATCAATATGCTAGTTGAACAGAAGGCTTCATACGAATTGTGGCATCGCAGACTGGGACATCCAAGTGAAGAAACTTTAATAAAAATGCAGAAAGGATCTGTAACAGGAATAGCTTTTACAAATTCCAAAATACAACAGTGTGTCAATTGTTTAAAAAGGAAATATGCCAGAAAGCCATTTAAAATATCGGAATCAAGATCAAAAGAGATATTAGAACTTATCAATTCTGATGTATGTGGATCGATTGGTGGATCGCTTGATGGGGCTTATTATTTTCTTGTTTTTTTTTTTGATGATTATTCGCACAAAATATTCATATATGTGCTGAAGTCAAAAGCAGAAATCAAAGATAAATTCATAGAATTTAAGAATTTAATAGAAAATGCTACCAGAAAAAGGATAAGAACTTTACGAGCAGATAATGGGAGTGAATATTGTAACATTTTTTTTACAATATCTAAGCAAATGTGGAATTCGTCACCAAACAACTGTACCCTACACACATCAACAGAACGGGAAAGCTGAGCGAATAAACAGAACAATAATAGAAAAAGCTCGATGCATGCTTGTGGATTCTGGAGTTGAGAAGAGTTTTTGGGCAGAAGCAGTTTGATATGCAGTATATTTGTTGAATCGGACTCCAAGTCGAATTTTGGATCATAGCAAGACACCTGAAGAAATCTGGTCCTAAGAGTCTTTGGATAAACAGTAATGACCATGTTCTAAAACAAAAAAAGAAAGAAAATGGACTCAAAATCAAAGAAATGTTTACTGCTTGGTTATTGCGAAAATTCAAAGGCTCATAGAGTATTTGATCCAGAAAAAAGAAGATTGATTAAAAGCCGAGATGTTATTTGTTTGGAAACTCAGCCCTATGGACAGGTATTTAAGAAAAACAACGTTACAAATTATTTCTCTTCATTCCTAGAGTGTTCAGTGGGGGAAATTGAGTCGACTTCTCTTGAATCTAGAGTCAATAAATGCAATGACGAAGAACCTAAAACGGATATTGTTCCTGAAGAAAATGAAATTAGAGATACTACAGTTGAGACAACTGAAGAGTCTTAAGAGGATGAATTTTATTCGGATGAAGACTTTGTACCTCAAAATATTGAATGCCTAATGGAACAGAAAATGTTCGAAGACATGATAGAGCACGAAAACCTAAGAATTTTGAAGACTTCGTAACATATATTGCAAGTAGCAATGATAATACTGATCCATTGACATATCAATAAGCTATTACCAGAAAAGACGTTGAAGATTGGAGAGAAGCAATTAATGATGAATACGCGTCCTTACTAGCTAACCAAACTTGGGAAGAAGCCGATTTACCCCCTGGAAGGAAGGTATTAAATACTAAGTGGGTACAAAAGCAGACACAAATGGCCGATACAAAGCTAGATTAGTAGCTAAAGCATGTAGTCAGCGAAAAGGAATTGACTATGAAGAGACATTTTTTTCTCTTTTTTTTCACTTTGGATAGATCAAGAAAAATATATAAATGATTTAGTAGATCGTTTTTGTTTGACAAATTGCAATCCCTGTGCAACACCGATGGATTATAATCAAAAGCTAAGAAAAAATATGTCGCCAAAAACAAAACTGGAGAGAGAAGAGATGTCCAAAATTCCATATCAGGAACTGATTGGAAGCTTGCTTTTTGCTGCACAGGTATCCAGACCTGATATAAGCTATGCTGTGAATAACTTAAGTCGATTTAATCTGAATCCAGGAAAAGCCCACTAGATAGCAGCAAAAAGAATTTTGAGATATCTGAAAGGTACTGCAGACTTAAAACTTTGTTATTCTAAAAAGAACAACGAAGATCAGCTTATAACAGGATTTTGTGATGCAGACTACGCTGGAAATATTGATGACAGGAGATCAATCACAGGGTATGTTTTTAAAATGCAAGGTGGAGCAATTTCTTGGTGTTCTAGGAAACAACCTACTGTTGCATTATCAACTACAGAAGCAGCATACATGTCTTTAAGTGCTGCTATTCAAGAAGCATTATGGCTTACTGGGTTAAAGAAAGAATTATTACCAGAAGTACAAGACAACATTATTTTATTCTGTGATAATCAAAGTGCAGTTAGTTTAACTACAACAAATATTTATCACGCAAGAACTAAGCACATAGATGTCAGGCATCATTTCGTTAAAGATGTCATTAATGAAAAAATTATTAAATTGAACTATTTAAAAACTTCTAAGATGGTTGCTGACATTTTAACTAAAGGACTACCTACCGAAAAAACAAATTACTGTGCTAGATCAATGGGTTTGAAAGATAAATCCTAGTGGGGGTGTTGAAATGAGAATAAGAATCTACTGTAAATAATTAGTTTTATGTATCTAGTTCTCTATTCGATATTTTTTTCAGTATGTTTGTTTTATATTTAATTATATTATTCATTCTGATTTTGTAACTAAACATTGAAAATTGTTTTACAATTAAAAACTATATATTCAATAATTTCCAATAGTACCGTACAGGTACCGTTAATAACCGTAGACTCTACCTAAAATAGTGCAGAAAATTTTTTTTTTTCAAAATTCTTTGGGAAAGTACCGTTATTTTTGAGACAATAACCTAAAACGCTTAAGTACCAAGTTTGAAGAAAATCGCTTCGATCTATAGACAGACAGAGGGAATTGCGAGACCCACTTTTTTGTGTTCTCCATCAGCGAGCGTAATGTCAATTTAGATTAAAATCTCGACATCGCAAGTAAAAAAAAAAAAACAGAAATCTCCCTATACATTATGTACTTGTATATAGAGCATACACATTTTAACCAACTATAAAATATACATGAGTTCAGTACCTATGAATGTCTATTTACATACCTGAATATTAACATGCGTTTCAGGGTCAACATTAATGTCGCACTTTTGGCTATCCTCTGCGTTTATTATCATTTCTTTAAACATTTCTTTTTTGTTTAATTGCTGTGGTCCAAATTTGGGATGCTTAAGTAGACGTAGTTCCTTTGAGACCATATCATCGGATTCGATTTTGTTTTGATTGCTTTGGAAGTCTTCCAGCTTCTTTTTGAGATGACCCATTTCCTGTTTGTGCATTTGCAAACCATTTTCAAGCTGTTTTAGTTTACTTTCAATGTTATAAACATTTGTCTGAGTTTAAATTAAAAAAAAAAAAAAATAATAAATAAATAAAAAAGCGAACTAATAACACAAACATAAACCAACAAATGAAATACCTGCTTGTCGGCCGGCACGGAAAAATTGATAAGCAAATAGGTGACAAGAAAAATTCCCACACATATCGCACATAAAATCAATTTACATTTTCGAGAAAATCGCCACATTTTTAGTTACACTACTTTGACGGGAGATTCTGTTTTAGTTGAGATTCAAGTTGGTCAATAAATTTTGCTAATTCAATTTTATAATTGCTTAAACTTTAATTTCATTTAATACATTTTACATTCTTATAAATACAGAGAAACAAAAAAAACTAATCGAAATCGAACGAACTACTAATGACGTCCGAGCCCGATGCGATATACCGTCGACCAAATATGCCAAAATGACAACAAGAAATGATTTGACTTCGATACATTTCTGACAGTAGGACATTTCACTTCAAAATTGAACTTAATTTTGTCTGTTCTTTTGGTAATTCTATCCGGAGCAAAGCAGGATTTCCCAAACGAACGATTCACATCAGACTGATTTTTTGTATCTTTAAGTTGGTGTTGCCGAACTTGTGTCTAATAACTAAATGCAAGCAATTTACAATTGATTTGTTTTTATTTCTTAAGATTAAAGGAATTTAGGAATACTAAAATTTGACTTAATTGATGCAAATAAAATGGAATATATATAAAGCAGTAAGAAATAACAAAAAGTTGAATTTTCAACATCTGTGTGTACCAAAATGTTCATTTATAAATTATTATGTAAAAAGAAGAACGAGAATCGATATTTTTTTATGGACAGAGAAATAGGTAGAAGCTGTGTTTTATTGGGAATCTATCCATTGTACAGTAAGTAATTCTCAAAAAAACTCATCGACCGTAGCATGGACCGTAGCTTTTTTATTTCTGTAAAAATGGTACACCTGCACATCAGTCACAAGTAATGAAAGAGTCTTTTGCAAAGTAAAATTATAAAAAAATCAAAATTAGGAACAATAATTAGCTTTTATTCATATAAAATAGAAAGTAGAAAAACGTACCAATATTTAATTTATGTTTCAATTTTTCTGGATGTGTTCACTTTTTCTGCATTTGCAATTTTAAATTCGAACATTCATTTTGCACCAATAGAAAGGAAATGATAAGTGAACGGGTTTGTTCATAGACTATGGTTAAGTCTCTTTTTACACAGGACAATTTTTGTATTGCTTTAAAAACCGTCAAAGCCTTTCACACGAGGAAACACATTTGCCGGAGATTTGCTTGTTTCCTTTTAATATTACTTGGTTTTGAACGCACACTACAACGTAGTTTAAATTGTTCACTCCCATTACATTTGCCCTTTATATTTCATGGTTTTATTTATTTTCTGAGTAGATCGATAGCTAGAGTTTTATTTTTTAAGTCAATTTACAAAATTTATTTTCTGAATATGTCCCCTTTCACACAAGGAAACTGAGTTGCCGGCTGGGAGTTTGTTGGCGAGAAGGGCAAGAAGTAAGGGGAATGAAAAAAATCTCCCCGGTCAACGATTCGAAGAGATTTTTTTGACGTTTTGCTTTGCATTCCAATTAGCCCGACAAAATCTTCCCAGTTTCCTCCTCAGTTTCTTCTTGACAGTTTCTTCGTGTGAAAGGTACAAGGCAATTAAAGGAACACGTCAAAAAAATCTCCAGCAAATGGTTTCTGTGTGTCAAATGAGACTATGTTTAGCTTTCAATTCAATATTCACTCAACAGAGATCCGCGGATTAAGGAACAAATAGCTAACATTTGATTTGCAATTTCCATGCCCATGTCCAGAAAAAAAACAATGGGATCACAAAATTGTACACCCAGTCCATGTCCATGTACTGAAGCAAATACCGTTCATGGCCAACGTTCATTAAACAGTGAGGAAAAAGCACATTTGTGAAGTTCAGTTGCCGCTTAGTGCACTTAGGCCAGGCGCGCACATGCATTTTTTTCGAAACGAAATAGTTTAATCACTAATTGAACGAATATCGCGCACATAAGCAACTTAAAAATCAATCAACGAGATAAACCAACACACAGACAACATATTGATTTAATGTGCGCGCAGTTACATTATAGTTCGGTGTGATTCAAACTGAAGAACTTATTTGGAGCGATCGTTCGATTTTTGCCAAAACACAAGCCTTTAAGTTGCTCGAATCGCGGACTGAATAGTTTTTGCATGTGCGCGCACTCTCATATAAGTCCATGGTATTCACTTTAGCAACCAAACTGTTGCAAAACTGTAAGTTGCATATGTGCGCGCCTGGCATTATAGCTCATAGAATTTCATACGAATAAATATTTTGCGGCGCAGTGTCGAGCAGTTCCTCTATAGTGCAGTTCCACTCAATGCGGTTGGTCTTATCAAACTGCTTTTTGTAGATCTAAATAAAAAGATGATTTTTTTCACCAAACTCCGTTTATTTATAACTATCAATAAAAATTTAACACAAAACGAATATTGGTCTTAATTAGTCAAAACTAAAAGTAAAACCGAATTCGTTCCATAGATATTGATTTTTTTTTTCAAAATGGAAATCGAAATTTGTTAAAATTGATTAATTGACATTATGGGTTGTTGCGAGCAAGAGGAGGGGAAAGATTTGGAGAGAGTAGGACAGGACAAAAGGAAAGGATCGGAAAACAGGATAGGAAGTGTTTGGAATGGACGGGAAAGAACGTTAAGTTCCGAGGGACGTGGCCTGCTTGCGTAGCGCGGCATTTAGCTCGCCGGAATGGGGGGGATCTTGCCCCCGGAAACTTAACCTCACCAACAACAAATACACATATCAGGCCGGAAACAAAAAAACTATAAAAAGTGACAGCGGACGGAATATCACCACTTCAGGGCACTGCGGGTGTCGTTGCAGTGTGGCCTTTACCCTCCCAACCTGGAAATCCGCGGCCATGTTTGGATTTCCCCAAAATTAAAGTTTGACCAGGATTCCATCATCCCACCGCAACCATATCCGCTACGTTACCGTCGGCACCCCTGAAAAAAAAATCCTAAGACCTCATGTTTCGCTCAGACGAAATAGTAATAAACACTTAATGTTCATTCAAAAGGGCTGAAGATTTTATTTATTAACTAGACGTATAAACAATAGAAATATCAAAAAAACAAATTAAACATATGTAGAGATCAGGCGTCATGAATAGCCAGAATTTAAAATTTAGAAAATAATGCGAAACATTTTCGCTCTCTAGCTCAAAAAAAAAACGTTATATTACAAAAAAAACATTAATAACCAATATTTACTCAAAAATTTAAACTAATGTGATTTTGAACAGCTTTCTTTCAGCACTATCAAAAGAAATTGCCGGATTTGGTACTCTTTTTAGTACCCTCTCCAAGAAACTCTAACGCACCGCGAATTCCCTACCTGTAAAGAGCTCCTTTCAGGTATACTAAATTTATCTAAAAACAAGGACGGAATCGCGAGATAGCACCGGGAAAACCACACTTATTCACTTACAAAATCAAAGGTATAAAAAAAAGTATTCAATTAGGTAGGTTAAGAATCAAACTCAAACAAAATATTATTTTTAACGCCTTGTTCAGACCCTCTTTAAGGTGGTATAATTGGGGTTTGTTAAAAATGGTATGATTTGAATTTTAATAAAATCGCACTTATTAAAAGATTATTTATAAATAATGGTAGATTAGATATACTGCCTCATTCTTTTTTTTTGTTTTAATTATTAGTTACAACATGTAATCAATACCTGTTTCGTTCTCTTTTTTTTCTATATATTTTTTTTCATTTTTTTATATTTCTTTTTCCAGAACTCACAGAAAGACCTTGGAGTACTAAGTGGACCTCCGACCCTGAAGGACGACCATCCAGACAATTGATCTATGTTTCGGCTTCAGTGGAGGTTTCCCGAGCGAAGACTTCCGCAATCTCCAACTTTCCAAGAAAAGGTCGTGGATCGGGCTTCAGATGAAGTTTCCCGAGTTGAAACAGCACAAACTGGCAAGACTCCACTGGATATCTTGGTTATACCTCTCACGAAAATATCCCCATGCAGGATGATGAGGTGTAAGGTGGTCGGTCGCTGATCTTCCTAGGACCCACTGGTCTTAACCGAATAAGGAGTTGGCGGCCCAGAACTTTCCAAGCAACCTGGGACCGCCAGAAATCAATTGTCAATACTCGTTAGAGATACTAACATATATTCGCCTATGCAAAAATTACCATAATTGTAGTTTATATAAAAAAAGTTTTTCTGATAACTCACCCTATAATGTATTTGACTTTTTTTTCTCATCAATATCGGGTCTCACCTCAGATGTATTAGCAATTTACTATAAATTTAATCAAACAAAAAAAATATAAAATTACATCAACCAAATTCAAGGTTGGTATATACACACCGTGTACTTTTATTTCTAATAAAAGAATTATGTGGCCTAAAGTTAAACTACCGGGATGCCTACCGTCCGAAAACTTTGTTTAACTCTATCTCAAGAATCATACCGGTATGTCATCGGATGATATGAACTTACGGTGTTGGATTTCGCTGTTCCTCCTCTCACTTTGTTCGTATCACCCGATTCCATGTACCCAACAGTGCAAATTTTCTGTTTGTGTCAGAATTCCTACGTAGTGGTATCGCTATTCCCCTCTCATTTCACTCGACATCTTACGTTTCACTCTCATTCAATCTCCCCAGTTGTATTTACCATAGCTCTCTAATAGAGGGCGCTAAGATACGTTGTTAAATTTAAGGCCTCGATTCCACTTGGATAATATTACCGACGTCTCCCCATAATATTTTCTGATAAAGAAAAGGTCAGAGTACGTATAAGACGGCATCCGCAACAAAATTCGTCGTTTCGTTGGATATACTCCAATTAAACGACGAAAACAGGGATAAGCCGTAGTCTCCATATAAAATCTTACGTTTAACCTCCCGTCTAGACATTAGGGAACAATTTCTAAATATATCACACTTTTAGCTGTACTTTTGCACTAGCCCGGTGATTTTTTCCTTCTTACAACTATTCCTTAAAATTTCCCAGTATTTTATTCTAAGTATTTTGTTGGGTTGACATCTGGAACGCAACCAGCTGACACTTTGAATGTGCCTATTTTATTCATCATTTTGATTTTCATTTATCGTCTAGAACCGGAAGAGGCATGCGGCTTTGGGTAAGTATGTACGCATCCATTGTACTTTCTACTTTTTTTTTTTTTTTCAGCCATAATGTTTATACATCCAAATAATATTTTTAATTCAATTTTTTCTATTCTTTTTAATAGATTGGACTAAAGTGTGGAGATTGCGCATATTCGTGGAGAGCAACTACTACGTAAGCCACATATGTCCTAAACGTAGCTCCTGTCTTTACTTCCACATGGATGGACGAAGTAGAGTGCCATGGAGCCATCATCTCTTCGTCACGGATCCAGTTCCTCTGCCAGGATGGCCGAGGTCACTTGGAAATCCCTCTGCAGAACGTGGGGAGTTAACCCATGATACCCAAGCCGGGCATATATATATATATACATGTATGTATACACACTGTGCCACTATGGTTGTCTTTTGAGCGAAATGCAGTTCTAGGCTGCTCTATAATATGGACTATAGGTGTCCTTGTGTGCTGACTAACATTAAATTAAGTCAGCTCACGTTGCTGGTTTATGGCTGGCATGCATTACTTATGGGATTAAATAAACTTAGTCCAGGAAATTAAGTATTTAATTTACTGATTCCGCCGTGGAGCGTGAATGCGGCTGCGTTATCGCTCTATTGTCGTAGAGCGTTCGACATCTGTTACCGTCGTTGTCGAAAACAGATGTTTGTTTTCTGCGAGGACAGAAACGAACGAGTGTGCTAAGCTACCCTATGCATTTCGAAACATTTCAGCAACCCAAAGGAGAACATTGGACAATTCGACTCACATAACCCGCTCATTTCTCTAAGGTAACCACATATTAAAAATGTCTTGAACCTGTTGCCGTAGTTAATTTTTTTTTATTTTTTTTTTTTTCCTAGGATAGTTCGTGGCAATCGGAACAGAATTCTCCCTTAGAGAGTATAGATGTGAGGAAAACATCACTCACCATCATTATAGGCTATTCTACCCCCCTCGAGAAACACTTATGCCCACACACCACAACACGAGTTCATTGACCCTTAAGATGAGAATACTTCTGGAGTATTTCTTAGATCGAGTTGGTGAGTCTATTATTGTTCTAGTAGGGTAGCTACCTAAGTATATAACTATATCATTGTTGGATACGTGAATTATTTTAAATAAACTATCCATGGGGAATTTAATAATACCAAAAACTTTTTTTATAAGTAAAACAAGTATACGAAACTAAATGAGGTACATAGAACATAGACATAGGGGGACATACGTATGCATACATAACTATGTACTTAGAACTATTATCACCGATTACTCTTACTATCTAATTACTTGGTAAATATCACAGTAGTTTCAAATCTCGGCGGATTATTTATCACAGATTAGTTTTACATCCTCGCGGATTATTTATCACGGATTAGTTAATTAATAAACTAAAATTAATAAATAAATAGTTAATAATACAAAAAAATAAATAAATAAGTGACTAGAAACATGCATAAATAAATAGGTACTAAAAAAAATAATTACATTTTGTTTAACTGTATAGGTTTACAGGTACTTTGTGACGAAAAATAAACGAAGTGTTTTGAAATTTATATCCAATTCCAATCAACCATTTCAAATCGAATTCAGATCGCTTTATTTTTTTCCTTATTTGGTTTGTTGTAAGGAACTTGTACGACAATGGTATGCGTGTACAGTCTATGAAATCTTACTGTTAACACAAGTTTTGTTTTGAAAGATTTCATTTGGAACTAATCCGATCAAAACAAAATATTCAAATGTTTAGTTGTTTGGAGTTCGACATATATCAGGTACCTAGTGAAGTTTTTTTTTTTTTTTTTCATCGGAAACCAATAAGGTTCTTCAAAATACAACCACTAAGACAAAATTAAATTACAGCGGATTTGATTTGTTAAGTATTAAATTAACAAGAATAAAACAATACATTTACTAAAATAATGAATTTAAAAAATTATCTTGTAGAAGTAGGTACTTGTGCTTGTGCATTTACGCTGGTGAAGAATGTACGTAGGTTTATTTTTTTCTACCGTACAGTATGCAAGAAACTTTCTTTGGTTATTTTATTTTTCAACTGAGCTATCGTTACCATAAATAGACTCCGTAGTGGATTTATGAAAAAGGATAATACCTTCAATAACTCGTAAACACCTATAGAGTGTAACCAATTGCGGTTTCATGAAAGGAATTATACAGGGTGTCTTATTTTTGAACGGTACGCGAATAAAATTCTCTAACATCTAAACACCTTTTTTTTTTTTTTTTTGAATAAAGGACAGGGTATTTCGAATAGCTGTCGTGGGAAGGATATTTCTCGGTATTAAGTTTCTCAACTGTTTTGAATGTTTTTTATTCAGAGAGTTTGTACCTCAAAAGTTATATCGTTTATTGCTTCAAGTCTTTAGCGTGGAAGATGCCTATTTTCTTGCCATTCGAATTCTCGACTTCGTACATTTGGTTTCCTATTTGTTTGATTACACGACACTTAATGTATTTGGGACATAACTTTGCAGACAAGTTTTTGGAAAAATCGCTTAAGGTAAAGTTCCTTCGGTAGATTTCCTGGCCAGGCATAAATCTAACTTTCCTCGAGCGTGTATTGTATGTTTTTGCGGACCTTTCATTCGATTTCAAAATGTTTCCTCGTATACGTTTTCGGATACACTCCAACCGATCCCGTCGAGGAATGATCGATAGCTCGCTGTCGTCAAGCGCGTTTAACTTGTCTGCCAGTGCATAACTGCTACCGTGCATCATCATGTTCGTACCGAACAATGCGAAATACGGGGATATGCCAGTAGAGGTATGGACGGCACTTCTCAAGGCGCACGCAATATCGTTCAGATAGTAATCCCAGTCTCGCTGATCCGTTTTGAGATAGGATCGGATTGCCGCCAACCACGTACGGTTGACCCGCTCTGACGCGTTCGACTGAGGTGCATAGTTCGCTGTTCTTAAATGTTGAATTCCGTATTTTTGCAACAGGTTTTGGAATTCTTTCGCAAGAAACTGCTTTCCATTGTCGGAATGAATTATTCGCGGAACTCCGAACGTGTTAAAAAGTTCTTGCTGCAGAAATTTTATTACACTTGAAGTGTTAGCGTTCTTCAAGGCTTTCAAAAAAATGAACTTTGACATATGGTCTAAAACAATGAACACATACGCATTCCCTGATTTCGACCTGGGATACGGGCCCAAAAAATCGATATACAATTTTTCAAAAGGACGATCGGGACAGTACGAGTGGACAATGGGCGGACGAGATACTTGATTTGACGCTTTACACTCCTTACACACAGAACATTTATTGACATACTCGCGGACCTGAACCGTCATATTCGGCCAGTGAAAATGTTGTCGGATTCGGTTTAGTGTTTTTGAAATCCCTCCGTGTGCTACATTTGGAGGATTGTGAGCACGGGTTATAATTTCTTCGGTGAGTCCTGACGGAACCCACAAGAGCCAACTATGCTCTTGCATTATCTCATCGCCTGCACTTCTAAAGGCCCGTTTGTATACATACTCATCTTCGACTTTTAGATCTGGTAATTGGTTGGCATTATTAAGTATAGTGTCCTTTAGGCTAGTGTATTCCTCTGACAGGAATTCTTCGGAGTCCAAGTCGATCAGTGGGGCTACCTCTTCAATATCCAGGGACTCTACATGCACCCGAGAAAGAGTGTCTGGGACGACATTCAGGCTGCCCTTTCTATGCTGTATGTCGAAGGCATAGGACTGCAGCAGCAAACTCCATCGAGCTAATTTACCACTCAGGTCTTTCATGCTCATTAGCCAACGGAGGCTAGAGTGATCCATGATTATAGTGAAGTCCATGCCCTCGACATACGGCCTGAACTTCTGCACAGCCATCACCGCAGCCATGCACTCCTTCTCAGTCACACTGTAGTTTCTCTGGCTCCTGTTGAACTTTTGAGAAAAGTACGATATAGGAACTTCCTCGTCTTCACTGTTCCTCTGAAACAACACGGCTCCGATTCCCGCATCCGAAGCATCACACTGGATGTAAAATCTCTTAGAGAAGTCCGGATGTGAGAGAACCGGCGCAGTGGTTAACACCTTCTTCAGTTCCTCGAACGCCATCAGAGCCTCTTCCGTCATCTTGAATTTCTCGTTCTTTTTCTTTAGCAGGTCCGTCAAGGGTGCGGTCAGGCTAGAAAAATCTTTAATAAATTTCCGATACCACCCTGCTAATCCCAGCAGCCGCCGCACTTGTCTTGGGGTTTTGGGTATAGGGAAATCCACTATAGCCTCCACCTTAGCGGGATCAGTTTTTAGCTTCCCACCACCAACTATAAAGCCTAAGTACTTCAGCTCTTTGAAGCAAAATTTTGACTTCTTCAAGTTGATGGTGAGATTGGCCTTCCGCAAACAGTCGGCTACTTCTTTCAGCAGGGCGATATGTACTTCAAAATTGGGTGCCATGATGAGGAGATCGTCGAGATACACAAAGACACGATCCCTAAGTCGTGCAGGAATTACCTTGTCCATTAACTGGCACAACCTTTGAGCTGCGTTACACAATCCAAAGGGCATGACAGTGAATTGGTACAAGGGTCTTCCCGGTACCGCAAAGGCAGTCTTTTCCCTACTCTGCCTCTCCAGCGGTATCTGCCAAAATGCCTCCTTTAAATCTATACTACTTATGAAGTAGGTGTCTGGTAGCCGGCTGAGGAGCCCCTCGATATGCGGAAGCGGATTAGCATTTTTTTTCGTCAGTGAGTTCACCTTGCGAGAATCCAGGCAAAGGCGATTCTTGCCTGGTTTCCGCAAGAGAACTACTGGTGAGCACCATGGGCTCTCGCTTTCCTCAATAACGCCAAGGCTCAACATCCGGTCCAATTCTTCATATAAAATGGCTTGCACCGCCGGAGAAACAGGGTAGTGACGCTGTTTCACAGGGAGCGCTTCTCCCGTATCAATGACGTGTTCCATGAGCGCCGTCTTTCCTAGACCATGTCGGTCAAAACACAAAAATTCTTGCCTGACTGCATCCAATCTGGCCTGCTGATCCAAAGAAAGCTGATGGGCGCTCGAAAGATCTGCTTCATCTGTCAAGGAAATCGAACTTATCACGTTTGGGGCTAACTGGAACACTTTCCAAAAATCTACTCCAAGGTAGACCTCTTGATCCAAATTTGGAACTAGATAGAATGTTAGCAACTCTTCCCTATCCCCATATCGCACATTTACTTCAATTTTACCCACTATCGATTGGCTTTTACCATCAGCCGTTTTCACGCCTGACCTAAAAGTTGTTACTGGAAGTTCTAGTTCCTGAACCAATCGTAAGCAATTTTTGCCGAGGATGCTTACACTGGCCCCGCTATCCAACAACCCTAGAACGTCTTTACTACCTAACCTAATTTTCGCGTAAGGTCTCTGATCGGACACCAAACCTACGACAGTAGAGCAAATTTTTGTTCTAAGTTCTTTTCGGATTTTGAATCTAGATCTGGCCTTAACAATTTTTTTCGATGGGACATAAATCGCGCGGGTGAATATTCTTTCTCGTGCCCGGTTATATTCGGCAATCCTAATATGTAAGGGTTTCATTGGACTAGATTTAGGACTAAATAGATTTTCTTTTGGCTCTAGATTTACCTTTCTTTTTAAAATTGTAATTGTTTGCTCACCCTCGACCTTAGGAGGGTTATTGACTAACTGCAGCGGTTGTATGATACTTTCGGATTTTGAATTTACTGGGGGTTCTAAGTTTGTGTTGAACGCGAATCCCCCGGACCCTTCGCGTTCAGCGACCTGTTTCCCGGGTTGCATCGTTTGCAGTGTGGGGTTCTTACTCCTTCTAGTCCGCACTTGTAACAGAATAAATTAAGGACCTCAGATTCACACTCAAAGAATGTGTGGCCTGGTTCCTTGCAGTTCCAGCAAACCAAATTTGACGCATCTGCATATTTCCGTGGAGGAATTTTGGGGCGAGCCCCATTAAACTGGTATGCCGCAAGATGCTCGTCGGGTTGCTGGAATGCTTCTTCATATTCGAGCTCGTTTGCCATATACTTTGGGAGCGGTCTCGAGGGTTTCAGAAACTCTCTTTCTTTTCTGGGAAATGCTGATTCGACATCCTTGCAAGCATTCCTCAGCTGATCCAAGGAGTAGATTGACATGGGATACACCAAATTCAACAATCGTTCGCTCAAATTCTTCTTCAGTATCCTAACTAGTTCGATTTCCGGAATTGGGATTCTCATTTGGGACTTGATTTTATTTATAGCTGCTAAGAAATCATCTATATTCTCTGCGAAACCTTGCTTACGATCCATAATCTCACGCATTATGTCGTAATCGGATCGATTATTCTTAAACTGGCGCATCAGCGCTTCACGTAGGGTGGGCCAGTCGGGCCTGTAAATGGTTCTTTGAAATTGCCAATACCAGTCGTGGGCGTTCCCAGAAAGTAAAAGATGAAAATCTCGTAATATTTCTGCCCACGGACATTGGTACTGGCTTTGCAGGGTCTCCAAACGAAAAACAAAGTCTTCTACCGTTAGGGTTGATGGTTGACCTTCGAATTTAAGACCCCACTTGTTTATCTTAATCGGAGCTTTGAATCCGGAAGTCAACAACGAAGATGCAGACGGAATTTGGTATGCGTAGGGATTTCCCGAG
The DNA here is from genome assembly GCA_910595825.1 of Philhelius pedissequus. Taxonomy (NCBI): domain Eukaryota; kingdom Metazoa; phylum Arthropoda; class Insecta; order Diptera; family Syrphidae; genus Philhelius; species Philhelius pedissequus. The sequence continues at coordinate 15,653,881 of OU343161.1, read as the reverse complement.
TTAGATTGACCTCTAGTCGGTTCCTGAAAAGAATTATGTACATCGGTGGCATGTTGTGTCCTATTTTGATTTCGCCTGAACGACTCTTGCGGTCTTGTCCGCTGTTGGGGTTCAGGCGGGCGGAAAGCGCTCCGTTTTGGATCAGGCTGAGGGAACTGCTGTTGGAGGGGACGGGGCGGTGGTGGAAAATTGTACGACGGAGTTGGTGCTATCGGTGCTGGGTCTGATGTTCGTGAAGTAGGACGCCCTAAGTTCAATTCCTTGAGGAATCCGCTTAGCTGGTGCTGTATCTCTTCCTTCAAAGTATTTGTAACCTCCGTTTGGATTGAGTGCTTATAAGAATTAAACGCGTCTACCATCGCTAGGTTTATGTACGCTTTTAAATCCTCGGGAAGTAGAGTGCTTTCTTTCCTTCTACTTGTCGACGGTTTGGTGGCTAAGCTATCCAATATGTCTCTTGCGCCACCCATATTAAGCATATTCTCACTACAAGGTCTGGAAGCAGGTACCCTACTGGTATTTGGCATGACCGTTTCGTTCAAAGAACCGCAACTTCTACGATGTGGGGACATAGCTTCCGCTCCCATCCCGCTAAGAGCGCTATAGGAAGGCGTAGACATGGAATCAATAGAGGTATTAGCCTGACTTTTCGATACCGGGATACCTGAGCTAGCGGGTAGATGGAATGAGGATCGTATATGACGGTCAGATATGAGAGGAGAATGCATTACCCTCTGTCTCTGGGGTACATCTAGATTTTGACTGGCCGATCTGGTCAGCCTGAAGTTTTTCTCTATTTCCGTATCTCTTACCATTTTATTGATACGGTCATCTTCCTCTCTACCGGTGGGATTCATTTCTAATCAATTAGGAAAATAGTTATACTGTACGAAATGTGACACAATTAAATTACATATACCGAACGGCTAAAACCAAAACTTTTCGATTTTCAACAAAAAAAACTATTTCGCAAAAATGTAACCGATTTATAAAATGTAATAGCAACTACAATTGACAAAAAAAATGTAACAAAAAAATCTAACTTGTTCAAAAAAAAGAATAATTACGCATAAAAAACTACACTAGAAACCTAAGTAACTTCTTTACGCTGTTTCTTATAATATTTTAAGTTTATTGTTTTTTTTTTCAAAAAAACAAACTAAAATCTATAAGAAAACTTTTAACAGTAATATTGATAATGAACATAAAAACTAAATTTTATCAAATGTAATAAATAACAATTTGCCTAGACTATCTAACGCCAAAAACCAAAAAAAATGTAATAAATAATAATGTTAACCTAACAAAAACACAAAACAAATTTGTAAAGGTTGTCTTTTCCAAAACAAAACTTGTCGTTTTTCGAAAATCTCTCAATAAAATTAGTACTCGGTTGAATTACCAAAGGATTATTGAAAGAATAAAGAAAAATTTGTAAATAGTTAATTATTTTCCTTGTAACTATTAGGTATATAAAAAAAACTACTAAATTGTAAGATCAGAAATATGTACTAATATAATAAAAAAATCAATTGAAAGAACAAATTTCTTTTATTTTGCGTCTGTAAAGACCAACTTAAGATTGAATTCCTTTATAAGATTTGAGAAGTCTCTCAAAAAAAAAACTACTGCTTTCAAAATTTTGTCTGGGTTTTACAATTTTCATTAACATTCGGGGTGCTTCAGGTAGCGCCGTCGGTGGTTGTTTGACGACATGGCATGACTTTACCCATGGCATCTCTGTTAAACAAGACATCGGACGGACAGAACTAATTCCCTTGAAGTGGTGAGGTAGAATCGGAAGTAGAAAAATTGACGAAAGGACAAGATGTTTCCCTCTTCGTTTCCGCAATCCTAGATTGTCTTTGGACATATCTAGAAGACATGAAACGCAGAGGTTAACGTCACATAAAAATTTAGTGAAAACTCCTAAATATATTGGACGGTGCATCGATATTTGACAACTCGTCGAACACGGTCACTGCGTCCAAGTTGAAACATAAACAGACTATACAATTGGGAAGTGAAATTGAAAATTGAAGATAGTATAGTAAAAAAAATTAAGTAGGATAAGGTATAGGGAAAACGAAACCAAAAGACGTTATTTGTTGCTGCTGCAAGTTCCCAAACACTCGTCGCAATACGACTAGGTATGTCAAGGACTTTCCTGTCGCAGACTTACGAATGTTGAAATCCTTGCAGCAACCTCAAAAACGCTTTAACACACACTAACCGCAGTCGCTACGAACTTTCAAGAAATCGTCGCAATACACCTAAGTATGTCTGAGACTTTCTTGATGCAGACTTACGATTCTTGAAAATTTGTAGCAAGTTTGGTTTAGACTAACACAAAACGTAGACTACAAAAATCCTAGCTAAAAGCCAAGACGTTGGTCGCTAATTTTGTTGCCAACTACGTTGAAAAAACGCTTTAGCGACGTTGGGCGCCAATTTGTTGCGAGCAAGAGGAGGGGAAAGATTTGGAGAGAGTAGGACAGGACAAAAGGAAAGGATCGGAAAACAGGATAGGAAGTGTTTGGAATGGACGGGAAAGAACGTTAAGTTCCGAGGGACGTGGCCTGCTTGCGTAGCGCGGCATTTAGCTCGCCGGAATGGGGGGGATCTTGCCCCCGGAAACTTAACCTCACCAACAACAAATACACATATCAGGCCGGAAACAAAAAAACTATAAAAAGTGACAGCGGACGGAATATCACCACTTCAGGGCACTGCGGGTGTCGTTGCAGTGTGGCCTTTACCCTCCCAACCTGGAAATCCGCGGCCATGTTTGGATTTCCCCAAAATTAAAGTTTGACCAGGATTCCATCATCCCACCGCAACCATATCCGCTACGTTACCGTCGGCACCCCTGAAAAAAAAATCCTAAGACCTCATGTTTCGCTCAGACGAAATAGTAATAAACACTTAATGTTCATTCAAAAGGGCTGAAGATTTTATTTATTAACTAGACGTATAAACAATAGAAATATCAAAAAAACAAATTAAACATATGTAGAGATCAGGCGTCATGAATAGCCAGAATTTAAAATTTAGAAAATAATGCGAAACATTTTCGCTCTCTAGCTCAAAAAAAAAACGTTATATTACAAAAAAAACATTAATAACCAATATTTACTCAAAAATTTAAACTAATGTGATTTTGAACAGCTTTCTTTCAGCACTATCAAAAGAAATTGCCGGATTTGGTACTCTTTTTAGTACCCTCTCCAAGAAACTCTAACGCACCGCGAATTCCCTACCTGTAAAGAGCTCCTTTCAGGTATACTAAATTTATCTAAAAACAAGGACGGAATCGCGAGATAGCACCGGGAAAACCACACTTATTCACTTACAAAATCAAAGGTATAAAAAAAAGTATTCAATTAGGTAGGTTAAGAATCAAACTCAAACAAAATATTATTTTTAACGCCTTGTTCAGACCCTCTTTAAGGTGGTATAATTGGGGTTTGTTAAAAATGGTATGATTTGAATTTTAATAAAATCGCACTTATTAAAAGATTATTTATAAATAATGGTAGATTAGATATACTGCCTCATTCTTTTTTTTTGTTTTAATTATTAGTTACAACATGTAATCAATACCTGTTTCGTTCTCTTTTTTTTCTATATATTTTTTTTCATTTTTTTATATTTCTTTTTCCAGAACTCACAGAAAGACCTTGGAGTACTAAGTGGACCTCCGACCCTGAAGGACGACCATCCAGACAATTGATCTATGTTTCGGCTTCAGTGGAGGTTTCCCGAGCGAAGACTTCCGCAATCTCCAACTTTCCAAGAAAAGGTCGTGGATCGGGCTTCAGATGAAGTTTCCCGAGTTGAAACAGCACAAACTGGCAAGACTCCACTGGATATCTTGGTTATACCTCTCACGAAAATATCCCCATGCAGGATGATGAGGTGTAAGGTGGTCGGTCGCTGATCTTCCTAGGACCCACTGGTCTTAACCGAATAAGGAGTTGGCGGCCCAGAACTTTCCAAGCAACCTGGGACCGCCAGAAATCAATTGTCAATACTCGTTAGAGATACTAACATATATTCGCCTATGCAAAAATTACCATAATTGTAGTTTATATAAAAAAAGTTTTTCTGATAACTCACCCTATAATGTATTTGACTTTTTTTTCTCATCAATATCGGGTCTCACCTCAGATGTATTAGCAATTTACTATAAATTTAATCAAACAAAAAAAATATAAAATTACATCAACCAAATTCAAGGTTGGTATATACACACCGTGTACTTTTATTTCTAATAAAAGAATTATGTGGCCTAAAGTTAAACTACCGGGATGCCTACCGTCCGAAAACTTTGTTTAACTCTATCTCAAGAATCATACCGGTATGTCATCGGATGATATGAACTTACGGTGTTGGATTTCGCTGTTCCTCCTCTCACTTTGTTCGTATCACCCGATTCCATGTACCCAACAGTGCAAATTTTCTGTTTGTGTCAGAATTCCTACGTAGTGGTATCGCTATTCCCCTCTCATTTCACTCGACATCTTACGTTTCACTCTCATTCAATCTCCCCAGTTGTATTTACCATAGCTCTCTAATAGAGGGCGCTAAGATACGTTGTTAAATTTAAGGCCTCGATTCCACTTGGATAATATTACCGACGTCTCCCCATAATATTTTCTGATAAAGAAAAGGTCAGAGTACGTATAAGACGGCATCCGCAACAGGGTATGCAAAATTGCAGATATAGGTGGAATTTTAGACGTGCTCCAGAAAATAATTGAGCAAAGAATATAGTCTTTAATAGTAAAAGTTAGAAACTTTTCAGAAGAACAGCTTATAATTTATTAAATATTATAAATATATAACTTATATTGTTACGACTGACACGTCTTGAGTCCACGTCTTGCAACGGCTATCTATGGTTTTCACCAGCTATCAACGTCTTGCGATGGCACTCAACGGCTTTCACCGGCTATCAACGTCTTGCGATGGCTCTCAACGGTTTTCACCGGCTATCTACCGTTTTCACCGGCTATCTACGGTTTTCACCGGCTATCAACGTCTTGCGACGGCTCTCAACGGTTTTCACTGGCTATCTACGGTTTTCACTGGCTATCTACGGTTTTCACCGGCTATCTACGGTTTTCACCGGCTATCAACGTCTTACGACGGCTCTCAACGGTTTTCACCGGCTATCTACGGCTTGCACCGGCTATCAACGTCTTGCGACGGCTCTCAACGGTTTTTACCGGCTATCTACGGTTTTCACCGGCTATCAACGTCTTACGACGGCTCTCAACGGTTTTCACCGGTTATCTACGGTTTGCACCGGCTATCAATGTCTTGCGACGGCTCTCAACGGTTTTCACCGGCTATCTACGGTTTGCACCGGCTATCAACGTCTTACGACGGCTCTCAACGGTTTTCACCGGCTCTCTACGGTTTTCACCGGCTATTAACGTCTTACGACGGCAGTCAACGGTTTTCACCGGCTATCTACGGTTTTTAATTGTATTATATAAGGCTCCTTACCACTGGTGGGGGGAAGCCTATTATTTTATTTATTTTATTTTTTTCCTTTTTTACTGGCTGACCTCGGATACTGGCGGCTTTAAACTGTCTTCGGCTATTGTCCAATGTGCACTGCCACTGGCACAGTTCCTCGATGCTATTGTCCAATGTGAACTGCCACTGGCACAGTTCCTCGATGCTTTTTGTGGCTTGTACCTGCTCTACTTATCCTACTTTCCTGTCGGACTAAGTGTGAGCTGTATGGTGGTAAAGTTTAATAAACCATACAATGTGCTGTCGGCGCCACGTCACCAATTATGGTTTGTTTTACTATTTTACTAATTGTATAATTTTGATGGTTTAGCGGGTGATGCGGCAAAGAGATTCTCCTTTAAATTCTCCTATTAACATTCCAAGGTTAATGTCTTATTTGCATCGTGGTGATACGAAGGTGGCCGGGGGTGTTCTATTTATTAATAACACACTTAGAATTCACCATCGAGGTCCCTGGTTCGTCGTCACGATGCTATCATCAGTGAAGATTTCACCATTTAATAGACACGCATATTCGTTACTCACCACGTTGTGTGTTTTGTGAGGTGGCTATAGATTGTTCGCTGATAAGCACTCGGTGCTGAGTGAATATTGAATTGAAAGCAAAACATACTCAGAAAATAAATTTGTAAATTGACTGGAAAAATAAAACTCTATCTATCGATCTACTCAGTAAATAAGTAAAAGCAAGAAATATAAAGGGGAAATGTAAGGGGAGTGAACAATTTAAACTACGTTGTAGTGTGCGTTCAGAACCAAGAAACATTAAAAGGAAACAAACAAATCTCCGGCAATTTTGTTTCCTCGTGTGAAAGGCATAGACGATAAGCAATACAAAAATTGGCCTGTGTAAAAAGGGACTTGATCATAGTCTGTGAACAACCCCATTCACTTATCATTGGCCTCGTTCGGTGGCGCAACCTAACCGATCCGGATTGCTTGGTGTTGTTGTAACGCCTAAGGAAAAAACGGCTGATGAACTAAACATGAATCTCAAGCTACCCAAAAATTATTGGATTCGTTGAGATTCGTTTGGAAATGTGAGGAACAGCTGATTCAAAACTTCAGATGTGTATGCAATACAACTGACATAACGAGAAAGCTACCTGAATCGTTCGAAAATAAATCCGCTACAAAGGTATCTTGGATAGCCTATCGGCCGTCCACCGAACGAGGCCATTTCCTTTCTATTACTGCAAAATGAAAGGCTTTACATGGATCTGCATCTGCAGATTTGAAGAAAAGTAGAGCGGGACCATAATATGAAACAAACATAAAAGTAAGACAGGGTACACACTAATAACGTACTCGAGCTCTGCTATAACTTTCTTGACACATCTCACAATCACATTTCTTAGCGTTCAGGTATGTAGTTTTGAGAAGATAATTTTCGCTAGTTTCGTTGTTTTTAAACAAACTGAGGTGAAATGGTAAAAAAAAACTTGAAAATTTGTTATCTGAACGAAACAAATTATGATGCAGATGAAAATGCTATAATGAAGATGAACATGTTCATCTTCACTATAATCTGCAATCTTCAGATTCATACTTAAAATAATCTTCATACATGAAGGTGATCTCCATTTGGGTCTTCTCTCTCTGTCGCACAAGTATGATTTTTTTATTTTGTTTCTTCTTTTTTGGTAGATGTCGATGCAGATGAAGATGAAGATACATGTATCTTCCTACCTCCTTAAATTCAAATAAAACAAGACTGTCCTCAATACGTCAATGTGCTAGTATGTAGACATTTTTGATATAGGATGTAGAAAAAGTGACATGTTAATTCTTATACTACGTTTTCACCTACCACTTACTCCAGATTTAAGTGGATTAACCATAAAACCTCTTTGAAATCTTCTAAATCCTGAAGATTTCCCATACAAATTTTAATCTCCTTAAATAGAGATTAGAAATTAATTTCATTGAAATCTTCTTCGAAGTAGAACATTCTCAAAAGAAACAAACCTTATTTCATAGAACACGCCTATTCTAATGTCATATTTTCTCTATTGACATTCAACAAAAAAAAAAACTGTCCAACATTATTTAATTTGTTTTGCCTTCAAGTTCTGTTTTTGTTTATAAATAAGTATAAAAATAAAAAATGCAATAAAGCTACAAAGGCCATAGCGGTAGGTGCCTCGAATTTGTAATTGAAAATGTTTTAGCTATCCTACAGTAATACTTTGAAGTTGTTCTTTCCCAAATATATAAAAACGAAAACCGTGCAAAGGCGATTACAGTATTTATGTAAATATATCTATTTGCTGCAAAATGTTGGGATAACACTATTTTAAAGTTATTACTCATTTTTATTTATTGAAATTAAATTTGTTTACTGCACCGAAATTATTATTCTTCCTCCCAATTATTTTGTTTTTGCCTTGTTGTATTGACTTTTGAATGACAATTTATAGTGAAAACTACAAACTAATCTTTTTTTCACTGGTGAAAACATTTGAAGATTAATTTTTAATCTTCTCAATTTAAACCGGATTATGTTTAGTTGAAAACGTAGCATTAGGCGCGATTCACACAGAACTGGCTTACGGTGCTGGTGTGGTTAAGGTCTGGTACGGGCGTGGAGTGGGTGTGATCAACTCAATTCACACAGAAATGACAGAGAATTTCAATTTCAAAGCAAAAAAATACAAGCAACAGAGAAAAAACAATAAACAACTAGCTTATTTTTATTCACAGAAACTAATTAAAAAAATAAAATTTGCATTAGATTTTCATTTTATCTCGATTTGACATTTGAATGGGTGATTTCATTGTGGTGTGACGTTTACGTAGGCCACTAGAGTTTTCAATATGGCGTGGCAATGACAGGACACACCATACCCTCGCCTCTTCATATGTGTGTGTATTGTTCCATAAGAGAACATGAAAACTACACAAAGTGGCAAATGTAGCACCACGCCAGAACCACACCAAGACCCTAAGCCAGTTCTATGTGAATTGGGCCTTAACTTGCTTACGCTAGTTGCGTTTAGTCTACTTTACAGCATAGTACTTTGACGTTCAGTGTATGTAGCCAGCCATCTTGCTACTACTTGTCCGTGTGGCGTGAGGCCTCGGCGTTATCTACAATGTAGTGAATGAACAAAATCTCTACGATCAACGCATTGAAAAGATTTTATTTAATGTTTTGTTTTCATCTCCACGGCGTTTATATAAATAGACTGAAGGTCAGTCAAGCAATTCAGCTTCCTTCGTGTAAAAGAAGCACAAGAGATTTTTAAAGCAAAAAGAAAACGACAAAAAAAATATCATAAGTGTTCATAATTCCCTAACTCCTAATGAACAAGCCTATTCTGCATTTAGTAATAATCTTAAAACAAACGTAACTATTTTCCAATCCTGTTTGTTCCAACTTATGGAAATTTCTCTGTTCTCGTTGGTTTGTGTGGGTAAAATTAAAAACGGCCATTGTTGATTTTTTGACAAGGAAAGAAAAGGAAAGGTTCCCGTGAAAAAAATCACCAAAAGTCTGGATTACAAGAATAAAAGCAGAAAAAATACATTTTAGAAAAATTCGAATAGCTTCATTATCTTGTACACAATTAATTATAGAATCATTTTAACCAATTGTTTATATTTATGAAATCATACAAACTAAATGTAGTATTAGCTGCAAAAGTTATTTATTTTTTTTATTTGTAAATGGGAAAAGAAAAGAAGGAATTTTGTTATAATAAAAATAATGTGCGACGTGTGTGCTGATTTTTTACATCTCCTGGAGACATGTAAGTTGAAATAAATTATTGTGAAAAAGAAAATTTAAAAGAACAACTGGTATTTTCTTCTAACTATTAACTAAAAATTTATTTAAAAAACTAATTCTTCATCTGAGAATAACAGTGCACAACAGCGAGGCTCCCTGAAAAATTGTACCAGTCTTGTAGTATACTCATTCAAGCTGTGAGGAGTTTCTATGCAAGAAATGAAATGTGTGCCAGTTTGCCGGAGTTTTTTTTTTGTTTAATTTGTTTTTTCCAACTATTAGTCAATTACTTGGTGACGTCAAAAATATTTTTTCTTTTGCAAGAATAAAAAAAAAAGAAAAACAAATCAAAATCACTGATGGATGGGTAGGCCAACAACATTCTCAAAGTGGCAAATAAGTTGGGCACTTATGTACATAATAATCTAGATACATAGTACTAACCTGCATCAATAAATATATAGATACACTTGATGCAAGTCTAAATGATAATCTGGTTATAATTTTATTTTGATAATTAATAATTCTTTGTTTAATATTTATACCGGGCAATTGAATTGATTTGGAGTAACAATAATCGAAAAATCAATATGTAGAAAAAACATACATTTTGTTATAGTGGGAAGCTTTGAATTTATATAAGAACCAAAATGTGCATATGTAAAGTACGATTTTGACCAACTTATTATGAAAATCTGTCAACAGTCATTATCTTCATTTACCTCTTGGTCCAATTTAGTTTATTTTTTGTGTTAACAGAAGTTCGATTTTATACCGCACTAACCATTACACCAATAGGTAATTAAAACGAATCGAATGTTATACCAGTATAAAAGTGTAGCTTATTTTCAAAATGTAATATACATAGGAGCATATTTAATTTGTATGTAGATCAAAAAATAATTTTAATTATTACATAGACGAGATTCAGAGATGACTAGTTTTAATATTGATCAAGGAGTCCAAATCTCTAGAGAAAATCCAACTTTTAATAAATTTGAAGCACTTTCCGACTCCATTCAAAGAATTGTTTCCCTTATCCTCACACTGAAATCGTCATTACAGACGATTTCAATGTACACAATTCTAGCTGGCTCCGCTTTTCGAACCTGTTTCCTGATTAGCGAATACAAAGCGAATCTTTTTAGGTGGCGAAAATCGAATTTGGTACTACTGTTTACGCTTTCGTTTTACATTCGCCCTATTTTTGAAATCGAAAGCGAATTTAACATTTCAATTTCTGATAGGTTTTCTTTGGCGGTTTGGTTTATCGACACCGTCAAAAGCGATATTTTGATAGTTTTTTTTTTTCATTTAAATAATAAAAAATGTGGGTTTAATTCTTATTTTTTTTTATAAAAACAAACTAAAGAAATAAACAATCATTTTTTACTTCCGATATACATAGGTACTATAGGGCAAATATTGCATTTGGAGAAAAAAAAATGAACTCGAGATTTTAATCAGACTTGATATTACGATGGTAGGAAACACCAACAAAGTGGGTCCCGCAATTTCGTATGTATGTCTGTTTGTCTAGAGAACGATCTACAACCTAAAAGGCTGAAGCTATTTTCTTCAAACTTGGTAATAAAGCGTCGTAGGTGATTCTCTCAAATAGATTTTTGAATCTTTTTTTTAGCCCAAAAAAATAAAATATAGTCTACATTTTGGTAAACATTTTTTAGATATGTTGTTATTAACGCTACCTGCCATACAACCATTTTTTTAATTTCAGACTTTCTTATAAACAGTTCTCCAGATTTCCGTTAAACTTTGTATTATAAATAATATTGCATACCCAAATTTTCGAAAAATATTTTTTTGGATTTTGGAATAAAAAAAATGAAAAATCAATAGTGGATGATTTTTTTTAGAAATTTTGTTTGTAAATTTATATTATTAAATATTTAATATTGATATACCAATTTTTTTATAGAAAAAATATTAACGAAATTTTGTATATACAAAATTAAGTGAAACGGATTTAAAAATATTATTATTATTACAACTTTATTAACAGGTAATAAATTACACAATTAATAATTATTTTTCGGCATAAGCTGAGGCTTTAAAAATATGTTTAGCCGTTTCTATTAAGAATCTTTTGCATACGATGTGATCGAACATAAGAACAAGTACGTGCGAGCCAGTTGTGCATTTTATTTTATAATAAACTTGTAGGAGCCCAAAACAGCAATACAAGAATCAGCAATAATTTGTAGCGCTCATTGAATTTGTGAAGGAAAATGAAGGGATACCCAAAGTTGCACCTAATGTGTAAATACTTCTGTTGAAAGCCGATAAGCAAAGTTAACAAATAATAAAAACTTAACATAAAAACAATCACTCAGAACAAAAAGATCAAGAGGTTAAGATCCAAATTAATTAGGTCACAGACAACACCCGAAGGAAGGTATGTTGATGTCTTTGCTGAATTAAACCAACTGACCCAGCTTGCTGACGAGCCAACTTGGACGGTCTCAATTATTTCTTCAGGAACTTTAACTGATCACTATACTTTGTTAGTCACATAGACTCCAGCGCAGATATGATAACAAATTTAATTCTTCAAGGAATGAGAAATTCGTCCCGAACAGAGTGATATCAAACAGAAAAAATATAAGGTTTGATTCGATTTTAAAGGAGGTTATTAAGGTTAGAGAAATAGGTTTCCGGAATTATAAAGCCAACCCCACTGAGAAAAATCGGAATAAGTTTCAACAAGCTAGAAAGACTTGCAACCTTCATATTCAGGAACCAAATATTTGCATGACCAAAAATTAAGGCATAAAATACTACAATGTCCCAATGGTAGTACAATCTTTTAGTCGTTTGTAAAAAAAAACATTCGAAATACAACTTCGGTTCCAACGTACGTCTTTCTCTTTCTTTTTATGTTCGTTTTCAAATATAGAGCTCTAAGAATGATAGGCGATAGAACTATAATGGAAACATTTACATCTCTCGAACACCTCTCGAATTTGTTCATGTCTTTCATTACTTTTGCGCTATTTTTATAAGCAATGCTCAAGCAAAATAGCCAGTTGCATTTGTCCCCTTAAAATATTCTACCATAATACTCGCGCTTCCAGGAATGCATATCATTTTATCTATTTGAGCCCAAATTAGCACCCACTGTCAAGCACAGAGATTCTTTATTTAGTCGTACAAAACGAATGTGAAATGCCTTACCAGTCTTTATTTTTCTCTCCCATTTCGATATTCTGAACTTCAAAACCAATGTACATCAGTATCTCCTTTTAAATCCTTCCCCTTTTTCCTAAAGCTTGTACTGTGGAAGACATATTAAGGGTTGTCATAACCCCTTTAGTGTAATTAACGATTGATTGTATATTTCTTGAGTGAATTGCATTTTCTTGTTTTCTCCTGCTTCACGTAATATACATACATTTTAGTACTCATGCTTTTATATTTCTCCCATAGATCTTTCGGGTTTTGTGTAAAACATGTACTTCAAATAGCGCGAATAATGTACGTATTTAATGTTACATGCGGTCTCAATTAGCGATGAATCTAGAGAAGGTTTAAAGTATGCTTTCAGTATCGCACATGGAGACCGAAATCGCAGTTATATTTTTATAGCATGCTACAGATAGTATGCTTTCATCGCTTGCTTTATCGCAAGGAGAACTCTCATTTTGTTTTGGCGTTTCTTAACTAAAGTTTTTTAACTAAAATTGCATGCTATGAAATGCCCACCGAAGAAACTTTATCTGTCCTTCTGTTATCTGCTTTCCGCTTATTGATATTGCGTTTGCTTTTAAATTTATCGCTAATGGAGACCGCGTGTGAAGATGATGTTTCAGTAACGCATTATATCTTAATATGCATCATTTTCAAGTAGATTACTTTTCGTATTTCAAATATTTAACAGCGCCACCTACTGTTGGCGGTTCAAATTATATATGCTATAAACCTACGAAACACGCAAACAAAATTTCATTGAAAGCGTGCCAATGAAGAGTATCGCTCATATTCATTTCATTTCATATTATGAGATAAATACGACTTAAAATCACGTATTATGAAAAATTGAGATCCATAAAGTTCTACAAAAACAAAGATCAACAATGTCCCTTCACCATATTGTTAATGTTTTATTGACCAATTTTAATAAGAAGGATTTTCCGACGGCTTATTTGGCCAGTGTAAGTCTTCAATCTATTGAGTTACATTAGTCGTGTTTTATTATCGCCAATAAAACATATGGTTCGCCCCGTAAAAATAAAATGATCTGGGTTATATACTGATATGTACCGTCTGTTTGCCGAATTTAATACTAATATTTGCAAACCCAGATAGAAACCTGGATCTCGTGTTGTTTTTGTAATACGTGTTAAAAAAATAACCCAGATCCGTAGATAATAAAACGCAGCTATTAACTTTCCAACAGTTCAGCAGAGGTTGCTGTCTTCTTCGGGTGAACTTTATTTAAACAAAACTTACAAATACATGTTAATACTCGTAATAACAAAAAAGTAAAAACACACTTATGCAAAATAAAAAAATATTTGATTCGTTAAATAATACATTTAAGGTATAAATGATTGTTAATTTTTTAAAAAGAACGAAAAGCACTTCAGCTAATGAAGCTTTGTCTATTTTATTTAAACTAAGAAAGTTACATACATTTATGATGACAGAAAAGGACAATGAACTGCAGAAATGCTTTGAGTGTCTGGTTTTCTATTCATGTTGTTGTTGTTGTTGTTGCTGTTGTTATGTGCAATATTTCTAACGTATATCTTTTTAAAACATGTTTCTCGGTTTGTAGAACATACACGGCTTCAAAATCTGGAGTGACCGCTTTCGATACTATTACTCGCCAGGGCTCTTTTCTGGATTCTTAGGTTTAATGTCCGATCTGTGATTTGAAATGAAAGGTTGCCAGATTCATTATGTTTTCCATTCCAATTGATTTTGTAGATGACATCCGTTTGTGTATCATTATCTGATTTAGTTTTAAGTTTTGTGAAGGAGAAACTGGCTGAGGCTCTTATTTGTTTTGAAGTCAAGACAAATATCATTTGATTTTTGGTGATGGCTTTTTTAAAATTATCGGTCAACCAATATTGTATTTAGTTGAGAATCGTAATTTTTTTGATTTACCTCGCTCTTATTTTACTTAAAAGCACAAGTAGATAACATAATGTAATAATAATAATAAAATAAATTAATTAGGTTGCACAAAAATAGTAGAACTGGTTGTATTGCTTTCACGGCATACTTTTGAAGTTTTGTTTGGTTTAAATATGTTTAAAACATCACTAAAAGTGAAAGTTTCTTTGGTTTTCTATGCTCGCTAAATTTATATCTCAATGTTTATTCACACTAATAATTTCTCAAAAACCAAGTTTTGGTGATATTTTAAAAGGGCCGATTCAATTATTACCAATTACACCTGTCCAAATTTAGACGCTGAATTCTTGTTAAAATTATATTTGTCTCCTGAGTGTACGAACCTGGAAAAGAATATAAACAAAGCTTCATGGGAACACTAGGGTTAGATGAACAAAGCGTTCAAACAAGAGGAGCAGAAGGCGGAAAAGGTGCCTGATGCTGATTAATGAATCATTTCTAACAGCTTCCAGTATCTTTCATCAACAGATTATTTCTCGAAGCCTGCGAAATGTATTTGTAAATATATGGTGAGGAGAAATTGCTCAAAACAATCCGTATGGCCATTTACAATATGTATATTAAAAATGTATTGCAAAGTTATGAATGATTGTAAGTTCGCTCTTACTGTCAGTTCCGACTATAATCGTAGGGACAAAATCATGTTTTCCTTTTAACTGCTTTAGGTTTTTTCAATTATTATAAAACCTACATATTTCTGCAGACTTATAAATTTTTTATTATGTTCATAAGCGGAACATAAAAAATGTTTTTTTTATTTAATTCGCATTTTTTTAGAATATAAAAACTTACTAGCGCAAGAAAAATTACTTAAAAATAAATATCTAGAATTTAAAAAAGATATCAATTTAATTTAAATGCAGTTACAGCGAGTATAATTTATTTCTTACAAAAATAAAGTTGAAAGCAAAGTATTAGCAGCGATAATATATGTATGTGTGTGTTAACAAAGTTCATGCAACACAAAGTACAGCATTTACTTAAATACTTGGAATGAAATGAAAACTGTTTTTACATATAAATATTGGAAAACGCTCGAATCATTTCAATGAAAATTTATTTTATTTAGTTAAACAAAAATTTTCTAACCAAGAATATGCTCATTTTGTGTGCTGGTTGATACTGTTATTAAACATTCAAAGCTCTTTATAATTATATAGGGTGTTTTTTTTTTATAGCTGCATGAGAAGTTTAGACGGTTGTTTTCTACAGTTGAGAATTTCAAAATCTTTAGACATTTCTTTCCAGTAAGGCTTGGCAATTCATCATGAATGGTTTAACGCCGGAATAACGTTTCCAAATTTCGAAATTTACTTGGAAAAAAATAAAACAAATCTGTTCGCGAATTTAATAGAGCATTTTTACCTAAGAATTGTGTTGAATGATGAAGTTCATTTTTGATTAAATGGCTTCGTCCATAAACAAAATAGCCGTACATGAATCAAAGACAATTCTTAAGCTGTTTGATTCGGTTACGGCGAATGGCGAGCGCTAAAGAGCCATGCTGACTGATTTTTTGTTTCAAAAAATTAATCAGCTAAACATCTACGATATTTGGTTCCAACAAGACGGCGCAACTTACCATACATCCCGCTTAACAATATATTTATTGCAAAATCAACTTAGTGACAGGTTTATTTTCAGAAGTGGTCCTGTTAATTGGCCCCTTCGTTCGTGCGACTTAACGATTACTTTTTCTGGGGTATGTTAAGTCATTTGCTTATGCCGACAAACCAGCAACTCTTGATGCCATACAGCCTGATTTATTGGAAAATGTAGTCAAAACTTGGCCTGATCGAATGGACTATGTAACTCGTAACCGCGGTCGACATATACCATGAAATTTTCTACCAGATTATAATAATAAAAAAATCATTCCCAAACATTTTTCCGTCTGTATTATTATTTAAAGTTCTCAAGCTCTTAAAAATCACCCATTATAAACTCCACCTTAATGTACATATGTATGTTCTCAACTCGATTATCTAATTTTAAAATATCTAGTCAAACAACTATTTATTATTTATTTACCAGTTACCTACCTATATAAATATTATAACAGTAATTGTTATAAGCTCATTAATAAGAATACAATAAATCAAAACTAATTTTTTTATAGATGAGGCGAGGATCACCAGCAATGATGCAAAACATACCGCCCTACTTAAGAATGAGATTGAAATCGCTTTTGGTTACATACAATCATGGCCTCAAAGGTATGAAGATAACTTTTACATATTTTTAGATGAATAAGATTACTTTTACATATTTTTAGATTAATAATGTACTTCTATTATTTTTGTACCATTTAATTTTAGACAATGCATGTGCCTCTATAGAGATATTAAAAACTTTGAGCGATTCAATCTAATTGTTCAGTCAATGATATGTCTGGCATTGCACTATTTGAAAAATGTCCATAAGCTTATCGAGGAATATAAGGTTATGACGGCCTGCAATATTTTCAGTACTTTGATTAAACCAATTTCGAATGAAGGTGCAGATCAAAAAGCACAAGCATCCGGTTCAGATTCGAAAGATGATAACACATCAGAATCAGATAAAAAACAATCAATAACTTCAGCAGAAGAAGACTTGCAGCGCATTGTCCAGAGTGAAGAGAAATGGATTTTACCCGAAGTGGAGAAACTTTTGATTTTGGTATCAAAAGCATTTCTTCTTAATTTCCCCCTTTATATTGCTTATAAGCATGGAACACATTCACGCCTTGATGAGATTTCGTCCGAGGAAGCTTCACATTTGAGTATTGTCTGTGATTTGCACGACAATGAAATCCCAGTGTATTTGCTGCGCAATATTAGTTTGTTTTGTAATTCAGGAGGATTTTCGGCAATGATGGCCGCCTTCGACAATCCTGAATTACCAGTAACAACAGCACATGCCATTACAGCAACTGTCTCGAATATTAAGCTATGGATCAACTATAGGTGCATCATTCAATTGTTTGTACCATTGCGAAGTAAAGTTTTGCAATACATGTGCCACTTGTCTGACCAGAATCTAAGATCGGCAGCTACTCGTTCGATGGCAGACTTTGTTTGGTCCGCAGTGAGGGATCCACTTGATTCCTCGGTAAATTTTGACATCGAAGGATTAGCGTTGGCTTTTAAATATTTTAACTCCACCACTTTGACAATGCGACTGGCTGGTGAGTTTATATAAATTTTTAAACCATATGAAATATTTATTTTTCTGATGTTTTCTTCATTTCTAGGTATGGCACAAATAAATGCACACATTAATCTTTTCAATGAAATATGCACAACGGAGACTGTTGGAGAAGTTGAACTTGTTGGCCAAAAACTTGGCGATTGGCTAACAGAAAATCAAATCATAGAGCACTTATTCGGTCCGAATTTGCATGTAGAAGTAATAAAACAAGCACATGTGGTGTTAAATTTTCTTGCAGTTGAAAACCAAATCACAGAAGAACACATAAATCTGATTTGGCAAGCTGCACAATTGAAGCATTGTTCAAAGCCTATTTACGATATACTTCCGTCGCTTGTAAAAAATCTTTCTCCACGTCCTGCTTTGCATTTGTATTCGCTTCTTTGTCGTTTGGATCCAAAAGAACACACTGAACAAAGTATTTATATTGCATCGGCACTAACCAAACTCATTTGGTCACGCGATGGGGGTCGTTCACAGATTGAATTAGTTCCAGAGAATATTATGGCTGCAAATGTAACTGCATCCAGTTCAGATAGTGGAAGCATGGATGGAAGTAATACAGATGAAGATCAGCAAGATGATAGCAGCTCAACTAGCCGTAAGAGCCCAATAGATATTGAGAATGGCGGATCAGATTCTGGTGCACCTCCGCCATGTAAACAGGCTCGAAGGAAGCGACATGTTTGTGACCCTACTGAAGGTACTTTTATGCATAAAATCCGTGTTTTTAAATGTCAGTAAATTCACTTGAGCTCGGAATTTATTACATACGACGGGTTCTTAGCCTGACTAAACTTTTTCGACTGGTTTTAACGCGTCGATTTATAATTTCAATTTCAGAATTGCTTCGATATCAAGTCTTCGAGTTGTTCTACGTAAAAGTTCTAAACATAACGATCATTTTTTCTCCAAAAATCCAAGTCCTCGGAAACTACTAATTTCCTTCTTTAAAATTTATTTTAAATCTTTTTTAATCATTCATTTCCTGGTGAACTAAAACAATGATTCCTACAAGAGCTATCAATAAATTTAAATATATTTTGGAACGCACAAACGTTAACCATTAAGATAATTAGTTTAATTTTTCTTACTTTCGAAACTGCTTTCAAGTGTCTGCATTTAAATTTTTATTAAAATCAGCTAAAGCGTTATCGACCAATATGAAAAGAAGAAAACAATTCTTTTGGAACAACAAGATGATGCCGCACTCACCAGGACATTTACATTCTACACAGCGAACGGCAAATTTCCTTCCTTCCTTTCATTGTTTACTCGCAATTGATTGGTCATTGTATTCGATGTGTCGTCATGCCATACAATTGTATGTAATTGATTGAGTCAAAGCAGTATCAGATAAAATGCTGTTCAGTTTGCTATTCAGGCATAACACTAATAGCAATTGAATTGTGATGTTCTATTGGAACCCACATACGTGACCTTAAAAGAATTTCTATGTTGCGTATGTTCATACTGCGAATAGCAGGTCAGCTGTTTGGCACTAAGTGAAACCCAAGTGGGGGTAGATTTTGACCCCTCAAAATTTACCTACAAGCATATCATTTTCACATGCTTTATTTATCGTAGCCATAGCTTGGACAGTAATTTAAATTTTAATGAATTCGATGCGCTGTCTGATTCTATCCAAAGAATTGTTTCCCAATTAAATGTTTGTTGCGAGAGATTTTAATGTACAAAATTCCAAGCGGCTATGCTGTTCTGGTCAGACAACACCCGAAGGAAGTATGTCGAGCTCTTTGCTGTGTTGAATAATCTGAATCAGCTGGCTGCGGAGCCAACAAAAATACTTGACGTTGCAGGTCACTCCGCCAACATCCTAGACTTGTTTCTTACCTCTCAGAAATTGTATTTTGATATTGTCAGTAGGGGAACACCAAACAAAAATGTCGCCTTCCAAAATGAATAATCGTCTGAAAAAATATTTTCATTTTATTTATCTTATACATATTAGGTCTGATCCAGACTTTTTTTGGGCAGAAATTGGCAGATTGTCAAAACTTGAAGAGTGGGGATAAAATTCTCTCATTGAGAAATAAAGTCCGAAAAAGTCTGGAACAGCTTGAGGACAATTTTCTGCCAATTTTTAAACGTCAACACATTTGTTTTTTTTTTTATTTCTTTATTTGCTGTAAATTCACATTTTTTTCTCTTCTCTTTAGTGTTAGTGTTTCTAAATTAATTTTTATTTGTTCAAAAAATATTTTTCCACAACAACTAAGAAACGTTTTTTTTTCGTTTATGACAAACGTCAGTCTGACAATTGTAAATTTTCTGCCCACAAATTGCTGCCTACAAAAATTTATTGGGCAGGAATTGGCAAGAAATTGTCAGGAAGGGGAAATATTTTACTCTCTCAAGAGCGCTCTCTTCTGCCAAAAACTACCAAATTTGTAAGTCTGGAACAGGTTTTGGCAGAAATTGGTGTCAATTGGCAGAGTGTGGATCAGACCTATTTATGTAATACAAATGTCAAAATTTATCCACTGGCTAAAATTTTAACGAGCTCCTGATCAGGTTAAATTTTGACGTCTGTATTCACCTCGGTAATGTCAAAATTTAAACATGGGATCAAATTGACACGCGGCCTAAGATTCACACAATGAAATAGCCAGTTGAATTCTTCCCCGGAAACTATTCAACCGTAATACACGCGCTTCTAGGAATGCGTATCAGATTACCCTTGAATCCAACTTTGGACGTACTGTGACGTATAGAGATTCCTTCTTTAACCGCACTACACAATTGTGGAATGCTTTACCCGACCGAATTTTCCCTTCCATTGCGATATTCAAGCAATGTACATCGATGTCTCCTATCTAATCCTATCCCAGTTACCTAATCGCTCGCACTGTGTCTAAACATTTTAAGGGTATTCGTATTCATAACCCCTTGAGTGCGCGCAAAATTAAAAAAAAACAGCCTCTATAGTAAAAAAAAAAAAACAGATTTTGTTTTTTCGAAAATCATCGTTTTCCCAAAAATTTCAACATTCGATTATTGCTTCCAAAAATTGTATAGCAGATACTGTTAGTTTTGGTTCCTGTTTTTAAATTTCCAAATATCGAAATGCAGATTTATTCAAATATTTAGGTACAACGATATTGAAGCAACAATCTGACACTTTAAACTGATAGTTCCTTTAGTCGGGGTAGCATTTTCATCTGGCATTAATGTTTTTTTTTTCCAAAGATTTAAGCAAATATTATAATTTTCCAATATTAAATTCAAGCCCAAGATAAATTTATTGTTTATTCGTAGTTTTACTATGCCAATTACAACCAAAAAATTAATATATATTTCAATTTACTTTCATCTAGTTTTTACATATTTCTATTCACTCTTAGAAACGGCCAAATCAAAAGGGGCAGATATGTCCGAAATAGCTGCTTTAAAAGCCAAAACAGATCTTGCGTATGTACTTGTTTAAATTAACATTTATTATTTAAATGAAAATCAAACTATGCATTTTTTTAAAATTTAATAGATTGCAAAATCATAGAATGGTTAACATTGTTGACAATTCTAGTAGCGAGGAGGAGCTTCACCAGCCGTCTGTGGTTCCAATTCGCAAAAAAACACGAAAGCGAAGGAAAAACAATAATCTCCCATTAAGTAGGTTGGCCCATGAGCTAGTTGAAACTATTTGGGAAGGAGAATCACATAGCGATGGTGAAGCTATAAATGACAGCGATTGTAGTGATAATCCTGTTCCGGCAGTTGTCCTCAAACACCTGCAAGGGGAAGGTCCGTATATAAGAGCAATTGGTGAAGCTCACATAAGCGAACTTCTTAGTGGTGTAGAAAACGATGGAAGCTATTCATCGCCAATGAGTAACAAATCCGAGAAAAATTTGGCAGACTTTGACGATGATGAATCTCCATGCGAAGAAGAACTTGCCCAACTAGTTAGTCGCACACATAGCTGTATTCCTGGCTTTCAATTGCCTTCAATTGCAATCAGGGAGCCATCTGTGTCAGGAGAATCAATCAAAGTTGTGCAGCCTGATTCGGCAGCGAAGACTTTACAATGCAAATCAGAAGAGACAACTGTAATCGAGACTAAGGAATTGCAACCAACTTTTACTATAAACGATGTTTGCTTACCAGGGAATACTCTGCTATGGGATCTATTGCAAGATGATAAAATTGTAAGTGTTAAATGCATTTGAGGGATCTGAAATGCAGTTTAAAATAATAAACATGTTTTATTTGTTCTAAGGGTCAATTAGGCGAATCTCTAGCATTGGACGCTGAAAAGGCTTTGGCAACTTTATTATGTTTTAGCACAGACCGATTGTTACGTACAAAATTTATTGAAGGCTGCCTACACAATTTAGCAAACAATAAAAGTGTAATTGTTAGTTTAAAATTACTGCCAAAACTGTTTGCTTCCTTCCAACAATTCCGTGCTGCTGACACACATCAAGTTACTATGTGGGCAGAACGGCAGCATAAAATGATGTATCATTTTTTCAACAACATCAAAGCATATGCTAGGGCATTTAATATGGGAAGTGATAGTATGCTTGTGCTTAATTCAAATGGATCTCCAATGTACTCACACAAAACTCAAGTCTCAGTAAGGTTGCATTTTCTTTCTTCGGTATTCAGTTCGTTGGGATCTCCGAAAAACTTTAGGTAGCTACAAAACCAAGGTGGTTAAAACTTTAGCAATAAATAAACTAATATATTTTTCTTTTTAAGATTGAGCCTGGAACAAGTAGATGCTCTTTGGGAATGGCTAGCACATGATCCTGAATGCTGTGATTGCTATTTTTCGTGGCTTCAAAGTCAGGCTAAAGGTGGTGACCAGCATGCACTAGGAATTGAAGCTTTGCAGCACTTATATTTGAAAAAATTGCCCGAATTAAGGCCAGAAGAATTTTCAATGGTTGCATTAATGTTGTTTCAACAATTATGTAGTTTAGCCAGACTTGCCATCGCTCACTATGAAAAACAAATGGAATCGGTATCAACTACTTCATCGAATATTGTTGGAATGTTTCATCTTTGGAAAATCGCGTTACGAGCCCACAATACTGAGGTATCTCTGGCAGCTATCCAGTATATAAACATGTACTATATGGGCCAGCAGTTAAGGCTAGAAAAAGAGTTTGTATCTCAGTGCATGGATCATTTGGTTCAGGCTTCAAATGGGCTAAGAGGGTAATTCTTTGTACTTCTCTTAAAAAATCATCATCTCATTTAATCTCTTACCGTTTAGTTGTGAAGAAGAGTATGCTTTAATGTGTGTTCAACGTGGTCTAATGCTTTTAAACACACATCTGGAGACTTTTCGACGGAGATATGCTTTTCATTTGAGGCGTTGGGCTATCGAAGGCAAAGGAATTGGTTCACATAGCAATCTTAAAAACGAAGCAACAGGACCATCTATCCGAATAGTCTTACAACCAGCCGGACTTTCAGAAAAATCACTATTACATATGCATTCCTGTGATTTAATAGCAGAACTTAAGGCTGAGATATCTAAATGGTATATTTCTGAACATTACATTCAAATATATATAACCAATTTGTTGTGTGTTGACATTGAAAGGTGGGAAAATCTACAAGGTGGCGCACGTGCATCTGGGGTAACAGCTCCTGTGTTGGGGCTACTCTTGAGCGAAGGCCCACTAAGAATTATAACCCAAGGACAAGAACTAACATCAGAGTATGACGAGCGGAGTTTAGGTGACGTTGGCTTTAAAGATAATCAGGTATGTACAGTTGGTTCATGTACTTCAGTATTATACTTGAAATCTATTCAAGATTGTTTATGTATCGCTGGGTGGACGAGGTGCTCGTCGCAAGGAACCATTGGATCATCCAACATTACAACCACCTCCGCCCAAGGAATGCCTACCCACAGTTCTTTTATTACAACCCAAGTATTTTGAAAAGCTGTTTCGGTTGATGCAAACGCTTGGTGATATGGAAATCCAAGGGAATAACAACATTCAGACCCACACAAAAGCACAATTGTTATCCCGTCGTGTATGGGACATCTTAGCAATACTTCCGACTAATCCAAATATTCTGGAATCTTTTCAAAATCTCAGCGTAGACCTTTTCGAGTGCGAAACGGCTGAAAATTTAGAGGAACGTAAATTTCGCAGGGACGCTATTAAAAGAAAACTTTCTGATCTCCTACACCCCGGAAATTTGCAAAAGTTCATGTACTCCTTGCATATAGTTGAGAGTTTAGCTGTGAGCAATTTAAGCACAACTGCAGGTAGTTGTTGTAATGGAGACGTTCACAGCTCCAAGCCAATAAGTATAAACCGCCTGTTTAGCACTTCATCATCCTCTTCGTCTAAAAGCAACTCAAGTCAGTCGCCGCGAAAAAGTAGTCGCCGAAGAAAAGTTAGTCCAGGAGAGAGCTCGGAAAGTGGTGGGGGTGCAGACGCTAATATAAGTGATGAAAAATCAGCAAATATCGAAAATACTGCAAAGCCTGCCGAGAAATCTGCAATGCTAGACAAACCGGAAATTGACAGCGTTGTGAAGAAAAAAATCGATGAGAAAAATGAAAATGAGTTGCCCCGCGAAGAGGAGGAAGACTATCCAACAACCCCGAATCCTCCATCGCCAGTTGCCTACGATCTAAAGTGGAATGAGGTATTTATTAAGTGCGGTGGACTACAGCATTTGTATGACATTTTTGTTAGCGGGTTATTGCAAAACGGCCATGATAATATCAACGAATGGAGGCATGATTGTCTCGCCAGCTTGCTAAGAATTTTATGGCTGTTAGGCTTTGAAGAGCATCGATCGGAGGACATTCCCGTGGCGATTTCAAAACCTCATACATTTATGCTTGAAATGATGGAAGTCGATTCATGTCTTAAGCGACTGGCATCAATATTGAATGATGAAGCACATACTTATTTCACTAACCAATTGCATATACGCACAGGTTTTTGGGGCCGTGCTCAAGTAGTACAATACACCATGAATATTATGGTTAGTTTTGTGCATTCTTCAGAAAATGCACGCATAGCGTTATGGAATGCTCCTGAATACTGCGGATGGGTACGGAAGTTTATTTTGGAAGATCCAGAGCCATCAGTGCGACGAGAAATATGCGCTGGCTTGTATCGAATTTGTTTGGGTAATTCTCAAAGCTATCAAGAATTGCTGGCTCCTCTGCTACAAAAATTAATATCATTTCTTCCGGTTGCTGAAAAAATGACATGTTTCCAACAGTCTCACACTCAATTCGTATCGGAGGACGGCAAAGAACCTTATGGGCCAGCATGTCGTGATTACTTTTGGCTATTGGCGAGGCTTGTAGATACGTTAACTCCAGAAATGGTTAAAATTTCTCTAGATGAACCAAATTCTAGCGCAATAGACATCGAAGGCTTATGTCATACTGTCTCGAAAAGTATTCTCAATCGAGATTTTTACGAAACGAGACATGGTTATCAGGACGATGGACTAGTTGGTCTCATTAACTTAATGACAAATCTTGTAAAGTATGATCCTCCGTTTAAATTTAGCGCGAATGCGCTTTGTTTTATTGAAAAAATTTTCGAATTCCTATTTGATATGCCGTCGCCGACTAATCGTCAAAAACCAAAATGCAAATCACCGACATCACGAGCAGCAGCTTACGACTTGCTTGTCGAGCTAAGCAAAAACTGTGCGAATAATTATACTCTGCTTCATGGCAAGCTACTTGAACAGCACACACCAGGACCACATCCACCTTACCCATGGGATTATTGGCCACGAGATGATGGACGATCGGAATGTGGTTATGTTGGTTTGACAAATTTGGGTGCAACTTGTTATATGGCATCGTGTATTCAACATTTATACATGATGCCACAAGCTCGAGAAGCGGTTCTTGTTGTTCCACCACAAGCCGCACAGAAACACGGTGCAACACTGCATGAGCTCCAAAGAATGTTTGCCTATCTTCTTGAATCAGAAAGGAAATCATACAATCCAAGATCATTTTGTCGAGTGTATCAAATGGATCATCAGCCTTTAAATACAGGTGAACAAAAAGACATGGCTGAGTTTTTTATTGATCTCGTATCAAAACTCGAGGAGATGACACCTGAACTGAAGAATCTGGTTAAAAGGCTGTTTTGTGGAACTTTGAGTAATAATGTTGTTTCATTAGATTGCGGTCATGTTAGTCGTACAGCGGAAGAATTCTATACTGTTCGATGTCAAGTAGCAGATATGAGAAATTTAGGAGAATCATTAGATGAGGTGACAGTAAAAGATACATTGGAGGGTGACAATATGTATACATGTTCGCAATGTGGAAAAAAGGTTCGTGCTGAGAAGCGTGCTTGTTTTAAAAAACTTCCACAGATCTTATGCTTTAACACAATGCGCTATACATTTAATATGGTGACAATGCTGAAAGAGAAAGTCAATACGCATTTCTCATTTCCAATGCGATTGGATATGTCCAATTATGTTGAGAAAACTCTTATGCCTCATCAGTATTTAGGTAAATTTATGCAGTGTTTCTATTCAAATCACATTATATAAAACTTGTATTGTTCTATTTTGCACAGAAGACAGAAAAAATAAAGCTAC
Source organism: Philhelius pedissequus (assembly GCA_910595825.1). Classification (NCBI taxonomy): domain Eukaryota; kingdom Metazoa; phylum Arthropoda; class Insecta; order Diptera; family Syrphidae; genus Philhelius; species Philhelius pedissequus. The sequence goes on along the minus strand of OU343161.1, from coordinate 15,627,663 downwards.
ATCAAAAAGTCAAGATCAAACTAAAACGACAGAAGGGGATGCTGATAAAAAAGTTTCTCTTGAGAATTGTGTAGATGAAGAGGAGGAAACAAATGAGTAAGCATTTTAACTTAGATTAAAAAATATATTAAACATTAATTGACAAATGAAATAGATATAAGCAAACAGCCGTTAGCTTAACAGTACCGTTGACGGATATTCCGGATTTTGTTTATAAAAAATTAAACCTTTTCGCTTTGTATATCCAATCTTTCTTAATTTGTTTTGCCAAAATTGCATTATTGTAAAATTTTTTCATCGACAACATTCATCACCAGATAATCAAACCGAAGTGATTTGTTCTTAACACACCACAATGTATTTTTTATTACAATTTCGTTGATGTCTATAAGTAACTAAATCTAAAAAGCAAGACTGCTGTTAAGCTTATCAGTTAAATGTTTTTCAAGAGTTTTAGAACAATTTGTTTACACAGTTATTTTTTTAATATAAATTAAATTTAAGGTATGAGCTTGTTGGAGTGACAGTTCATACGGGAACAGCAGATGGTGGTCATTATTATAGTTTTATTAAGGAAAGAAATGAAAATACTCAGCAACACGATCGATGGTTCCTTTTTAATGATGCCGAGGTAAAACCATTTGACCCATCGCAAATCGCTGCAGAATGTTTTGGTGGTGAAATGACTGTAAGAAATTTAAACTTTATCTTTATTATATTAAAAAAACAAATCATATTTTGTTTTTATTTATGTAGAGTAAAACTTACGATTCCGTGACAGAGAAATATTTAGATTTCAGTTTTGAAAAAACGAATTCAGCTTATATGTTATTTTATGAGCGACGTTCGTCCAACAATCAAATGTGGCAACGTTCAAAAATGTCTGAAAATCCATGTAGCTCACAAAATATCCTAATGCAATTGCAAATTAAAAACGCAGAGGAAACAATCAAAGCATTAGAATCTGTTACTGCATCACCATCAACGTCATCTAATATGAATGATCAGAATCAATCAGAAGTAAATGAGACTGAAGCTAATGCCGCTAATTTAAGTAGAAGTAATATTGACAATTCAACGAAAACCCATAGCATAGGGTTACCGCAAGGAACACCATCAACACAACAATGTGATATAGAAAATAAGAACTGTAATGGAGGTAATTCAAAACGCTTTTATGAATAGTTCTTTTTTTTTTTTTGTTAAATATGTTTTTTTTTTTTAACAGGAGCTGGAAGTAGTGTGATATCAAGAGTTCCAGATGTGGGTCGGAAGTCTTTGCTTAGCAAAGAGCTTGAAGATTGGATCTGGCAAGACAACAGACACTTTTTACAAGATAGAAATATATTCGAGCATACGTATTTTAAGTAAGTTCCGTGCACTTTATCAAGATCAATTTTGTTCACTTTTGTTTAACTTTCCGAAAATACAAAATTGGCCAACTCCGAGTTGGTCTCAACTGGAGATTCTATCTGCGAATTTGAAAATGTTTTTTTTAAAACATTGCCTTTTAAAATTTCCCAGAAATTTTCAATTTCTTCTTTTGCCAGTTTCATACAGCATTGGGCCAGGTCGGCTCTTTCGCTCATTAGAGACATTCAAATTGAAATTGTTTTTTTTTTTCATTTAAAATCAAATATTATTTATAAAACCATAGAATTCGTAAAAAATACTTACAATTTTATTTAAAATAACTGTTAACGACGCACTACTTTTAGTGTCCGACACAAATGGTATGTCGTAGAAAAAGTCTGTTTCCTTCCATTCCATTCGAGTTCAGTGATACCAATATCTACGAACTTCGAAAATCGTAAGCGAATTTTTCACTCCGAATCCACTACGATGGAATTTGTGAAAGATTTATCGGCAAACGTAGCATATTTTCGATTACGATGGAATTTGTGATAGGGCTGATTATCTCAGTAAAAGTAAAAAAGACAAATCAAGGCAATTAAAATAATCATTTATCACGTACTATAATTGCCGTATCGTCTGCTTTGAGAGTCGAAAAATGTAAATGAAGCCGCGGTCATTCCATTTGTTTAAATCATCTTGTATTCTAGTCCTTCCAGATGCAAATTTTCAAGATAATGGCCAATTTTACTAGATCTGATCCACACTGCTTTAAACTGCCAATTGTCACAAATTCACACAAATTTCTGTCAATACCTGTGCCAGACTTACAAATTTGGTAGTCTTGGGCAGAAGAGACCGCTCTTAAGAGATTAAAATATTTACCCATCGTAACAACATCTTGTCAATTTCTTCCTAATAAATTTTTGTAGGCAGCAAAGTGTAGCAGAAAAATTATAATAATTGACAGGTTAACGTGTATCTTAAAAGAAACAGAAAAACGCCTCGTGGTTGTTGTGGGAAATGATTTGTTGAAGAAACAAATTAATTTAAAAGCACTAAAATACAAAATAATTAGTTTGAAGAGAAAAAAAGTGAAACAAAACTATTTAAAAAAAACAAATGTGTTGATGCCGTTCCAGACTTTTTCGAACTATATTTTTTCAAAATTTTATAAGCTGCCAATTTCTGCCCAAAAAAGTCTGGATCAGACCTATTTTATATTTTCGATATTCGATGTCAAGAGCAATAAGTAGATTGAATTGATTGAAACAAAAATTAAAGAAAATCTCAAGTTGCTCTTTTACCTTCTACTATTTCGGGGAGTTGAGCAAACTGAGGTTGATCAACTTTAAAGTTGAAACTCGAATGCTGACGCACAAGTTGATTAGAAAAAAATTCCAAGTTGTGTTCAATTTTAAGTGAATAAAATCGCCCTAAGTCTTAAAGGCACTCATAGTTAAAATTATTATTACTGTGATCATACAACATTTTTAAATTTTATTATATTTCATCTCAGTTTTATTTTATATTATATTATATTTTCCTCTCAGTTTTATGTGGCAAATTTGTGGACATATACCACAGACTCTTTTGATGCAAAATGATGTGACTTGCATGGCTGCAAAACTGTCAGTGTCATTCTTTATAGAAACTTTTATCCATGCTAAAGAAAAGGTAAGCCACCAAATATAGTGTTTTTTTTTTTTAATATAAACTTTTTTCTTTAATATTAATTTCAGCCAACAATGGTGCTTTGGGTTGAGCTACTTACGAAACAATTTAATGCAAGCCAAGAGGCTTGCGAGTGGTTTCTTACGCATATGTCAATAGAACCCTGGTGGCCTGTTCAGGTGCTAATACAATGTCCAAACCAAATGGTTCGCCAAATGTTTCAACGTCTTGTTATACATGTTATTCAGCGATTGAGGTGAGTTTTATTTTGTTTATGTAATCTTGTTTAAAAAAAATTTATTTCGTCAGTTTAGAATAAATATTAGTTTTAGCCTTTTTTAACTTTTTAAATTACTAACTTGTTCAATTTGAAAATATTCATGTGCTCATATGTACAGATCGTGGTCAGATCCGAAAAAAATTGTCTGATCTTAATAAAAACTATGCCTTATGTCATTCTAGTGTTACTCCTTATTTTAAATTTTCCACATTCAATATGTTTTCAAAAAGTGACAAAGGAGTAACTCTGAACTCTAAAACGACAATAAAATAAAAAAAACGATATCTGACAACTTCCTGAGCTGGTCTGAACTCACAATTGACGAGTGCAAAACAATTAACAAAGCAGAGATTTCTTTATAAGGAATCATGTTCATATTACTGAGATTGTGAGATCCAATTATTCTGAACTGTCTTAATTTATATTATTGTCAGTTAATTAGGACATAGATGACAAACAGACGATTGTCAGATTTTACAATGGCTATACTGGGCCTTATGGGGAATATCCCAGGGAATTTCGTTTCCCGCGGAACATTTTACTCCCTCGAAAAATCGTATGAAATGACAGCAAAATTCTCTGGGAAAGCTTATTCTTCTCCAATAAATTCCGAGGTAAACTTGAGCATTATCCACGTTCCTAAGATTCGAATTGTAGAAACAAAAATATAGATGCAAATGGAACTTTTGGTTTCAGTTTTATTTGCATTTTTATAATAATTTAAACTTTTTGTAGTAAACACGAGAAAAATAATTTTTATTTTCTTTGAGAATGTCTGCCAGTGCATTGAGTAATTATTCTAGTTAAAAAATATCAACCTAACAATAATAATAATATTTATTGAACTGATATATATACAATTGGCTTTTAAATCTATTTTACATTAATTATATTACATTGATATTTTTAATATGTTTCAGCACTTAATACTATAAATTGTTTTTTTTTTTAATTAATTAAAAATTGTCATTGATTGTCTTATACTGTGTGTTCGTCAGTCTTTTGAAATCAAGTTATAAGTTAGCAATTTTTGATCTGAATTTCAAAAAAGGTGGTCGAGTAATCTTGCGATCCCACTCACAAAACTCTTTAACTTTTCACTTTCAACTGGTGATTTTTGGATGAATGGAACATATCACTTATTACCCCAATACGAGCCAATCAGGCTCGTAACAAGAGGTTGTTAATTAAAGACCCATTTCAAAACTGAAATTAATACCAAAAGTTTTCAAAGCTATTGTCAAGAGATCTATTTATAAAGAGGTTAGAAAAATCATTCCTTGGATTAACATGGTTTTGTAACTGGAAGATCAACCCAAACGAATCTTACTTTATTTGCAAACTTTTGCATCAAAGGTATTGTGAATTTGATTTGTACTGACTTTTCACGATCAACATACAGTGCTCTTCACTTGATTAGACGCACACATTTTTTTTACATAAATTTCATTTTTTTGAAAGTGTGTGTAGCAATCATCAAGCAAATGCATTTATTAGAAAGGTTATTAAGTTCTCAAGAAAAAAACACAAAAAAGTGGTAGGTGAGTGGAAGTTAACGGTTGTTTTTTCTCTTTTCTTTCTGTAAGAAAAAGTGTAGTTTTTTTTTGTTCACATGATTAGACGCACCTGTAAAAAATTCGTAAAAATGAAACAGACTTTTTAATATATTTTTGTCTCTTTTATTTTTGTTTTTTTTTTTATATTTTCAGTACTTTGTACTGCCACCATGTTTTAAAATCACATCAAAAATTCTATTTTTAAGTGAAACATACAGTTTTTCTAAATAATTTAGAGGAATCGTCTTCCAGGCTTCTTTGATTGCGAAAATTAGCTCTTCACAGGTCTCATACTGTCTACCTCCTTCGTAAATTTTACGCGTGAGCCACCCCCAAACATTTTCGATTATATTGAGGTCAGGTGAATAAGGTGGCCACGGCAGTAATTCCACATTTTCGTCGGCGAGAAAGCTTTTGACTACACGAGCGTTGTGGATTGGTGCATTGTCTTGTTGAAATATCCACTGTAGAGGTCCAAACAGTTCTTTCATAGCGGGGAAGGCTGATTGCAAAAGGGATTTGTAGGAAACTCCCGTCATTTTATTGGAAACGAAAACCAAATCAAACGCCCCATAGTACGAAATGGCTCCCCAAACCATAACTCCTCCTTGCCTCGAATGGTGACGTGTCAAAAACTTTTCCTGTTTTCTAATATCATGGAAGTAGTAGTTGTAGCCATCAGGGCCATCTAAATTAAATTTTTTTTCATCTGAAAAAAAACACATTTCGCCAATTTAACCCACTTCCAACGTTGGTATCCCACGACATGTGAAGGCGTGCGAACTCCAACCGCTGTGCTTTTCTTACGACGTTTAGTGGGGGCTTTTTTTAAGTTTTTTTAATTTTAAATGCTCTGCACTCAAAATAGCTCGCCGAACAGTTGATGTGCTGGCAGTTATCCCCGCTTTTTCCTTTATTTTACTGGTAGAGGCAGCTGAATTTGACGCGATTCTTATTATTTTTCTTTTATCCTGAGGTGTTAAAGCGGTTTTTGCCCTTCCCTTGTAATTTTTACCGTATGAAGCACTGTTTTTAAGATAATTTCTTACGTCATGGTCACTTCGACCAATTTTTTTGGCAATATTTCTCATGGAAAACCCTTGGGAGTGCAACGCGTCAATTTTTGCTTTTTCTTCCGCGTTTAAAACTTTTTTTTCCCCATTTTGGATTTAAATCACTAGCGAATACTCCTTACGGCTTAAACTTTGGAGCTAACTCAAATTTACGTAACAGATCGCGACCAACTAACTAATTTAACGAGTGCGTCTAATAATGTGAACAAAAAAAACTGCACTTTTTCTTACAGCATAGACAAAAAAGAGACAAAATAACCGTTAACTTCCACTCACCTACCATTTTTTTGTGTTTTTTTTTTTTGTTGAGATATTAACCTTTCTAATAAATGCATTTGTTTGATGATTGCTACACACACTTACAAAAATATTAGAAGAGCACTGTAAAATATTGCTAAACAAATTGAAGTGTTTAGGATTCCATTCAAATCTTTGTTGGTTTCATAACCTTCTAACTAGCCGTAAGCAATATATTAATATCGGATCAAGGCTATTAACAGAAATTCTTGACCATTCAGGTACATACAGCCATTTAGGAACGCTTTTTTCATTTTGTTCATTAATGATTTTCCACCCAGAATTCGTTATTCTAAGTGTTTTCTCTACGCGGATGATTTAAAATATTTTTATCCTACTTAATCTGAATTGGGCTGTAGAGTCAGAGACTGCAAAATGACGTAAATGAAGTATCTGTATGATGTGAACAAAATCGCCTTTTTTTTAAATGTAGCTAAATGTACAACAATAACTTTTACAAGATCGCCGAACGCAATAGATTTTGCATATCACATTGCTGTAGAAAAGTCAAAAAGACTTAGTTCGACGCAAAATTAAACTATTTACATTTGGATTTATAATGCGAAACGTTAAAATACGTTAAAATCTTTGTACGTAGCTTTGATTAGATCCTCTCTTCTTATCACTAAGTTTGTTTTTTTTCTTAATTATGAATATTGACAATTTTATTTGCAACAAAGCTAATGTAGTTTTAAGGAAATAAACTGGGATTCCGTAATAAGTAAAAAAATTATTACTTATTAACGTGCTTTTTTTGAATAAAATGATATTAAAGATAGAAAACAACTTAAAAAACAATACAATTTGGGTTTGATTGAAATTTGCGGAAAACCCGTTATTCGCACAAAACAAATTATACCCCAAATTATAAGAGTTCTTGATTGGATGAAAAAAAAATCTTACGAATCGGACGTCGCTTAGCAAATATAAGGCCAGTTTTAGGCAAATACCCAAAATCATAAAAACCGTTATAACTACAAAACGGAGCGAAAACGAGAAAATTACCTCATAAGTTGTTCGACTTAGAATGACCTAAGGAACCCATAGTTTGCGGCGGTGACTGTGGGACACCCTGTATAAAGCCCACATTCTTCCAGAGCTTAAGCACAATTGTCATAACTCACTTAAGTCTCTTGGACAGAATTCAAAAAAGAGTTTTAAAAATGATAGGTATGCTTCTATTTGATATGTAGTGGTATGTTTGATATGAATGGAAAAACTAAGGGAAACAATTGTACCTCTAGAACACCGTCTCAATGTTTCATGCCTTTCATTGGTCTATCGTTATTTTTATAAACGGTACCCTAGTAAAATAGCCAGTTACACTCCTCTTAAACCTATTAAACCGTAATACTCGCGCTCCTTGAAATGCAGTTTACCCTTGAGACGTACTGTCAAGTATAGAAATTCATTCCTTATCCTCACTTCACGAATATGGAACGCTTTACGCAGCTCTATTTTTCCTTCGTATTGTGATATTCAATCATTCAAAACTAATGTGCATAGGTATCTCCTATTTTCCTAATTGGTCCCAATGTGCTTAATAATTTTAATGTAATCATAACCCCTTTAGTGGAAGTAAAACATAAAAAAACATTTCAGAATATGAATAAAATGTCTCCAAGCCCGTGGTTACTTACCATTATTTGCTGTCTGCATATGCGAAACTTAGTCCATTGAGTTATTAACGAAAAATAAAGAAATAAGCAATATCAACTCTTCAAAATTACATTAATCTTTTTTATTTAGTAAACCAAAAATGTTAATAAATTTTTCCTAAACATCGGCATTTTTTCAGATCTTCACACGCGAACTTGTACCTTAAAACCGAAATCGACGAAAGCGGCAAAGAAAGTTACGGTACATCATCATGTATTACCAGATTCATATCATCACTAATATTATTAATGGAACACGGAGCAAGGGCACATCTTCGACATCTATCAGAATTCTTCGGCTTGTTATTTGAATTCTCAAGAATGGGTGATGAAGAGACTGTTTTTCTTTTACGCATAAATGTCATTCGTAGTGTCGCTGATTTTTATTTAGGAAATAAAAGTCAGGATTGCGTAAGTTTTTTTTTTTTTTTTAAATATACTATTTTGAGTAATTTTTTGAATCTAATCCATTATGAAAGTGGTTTCTGTGTGAGCACTACGTACTTACTTGCAGTACGGTTGTAATGCTTATTAGCACTATTATATTATTGAATATTTTAAATGAAACAACAGCAATATGACAACTTTATTATTACCATCATTTATTATTTATTATTACCATCAAGTTTCTTTGGCTTGACTTATAGCTATTTAGCGACTGCTTAGCTGCCTAGCGTGATGATCGAACCCACAAGTCTAAGTTAGCAGTGAAACACTATATACACTGCGCCATTGCCACCCGTAATGGAAATAGAATTTATTTCTTGATCAGTATCAAATCTTCCATACGTCCAACAAACTTTTGTGGCTAATAAAAATACTAGTTATTTGAATGCAATTGATAAATAGCAAAACCTTTATTGGGTTATTCTTAAGTATATTGGGTTAGACCTGGTCATGTGTCTTCGTTGGCACAATGCCTAGTACATTAGTTCTGAAATTCAAAGCTAGGTCAAGAGTTTCTTAATTAAAATCTATTTAATGAACTTATTAGACCAGGCAGTCGTGAAACAGCTGTAATTTCCTATAAACTTGGTTATGCACACTCATGTTGTTGTTTTTTTTTTTTTTCATTCGAAACATTCAATAATCCATTATGTTTTCCCCAGGTTGACGTTGGTTCAGACAATGAAGACAACTCTTCCGATGAAGCGCTTTCTGTAGATAAGTCTCGACCAGCCTCATTAGATAAAATGATAGCATTGGTTGCTAATTTAGTAGAAAGATCGCGTGGGCAAGATTTTCGACTTCGACTGTCTCAAAAAGACTACAATGCGATAGCTGGTGGAAAGGTAATAATTTATAATGACTATATTTATTGTTTAGGATTAATTGATACAAAACTAATTAAAAAAACAATCGAATTGATATTTTAAATTCATATATAATTTTATTGTTTTTTTTTTCGGAAGGGATTCCCATTTCTTTATCAACAAATCAAGGACAATATTAACCCGCATCAAACAAGGCACCTCATTCATGCCCTCTGTCGGTGGGACGATAGATTAGCAAATCAGATCATCACAATGCTCTTCGCATCGGTCACCAAGCATACTGAATTATGTGGTCCTTTTTTCAAACTCTTGACCCTCTTAACCGAACCACAGGGAGGACCATCAGGTCTTCCATGTTTCTCACAACTCGTCTTACAGCGTGTTTGGGATGCTGCGGAATATTGTCCTCAGTCAGCTCTCGATTGGTTAGCGTTCCAAGCCCCAAAGAATAAAATAGCACACGCATGGATACTGCAATCAGCTGAAAGCTGGGTCGAACAATTTCTATTGGCCCATAATAATTCAAGAGTAAGAAACGGTGAGTAATGATTTCGCATAGAAGTGTTTTCTATAATACACATTTTGGAATTGAAATATATACAGCTGCATCATTTTTGCTGGTGTCGTTGATTCCATCACCACCATTCCGGGCGCACTACAGAACATATTCATTGCATAAATTGAATAATACAACAATATCTCCAAGGTAGATTTTTTTTTTTATATGAAACATAAGTAAACATAAACATGTTAATTACAACTTCTTGCATTTCAGGGATCTTAGTGGTGATGCTCAGATTATTTTACATAATATAATCAGTTTGCTGTTGCGATTATTGAGACCTGCACGATCCTATGCTGATATTGGAATTCATGGTACAACCAAGCTGACATCATATTTTAGTCTCTTGACATACTGCATGGTTTCGAAGACTGAAAAGCTAATGGTAACAAATTCATTCTCTTAAACTAAAAAAACAATATGCCTTTAAACAAATTTTGCAGCTTGGACCGTATATGCGATCTTTGTGGGATTTATTTCATCCGCGTCTTTCAGAACCAAGTGTACCGGCTCACCATAATAAGCATTCTCTGCTGGCATTTTGGCATCATACGATTCTAGATTGTCCTGAAAATGCACAAATTGTTGCAAATTGTCCCGAAATAACTCGAAATATTGCATTTAATTATATTCTGTATGTGAAAATACAAATCGCATTAATTGGGTATTATTTGTATATTTAAAATTTCTATATTTCAAGTGCGGATCATGATGATTCGGAAATAGTAGCGTATAACCGTGCCATGTTGCCAGCCTACTACGGTCTATTGCGGTTATGCTGTCAACAGAGCAGGTCTTTAACACGGCAGTTAGCTGCTCATCAAAATCTTCAGTGGGCTTTCAAAAATATCACGCCGCACCCCACACAATATCCTGGTGCAGTAGACGAATTATTCAAATTGATGAATTTGTTCTCGACAAGGCATCCTGATGCCACTGAACAGGAACAGCATGAAGTTTCAACATTTAGAAGAACAACACTTTCGGCTTATTTAACGGGATTAGATGCAAGAGTATCATGGGGAACTCTAATCAATGCACTAAGAATCTTGGGTAAGGTTAAATTAAATTCGTATAGATTTATAAAAATAATTTGGGTATATATGTATGTATACATATTAGTTGACAATGATGAAGATCGACTACTTGTTATATATAACGGAGGTATTGAAATGTGTTTTGAAGCCCTGCATACCTTACATTCCATGCATCATGAGGCTACAGCCTGTCATGTGTCTGGCGATTTACAAGAGCTTCTAACTGAGCTTGTTTTGTTAGTGACTACCCTGCGTATTAGTACACGCCTTGATAGCCCCCCAAAAAAACGCCAGCAGCCATTAGGACAACATAATCTTGTAAAGGGTATGCCAGAGGCAGTCAAACGACTAGCTACTTTCCTAAACACTTACAATCCACAAGAGATTTGCAATCTTTCAATAGATGTTTTAAGGGAGCTAGTACGCAATCCAAATTTAGATATTATCAGCATACTGGCCCCTATATTTACCAACTGTCATCTATCAGCACAAAATGCCCCAAATTCAATTGGCCCATTGGGTCCATATTTTCCGCGACGTGGCACAAAAGCACCATGGCCATCGCTTTCGAAGAATGCCCCTCGTCCACCTCGACCAATGGTACAGATGAGCATACCACAAAATGAAATTTTCCAACGTGGTGTTGATAAAGACTATGATGCACGATTGGATGCATTCTACCGACCATACCATGATTTTCTAGATGTTATGATGCGTATGGCTGTGAATACTAATCAATTAAATGAATGTCTGGTTAAATTGAGTTGTTTGGCGGCTATTGAGGCGACACCTTTACATTTTAATTTGTTTCCGAAATTCTGGGTCGGGATTTACAACAATAAAAGCACAAACAAGTAAGTTTCATAATTCAATTATTTGATATGCATTTAAATATTTCACGACGCTTTTGTAATTTTCCCTGCAGGTATGTTGAACTGCTGTTAGCCAATCCTAATTTAATTGAATATACTCATATTATCTTGAGAGATGAAAGGATATCGTTGAACGATCAGTATGTTAGAAACTTTTTGGAAATCTACTACCCTAAGGTAAATATCTTATATTCAATGAATTTCAATTAAAATCTATTGTTCATTTTTTCATCATTATCATCAGATCAAAACCAGTCTTCCAATTTCCCGTCTATTGTACACGATTAGCTATTCTTTACATGCTAAAGTTGATCTATATGAGCTATGTGGAGATTTATTTGCAATTCGTGTGATAGCACAGACCGCAGGTGTACCAGCATCCGTCCGCAAACAACTAAGAGCGTCACTTAAGGCAGTGTTATCAAAGAACACATGTGATATTTCAGAAAATGGTTTGCAAAAACTTGTATATAATTTTTGAACTTTGTTTCTATAATGTGTTTTAAAAATTAATAGATGATGTACGACCCAAGAAAAAACTCAAGTTAAATCAACAAAATTCAATGGAAGTTACTGAAACAGATGAAGTTGCAGTTAAAAACACAGATGGACAAACTACAGATGTAAATTTGCCGGCGACGATAGATGCGAAGCCATCGACAAATGAAGACTGTCCAGCCAACACCACGAACCCTACCACCAGTAGCAACACAGCCGAAAGCAGTACAACCACCCAACAAAAAATATCTGAATCCACATCACTTGCTTCATCCAATACAACCGAAGAAGAGAAGCCTCTTGACGAGAGCAACGACGCTGACGATGAAGAAGAAGATGATGAGGTTAAAGAAATCCGAAAACAAAAGGAACTCTTAAGAAATTCGATTGAGGAGAAACTAGCAGAAGAACGCATTAAAGAACAGCAGCTGCTTCGCACCATTGAAAATTACATTAAATCTATTCTTGATCTTATTCAAGATGATGACATGTCCGAGGATGACACATCCCCGGACAATACCCCACCGGCAACAACATCAGCAACCCAAAATGTTGCTTCGTGTAGTAGCACCGCTGCTGTTAGCTCCGTCGCAACCCCTGAATCGAAGCTAAACAGTGAATAGTTAGAATATCCCATTAGTCCCCCATTCATTTTTGTTATGTTATATCTGTTAAATTGTCTTGCAAACACTTATCGCATCTCCCACACAGAAAGCAACTCTTGATGTGTTACTTTATTGTTTGTGTGTTTTATTATAATTATTATTATTATTTTAATTTACGACATTGATTCTTTAAATATTTTATGCCTTTGCCTAATACATAACGTTAAGAGGAAAATGTATTATATTGGTTAAATTATTTATTCATTAAAAATTCGCATTGGAACATTTTTTGATAAGTGATAAAAATTCGTTTATCAATGACATGTTTGTTAGAAAGATACATACATATATATTATAATAAATATTTTTTATCATTTTTCTTCAAATTATCCCGTTCTATAGATTTATAAGCAAATATACGAATGCAAGAAAGAGAGAAATTAGCGTGTATGATTTGTAATTATTTAATTCTTTACCATTTTTATATAAATTACACCATTTTTTTTATAAGAATATAAGAGAGTGAAATTTTTAGCTCCAAATGCTTTGGCAAGTCAAAAAAGAAACTAAAATCTTAAAATTAAAACAAAACAAAAATGTACTAAAATTGGTCCATCATTTTACGGATCAGTTTGAATTGCACTTTTTTGAAACTAAAAAAAAAATATTAAAAAATAAAACAACATACTTATAGATGTTTTTATTATGTATAAAATGTAAGGAATAATAAAATGATAAGTTTATGTTAAAACTCGATGGTTTAATTGTTTAAAAATGCACCTCGATGATATGCGGTCGGGGTGGGCCAGAAGAAGTCCCTTCCTTGGGCCCGTATTACAAATTACGATTATAGTCGTAATTCTTCGTTATCTTTACGTTACGATTATGTTTTACGATACTCGTTTTTTTTTAAAGATACTCGTTTTCTCTTAAGACTGCGTTTGGTTCTCTTATTTTATTGTTTTAACACTTACTTTATATAGCTGTAACGTTCTGTGGTTGTAACGCTTGCAAAAGCACATCTGATTAAAAAAAACGATGTTCTCATGAAAACTATCTTGAGTTATCCCAAAAATTGTGGAATAACTAGTGTCGTTTTCTATTCAACCAAAATAATCGATCCCTCAGTTTTCGCGTTGTCAAATCACAGCTCTGGATATATACTACAATACTAAACGAATGTCAAGCTGTCAAGTTTTGTAAATAGGTGTGAAGTTTCTTGCGTTTTCATTTCATTTTTCAATTTGGTCTGCAACATTTTCTTGATTGCATTTTCGTTTCTCATAATCGCTCTACGCCAATACTATCGTTTCTACGAGTTTCGTTTTTTCTGCCGTTCGTATTTCATAATAATGGCCCTGCTATTTCCTTGGTTTAGTGATGGGCATATTCCAAAGAAATTCATTATTTATATACTAGAATAAAATCTTCGCATTGAAAACTAAAGACAACCTGGAATATAGAAAAAAACGCATTAAGGAAAACACAAATAATGTAGAAGTGGAAAATTTTAATATTTGTCCACTGGAATTCTCATTTCAATTTATCATTTTGTTTTATAGAACAGAATATTTTAGTTGTGGACTCTTCTTTGCGTTGCGTGTGGTTTTTCTTTTTTTTTTTAATTGGTTTTGGTAATATTTTGAGTGATCATTCAATTATGCCCATTAGTACTTTCTGTCTCTGTATCCAGAGGATCATCATTGATTTCGGAAATTCTTCACTTCTTCAGTTCTTTTTAGAACTCGGTAGAGGCAAGACCTCTATTAGAGATATGAATAGATTCCAAATGGGTCGTTGATGGATGGAAGGTATGGTGGGTGGGTGGTTGGTTTGGTGGGCGGGTGGTAGGTATGGAGGGTGGGTAGAACGATGTGCACTGCGGCAAAATTACTTTTGCTTAAATACTAGTTTAATTGGACGAGGAATTTAGTTCTGTAAAAAAAATCGTGGCCTAGTAAAAGTACTTAAGCAAGCTAATTACCCGATTTTTTTGACGGAGGTCTAGGGCCGCTTTTCATAAAAAGTTCATTTCGGAACTTCTTCAAAGAGATATAATTATTTTAAGAAAAAATAAAAAAATACTCCAGGAAAATTAGACAAAAAAATGATGAAACTTCGAAAAAATCCGACAAAGCTGAATTTTAGTGGAGAACTTCATTTTAATGTCCTTAGCATTTCCTAAAAAGTACCCTAAATTCGGTACGCCAAAGTTTAATTATAAAATAAAATAAATATCAAAATGGGTATATAGATTAAATTCATTCGTTAAAGCAACCAGACTTAATACAGCTCCCATTTTAACGAACAGTTAAACTTTGGTACGCTATTACTTAAGAAAGAAATGACATACAGGTCTTGATATGTCATTTTGTAGATAATTTTACGGTCTATAAGTTGTTCTTTGAAATTTTTTTTTAATTTTAACTATATGCCTGTAAGACCTAGGGTCTTTTAAATGCAACCTGAATCGCACGGCACTAGTTTGGCACAGTGAATTTGAGAACCAGGTATTGACTGTCTCATTTTAACCCATGGGCGGCATCCAATTAAAATTGGAGGTATAGAAAAGGATGCCCCTAGCGTGGGGATCGAACCCACACTAAGTTAGCAATCAAGCAGTTTATCCACTGCGCCATTGCCACCCAAATTTTGAGAAAAATAATGGGTTTGGGAGTTATTGAACATAATATAATAAATTATTATTTTTAACGTTTAATGACGAACAATTAAACTTTGACACACCATAACTTAAGAACGAATTGACATACAGAAGGCGTTAATATGTCATTTTGTAGATATTTTTACTGTCTTAATCTGCTCTTAGAGCTTTTTTAGAAAAAATAAAGGGCAAATTCCTAAACGCAAATCTTGCGCATAATATGCTAAGCAAACTGTCCCTAAACGCAAACAGAAAAATCTGTGCTAAGTACACTATCCCAAAACGCAGTTCATTCTTTTTTCTTTCGCAAACTTCATTACAATTTGCAAGTTTTAAACTTGTGTTAGCAAATCACTTGCTTTTCAATTTTTATCGGGTTCGTGTATTTGCTTAGCATGAGACTTGCTTTGCAAATCTTGAGTTTAGCAATTTGGCCAAAGATTTTGGGAGTTATTAAGCAAAATAAAAAAATAGGATTTATAAGATGGCAGCATTACCCTTCCGGTTCCACAATTAAGATTTGTTTTATTTTCTTAGAATATGTTTTTGCAAACATAAATAAAAACAAAAAAAATCCCCACTCAAAAACATAAATTTATTACATTTTTTTGAATTAATGTAGTACACCCCGATGTTTTCGGCCATTTTTCTCCAAATCTATCAATTGTACGATAAATTGTTTTTATTTACAATGCGCACCTGCAACTTCTTTCAAAAGAACTTATAGTTTTCGAGTAATTTGGAAAAACTGAATTTTCAGTTTTTTTTCATTTCGAGGCGCGGTCGTTACGTTCCCAGTTGTAAGAGTTGAATACTATGCACAAGGGGGAATAACGAATATTCGTCTTTTTTGACATTTCGTTCACATGGCTTTTTTATTCGCCACCAATGAAGTTGATAATCATGCCTATTACCGAAGTCGTCTCGTGTTTTTCGAGACTGTCGTTTTCTATGTCGTGTCGTTTTTCAAGTGGCATTCCATAACTTTTACGAGGCGACCAATCTGTACCAGATTTCTAAACGATGAAAAAGTAATAGCTATCTGTCAAACCCAAATGAAATTGAAAAACAAGAACAAATTAAGCTGCGACATCCCTATGTGATATCCGTTTGGATTTAACGACTTTTTGAAATTTAGCAAATTTGCTACAGCATTTTCCAGTGGAGTTTAAGCTTGCAACTGATTTGGGCCTCCTCCAGTTGTTTTTTTTTCTTAATTGTGAATAATTTTCTTTTTTACTTTAAATTTCAGATCGGCCTAAACACGAAACGAAAAAGCAACGATTTAGAACTTGTATATTTATACAGCCATCTCCATATCTTACTGGGGGACCTTTGCTGTTCAGCTGCTCAGCTAATAAATACCATTGCCTTTTTATGCGGATTTTATGTATTCCGTTAAAAAAAAAACCTAGCCAAGTGCTCGTTCCATTGCATCAGCTGCACAAGTGCTTGAAACTGATTTGGATTTGTTAATTTCAACTGCAAATGCAAAACATTTTATATTTTTGTTAACATATGTTAAATTAAATAAAAATAAATAACAAGAATACTTACTGTTTTGCCACCTTCGATTTCTCTGTCGTGACCAAATTTTTGTGCGAAAGATCCTTCGTTTTTTTTATACAGAATGTAAGCGCCCAACGTCGTTTAACATTTGGATACGACAACAAAACGAGTGATAAGAAATGAAAACGACTTAAGGAATGTAGGTTATGTCGCGTCGTAGATTTCGCTGTCGTTTACGACTTCGGTAATAGGCATGAATATGCTTTTGAGGCTAGTCGCGCTCAAACAAATTAATTAATTGAAGTGTGGATGGTATATGGAACGCGAATAGAGTTTGATTGATTATGAGGACTTGTACTCTAAAATTCAATGCTTACAAGTTATTACGCCGTAAGGCTGAAAGAAACGGGATGTTAGAAAACACGAAACTAAAAAATAATTTTATGGAAGTTTCTGGCGTCGTTTGTATTGGCTGTAGAAAAATACTTTCTAGGTCTTATCTGTAGAAAATTTTATTATCTACAAGTTGCCACAAACATCAAAAAGTATACCAAAACGAAGTTATAAGTAAAAAAGCGCCAATGTTCGGTGTTTACTTAAAGATTGTTAAGGGGGTGGAGTAGGAGTGGTTGTGGGAATTATGTTTTTTATCAATCAACTATACCTAACAAATCAAAAAAATTAGAACTACCCGAACTTTTGTAGGCTAACCCTAAGATAAAATAGAAAAACAAAAAAATTATTAATTTTACTTTTAAATAAATTTATTTGTTCGTTGTACATAGCTAGGAAACAATGCAAATTTTAAGAATGATGAAAGTCCGGCTGTTTTTTTAGAAGGATTTTTCCAGTGGTGCCGATTTTTCGTTTTTTGGTGAAAAAATAAAAAGCGATGCCGGGATTTACATTAAACTTTTTTGCAATGCCGATTCGACTATATCCAAAGGAGCTGTGCAGAACCGGCCAATATACAGATGAGTTTCTATTATTATATATACAAAATATCGATACATAACTAAAGTACTATACACATGAAAGCGACCAACGAATTGACGAATATTCTTCCATTTTGGCATTTCATTAACATGGGTTTAATTCTATTCGTAACGAATATAAGTTGAAAGTCTGATTTTGAGGTTAGACGCGAGCGAACAAATTACTCGTTGGAGGGTGGATGGTATGTGGAACGCAAACAGAGTTGTACTGTTCGTTACAATCAGATGCAATTAGCGGCTGCCAATATTGTTTTTTCAAATTTATCTTATTATGGCAATTAAAAAAAAGTAAATGTTTGTATCGAAAATATAATTTATATTAATATATAAATTATATTTGTACAATTTTGCTTAGAATTTAGGTTCGTAAATTGATTTGGTGCGCTCTCATGTGAAAAGACCATTAATGTCGAAAAACGTGTTTACCATGTATGTATTTTTGAGTTGATAGGACAATATTATTCGACAGTAAAATTTAAATACATACGGCAAATTCCTAAACGCAAATCTTGTTCATAATATGCTAATCAAACTGTCCCTAAGCGCAAACAGAAAAATCTCTGCTAAGCACACTGTCCCAAAACGCAGTTCATTCTTTTTTCTTGCGCAAACTTCAATGCAAGTTTTAAACTTGTGTTGCACTTCACTTGCTTTTCAATTTTTACCGAGTTCGTGCATTTGCTTAGCATGAGACTTGCTTTGCTAATCTGGCGTTTATGAAATTGTATTTTAGAAGTTTTTGACCAAGTTGGTTTTTATTTGGATTTGGAGAATTTTTAATTTTTTTTTCTCGTCGGTCGTTCATGATTTTGGCCATATATTTTTTGTTTTAATAAATAATCTAATTTGAATAAAGTGGAGGTAGCTCGACTTATATAATTCTGCACGACCGTCACAGATAGTATATTTAACCCCTTAGGTTTAGTTGTTCAGATATTTGAAGTGCTTCAGCATAGGTTCATGAGTTTAGCCGATCCGACGGTTTGAGGATTGAACTCTATAGTTAAACCTCAAATAATTTGCCGAAATATTTGGCCTAAGATCTTGAAATGTGGGTGAAAAATTTTTTTAATGCTACCTAGTCTTTCAATACATTGGTGCATTTTTGGTTACACCATATTTTTCTCTTAGGACATATTTATATATAAAATTGATTTTTTTCTATCAAGTGGACAGTAAGTTTATTCCAGATAATCGCTCTATAAATTGATTATTTTTCAATTGAAACATTATAATTTAACAATATCCTTAAATTTACAAACTATTCTAAGAAACTAAAGAATTCGAGGTTAGCTCGCTGCTGTGATAATTGGTATGCGGAAGTGAGTTTTAATGTGCTTATTCAGATGGTCTTTTCTCAGAAATCTCTTCTCACACTGATTACACTCGAATGGCTTAACGCCGGTATGAATTCGACTATGTCGTTTTAGTTCGTCTTGTCGCCTAAAAGCCCTGCCGCACCCTTCTACGGAACATTTGTAGCGTTTCTCATTTGGCTTAGATCCCGATTTGATTTTATTTGCATCAGTTGGAAAAGTTAATTGATGTATTGCAGATGACATAGAAGTAGACACGTTTTCCGGGTAAAAATCAGGTAAAGAAGTTTCGGAAATCACTTCGGGTTCGATTTTTATGTCCATCTCGTGCTGGTACCCCTCCTCGAATCTTTGATGATATTCCTCTGTCCCTGTATCGATTTCTTGCTTTACAGGCACCACCTCCTCTTTTGGTACAAGCAAATTAGAAGATGTATCATTTGATTCTAAATCATTGTTGGTATCGGAACTATTACCGCCAACACCCTCATCTAAAGACACCTCTAGCAAAGGTGTTATGTCTATTTTCGTTTTTTTGAAATGGACACGTAGGTGTTTCGCAAGGTGGTCGCTGCGGTAAAACCTTTTACCGCATTGTGCACACTCGTAGGGTCTTTCTCCGGTGTGCGTACGATAGTGACGCGCTAGCTCATCAGATCTAGTAAACGCCCTCATACATGTAGGTTGATCGCATATAAAAGGTTTCTCACCTGAATGCCAAGTCAAATGGGCACGAATGTGTGAGCTCTTTCCATACGATTTTGTGCATCCCTCGACGGGACACACAAAACGACGTTTTGGATCTGTAGCATATGGCGATGGCAATATTGGCGATGTGTAAAGTTTCGTTTTGACTTGGTCTGCATCGCACGAAGTTGAATCACTATTGCTGGGATTAGTAGGTGTGGGTGGGCCATTGATGGGAGTGGCTGCTGATCTAGTTTCCGATTCTTCAGCCATGTTTGGTGAAGAGGATTTCTCGAAGAATTTACTTTTAAGCAAAAATTAATTACATTTGCTTAGTTTAAAATATTTTGTGCACCAAGTGTAGTTGCGACTTATTCAAAATATTTAAAAAAATTGAAATTTCAATTTTATTTTATTTTTTAGCAGATGCTGCTATCAAAAACGCCTACCCGAGCTGTCACTGTCATAACAAATTACGAGCACTGTATTATCTACCCAAGCGAAATTAAGTGATGCCATTCCTTAATTTTATCACAATAAAAAATGGGTGATATTTACAGTCCGATTCTCCCCCTTGATACGAATCAGAAGTCATAAGCGCTTTTGACATAACATTTATCGAATTCCTCACAAGAAAAGGGTCGACTTTCCATTAGGGGAGCACGCGTAGAACTTTAATTTTTTTTACAGTGACCTAGGGGTCTCTATAGAACAGCTTTAAAATATTACGGTCAGGAAACACTGTTATATATGATTACAAAAATGTTTTAATTTTCCATTTTGGCCTTTTTAGTACAACACTTTTGTTCAATTTGTCTTTAAATTAGAACGTATTTCAACACACGGGTACTTGTACGCGGTAGATTTATTATTAAAGATAATAATTAAAACGGTTTTAATATGAAAATATAAGTTCTTCTTTTTTAACATATTTTTAAAGCTTGCAATATTAATAGACAATATAAAAATCGCGGCAACGAAAAACTTTTTTGACAGTTCTTGTTAATACTTCCCTCTGGTAGTGTTCTGGTGAGTTTTTTTTTGTAACTAGGTACTTTTTTAATGGACATTTTAATTGAAACATTTTTTGGATTAAAAGCACAAGTGTAGTTTTTTTCAATAATAAAACTTACGTGAAAGCATTTAAATAAATGAAATATCATATTTTCCGAAAAATAGTTATGCATCACTTTAATACATATGAACCTACCTATTTACTCTCAGTAAAAGCCAATTGCAAATTAAAAAAAAAAAACCATTAAACAAACCGTATGTATAGATAAAAACCTACTTGTGTGAAGTTTTTTCTGTAATTAAGTTCACAGTGTACAAAAAGCTCGGTTGGTAAGGGGGGAATGCTGCCCCTGCCTGGGCCAATTAAAGGATCTGGCTTGGGGTCAACGTTGGGCGGGGTCAAGATTGGGTGCTGCCAAGGTTCGGTGTATGCAGTTTTTTTAGGATTTGACATGAAACGAAACCACAATAGTACATAGTTTGAAATCAATTTATATTATCCCACGAAAAATGCACATACCACAACACTTATCATACCGAAGTTGCATTCAGTCATCTGTGGATTGGTAAGCAACTGTCAACACACAAAAAAAGTTGTCGGTAGTCATCATTTGCATACATTTTGTATGATAAATGGAAACTTTAAAAATTAATTAAAAATAGAAATAAAAGTTTCCTCCCTTTAAAATTGTATTTATTGTTTTTAAGCATAAATCTTCCGAATAAAAGTATCCGCGTGTTAAAATTCGTGCTCCCCTAAATGAAAGTTCAGCCCAAGAAATCTCACAACGAAACTACCACAGCTAAAGGTGAATTGCGCAGTGGCATTATTGGAACACCTGAATATTAAAAACAAAATAAATATCCGCGTCAATGGATTATTTATTATAGATGTAATAATAAAGAGAAGCAAATATGTATAAATGAATTTATTTTTGTTTAAACAAATAAACAACTATCAAAAAGAATCCATTTCATTAATTTTCGAACAAGAAAATGTAAAAGCATTTATATTTGATCTGGAATGGTATGGAATGAATAGAATAGCTTCAGGCAATCACACAATTGTGTGATTACTGATAAAGTGTTAATTTAGTCAGCTCTGGCACTTTTTCCCCCTCTCTGGTAGTCGCTGATGAAGTTTTTATCTCAAATTAAAGTTTCATGTTTCTGTTTACTTCATGTTGGGATATAAAATAAACATTTTTTCACAAAATATTGTATCGAATGTCGCATCGAAATTTCGAAATTCAAACTATTTGTGAGTTGTGACCTGCTCTGAAGTAGGTCACAATTTCGATTGTGCTTATGACGCTCACAAGTTGTGACTTTGGGGGAGAATCCGAAAATGTCACAAAATTAATTACACATTTCTTGTGACTTGTAAGGTATCACTGAGGACAAGTAATTAAAGAATAGGGGTATTCACGATCTGGTGCAACTGGTTTACAGCCCTATTCTGCCGTTAAAGGGATCACAGGTCACACTTTTTTGTGAGGGTGATTTTATGAGGCGGTCACAATTTCGTATTCTGTTGCGACCCTAACAAGAAACCATACAAGAAATACTCAAACATATTTTTAAAAAAAACTACAAAAGTGATGAACTACTTCTACTTTATTAAAAACATCTGCAATATATTTATTTAGTAAGAATATAATTAGTTTCAATGAAAAAATTATTAAAATCGGTGTTATAACTTTAAGAGATTTTTGGGTTCTTAATTGCTTATTCCCCGCCTTATAAAACAGCATAAGTTACTGAATTAAGTAATATTAATAAACAAAAACATTTAAAACTGCGGAAAATATTAACAAACAACAGAATTCTTGACACAAGTTGTAAATGCTTCGGCAATTATAAGACCGCCAGAAGAAAAAGCTACAATCGGTTCGACAATAATAGGCACTCCATCGTTTCCCACCAATACATCAATTATTTTGAATCAACGCCAACAAAAAAAATGTACAAATCATACATAACAGGCCGACTCCATTGGCAATAAATTTTCTCGTAATACTCATCCTGACATGAAATCTGCAATGGAGTCGCATTGTTTCTTGTTGTGTTGGGATGTCAGCGAGCTCTCTCTTCGATTTTGACTTGATGTCGATGCCTGACATCAAATTTGGCGGCTGCGTTTTTTCTTCTTTTTTCTGTGCTTATCTCATTATTTTTTGTCTCTCACGCCGCCGGTAACTACTCTGTTTGCGCATTTAAAAAAATTTGTTTGTACTTAAATTCTTCAAATACACAATTTTTATTAGTTAATGTTCATTAACAGGAGTATATCAGGTCAAAAAACATTTTTTTAATGAAATTAATTTTTGATAATTCTTCTTAAACAGCTTTACATACACCTCAACCTCTATTGCTTGAATGAATTGTCAAGACATGAACTGCCCAGCCAAGACAAAAAAATGCCCTGGAATGGCAGGATTCGCTAATTTTAATATTCCTAGCAGCCCAAATGCACCACAAACAGCAGTAGAAAGAAGGCCATCCCTAAAGCCATCTCCTCTCGCCATAAGTACACCTTCAAATTTGACAAATCGGGGGATTTTGAGTTCTAGAGGTGCAGCAGCACTCAGCAGCAGTAGTACACATTCTCTATTATCACGTTTCGTTCAGATATAAGCCGCAGCGAAAGAATAGTGAACAAAGAGAAGCAAAGTAGTTTATTAAGTCACCACCTAAGAGCTCATTAGAATTTAACAATTTGCATTTGTTAAATTCAAAGAATATCTTAGATAGTTTAAACAACTTACAACATGTAATTTTTGCTGGAGATTTCAATATTGGTATTATTAAATGGAAATTAGACGTAGAAGATAAATATTTGGTTCCTTTTGAGATCTCAACAGAAATTGAATCTTCTGCTATTGATTTTTTAAGCCAATATGATTTAGTTCAAATTAATCATGAATATAATGATCTCAATCGTATACTTGATTTAATACTTGACAAAGAATTTCTTATTAGTATTGAAAAGTCTAGTTTCCCGATTATAGATAACACACAACATAACCTCGGAATTGAGGGTGAGATATTGTTTTATAATTATTTAAAAAAAGAAAATGTAAGCAATATTATTATTTATGATTATCGTAAAGCTAACTTTGATGCAATGATAGAGTATTTGTTGTCTTTTTCGTGGGATTTTTACTTGTTCGGATTTAGATAATGATTATTCTGTCTCTACTTCAGTTTTATACGGTGCAATTGATAAATATGTCCCAAAAAAATATTTTAAAAAGAATTCTAGTCCTGTTTGGTTTAATAGAAGGTTAAGTAATTTGAAAAATCAAAAAAACAAAGCATATAAATTATATAAACAAAACAAAGAAAATCTAAGTCTTCATATTATTTATCTGGATTGCCAACGTAAATTCAATTTTTTAAATAAGTTTTTGTAACGAAACTACATTTTATCCGTTGAAAATGATCTTAAAAATAACAGTAAGCGTTTTTGGTATTTTCGTAATACTAAACGAAAGTCATATGGATTACCAAGAGTGTGAAATACTTGGACACTACTTCAAGTGAAATGTCTGTTATTTGTAATTTATTTGCAAAATACTTTCAAGCAGTTTATTCGTCAGAATCTTTGGCAATCAAGAGTTCCAAGCCGTGAGTAAAAGTATTGATATTGGGTCACTAGTCTTATGCCAAGCGGAAGTTGAAGAAGCTTTATTTAGCTTGGAATTGAACAAAAGTGAAGGTCCAGACAATATTCCACCCATCATTTGAAAAAAGTGTGCAATAGCGTTAGCCCTACCGCTAACAATGATTTTCAATGTATCTCTATTTTCAAATCTGGATCTAAGCAGGAAATTACGAATTACAGACCAATTTGCTAGATCTCTGCCATACCTAAACTATTTGAAAAAAAATAGTTTATAATAGAATTTCAACAATTATCCAGGACAAAATATCAGTCTTTCAACATGATTTTGTTACAGGGAAGTCGACAACTACAAATTTAACGATATTGACGAATAGCATTATATCAAATATGGAAAAAGGCTATCAAACGGATATAATATTTACTGATTTTTCGAAAGCGTTTGATAGAGTAAACCACCAAATTCTATTCCAAAAGCGTTTTAGTTTTGGTTTTCACTCTTCTTTACTGTGGCTGAAATCATATTTGACTGGAAGATTGCAAGTCGTTAAAATTGAAAATTTTAAATCAGATGATATATCTGTTCCATCGGGTGTTCCCCAAGGTAGTCATTTGGGACCACTGCTCTTTCTCCTCTTTATCAATAATATTCATTTTCATTTCATTTCATTTATTTCAAAAAAAATTATCGTTTACAATGATACATTAAGATTTTAATCTTTTAGCGTATCTACAACTAAGATTACAAATTTTAGGTAATAAATTGAATTGTTGTTGAAAAATTATTTCAGAAATAATAAGGCAATATGTTATTTAGCTTAAATTAAAATTTTATAAAATAAAAAAAAAGGAAAATAAATAAATATGCAAAAAATAAAGAAAAGAAAATAAATACATAGGTATGTACATAGGTACTCATATTGAACTAATGAAGTACAAGACTAGTTTCCTCTTAAAGATTGTTGATGCGGTAGTTCTTTGTAATTCATTTGGAATTAGATTCCACGAACGAATCGCAGATGCATAAAATGAATGGTCTGCTATGCTGCGTGAGTAGCGTGGTAAAATTAATTTTAAGCCTCTCCTCGATTGTGCAAATTGGAGTATTTCACTAAGGTAATTAGGACATCTTTGGTGGATAACGTCATGAAGTTTAAGAAGTGACCTGAACTTCAGGTACTTATCAAGATTAAAACCAAATAGAACAGTATGCTAATGTGGTACACTGGAATACCTCGGGATACAATAGATGAATCGAATACAATCATTGAAAGCAACATTTAGTTTGCGTTTACACTCACAGTCCAATATTGGATATACTGAAAAATTATAAATGAAATATGGCATTATTAATGACTTAACAAGGTATATTTTCTTATTGGTTGACAAAAAGTCTGAGGAGGATCTCAAAGTTCGAAGTCCATAGAAAATGTGTCTAATCGTGTCCGAAATCGCCCCACAGCAGCTAAGATCACTCTTAATTTTATATCCCAAGTATTTAACTTCCTTCACATAGGTTATTATTTCATTATTAAGAACAACCGGGGGAAAATCAATAGGGTTGAGCTCATCTCTAGAACATAACATGACAACAGACTTTACAGGATTAAGTTTCATACCGTTAGCATCAGACCAGGTGTGGATTAGGCTTAAATCCTCATTTAACATCTTTATACAGGCCTCCATCAGGCCAATTGTACGAAAAATGTAGAGTACCACATCATCAGCATACATGTGAATTTGACAATTACGAACGATATCAGGAAGATCGTTAATGAATAGAGAAAATAGTAGAGGACCTAATACTGAGCCCTGGGGTATTCCCCTATTGGTTATAATTGGATTTGATGAATTGATTCCAGTTTTAATTTGCTGAACTCTATATTTCAGATAATTGCACATGAGGTTAAGTGAAGTAGTAGCAAAGTTAAAATTTCTCTTTAGTTTTGTGAAGAGGATAGAATAATCAATGCAGTCAAAAGCCTTAGAAAAATCTAAAAGTGCCATGACGCCAAACTTATCAGCGTCCAAAGCAAATCTAATGTCCGACGTAACTTTTATCACTGCAGACTCACAGCTATGATTACTACGAAAACCAGATTGCCATTGTGTAAGTAAATTGCTTTTATTTAAATAGACTTGAATTTGGTCATGAAGTACTTTTTCAAACATTTTACATAAGAAAGATAAAACTTATAGGCCGCAATTCAGAGAGGCCAGAGGGGTTTGTTTTCTTGGGGACTGGTATAATGCTTGCACTCTTGCACGTCTCCGGAAATTCACAGCTATAAATACAGAAGTTAAATATGTGAAGTAAATAATTAGTTATAAGTGAGAATATAAGCTTAACAAATTTGTGCGAAATATCATCAAGACCAATTGCATTTGACTTGATCGATCTGATGCAACTTAACAACACGGTATATAATCGAACGAAAAAGCGTTCTCACTTTCCAACCTATCGAAAATATTTTGAGGAATACGTGAACTTGTAAGAGACGGAATCGGAATAGACGACATCACTTCAGCTCTAAACGGACATTGACTTTTGTTTTTGTTTTCTTTAACACCAATTTTTTTTCAGATTATTCCAAAGCTCCTTAGAACTGAGGGAAAGATCAAGCTTTTCAAGTAAAAACGCGCATTTAGAGCTATGAATAAGAGAATTGACTCTGTTACGTGCAAAAATATATTGTGGTCTATTAAAATCCGTTGGATTGTTCTTATATCTTCGGAAAAACCGCTCTCTTTTCTCGAATATTCGTTCTTATGTTGATATTAAACCAAGGGCACCGATTGACTTTTAGTTTTTTAGTAACAATTGGAACATATGTATCATACAGCCGAGATAGAAGATTGTTAAATAGCGAGAATTTAACATTCACATCCGGTGAAAAATAAATCTCATTCCATTCCAAACAACTGAAAGTCATCCTAACCTCTTCGCAGTCAAAGCCACGATACGACCTGTAACTTATTGTACGAGTCATATTTGCTCTGTCAACATCGAATTTATAGAGCTTGTCAAAAACATGTCAAGTAAGGAAGAGTTTACATCTGACTTATAACAAGTTGGCCATCGGGTGTTTACACCTGTTATGCCGGATTTACACGACTGCCAAGTTCGCAGTATTTACTACCAAAATACTGCTGTCATTAATTTAATTAACGAAATTCGTTTACACGAAGGTAAAATAATGACAGATAAAAATACTGCCAACATTGGCAGTAAAGAATGAGCAAGTTCATTCTTTATTGCAAATTGTCATTATTTGAAAATTGTTGTCAGTACTGAATTTACACGATGCCAGTATAATGCCACAACTTAACGAAAATTCTGTCTGGCAGTTTTTTAATGACAAATATACTGCCACATTTTCGACCGTTTACACGACAACAAAAATAATGTCAAGATTTTGACAGTAATGCTGCCAGTTTGGTAGTCGTGTAAATCCGGCATTAAGCTCATCATGTCACAGAAATGAATAAATAATCGTTTTAAATTGTTGTTGAGTAAAAAATTTACATTGAAATCACCTCCAATCAATATGTCGCTGTATTTTGGACCCAGTCGCAGTATAGTTTCTTTGTTTCTATTAGGCGGGCTTTATACCTCACTTCAACACAAATAAATTCAATAAAAGATGCAGTTGACCTAAAAACTGTAGAAGCAGATATGTGCTCCTATATATATAGACAGACTCCACCACCAATTCTATCCTTACGATAATTTCTGTGCATGTTGAAACCTGGTAAATCCACTAATGCATCAGAGATATTGTTATTCAACCACGATTCTGAAATCATAATGACATCCAGCTTAGACGTACTAATCATTTGATACAATATAGTATGTTTAGCCCGAATACTCCCCGCATTTAAACAACAAATAATTAAACCATCAAATGCACCACACAGCACATTCAGAACACATCTTATGTTATCGGGATGTGTACCATCAACCATTATTAAAAAGAAAAGTTAAAGTTAAAATCACCATCACCACCAACATAAAAGAGGAACAAATTTGCACTAGATAATTAAAATTTGAAAAGCATTCAGATTGGCTAAAAGATAAAATGTTAAATAATTTTGATAAGTTAAATAATAATAAACTTTTAGAACGGTACATTTTTGTTATCATAATGATACATACAGCTCTGTTTAAAGAAATTGAATTTAAAAGAAAAAATTTACTGCATGCATACAAGTAGGTTCTTATTAAAATTTCACATAGGTATATATAAATAAAATAATAATAATTCTACTCATACACCATCAATCAGCAACAACACCTGCATTAACAGATTCACCTCGAGCAGCATCTTCAGTAGCTCCATTTGCCTTGTTAGCAGCGTAGCCAACGCTACTTGTTATAGGAGTACTATTGTTGACCACAATAGAACGAAACACCTCAAGGGAATTCATGCTTGTGATACAGATATGTTTTTTATTTTCGTCATCAGTTTGTCTCACATAAACTCGCCCTCGTCTAGTAAGCACAGAGTGCAATAACCGGATCTTCCCGAGGTTGTTGGCTCTGCGAAAGATTGCATGATTGTTTTTTTTTAAACTTTCATACACACGTACAAATTTGTTTCCCTCAAAACCAAGGTCACTTAATGAAACCGCTCTTAAATGTTGTTTGTAATATGCCGCTGCTTTTGTCAAAATATTTACTGCTTCTTGCGCGTGTGGTAGTTTGATAATGATGGCGCTGATTGCAATTTTGTTTTGCGGTTTAGTGCGATGAATGTGAATCAGTGGTAGGGGTGGTGAATATGATATTACATTGCAAAACCGCTGAAAAATACTTTGATAAAGTTGATTTTTTGACCAATTTGTGGATTTAGTACTGCAAAGTGGAAATGTAGTTTTTCTTCGGCTTTTTTGGTCGCTGTAATTTTCGCAATGAAACAATCAAGTTACTCGTACATTAGCTTTCCCAACGTTTCGGCAGGGGTTGCTGCCTTCTTCAGGGGTATTAGACAAAAATAAGAAAAATACACTATTTTTCAGGGGTATTAGACAAAATAAGAAAAATAGTGTATTTTTCTTATTTTGTCTAATACCCCTGAAGAAGGCAGCAACCCCTGCCGAAACGTTGGGAAAGCAAATGTAACTTGATTGTTTCATTGCGAAAATTACAGCGACCAAGAAAGCCGAAGAAAACTACATTTCCACTTTGCAGAAAATACTTTGAAGATTTTCATTTCCACTCATTGGTATTCCATGAAGTACCAGATCCCCAGAGATATTATTCCGCGCAAGTGCATCAATTTGAATTTTAAGCATAGTGTTATCTTTTTCCAACATATTTGCCTTAACCATAGTGAGTTCTTCTTCATGCGTGTCTAACCTAAGTTCTTGTTGCTCCAATGTGTCAAATCTGATATTTAATGTAAACAAAGAGTTGTTCAAAGAGCTGAGTCTCTCATTGATTGTGTTTTAAAATTTATTAAGATATTCCATCTTTCTTTGAAGATGCTTTCTGTCTGCTTTTTGCAGATGATCTTAAACTATATCCTAGGATTTCCTGTCAATCAGGCTGTAACCTTCTGTTGGCTGACTTGTATAGATTGGTGACTTGGTGCAAAGCTAATTCTCTTGATCTTAATATAGCTAAAAGTCAAGTTTTATCTTGTTACAGGAACCAAAATCCAATATTTTTTGATTACAGCATCTCTTATGTTGATCTAGAAAGAGTAATGCAGAAAAAAGATCTGGGTGTTATTCTTGATGTTAAGCTTTCATTCCACCCTCATTATGATTATATGATCAATAAAGCTAACCAAATGCTAGAGTTTGTCAAAAGAAATACTAAAAAGTTAAAAGATTCATATACTCTGATAACATTATATAATTCATTAGTAAGATCTATGCTAGAGTACTGCTGTACAGTTTGGAATCCGTATTACTCTAATTCATCTAAAAGGATAGAAAATGTGCAAAGAAATTTTCCGAGATATGTTTTTTTAAAATTAAATTGGAGAATTACTAGACCTTCCTATGAAACCAGGTGTTTATTATTTGGAATGAAATCACGGGAAACTCGAAGGATATTATAACCATGTCTGTCACTTTTAAACTTATTCTATGAAGGTACTGTAGCCTCGAGAGTTACTCGTGAACGGTATGTTTTATATGAACAGTTTCATCACAGGAACTATGGGCGCAATGAACCCATCTCTCGTTGCATCAGAGAAGCTAATTTAGTATGCTTTAGAGTTGATTTTGATATGAATTGTTTGAGGGATACTTTTAAATCTATCGTATTATTTTCTCTATGGTCGGAAGATAAAACATCCCAAGGAATTTCAAGAAAATCGAGGAAAAACGCAATAAAATTTAATTAATTTGTGTTTTTCATAGTTGAATTTTATATTTTTTTAAATTTTATAATAACATGTATGTTTATAAACTGTGAAAAAACTGCATACCAAAATTTCAAAAAAAATTGATTTGCAGATTATTTTGATATTGTTTGTTTTGACAAATCAGCTCGCGGCCATCACTAAGAACAATTCATCTTCCAATGGTGAGTTTTATTGTTAGGTTTCTTATGAGGGTCACAACAGATACGGAATTGTGACCGCCTCATAAGAAACCTCACAAAAACAACCTCACAAAAAATTGTGACCTGTGAGCATCACAACGGCAAAACAGGCCTATAGTCCACTAATGTCGGATTTACACGACTACCAAATTGGCAGTATTACTGTCAAAATCTTGGCATTATTCTGTTTGTAGTATAAATGGCCGAAAATGTGCAGTATATTTGTCATTAAGAAACTGGCAGCCAGAATTTTCGTTAAGTTGAGGCATTATACTGACAACAATTTTAAAATAAAGACAATTTGCAATAAAGAATGAACTTGCTCATTCTTTACTGCCAGTGTTGGCAGCATTTTTATCTGTCATTATTTTAGCTTCGTGTAAGCGAATGACGTTAATTAAATTAATGACAGCAGTATTTTGGCAGTAAATACTGCGAACTTGGCAGTCATGTAAATTCGGCATAACTATTGTTTTTTTTTCATTTTCTTTCTTTTAAAGAATCAGATGGTAAGCTTAATCAAGGCATTTGCCTAGGTTCATGTTAACTACATATCAATTTCTTACAATGAAATAAAATACTTTTGCAGTTAATGGCAGTTCTTTTAATTTTCAACGTATCACAGATAAATGCAACATATTCCTGAGGGCT
The DNA here is from genome assembly GCA_910595825.1 of Philhelius pedissequus. Classification (NCBI taxonomy): domain Eukaryota; kingdom Metazoa; phylum Arthropoda; class Insecta; order Diptera; family Syrphidae; genus Philhelius; species Philhelius pedissequus. Next base: position 15,595,909 of record OU343161.1, on the reverse strand, counting down.
CATTGGTTTTTCTTCGCGACTATTTCGAATAGGAAAGCTTCAAATTTGCGTTTGTTGAATTCTTTAGTTTTATAGGATAAAAGCACGCATAGAACTTTGAATTTTGCTTACATTGCGGCTTGAGTTCCTGGATAATGTCCCAGCACAGTTTTTGGAAACCTACAAAAATTAATTAAAGATGTAGGTATCTTGAATGGCAAAGGGATCATACATATTGCTTAATTATCTTAGAAATCTCTTGCACTGCAATCTAATGTGTAATTTATTAAAAAATCAATCTATACAGTTTTATTAATGTGTGTAAATTCTTACTTTTCATTTCTAAAGAGAACTTCTCCCAAAAATGTATCAAAATCAAATCCGATTCCATGTTTTTTCTATTTCTAATTTCACCTTTTTTCATTGTTTGGTTGACAGATATGCTAAATACATGAGCTGTGATGTCCCAAGAAACAGATAATTATTTTTAAGTTTTTATGATGCTCACAAGTAGTGAGATTTTTACTAGAATACCAATAAAGTCACAAAATCGAGTTCACCTCGAGTTATGGAGTTATTGTGACTTGTGAGGTGTCAGTGAGGTTGCCAGAATAAGGCTGTTAGTCTCATTGTAGAAATGCAAAAGTGCAACTTTTTTTCGCACCACAACAACTTACACTAGGATTTTACAACACCTTTGCACTTTTAATATACCCTAACCCTATATTGCAACAGAAAAATACAATGATGCAAAATTTGCCTGGTGTCGTTGGCAGTTTGGCAGCTTTTATTTTCTGTCTGAAATGTTTGTGCTCAAACTGATTTTGCATTTTTACTCCAGAGTTGCATTAAAATACAAAAGGATTTACAGAAAAAATAAAATGTCGCAATGTTACACCTTTCTGTTGCATCGGATCGTGAATACCCCTATGGATAGATTGCACAGAAAGTCCAACAATGCCTCATGAACCAATAATTGTTGGCATGCGCATAATAAAAAAAAAAGAGAAATTGAATACATTTGGTTCTAAAAATAATTACGGCCGCTGTTGCCTGCAACGATGCTTGTTTAATCTGTTGCACTCTGCATTAGGCATTTTTCTTTTTTTGTTCAGAGCAGAGCTTGAACAGAGTTTGAGTGCATAGGGTACACTGTAAACTTGTTCCGACCATAGCACTTGAACCACACAAACCAGAATAAATTTTCATTTCAATCAAAAAAAGCAATACAACACAAAACTACCCTTATTTTGTATACAAATACACACATAATATCAACCAGCGACCAACTTATTTCGCAATTTTAATTATATCTGATTATTTTTCCTCACATTTTCCTTCTCGACACTTGTGACATTTCGTGTGCTTAGCAATTTAGTCATAATGCTCAGACGATTATGTTCAAGCACATCAAGCGCAATCTGCACATGTCCAGAACGAAAAAAGAAACACACATTCGGAGGTATCATTCGACACATTTAAGCCGGATTTACATGATTGACAAATTACCATTAATTCATGCCATTAAACTGGCAATGTAATGGTAAAATCAAATCAATAATGATAAGTATTTACACGGGCAAAATAATAACTGTTTAATTGATAATGGCAATCTGCATTAAAGAATGAGCAACTTCATTCTTCCTCGCGGTGTTCCATAATTTTCAATATGGCATCATTGTGCATTTACATGACACCATTATAATGACAATATTTAATGCCAGTCTTGCCTGCCATTTTTTGAATGACGATAATAATGACAAATTTTCAAACCATTTACCCGATTTTGTCAGTAATGTCAATGAAATGGAAGAAATAATGGCATTTTGTCGTTCGTGTAATGCGGGATTTACACGACTGCTAAGTTCGCAGTATTTACTGCCCAAACACTGCTGTATTAAATTTAATTAACGACATTCGTCTACAGGAATCTAAAATAATGACAGAAAAAATAAAATGAGCAAGTTCATTCTTTATTGCAAATTGTCATTATTTGAAAATTGTTGTCAGTTCTGAATTTACACCATGTCAGTATAATGCCTCAACTTAACGAAAATTCTGGTTGGCAGTTTTTTAATGGCAAATATACTGCCACATTTTCGCCTATTTATGACAAACAGAATAATGCCAAGATTTTGTCAGTAATGCCGGATTTACACGACTGCCAAGTTCGCAGTATTTACTGCTAAAAACTGATGTCATTAATTTAATTAACGACATTCGCTTACACGAAGCTAAAATAATGACAGATAAAAATACTGCCAACACTGGCAGTAAAGAATGAGCAAGTTCATTCTTTATTGCAAATTGTCATTATTTGAAAATTCTTTTCAGTACTGAATTTACACGATGTCAGTGTAATGTAACAACTTAATGAAAATTTTGGCTGACAGTTTTTTAATGACAAATACACTGCTACAAGATTTTGACAATAATACTGCCAGTTTGGCAGTCGTGTAAGTCCGGCATAATACTGGCAATTTGGTAGTCGTGGAAATCCGGCATAAGTCCGCCATTACATTATACATTTGGTTTGCTTTAGTATTACCGCTTTCACAAACCACATCGATCTATCATGTCGACGAAGTAGTTCGTTTTTGCTTAAGCATTCACACGCACATACGTCGATGTATAATTTTATATTTAAACCAGCTGGCAAATAGAAAAGTTGTCAAATTTACTTTAAAAAAATAAATTATTCAAGTGAAATGCCTGTATGCCATATAATTTTCAAGAATTAAATAAGCAGATTGATTTTATATGAAAGAAAAATGCAAGTAAGATAACTTCAAATTATGAACATGAACAGACAACAACAAAAAAACAAAACAGATTATTACCGCTTTCACACCACATAATTCTATCATGTCGACGAAGTAGTTCGTTGTTGCATTCGCATTCACACGCAAATACGTCGATGTCTAATTTTATGTTAAATCCAGCTGGCAAATAGAAAAGTTGTCAAATTTACTTTAAAAAAATAAATTATTCAAGTGAAAATGTCTGTATGCCATATTATTTTCAAGAATTAATTAAGCAGTTTAATTAAATAAGAAAGACATATGCAAATAAGGTAACTTCAAATTATGAACATGAGCAGACAATAACAAAAAAAAAACAAAAACAAAACATATACTTTACCGGTGTCAGAGTTAGATCCTTTTTTCACGCAATGTCGACCATAGAGAAACTAATGTCGATTTCGTTTCAACAAAAACATCGACTTGCCGTCGATCCGCCGTCAATTTTTTTCTGAAAATCAAATTCGTTTCAAATTAAAACCAATACTTTTACTTCAAAAACAGATCCGTATTGAATCTCTTTTTGGAGACGGATTCAAAACGGATTTGTGCACAGATTCGTACACACACTACAATATTTGTTTTGACGTTTCTCAATTGTTGTGTTGTGAATTAATTTTTATTTTGTGGCAGTGTACAGAAAAAGTAAATTAATATATTAAAAAATAAAAAAAATTGTTAAAAACTTCTTGGAAACAAATATTAAAAAAGTGCAAGTGGGTTTAGGAACTCCCCCGCGTCGGAATCGGGAAATTAAAACGAAATAATGATGTTTTAACGAATTGAAGATTTGTTTTTTTTTTAGAGCTGCCAAGCAACACACACAGTCCCAAAAAGAGATTCGGTCCGTAATCGTTCTTTTCAAAGCCAAAAAGTATTGGTTTTAGTAGCGAATCCTAATTATTGAAACGAAATCGACATAACTAACTAATTATGTTCTCTATGATGTCGACATAACACTACGATCTACAGAAATCGAACTGCTGTGTCGACACAGTGTCTGTTCACACGAACAAATACCCGTGCTCACTCTATAGATCGTCGAAGTAGTTCGCGGTGTGTGAAAGCAGTAACTGTGCTACCCGTACCAACACTATAGATCCTCTAAGTAGTTAGAGGCGTGTGAAAGTGGTATATGACTGCTTTTATACTACTATATTTTAAAAGTAACCAGACTATATTTAAGACCCATCTAAACTTCATATTGTAGGTTATACAGTGTTTTGTTGTTATAACCAGAGATTATATATGGTTGACATTTTCGGTGTTGATTGGTTGGTAAAATAACAAACTAAACAAAGCAGGAGGGAAAAGTAAAAAAAATAACTGGCTTGTATTTTGATCAACAAAATAAAACAATACCTAAAATTACTTTACTAATATATTTTACACTAGGCAAGTACTTTAATTTTCTTAAATTGCTACTGCAGAAATAAAATTAAACTCCACATGGCTGAAGAATCGGAAATTCAAGAAGTAGCCACTCCTACTAATGACAAAAGCATCAGTGTTTCTAATGATAGTGATTTAGCTTGGAATTATAAATGGGATGAGAAGCTATGCAAAACGACGCTGAAGCTATTCAAACCAACAGTATACACACCCCCGATATTGGATTTGCCAGATAGAGATCCGGAAAAATACTATGTGTGCCCCGTCGAAAAATGCAAGAAGACCTTCGACAAGTCTTCTAGATCTGAATTTCGTATTCATTTGAAGCGGCATTTACCTGAAAGTGAAAAACCCTTCAAGTGTGATCAACCTACATGTACGAGAGCTTTCGTCCGAATTGATGAACTAACAGTTCACAAACGTAGTCACACCGGAGAAAAGCCATACGAGTGTGAACAGTGCGGTAAAAGGTTCACTCGCAATTACCGGCTTCATAAACACATAAGTACTCACTTCAAAAACTTATCATCACAATCGGAGGAACAATGTTCTGATTCAGATGCCGCCATTGATTCCGATTCCGATGACTCTTCATCAAATTCGATTATCCCAACAGATTTCGATGGGTTGGTGAAAAGAGAAATGGATTCAGAAACAGATCCAGAATCAGAAACAGATGTTGGTGACCACCAACATGGCATGGAAGAAGTAAAAGTTGAACCCGAAAAGATTACCGAAACTTTTTTACCTACATTTTACTCAACATACCCGCATGGTCAGATCAAGAATACAGAAACGGAAAAACATGTTGGTGGTGGTAATAGTTTAAATGAAGCCTGTGGTCTTAAAACAAACAATACATCATCACAGTCCATTTTTTCAGCAATCTTGGAGGAACATGGTAAGCTGGGAATCCGTACAGGAACAGATGAATATGAACATGCAATAAAGTTGGAGGATTCTGTTAAGATGGTAATAGGTACGGATACAACAGATGGGTATTATGTTGGATTCGGATATGACGACAAATGTGAGAAGAAGCATATAAAAGAGGATAATACAACATCACAACCCATTCTTCCAGCAATCTTGGAGGGACATGCTAAACAAGAAAATGTTGAATATGAATATCCAATAAAGTTGGAGGATATTGTTAAGAAAGAAATAGATATGGACGCAACAGATGGGTATAATGGTGGATTCGAAGAAGGCGCTGAGAGCAAACTACCTATTAAAATCGAACCAGAAATGAATGGCGAAAATTACCTCCCTGATGACTTTTACTCATCAGACGAGCCAACTTCAATGTCGGCTGCAATCCATCGCTTAGCTTTTACATTTATCGAAACAAATCACCAATTTTCTCAGGGCTATCCATATGACATAAAACAGATAAAAGAAGAACCTGAAGTTGTTGCCCAACGTAATTTTTCAGACTTTTACTCATCGGACGATCCAAATTCTATGACGCCTGATAACCATCGATTAGGTTACCCAATTCAGTCATATAATATTAAAACAGAATCAAAGCCAGCTATTGACATCAAGTCGAAATCTAAGCTAACAAAAAACAACAGATCCAAATCTAAGCCAACAAAAATCATCGATTCTAAAGCTAAGTCCAGAAATAAAAACAAATTAAAATCTAAACCCGTCGTGAAACCATACAAGTGTTCTGTAGAAGGATGCGACAGGGCTTTTAAAGTGCCATACGGTCTAAAACGACACAGTTGGGTTCACACAAAAGTAAAGACATTTGAATGCCAACTATGCAAGAAATTATTTTTGCGAAAAGACCATCTGGGCAAGCATATGAGAGTTCACAATCGCGTCCCAATTGTCAAGTCTTTATCAAGTCCATGAAAAAAAATTGTTCTAATTTTTTGTTAATGTTATCCTGTAAAAAACATTTTTAATAAATGTTTTTTTTTTTTATTGAAATCTGAAAATGTTTCTAAAATCTATAACACTTTAACTTGTTACCGCCGGCCGCTGGCAACACTATCGAATTGTTTAAGTAAATTTTCTACAGTATTTATACAAACCCTGTACTATAGGTACAGTTTATTTTTATACATTTATTTTAATTCATAAATGTGTAATCTGCAAACTTTACATTAATTCGCTTATTCTTCCCTAACGTCTATTTTAATTGAATTTTTTTGTTTACCAATAAGAATTTTAATTTGTTTGAGTTATTCCACGCGCAATGGAAGCATGCCCGGTGGGTCTTAAAGATCTAAGCTTGTTTCAAGATTTTAAGGGGTCCTGCGGGATTCCACTGCAAGTTGATTAACTCAACATTTGCTTAATTGTTCACACAATATAGTTAAGTTTATATATTTTTTAAATTCGTTGAATGCTTACACATTCAGTACAATATTTTTTTATAAAATGGTATAAGGCTTGATATTTAAGTATTATAATGAAGAAAAACGATTTTAAATAATTATATCATTCTACTATAAGTTTAAAATACAAACAAATTTATTTGTTGTAAATTCGAAGTTCATTATTTGTTATCATACTTTGTATCGGCATATTAATTGATTGATTTAAAAACCTTTTTTGTATTGAAATCTGATAAATTTTTTTAATAAAACTGTTAATTGAAAAAAGCAAATATATTCGTATTACGGAGGACGACTTTACTTCCAGTTGAGTCAAGAACAGGTGATGTTCCTGGAAGTGTTAGAAGAGCAATCATTTTACCGCTACACAAGAAAGCAGATCCTGAAGATCCGACTAACTTCAAATGCATTTAATTTCTCAACTCAGTGACAAAGATATGTTGCTCAATCCTGTTCAATAGGTTAAGCGAGTTGGTCAAAAGCATGAATTCCAAGCGGGTTTCAGGAAAAACTATTCAACGATAAACCAAATTTTCTCCTCGGCAAATATTGGCGATATTTATTAAAGAGAGGGAAGAATCTATATGGCTTTTTTAATTTAGATTTTTCGGGCAGCTTTCGACTCACTTGATAGGGAAGCTCTTTTTTTACAAACTCTACGATACGGAATCTCTACAAAAATGATAGCTATCATCAGGGTTTACAAAGAAAATTGTTGCAAGGGTATGGGATGGTAAACTCCTCTCAGACGAGTTTGATACGTCCAGCCCTATTCTGCTATCAGATCTGATCGAAACTTTCGATTCACGTGAATATTTCACTCAATTTTTCACTATTTAGTTTCTATTGTCTTGTATCTTTTGAGGTCAAAGCTTTACTAATATTTTTGTTCTTTAATTCTTAAGAGAATCTAATTGTTAGAATTTATTTTTGATCGAAATTTATATAATTTTTGGAACAATTCGTTTTTTTTCCGTCGGATAGCAGAATACAAATATTCACGTGAACGTTTAACAGAATAGGGCTGGTCAATGGGCGTTAAGCAATGCTGCGTTCTCAGTACCTTATTTTATCGTTTTATACATAAACGATATTATCGATAGTATAAAAGGAGAAATTTTTATGAGCGGAAAAACATACCAGGCTGATGTTTGCAGATGACTTATGTCCTTTTCGATTGATAATCCGGAAGAACTATCCGATCCGGGATTCCAATCGAACAAGTAAACACTAGATTCCAGATTCTGAAAATTTATGTGAGTGTATTTGTAAGACAGGAAATGTTGAACGCACATTTGTGATTATTTTATTTTGTAACCATGGCTGACACAAATGTAGAAGATTTCGAAGTTATTCCTGATGAAAATGCGAAATTACAGTTATTGAAGGAAAAATTTGTCTTCGGAACGGATATCCATAATTTCAATTCTCTAAAGATTGAAATTGAAACTACAAGATTTCAGATAAACCAAAACAAAACAATGGCATGAATAAATTAATTTGATTTTGATATTTATTGGGTGTGAGTGTGTGCTTCCTTCTGGTTTGGATTCTGACTTCAAATCCAGAAGGAAATTCTCTTCTATCCTGGAGAAGAACTGTCATTTGATACCAATCAAACAGTTTCAGAAGCATTCGGAAGCCTTCCGGGCGACCTATCGAAAAGGCCATTAGCCTTCCTATCGGAAACTATTAACGGTATGTAGTTAATGATAAACCGACTCGACCGGCATGGCAGGTATTCGAGAGTGAAATATGGACGTTTCAGGAGGAACGAATATAGATTGATATTAAGATGAGTTTAAATTGAGTCTAACCTAAGCCTAAAAAAGCATCTTCAATACAAATTATCTGAGCTATGAGTTCTGTATAAAGAAGTTTTATTGATAAGAAAAACATTTTACTTGCAGCAAAGTTTCAAATCTTTCAAACAACTGCACTATCAATGGGCAAATTCCTAAACGCAAATTTTGCGCATAATATGCTAAGAAAAATCTCTGCTAAGCACACTGTCCCAAAACCCAGTTCATTCTTTTTTCTTGAAATTGTTCAAGTTTTAAACTTGTGTTGCGCACTTCACTTGCTTTTAAATTTTTATCGGGTTCGTGCATTTGCTTAGCATGAGACTTGCTTTGCAAATCTTGCATTTAGGAATTTTGCCAATTGTTTTTGCCGGGGCACAAGTATGAGGATATCATACCTTCGAGACTGTGGAAGAACTTCTTCGTTTTTTATTCGAAATATTTTTTGGCTGCCTCTGATAGTTCTCCAAATTATGTTATACTTGGAAACAGGCATAGCACCGCTATTTTTGAATATGTTCAAAATGCATTTCGAATACGTCGCAAGAGTAATGGCGATGGGAGAAGAAATTATTCGAAGCCTGCAACAAATTGGCCAATGAATTTTCAGCATATTTTACAGTATCAAGGAACGATAGTAATGAAGATGCATCTACCAGAGCTGCCATTATTGTGCGAACTATGCAATTTGAAAGTGCGCGAAGATGTATTTCATTGTCTAGAAATCTGTCCAAAACTCAAGGAATTTCGAAAGCATTTCTTGGCAGTGGACACTCTTAGTTTAAATGAAGTGATAAATATTTTGAATGGAGAGCGTGGCTGGGAGCTTCTAGTTCGAAGACTTTTCGTTTACTTATTTATTATTATTACATCTTCAATTACGAGTTTACATTGAACTCAAATAGAATGCATATTTACTACATTTATTAAATTATAATTACAAAATGTGTTCATAACTAAGCCATTAAAAAGTATAAGGTTAACATATTTTTAAATGATCCCCTACTTAAGGGAAAATTTACATAAATATTGTTTGAAGCTATATTAGTGTCTCTAACGCAGCAGTTATAGGCTCATTCAAGCCATAGTTTACCCTATGGGTTTTTCTTGAATAATTGTTCGTGTTCTTAGATATCGAGAAGTGGCATATAAGTCAATTAAAGATAGAAGATATATACATTTTATATGATAAGATATATCTCTAATAAAAATAATGGCAAACATCTTGCGACGGTTATCCAGTGTCTGGATGCCAATGAGCTGACGTCTGATATCATAAGACGGCATTTTAATGTTCTATCGCTGTTTGTTAATTACGAAACGCGTACATTTAGTTTTGTACATTTTCGATTCTACTTGAATGAACGTTATAAAATGGTTTCCGTACTACTGAAAATATTCAAGAATCGAACTTACATAGGCAATGAAGAGTGATTTCAGAGTGTAAGGATCCTTCAGGCCAGAAGACTTACGAAAGATAACTCTTTTTGCCTGCATTGCATGTTGTGTAATAAGTTACAAAACATGCAATTAGCCTTATTTATAATAAATTCAATGTGCTTAACAAAATTAAGCTTAGTCAAAAAAAAACTCAAAGACAATTTTTTTATAAAACTCTATCAAGAATACTATTTACAATTATATAGTCAAAATCAATTGAAATCAAACGACGAGTAAAAGAAAAGCATTGGCATTTCGAAATATTTAGCGTTAATTGGTCTTTGCACCATTCGGAAAGCTTTTTTGTGTCGTCTTGGAGCAAACAGTCGGTTTAACTTCGTACATATCTGACAAATTTGAGGTCGTCAGCAAACATTAGACAAATTGAATTTGAAAGTTCAGTTATTTATAAATAAAAGAATCAAAATTGGTCCTAAATGACTCCCTTGGGGAACACCAGATGAGACACAAATAGGTTTAGAAATTGTTTTGTTGACGCTTAAATTAATGCAATGACCCCTTACCTCTGGTGGGCGGAAGTCAATTGAAAACAAAGCGTTTGATTTACCGTTTTAACAGCAAGAGTCTTTATTGTTTTAATCATCCTTCTTTTATATAAAATAAATGCTTACGCTACAATAAATTAAATGTACAAAAAGTATAATATTACAGAATAACAAAAATAGAATAGAACAGAAAAGTATAATTTGAGATATTGCTGATGAGTGCTTGTCTCGTCGCCTAGTCGCGTCGCATCGTCATCGTCATCGTCGTGGTGCAATGTTGTATCTATCAGGTTTGGTATGTGCATAGCTTGTTTTTGGGCTATTCTGTTGTTGCCACAACAGAAATATTAGAATCATTGTAAACATAGGGTGCTTTCATAAATGCATTGTTGCTTTGTTTACATGCGATCAGTTGCGATAATATAACGTCAGAAAAACTATTTGCGCATGCATTTATGAATACTTTCTCTGATTTGCCTAATTTTCCTGTAGACCAGAAACAATTCTAATGTGTATTTTTAATTTTGAGTTCAACTTTGAATTTTCTCGTGGAAATTTTGACAGATGTGAACAGTATGGGAAGGTGTACCACCGCTTACATCATACTGTCTCTTTCTTTAAGAAAAAAATCGGAATGCATGTGAAATTTTATTTTTGCGCATTTGCGCTGCAAATATTTGCATTTTACATTTATGAAACACTGACATTCATCATTTGCATTTATGAATGGACTGATTCAATAACCGAACTATAGCGATCCGGATAGGTTGCTGTTGTTGTATTCCCATGTAAGAATACAGCTGCTGACAAAACAACTGCTGCCGAAAAAAAATTTAAGCTATACGAAAAACTGTGCACAAATCCATACAAATTTAACCTTCTCGATGTTGGTTGTTCAAGAACTTCGGTGGATACTAACATATCTTAGATAGGCTATCGTACCGACATCTGAATGAGGCCAATGCTATGCATTCGTCGGACTTTCGCAACCACGCATTTATGAAAGCACCCATATTGAGTTCGTTCTTTAAGATACGACCATTTTCAATAATTTATCGCAAACTACTTTATTTCGAAAACATTAGGTATTGCAGATAATTTGCATATTGGCTGGTAGTTACATACATCTTGGTTGAGTCCGCTTTTGTGAATGGGAGAAACGAAGGAAGTTTTTTTTTTTTTAATTTAACTATATGCCTGTAAGACCTAATGTCTTTTAACGTCAATACCTGAATTGCACGGCACTAGTTTGGCACAGTGGATTTGAGAACCAGGTATTGACTGTCTCATTTTAAACCATGGGCGGCATTCAATTAAAATTGGAGGTATAGAAAAGAATGCGCCTAGCGTGGGGATCGAACCCACACGTCTAAGTTAGCATCAATCACTTTATCCACTGCGCCATTGCCACACACAAGTTTTCCATTCTGGAAATCCACTAATTCACTATTTTTATAGCGACAAAGCACGATCAAAAACAAATGATAGAAAATTGTTCTTTGATTTTAAAAATGGTGATTACGAGCAAATTAACTTGGTGTTGAATAACACCGACTGGTTTACTGGCTCACCAACGGTAGAGGATAAAATTCGGAAACTTGAATCAACTTTGTATTCAATTTTTGAAAACTATATTTCAAGAAAAGTTATAACTTTTAAAAATTGCTCCGCCTTGGTATGATAAAATTATAAGTAATTTAAAAAACCGTAAGAACAAAGCCCATCGCAAATGGATAGCCTCAGGATATTTTCAAGACTATGAACTATTTTTGACCTTCAACGATGAATTCAAAAACTATGATAAAATATGCTATAAAATTAGTTCCATCATAAAGAAAAAACCCCGTGTAAAAGTGTTACAAATTTGTTAATTATAAACGCAAAGTAGATAATTTCCCTTCAACAATGCGTTTTGAAAATACAGTTAGCTCTGATTCTAATGAAATATGTGAGTTATTTGCATCCTTTTTTGAATTTGTTTATTCAAGCCCAATCACATTTAATGATGAGGACTTTCATCATATTATTGAAACTAATGTGAATCTAAGCTCTTTGTCAATTTCAATGTCTGACATATTACATAGCCTTAATACGTTCGATATTAACAAAGGCAGTGGCCCCGATGGTATTCGACCATTATTTTTAAAGCGAACCGCCAATTATGTAGCAAAAGCCTTGTTTGAACTTTTTAATCAATCGCTTGCTTGTGGTATTTTCCCTAATATCTGGCGAAATTCTTATATTATATTTAAAAATGGTGATAGATCCAATATAAAAAACTACCGGGGTATTACAATTTTATCGGCTATACCAAAACTTTTTGAAAAACTTGTCTCTCACCAGTTACGTGCAATACTCATGCCAGTAATAAGTGAGCATCAGCATGGTTTCTTTAAGGGTAGATCTACCACTACAAATCTTGCTGATTACACCTCCTGCATTCTTTTGGAAATGAAGAAAAAGAACCAGATTGATGCGATATACACTGATTTTAGTAAGGCTTTTGATAAAGTAGACCACAGCCTTCTTGTATTTAAATTAGAAAAATATGTTATTTCTGGTAGTTTATTGAAATGGATAGAGTCTTAAGTCGTTTTTATTTGGCAATACGGAAGCCTTCCGGACTCTTCTGAAAGCGTTCACTTTGGAAAAAATGACAGTTCTAATTCTGAAAAGAAGAGAATGTTGCTTCTGGATTTGAAATCAGAATCAGAAGCACTCACACATTCATATATTTGAACGTCAAACTCGACTGTTATCATTTTTTGTATCCTAATTGTGCAACAAACATTTGTGTTTGAATTTGAATATTCTCACGTACACAATTATGTTCACACATACAATCTCATTAAAATTCAGAATCACACAAGTGTTCAGTTGGGATCCCGGATCGGAGAAGAATTCCGGTTTGCCAAATAAAAACGCCATTATTTGAATAAGAGAACGCAGTGTGTTAGGTTTTGTGACGTCAATTCGCGTAAAATAAATGTAACGTCTGGAGTGCCCCAGGGTAGCCATCTTGATCCGCTCCTATTTTTAGTATTCATAAATAATCTGCCTTGGTTGTTTACAAGATGCAGATACCTTTAGTCTACCGATGACCTCAAGATATTTTGTAATGTCAACAGTAAAAGCGATGGATTTTTTTTACAAGAATAGGTGTGTTTTATTGGGAATCTATCCATTGTACAGTAAGTAATTCCCAAAAAAACGCATCGACCGTAGCATGGACCGCAGCTTTTTTGTTTTTGTAAAAATGGTATCCCTGCACAGCAGTCACAAGTAATGAAAGAGTCTTTTACAAAGTAAAATTAAGAAAATATCAAAATTATGGACAATAATTAGCTTTTATTCATATAAAATAGAAAGTAGAAAAACGTACCAATATTTAATTTATGTACAAACCTATTTCTTGTTTTCATTTTTTCTGCATTTGCAATTTTAAATTCTAACATTCATTTTGCACCAATAGAAAGGAAATGATAAGTGAATGGGTTTGTTCATAGACTATGGTCAAGCCTCTTTTTACACAGGACAACTTTTGTATTGCTTTAAAAAACGTCTATGCCTTTCACACGAGGAAACAAAATTGCCGGAGATTTGCTTGTTTCCTTTAAATGTTTCTTGGTTTTGAACACACACTACAGCGTAGTTTAAATTGTTCAATCCATTAAATGTCACCTTTATATTTCATGCTTTTATTTATTTTCTGAGTAGATCGATAGCTAGAATTTTATTTTTCAAGTCAATTTATAAATTTATTTTCTGAGTATGTTTTGCTTTCAATTCAATATTCACTCATCAGGCTGCACTTAACATACGCGGAGTAAGGAACAAAGAGTTAACATTTGGTTTGCCATTTCCATGCACATGTCCAGAAAAACAAACAATGGGATGACAAAAATGTACTCCCAGTCCATGTCCATGTAGTGAACCGAATACAGTCCATGGCCAACGTCCATTAAACAGTGCAGAAAAAGCACATTTTGTGAAGTTCAGTTGCCGCTTAGTGCGTTTAGGCTAGGCGCTCCATGCAATTTTTCCGAAACGAAATAGTTTAATACTAGTTGAACGATGATCGCGTACATAAGCAACTTAAATTCAATCAACGAGATAAACCAACGCACATTTTGATTTAATGTGCGCGCGTTCATTATATAGTTCGGTGTGATACAAACTGAAGAACTTATTTGGGGCGATCGCTCGATTTGGGATAGAACACAAAGATTTAAGTTGCTAGAATCGCGGACTGAATAGTTTTTGCATGTGCGCGCACTCTCATATAAGTCCTTGGTATTCACCTTAGCAACCAAACTGTTGCAAAACTAAAAGTTGCAAATGTGCGCGCCTAAGCCTAATAGCTCATAGAATTTCATACGAATAAATATTTTGCGGCGCAGTGTCGAGCAGTTCCTCTATAGTGCAGTTCCACCCAATGCGGTTTGTCTTCTCAAATTGCTTTTTTGTATATATAAATAAAAAGATGATTTTTTGCACAAAACTCCGTTTTTTTATAACTATCAATACAAATTGAACACAAAACGAATATTGGTCTTAAGTTAGGAGCCAGTTATAGCGATCAGGAAAACGCTTAAGGAAAAGTTGAAACAATATGAAAGTGAACATTTTTCCTGATGGTCGTTTATAGCAAACAGGAAAATTATGTCAGTTGGCAAGTCTCACTTCTAGTCTGCCATCAAGTTTTCCTGATTGAAACACACACGAAAAAGTTTTTCGTCCACAATTCTGTCAGTGGAACGAGTGAAATTGGGACCCAAATCATTGGAATGATATGTTCCATTTTGTGTCAAATGGCAATCAGCTGGCACGAAAAATGAGTTTTTATTAAATACATTTTTCATAAAAAATAATTGTTCTATTGCAAATATTTTTTGCAGAAAAAAATTTCTGAGTTATTCGTCATCGATTAGTGTAACATTTGTATTTTAAAACGCGTGAAGTTATCATAAATTATCCATTAGAACTTTTTTCCTGATTCGTTTTCGTGACATGGCCAGTTATAGGCCCATTAGTCAAAAATAAAATTAAAACGGAATTCATTCAATAGATATTGATTTTTTTTTTTGAAAATGGAAATCAAAATTTGTTAAAACAGCTTATAATTTATTAAAAATGGAGTTATCTTAAATGTTAGAAATATAAACTGGCCAACTATAAAAAAAAAAAGAATCAAAAAGATCGATTTGTCTTATGAAATTAATAATTATAACACTCCATGAACACATCCATCGAGATTCAATCCAATTATCAATCGTACCAACAAAGCTAACAAAATCAAATTCGAGACTCGAAAAAACGTCAACCAGCCATCGACCGTAACTTCTACTTTAGCTTTTTATCGACCTTAGCGAATTGTATGCAAAATGCTACGACGGATAAACTTACGGTGGATAAATTTCCCAATAAAACACGGCTAATGTCTTGATACTCTTGTCAGATGGTGTAAAAAGAATGGCATGTTACTTAATATGGATAAGTGCAGTGATTTCATTTTTAAGGAAAAAAAGTGCAATACATATTGACTATTTTATTGACGCGCAAAAGCTAGTTAGAATTGACGCTGTTAAGACTCAGGAGTTATACTTATCAAATGCTAACTTTTAAACACCACATCGACAAAGTACACTCTAAAAGTCATTGCATGCTAGGTTTTCTAAGAAGAAGGTCAAGGGAATTTAACGGCTTATATTTATTACAAAGGCAATTTATTGTTCGTTATTAGAATATTGTAGTGTCATTTGGTTTTCGTTATATAATATTGATGTGAAAAAACTTGAATCCGTCCAAAAACAATTTCTGTTATTCGCTTTAAGAGGTCTTGTACGGAACACAGACTTTTGTGTTACCTCGTTATTCCCACCATTTGAAGCTTGTCCATATGTGTAGCCTTGCTAATCGTAGAGTTATTTGAGGCCTTATTTGCGTTTGATATTCTGAAAGGTAACACTGAGTCAATTCATCTGTGTTCCAAAGTGTCAGTAAACCAAAATATTCAAGTCTTGAAACACACCAAATTTTTAATTAAAAGAACACCCAAAATTAATACTGCATTTCAAGAATACTTTAATCGGTGTTCGAAAGCTTTTAATAAGTACTGTGACTTGTTTGATGAAACAATGAGCAGAAACTGTTTTAAGAACAAAATATTATCCCGAATGATAGTTGAAGAATCTTCGTGAAGTTTCCTTGTTTCCAAAACCTTCCAGTTCCTTTATCAAGTTACAGAAAGAAATTGTAGGTATAAGGGACATCATTTAAATCCAATTCGTTTACTTCTTTCATATATGCACGAACAATCTAATAAAAAACAAGAATACAAATGAGCTTTCTAATTTCCTTTCACTAATTAAATTCTCACAGGATCAGCATCCACAAACATAATTTTTCTAATATTAAGCGTCAACAGTACATCTAGGAAAAGGATTTTATAATGGCCTTTTCGATTTGCCGTCCGGAACACGTTCCCCCAATAAGACAGCCGTAAACAATTTGACTGATTCTGAATTATATGTATCACTGTATTTGTGAAAATTAAATTAAAAGAAAATCACATCGGCTAAAAAGAATTTCCAAAACACTTGATTTAAATTTAGATACACAATATCTTGTTAATAAATTATAACTTGGTTCTTTTTATGTTATTTTACCAGAAAATGAGTTTAAATTCAATAAACACAACGAAATTACACAACAAATCAAGCCGATTATTTTGACATTTTAATTGTGTAAGTGTATTAGTGATTCTGTTTTCGATTCTGAAATGAAATCCAGAATCGTTTTCTGTTCTGTTTATACTACGTTTTCACCTACCACTTAATCCAGATTTAAGTAGATTAACCATAAATCCTCTTTGAAATCTTCTAAATCTTGAAGATTTCCCATACAAATTTTAATCTCCTTAAATGAAGATTAGAAATTAATCTCATTGAAATCTTCTTCGAAGTAGAAGATTCGCAAAATAAACAAACCTTATTTCATTGAACGCGCCTATTCTAACGTCATATTTTCTCCATTGACATTCAATAAAAAAAAAAACTGTCCAACATTATTTAATTTGTTTTTGTCTGGTATAATTTTTCGTTGCCTTCAAATTAAGTTTTTGTTTATAAATAAGTATAAAAATAAAAAATGCAATAAAGCTACAAAGACCAAAGCGGTCGGTGCCTCGAATTTTTAATGGAAAATGTTTTTGATATCTTACAGTAATACTTTGAAGTTGTTCGTTCCCAAATATATCAAAACGAAAACCGCGCAAAGGCGATTACAGTATTTATGTAAATATATCTATATGCTGCAAGATGTTGGGATAACAATATTGTAAGGTTATTACTCATTTTTATTTATTGAAATTAAATTTGTTCACTGCACCGAAATTATTACTCTTCTTCCCAATTATTTTGTTTTTGTCTTGTTGTATTGACTTTTGAATGACAATTCATAGTGAAAACGTCAAACTAATCTTTTTATCACTGGTGAAAACACTTGAATATTAATTTTTAATTTTCTCAATTTAAACCGGATTATCTTTAGGTGAAAACTTAGCATTACTCTAATATGCTAAGTTTTCACCTAAAGATAATCCTGGTTGAAACCGAGGGGTATTCACGATGCGGTGTATCTGGTCTTGTATTATTGTAAAAGTGTAAAAGTATAGCATTTTTTTGCACTACAACAACAAAATATACTGAATGTCAAAATCTTACACTTTTACAATACCCGAACCCTATTGTAACAGAAAAATACAAGGGTGTAAGATTTTTTAACATAAACTTAAGTCTTCTTCAGAACAAATGTGAAACAGATTTTGACATTTGCTTCAGTGTTGCTACAGATTAGTAAAGGTGTGTTCACAGTCTGTTGTAAAAAAATAAAATTTTACAATTTTACAAGATTTGGTACACCAGATAGTAAATAGGGTTCGGGTATTTTAAAAGTGTAAAAGTGTAAGATTTTGACATTCAGTATATTTTGTTGTTGTAGTGCAAAAAAATGCTACACTTTTACAATGATACAAGACCAGATACACCGGATCGTGAATACCCCTCATATAAATTTATCGTCTTCAGCCATCATGCATTCACTCTCTCAGTTCAAAACAATCAGCAACAGGTTAATTACAAAAACAAGACATCAAACCGCATCGCTAAGCCATTCCGAGCCTTTTTACATGCCATGTCGGCACACTATACCGGAACAATACTTATCGAAATACTGTGTCAGTATATTTCCTTTTCACACGACCATAAAACCTTATCGACACTAATCGGAACAGTGTTTCGCGGCGTGTAAAAAGGGTTCATGTCTCGGTAAGAGCAAATAAAAAATCTTATTGTTGAGAAGACGATGAAATTAGAAATTGTTGCATATTTGTGCGCATATCCCAGATGTTTAAAAATGTATTCCGGGGTCGTTTCGTTTGAAAAACGGGAAAGATGAAGCTATTTATTATTGGGTATGATTTGATGACGTTGATTTTCTCTTTTAGATTTTTTGTTTTTCTTACTACTGTTGATTTTATTATTGTTTTGATGTGTATCCACTTCATAAGCTGTTATTGGTTTTTTATCATTCAATTTTTTAGATACCCAAGGGATTTCATTCTTCATGGTTGGGTGTTGGATAGGGTTAGAAAATAAAGGTGCACTATTTTGCAGCTCAATTTCGATATTGTTTTCAGAAGGCTGTTCGTCGTTAGCATTAATTAAAATACTTTTGTCTCTTAGGATTTCTAAAGAGTCCGATGTGGATTTTTTGGCCTGCTTTCGCCGAAGCGAATTTAGGAGTTGAGATGCTTTGAAAGAAGAGAACTCTTTTGTTAGATTTTCAACGCTTGAAGTAAGTTCATTAAACTGTTTTTAAAGTGAGAGAGATTAGTACTGACATACAAATTACATTTGCAAAATAATCTTTTTTTAGAAATTATATCAAATTCACTGTCACTAATTTCTACAATTTTTGTGAAAAAACGACCGCAAATGTAATCATATTGAATGTATTTTATTTCTTTGGAACGTTTGGTACTTTGATCGCATTTAGCGCCAGTTTTCGACATTTGGCGTTTTTCTTTTTTATCTTCGAGCAGATTTCTGAGCAGAGCCTGAGTAAACCGAGTTAGATCTGAGTAGAGCATGGTCAGATATCTCCGATTTAATTAATAAACTTAAGCGCAGAACTTTACAGCGTTACAGCACCTTCGTTGTTTAACAAGCTTCCATATCTTTTACGAACAATTATAAATCGTAACTCTTTCCTCCGTAAACTTAAGAACTGGTTATATATTGAAGTTATTTTGAGAAGTGCAAATCCAAATGTCAATGAATTTTTTGAATCAAAATTTAATTAAATATTAATAAAATTATAAAAAATAAAAAATAACAAACATTGTAATTGTAATTGTTTATTATTTTTATAATTGTATAGTTTTTGTTTGTCTTTATATATTTGCTTTCTTCGTTTTTATATTATTTGTAAATAGAACTTCTCAATTATATATGTATATACCAATATTAAAAATCTAATTTTAAATCTAAATATAAAAAAATTGAAATGATTATTACCCCACAACACATATTTTATGTACTGTATTATATATTTAGATGTCATTCCACACTAACTTTTGAGTTACAGAATGAACATTATTATTTATTTCCATTATATATATTTGCTTTAAAATGTTTGTTAAAAAATTATTAACTGGAATTAAATAAACTTTTGAAATTGAAATTTAAAATTGTCATATATTATTATAATTGTTTTTATTAAAACTTATTTACCAGCAAATCCAAAGCTTTCGTTTTCCGAATTCATTTTTGTTTTTAATTGGTTTTACTTTAGTGATTATTGTTAAAATTATGAGTAAAGTTAGCCGCGCCCAGCACTTTGCTACGTTTGATCGGTCATTTTATTCTGAGCGAATGGTTCATGCCCCGATTTAGCTCTGATTTAAAAAAGATACACGAGTTGAGAGAATAAATGTGTCTGAGCTAAAAAAGAAACACAGATCTTTTCTTGACAGCTGAGTTCTTTACTCGGAGCTAAAAAAGAAAAACGCTAATTATGAATGAAAAACAAACCGACTGAGATAAGTTAGTCTCAGACTAAGATAATACTGCGAAAGTGTCGAATCAATTGTACGATATATTTAATAAAAATATAAAAGGCGCTAAATTTTAAACAGCCCGATGTTAAGGGCTTAACATGATACTACTTAACCGTTTGCTAATATCAAGGCACTTTACTAATATTTTCATAATTTTAAACACTTTGGCGCAAAATTTTAAACGATTTAGTAGTATGCTAAATAATTTTTAGTATAATACTAGGTTAAAAAGAGGATTTTGCTAATTTTAATCTTATTAACATTTTACTAAAGTTAAAATCACCTTAAAATCAATGGCTACTTTAAATTTTTAGTATCGTACGAAATCCACATGTCATTCACATGTTGGGTTTCTATCAAAATATAATCAATTTACAACGCATAAACACAATAATTGTGTTCATCAAAATTCAAACCCTACAAATGCTTTGCTATCTGCTAAATTAGCATTTTACTAGTTAACAAAAGGTTTAAAATTTGTGGAAAGTTAGTAGACTACTGTGTATATAGTAAATTGATAATTAGTATCGTGTTAAGGCCTTAATAATAGGTTGTGTAAAATTTTGCGCCTTTTTAACTAGCACCATACTAAATCTATTTTCTTAATAAACTACAACTAAACACGCCTTAAATAGTGCAAAAAAGTAAGGGAACATAACTTTTTGACGTTTGTAAATGCCAAAGTGGCATACGGATTTAGTATGATACTAAAAAAATAAAGTAGGCATTTTGTGATTTTAACTTTAGTAAAATGTTAAGAAAATAGTACGACACTAAACTGGTTTAAAATTAGCAAAATCTTCTTTTTAGCCTAGTATCATACTAAAAATGATTTAACATATTACTAAATCGTTTAAAATGTTGCGCCTTAGATTTTAAATTAATTTCAGTTTTATTTGTTGTGTGACTTGGCTGTTTTGAGACTTAAATCGCATTTAATTAATAGTCACATAATCATTTTTACTTGCTATTATATGGACTAAAAGGCAAGTTATGTATTCGTAAAATAAAATTAAAAATGACATTACGATAATAGAGAAAAAAGTGATCGCCAAAAAATGTCTGTCTGTATATCAGTCCGTCCGTCGGAATGTATAACGAGCTCCAGCCTTAACGACTTAAGTGATTACCTTCAAATTTGGTATGTGTGAATCTTTTGGCATTTCTCAGAGGGGAAATTGAATATAAAATTTATTTTATGATTTCTTATAATTTTATTTTTAGGAATAAAATAACGGCACCTGCCATATTACCGTAAAGGTAAGCTTATTTTTCTCGAAAACGGCTCCAAGATTTTGATAAAAAAATTTTGAGAATTTTTTTTTTGTTGGTACTAGCTATCCATCAGAACCAAATTTACGGGAAAATTCTATTTAACTGTAACTTTCATATGACGTTTTTTTAATGTTTAGCTTTCTCGGTAACGTCTCTTTGGATTTTCGTCAAATTTCAATAATTTCATACCAAAAATCTGAAATACTTCATATATGTAAAAAATATAGTTGTACAAAACACATTCAAATTAATTTAAACAATAACTTGATAAAAAATGTTAATACTTTGAAATTGCTTGACATTGTATTTGATTCTAAGTTCAACTTTTAAAACCACTGTATCTATATAAGAAAAAGTTTAATTGTCAGGGTTAATATAATTAAATATTTAAGTTCAAAAAACAGCTTAGCTAATATTAGCACTCTTATAAATTTAATCAAATCCGTAATATTATCGAAAATTGACTATGGTTTATCAATTTATGGTAAATGCTCCAAATCGTCTTTGGGTCTTGTTACAACACCATACCACGCTGCCGCCAGAAGCTGCTTCAGAGCCATACGTTCAACACCAATTTTAAACATACTAACGGAAGCTGGACTCCCCCAACTAGTAGACAGAATCGACTTTCTTACGTCCAAAGTAATCACAAAAATTAACTCCCCACATAAAACATCCATCCATACCGCAGTTACAAAAATTTTAAATCGGAAAAGAAATCCAAAAATGCTATCAACACTATGCCGAGCAATCCTGTTCGCAAAGGATTTAGGGATAACAATTCCTCCTCAAAATCACATAAGGTTGAACCAACCACCTTGGAAGCTGCCTAGCCAAACAATTAACACCCACGTTTGCAAATATCCAAAAACCTCAACCACCGACAACGTCTACAAATCCATCTTTCTTGAAATCTCCAACAGGTACAAATCACTTGGATGGAAACTACTATTTACGGATGCGTCCAAAGCCGAAACATACACATCGTTTGCTGTAGTTGATGAAACAGGTTCCGTTGTTTCTAAAGGTCTATTACCAACATACACATCAACATTCACTGCTGAAGCTTTTGCTATCTACAAAGCGATAACATTCTCTCAAAACAAAAAAACGTTTATTTTTTCGGACAGCCTTTCTACTATAAGAGCCTTACAAAACATCTCAAACTCGATTGAAATAGTAGACACGATTCGCAACCATCTCATCCTCAAACCTGAAACCTTAAAAATTGTATGGATCCCCGGGCACGTTGGCATTAGGGGCAACGAGGCTGCAGACGAGGAAGCCAAATCAGCAACAAAAGAACCACTTATAGCATTCATCCAACACAACAGCAAAGACACTTCAAATTATCTACATGATAACTGGAAATACAAAAGAAAAAACGCTTGGAATAATTACAACAATTATTATAAAAACCTAAATCCAAATGGCGACAAAGCAATATATCCCAACAATACACCTTTTAAAAAACTTAAAGTATACATCAGGCTCAGACTAGGCCACTCATACATCACTCACAAACACCTATTTAATAAAGAGTTACCACCTACCTGTCACCTTTGTGAAGACAATAACTCTACCCTTACAACTCAATCATCAACCAGCATACAACTATCAAACCACAACATGCATTACCTATTAAGTAACATCAATATCGATAATATTAATTTAGTTTACCAAATAATGCAGAATCTAAAACTTGAAAACCTTATTTAGAAAATAACATTATTATGTACTTTATACACTTATCGAATTTTAATGTATCTTTCTAGTAGAAAGCCCTGGCAGCTAACTCTAGTTTAAGAACTTATTATGTATGTAATTTATTTACTGTATAATAAAATCAATAATAATAATAATAATATTTGAGTAGATATAGGTAGCCAAATCAATTCTGCATATTAACATTTTAAATTACTTTTTTTCTAATTAAAATTAATTTTTGAATTTATTTTGTTGAAAATTTTTTTTTTTGAAAACTAATTTAAAAAAATATTTTAACTTTTATAATCACATGTATATTAATAAACTCCGAAACACTGCATCCCAAAATTTCAAATAACTAAATAAAAGGCAGGATTTCATCATGTAATTATGTTTTTTTTTAATTTCATTGATCGGTGGTATGTAATTACGTTCTTGTTTTTTTTTCGAAAAACCGAATAACTAGACTACGTACCTGCTAACAGCGTCAGTGGTTAGCTACATTAAAGTTGTTAGCAAGTTCGTACGAACCAGTCGTGCAAATTTTTAAATTCAAAGAAAAGTTATTATTCTCATTCAGGTAAAGTTTTGTTTTGTTAGAATGATTTACATAAATACATACATATACAGTAAAACCCGGATAAGTGCCTCACACTAAATGCCCACTTTAATATAGGCACTTATGCGTGTTATGCAGTTATAAAAAACCCGCTTAAGTGCACATAGGTAATTATCTCTATATTAACATATACAAAAATTAAAACAAACATTTTTGATAAAAAAAAAAAAATTAATTCAAAATAGCTTTTAACGGCCGTAAGTCTTCAAAATTTTCGTTTCGTCCATGCGATCTCACTTGAATTTATCAGTTGGCCTTAACCATACGCACTTTTTGTAAGTGCAAAAAACCAATGTGAACTATATCCAACAAAATTAAAATTTTTAATCATTAAGATTGTAAGATTTTGTCCTGGCCAGACATAGATAACTAGGAAGGAGTTTTGTATTATATTTAATCGGACTTGTTGAATTATTGATTCAAAATAGATTTCAACGGCCATTGTTCCACGAATCGTTATAGTAGATTTAGATATTTACTTTTTTATTTATGAATTTTAAAGCATAGAACAAAACGAAGCGCTAAAGAAAAACAAACTGTTGTATTTTATTAGCTAATTTCAAATGTGTACTTAAAGGAATTTTTGCCAGGTAAATTTCAATAAAAGTATACAAAATAAAAGGCAATTAAGCGGGAAAGGTAGTTAAGTACCTTAAGATGAGTACTTATAAGATGAGTTTTATATGAACAAATTCTCAGAATTTTGGTTCTAAAAAAAAAGTTACTTATGCGGGTTAGACACTTAAACGAGAGGCACTTATCCGGGTATTACTGTATTACAACTCAACTCAAACTCACTCTGCTTAAACTTCTCCTTCTTCTTTGGTATTTGTAATTTATTCTAATAAATAAATACATTCTTCTGGTATTATGTCCTCAGTGTCCAAGTTGCTTGTTTCATCATTTTTCCTTAGAATTGTCTAATGCGTTTCTTCATCAAACACGTTATAACCAAAAATGGATTTTTACAGAATAACCTTCAACAGTTATTAATTTTAGAAAAATGTAGTCAAGGAAATTATTTAGATGACTTGATAATTGGGATGCGTGAGTGAATTTTCATATGCTTGGCGAGATGGTCCCTTCTCAGAAATCTCTTCTTGCATTGATCGCATTCATAATTTTTCACTTTTGTGTGAACCCAACTGTGTCGTTTTAGAAAGTATGGCGTTTTAAACCCCATGTCGCATCCATCTACACAACATTTGTGTGGTTTATCATCACTGGACTTTGATTTAGATTTGGTGTTATTTGTGGGATTAGTTTTGTCTTCGATGTCATTTGAGGGCATACATTCAGATGCAGCAATGTCAGAAGTGTAACTTTCGTCATTCATTCTCTGTTCGTATTTTATATGCTTCTCACATTTCTCATCTTCTTCGAATCCACCAAAATAGTCATCTGTTGTCTCTGTATCTATTTCTTTCTTAACATGAACCTCCATATTTATTGGAATTTCAGAGTCATCTGCTTCTGCCTGTTTGATATGAACAAGCAGATCTGATGAGTAATAGGCAGGAAAATACTGTTCGGTAATCTTTTCGGGTTCGAAGTTTATGTCTTCAAAGTCAGGTGGGTAATATTCATCATCGGTTTCTGAATCTATTTCTTGTTTCACCAAACCATTCAAATCTGTTGGGATAAGTGAATTTGACGAGGGGTCATCGGAATCAAAATCTATGACGGTTCCTGAATCATCACCACATTGTTCCTCCGATGGTAATATTTTTTTGATGTGAGTATAAATGTGTTTATGAAGGTGGTGATTGCGAGCGAACCTTTTACCGCATTGCTCACACCCGAATGGCCTCTCTCCGGTGTGGGTACGTTTGTGAACAGTTAGTTCATCATATCGGACGAAAGCTCTATTACATGTAGGTTGATCGCACTTGAAGGGTTTTTGACTGTCAGGCAAATGCCGCTTTAAATGAACACGAAATTGTGATTTATAAACCTTGTCGAAGGACTTCTTGCATTCTTCGACGGGACACACATAGTATCTCCGCGGATCCGGCAAGGCCAATATCGGTGGTATGTATACCGTTGATTTAAATAGCTTCAGAGTAGTTTTACATAGCTTCTCATCCCATACATAATTCCAAGTTGAAGCACAATCATCGGGAACACTGAGGGCTGCTGATTTATTTTCCGATTCTTCACCCATTTTTTATAAGGATGAGTCTTTGTGTAGGTGGTGTTAAAATTCTATTCTGTAGTTACAATCATAAACTAATAACAATATGGCATATTTGTGATTATAATATCAGAGGATTTAAGTACTCATTGCCTAAATTAAAAAGTATTAGCACTGCATTAGTAGGAAATGTGTATTTTTTTTATAAAATTACCAGCTAGCTATTCCTTATTTTTTTTACTTTTCTCTACATTTGTTTACGTTAGCCATAATCTCACAGATTTCTATATACTACCAGATAACCAACTTTGCATTATAAAGTGCTAGACGCCATCTCGGAGAAGGCAAAAAAGTATATTTTTATCATAAGTACCCATACTCTGATGTATGTACATATAAGTACAAGTTAAGTGGATGTGTTTATCACTTTTGTAACAATCACACGAAATGTGTGACGTCTTCTTGGAAAAGGAGTAATAAAATTCTTACCTAGGGGCTCCATATGGAATATTTAAAGCAATAAATTGGCTTACACATTGCCATTTTGCCAATGGAGGGGCTTTATGGCAATGGCAATAGCAATATTCCCCGATCGATGAAAGGCAATAATTTGCTTTCCATATAAGGCCGTGTGTGAATTGCGTTAAAATGTTGGTTAAATTTTCTACCTTGGTTAAATTTTGAAGTTTGGTTTGTGGTGGGATCAAATTAAGCTTTTTGCTGTGTTAATTGCGTTAAAAGGGATTTATTAAAACACTAATTTGGATAAAAATCCTTCAAGATTGAAGAAATTTCCCTAAAAACATTTTTTTTTTGTTCAAGTTAATTCATTTTTTTCCCGACTTAGAAGATATAAAATTAATAATTTGGCACGAAAAAAGTAAAGAATTCTAAGTTTTACTAATATTTTTCGGTTTAACATCGTTAATTTAATATTAAAAAAAAAACAATTCCAAATCTTTTCATAACAATTCCCATTATGGTTAGTTTGTTGATTTAGTATATAAACACTAGTTTTCACAGCTGAAGAATTTGACAAGCTGACAAATCAACCAATTTGTATTCAATTTGCAAAATGAAATACAATGAGTATTTTAATTAATTATTTTATATGTGTTAAAATATCAACGGATTATAATATTTCAACTTAATTTTTCAATTGAATAAATTAAAACTTACCTTTATTATATGGTTTGCCAGTAGATCTGGACTTTTTGGAGTTCATCTTTCTTTTCGGTTATCGCTTACAGTTTCAAATTACTCTATCTTGAGAAACGTTAAATTTTAACGCAAATTTAGCCTGCTCTACAGCTGCTTATGGCGCCAGTTATAGCTTTCATTGAAACTCATCATTGAAAACTTTGACTATCAATTCTGAGGCACCTAAACAAATAAAACTGATGTTGTTTTGGTAACAAAATGAAGGTATAAAAGGTTTATAATATTTTTTGTCAAAAAAATATTTTATTTGTTCTACCACTTTCTTGTAAATTTACTTTTGATTTTTCAATGATCATTGAAAATGCTTTTTATCATTGAAAAATCAAAAGTGAATTTACAAGAAATTGGTAGGGCAAATAAAATATTTTGTTGACAAAAAATAATATATATCTTATTGCATTCGTTTTGGTACCAAAACGACATCAGTTTTATGTGTTTAAGTGTCTCAGAATTGATAGTCAAAATTTTCAATGATGAGTTTCAATGAAAGCTATAACTGGCCCCTATATCTTAACCCATTTTATTCACCACGCTAGTGTCAAATTTTAACCAAGTTACAAAATTTAACCAACATTTTAACGCAATTCACACACGGCCTAAGAGTCAATATATTGAGTAATTTCAAAATGGCTTGTCGTCAATTTGACTGCCTTTATTGACTGAACAAAAAACTAAAACAAATAAATAAAAAGTGACTCGTGACGTGCAAGCAGTGTGGCAGAAAAGTAAAGATTATGTGGCGCGTATGGTTAAAGGGGATTCGATTTTCAGAAATTAATTGTTTGATTCAGCAGCCCACCAACCTTGCGAAGCGCGGAATTGAATTTGATTTTGATATATCTTTTAGAAGAAGTTTCATCTATTAATAAAAAGTAAGAAGAAAGAATTAATAAAACTGTATTAATTGATTTTTTAATAAATCACTCTTTGATTGTAGCACAGGAGAATTCCAAGATAACTAATGGATATAATAATGATCCGTTTGTCATTCATGATACAACTTTTTTGAAAATCGATAATCGATTTGTTTTCGTTTCCACAAGGAAACTTGCCACGTAAAGGAGGAAAAGGAGTTATTTCTTCAAGTGCAAACATTTGGGTCTATTCGGCGAGATCTTTTATTCTGTTATTCTGCTATTCTGTTATGAATTTCCATACAAAAGTTTAAGCTGTCAAAAAATCTTTTATGAATTATAATTTTGGTATTCTGCATGTTAAATCTGCTATGAAATCTTTTAAGAAATCTGCTAATGAGCTGTCAAAACTTCGAAATTCTCAACAAGTCTTTTACGAACTGTATTTTTGGTAATCAGCATGCCACAATCTGTTATGGAATCTTTTATGAATCATAAAAGAATAAAAGACACATTTTTGTTACTTTTATCATAAAAGATTTCAATATATGAAGTAAAAACATTTATTTTGTTAATGAATTGTTCGTAAAAGGACAGATATAACCAAAATATTATTTAAATACATAATAACAAGCACAAACATGTAAATAATTTCAAACTAATTTAGGCCTATTCTGCCACATCTGTTATTTTTAAATCCTATATTGTTATTATATAAGCTTTAAAAAACTGCATACCAAAATTTGGAAAATAAATTGGCTTGGCCTCCGAAAGTTCTTCTTGAGAATCCCGGCCATCTGCTCAGTTCATCTACAAGCTAAAGCACCGATTTTAATTATTATTATTATATTCTTATCAAATAAATTATTATTGCAGACGTTTTAAACAAATTTTAGGTAATTCATCACTTTTGTAGTTTGCAGATTATTTCGATATTATGTTTGTTTTGACATATCAGCTGGCCGCCATCACTAAAAAAAATTCACCTATGATGTGAGGTTTATTATGAGGGTATCAACAGAATACGAAATTGTGACCGCCTCATAATACTACGTTTTCACCTAGAGATAATCCGGTTTAAAAAAGTAGATTAAAAATTAGAAGTTTTTTCCCCATAGATAAAAGAGATTATTTTGACCTATTCTCTATTCCTCCATCTCTTTCTAACACACATATAAAGTTAAAACTCGGGGATGATTGCTATGTGACGATTCTATTAGCAAGATGGCGTCCTTGTTTTCTGTATGGATAATTGACATTTGGATGTACGCGTTCTGGCCGCGTTCCACAAAATAAAGTTTGTTTGGCATGTGTTGAGCAAATAATTCCTTACTTCCAATGAGATTAATTTCTAATCTTCGTTATTAAAATTTGTATGGGAAATCTTCAAAATTAAGAAGATTTCGAAGAAGATTTATTTGGATTAAGTGGTTGGTGAAACGTAGTATCAGGAATCTCACAAAAACAACCTCACAAAAAATTGTGCCCTGTGAGCATCACAACGGTACAGTTGTCTTCTTTTTGGCGCTGAAAGTATGGCATTTAAATTATTGAAATCATTTAAAAAGGATACAAAATTTAAAGGCCTTTTTTTTTGTTTATCTCCGAACTCAAAATGACATGTCGACACTATTATTTCCTTATGTATGCTCTATTCAACCTATAAGCGTGTTTAGCTTATAATGGCTCTATTTAACGTTACATAAGTTTTAAAAATGAGATATTCGAGTTCAGGGGCATTATAAGGACTACATAGCGATATATATTAGGTCTGATCCACACTCTGCCAATTGGCACAAATTGGCACCAATTTCTGCCAAAAACCTGTTCCAGACTTACAAATTTGGTAGTTTTTGGCAGAAGAAAGCGCTCTTGAGAGAGTAAAATATTTCCCCTTCCTGACAATTTCTTGCCAATGCCTGCCCAATAAATTTTTGTGGGCAGCAATTTGTGGGCAGAAAATTTACAATTGTCAGACTGACGTTTGTCATAAACGAAAAAAAAACATTTCGTAGGTGTCGTGAAAAAGTATTTTTTGAACAAATAAATTAATTTAGAAACACTAAAATACAAAATAATTAGTTTGAAGAGAAAAAAATGTGAATTTACAGCAAATAAAGAAATAAAAAAAAACAAATGTGTTGACGTTTAAAAATTGGCAGAAAATTGTCCTCAAGCTGTTCCAGACTTTTTCGGACTTTATTTCTCAATGAGAGAATTTTATCCCCACTCTTCAAGTTTTGACAATCTGCCAATTTCTGCACAAAAAAAGTCTGGATCAGACCTATTGGCAATAATGTAATTATAAATAAGTTTAGATATTTTTTAATAACTGAACTATATAAATTTGACCCATGTACATCATGTAACAATTTTTTTTTATTTTTGACACCATAAAAAGAGAGTATTGGTATCACTTTTAATGGAAAATAGAATTTTGTAATGGCCGCGCCATGGGACAATAAACAATTTATAAATAGAAATCAATTTTATTATTAAAAAAATGTCTTTTCCCATCAAATCGAATTGTAAAATTATAAAAAGTACAGCCTTTAAACATTTGCCATTAGTTAAGTGCTTTTGATTACACTCAATTAGCCCATAAATTCTTTAAAATAACTTGTTCTATGGCATCGACCTAGACGACGAATTAGGAAGAAAAAAGTTGGTAAAATCAAAAATGGTGCATCGCACCCTATAATCTTGATGCTTTTCAAAGTTGTTCTTGTTGAAAAATGATTATTTACATGTGATTGTTATACAAACGAGTGAAAACATTAAAACTCATTTGAGCAAAGTATTATTTGTTAAAAAATATTAAAAAATAAACAAGGAAAATGATAACTTACAAAAATGCTGGCATTGGTCAGGTTTCATCTGCAAACGCGACAACGAATAATTCGACTCCTGTAAAGGCGTTTGTCAACAACCCTCAGATGCAGCAACAAATCGTTAACATTCAGAATATCCCGCACCAGTTTATTCAGGCTGGGAACCAAGTGATCCAGAGTCCATCTGGCAACAATATGTTCTCGATTGTGCAACCCATGCAGACAGTGACCATCGATGGGCAGGAGGCGTTTTTCATTCCAAACCTTAACTCGCAATTGGCCGGTGCACAACCTATTAATTTCAATGGTCAGCAGGCATTCCTAGCCCCCAATGGTCAAATTATTCGAGCCCCATTGCCCACTGCGACGAACAACACAGTTCTTCCTGCTCAGTTTATACAGAATCTCGGCCAGACCATGCAGCTGCCCAGTCAGGCAGCATCGGCTAGTGGAAATGGGGAAACTATGTTAACAATTCCCGGAACCAACATTCAGATTCCAATTACCCATCTAACAAATGCTAACACTGTGGTGCAGCAAAATGCTGGAAACAACCAGAATTCTGCACAGCAACAATCCCAACAGCAACAACAAGGACAATCGCAATCATCGCAGGCTGCCGCTCAGGCTCAGAATCAGGTCAATCAACAAGCAGCTAACGCCACAACCCTGCCCGCCACGATAACCATACCCGGTACGAATATTACCATTCCCACTTCTATGGCTGCGGCAAATGGTCTACTTGGTAACATTGGCAATCTATTGGGCCAAAATCTGAATACAATAAAGGTAGATGGGCAGAATATTCAGCTCCGCCCGGCTGGAACTACAATCCCTCATGTGGTACAATTTCCGTCTGCGCCGATAGCTCAAACAGTCGCTGTCCAGATTCCCATTCAAACGGCCAATGGTCAAACCATCTATCAGACAGTACATGTGCCCGTTCAGCAATTGGGAATGCCAGGATTGGTACAGCAGTCGCCGCAAATGCAGATTATTCCTCAATTCACGCAATTCGCCAATGTTATTACCCCCAATGGGCAGATCCAGCAAGTGCAGCTGTCACCCATAAACCCAATGGCTCTGCATGCTGCCCAGCAGCATCCGAATGTCATCATAAATCAGGCGAATTTACAGAATGTCGCAGCGGCAGCAGCTGCAGCCGCTAATCAAGGTAATAGCTCGCAAGTTTCACAACAGGGCAATAATTCGGCAGCGGGAGGAACGAGTAATGCTCAGCAGCAGCAACAACAATCGAATCAACAACAGGTATTGTAAATATTTTAATATGTGCATTCTCTATTTTGTTATAAAAGTAATTTTGTTAAGAAGAGGCATGTTAGTAAGTTGACAGTAGTTTAATGAAAAGGCTAAAAATTCGTATCAATGAATCTGCCAACGTTCTCGTCATAGCATTTACTATTGTAAATATTCTTAAAAAAAAAAGGTTAGTTATTTGCTAAAGAATAAAATAAACAAGCTTTTCCGAGCTTCATACACTACTGCTACAATAATTCTTCAATGACAGCCCTATTAATAAAAAACGCTTAGTAGACCTTTAGTCCATGGACATACAAAACTATGGAATAAGAGTTAGAACATGGACTAAAATTTCCTATTAATACAAATCGTACAAAATCTACTACAATAAGTATCAAGTCTACCTCTTTTTGTTCTATGGCCCTGTAAATTTTGTTCTTAAATGTCAATTCTTAGTCCATCGCTTGACCACCGTCTTCGATAGTCTAGCGAAGGACTAAGGCCCGTTTGCTGATATACAACTTAAGCATTTCAGTTCTATTTAAACCCTTATGTGACAGTTTACGCAGAAGAAAAAGCCGCCCATAAGTGTTTTAAGTTGAACATAAATATTTATGATGCATATCAGCAAACGGGCCTAAGTTGGTAAACGTCAAATACCATAAATTGTGTTTTATTGATAGTACAGTGAAATCACCCTTAGACGGACAGACATGGTGCAAAATTGTTTGTCCGTTTAAGAGAAATCAAAACAAAAACACTAATTTTTAAAATTAATAATAATGGCGCAAAATTTTAAACGATTTATTAATATGTTAAATCATTTTTAGTATGATACTAGGTTAAAAAGAGGATTTTGCTAATTTTAATCTAATTAACATTTTACTAAAGTTAAAATCACCGAATGGCTACTTTAAATTTTTAGTATCGTACTAAATCCACGTGTCATTTTGATAGTATATCCCCTTTGCACGCAGGAGGCCCAGGTTCGAGCCCTGCTGGTGTCAATTTTGTTTTTGTTAAAATGATGAAAATATAAACATGGAATATTTATTTGGAGCACATGTTAGGTTTCTATCAACATATAATCAATTTACAACGCATAGAAACAATAATTGTGTTTATCAAAATTCAAACCCTACAAATGCTTTGCTATATGCTTAATAGGCATTTTACTAGTTAACAAAAGGTTTAAAATTTATGAAAGTTATATATATATATAGTAAATTGCTAACTACACGATACTAGTTAGCAATTTACTATATTAAGGCCTTAATAATAGGTTGTTTAAAATTTTGCGCCAATAATTTTAACTATATGGTTGTAAGATCTAAGGTTTTTTTAAATGCAATCTTAATTGCACGGCACTAGTTAGAAGAATAGAAAGATAGGAAAGAATTTTTGATGACACATTCATTCATTTATTATCAGAAAATAAATTAACTTAACTTTCTTAAAATTAACTATTAATAATGATATATTAATTTCTTAACAGCAAACAAAAAAAAACAAAATAAATAAGCTTTTTTAATCATATGACGTGGAATGAAATGATTAGATTTAACACATAAATACATATAAAAAATCAGCCTCTATAAACTTTGCGAAAATATAAATTGTATTATGATATTTTTGTATTTTTCAAAAAAAAATGTTTCAATAATTTTTTTTTGTTTTATAAAAGGCCGATTTATTTTGAAATCTGGCCTGCAGATTAACCAAAAATTTTTGAATTTTCAATTGAAGTGTTTGATTCATGGTAGAAATTAATAGATGTTCCCATCAGGTCCGTCTCCTCTTCCTCAGATTCACTGCCAGACTGTTGATTTAAACAGGAACTGCAATATTTTCTGTCATCACTCAAAGTCATCTTTCACATTTACATTTTCATCCATCAACACTAAACTTTCAGGTTCTCATTCCACCTGTATTCAGGAAGGAGCTTGAACATTTCTCTTAAATTTGCTAGAGGAAAGTCATCTTCTGGATCGAATTCACCTCCTGATTTCTCCAAAGCCAGCATGTTTAAAACAATTAATACATAAATGTTTTTGCTGTTACAGTTTCCAAGAAATACTACTAATATACATAAAAAGCATCCAACAGATACCTATAATCCTTCAAATACACATTCAACACATATACATAATAGAGTGTCTGGGTTGGTAACTGGCACGTATTTATTTTTCCATTGCATTAAAATGATTTGATGCTCGCTGTAGACTGCAACTTAGAAAAAATACCGTTGAAAAAATTATCAGCGTGATGACATATTCAATCCTGCTCTTGTGTCCGTCTAAGAAAAAATATTTTGTCATTCATATGTGAAATTCCTGTCCGTGTCCGTCCCAGAGGGTGTCCGTCCAAGAGCAACTAAAAATAATGAAACGTATTTTCCGTACAAAAAAATGTGTCCGCCGAAGAGAGGTGTCCACAAAGGGAGATTTCACAGTATTTTGCACTTAATCCATGGAATAAGCCCTAAAACTTCCCTAGTCCATGTTTATTAATTTGGGTGTGAGAGAATAAATTCAAAATATTGGACCCTGTTTCGGTTGTCGATCAGCGATCGCTCCTTCAACGATCATCACCATTGACAGATATCTCAATCGATATTGCATAACTTGATCGACTAGGATATGAGTTGTAAATGAAAAAGTAGGTCTAATCCACACTCTGCCAATTGGCACAAATTGGCACCAATTTCTGCCAAAACCTGTTCCGGACTTACAAATTTGGTAGTTTTTGGCAGAAGAGAGCGCTCTTGAGAGAGTAAAATATTTCCCCCTCCTGACAATTTCTTGCCAATTCCTGCCCAATAATTTTTTGTAGGCAGCAATTTGTGGGCAGAAAATTTACAATTGTCAGACTGACGTTTGTCATAAACGTTTCGTAGTTGTTGTGGAAAAATATTTTTTGAACAAATAAATTAATTTACAAACACTAAAATACAAAATAATTAGTTTGAAGAGAAAAAAATGTGAATTTACAGCAAATAAAGAAATACAAAAAAAAAAAAACAAATGTGTTGACGTTTAAAAATTGGCACAAAATTGTCCTTAAGCTGTTCCAGACTTTTTCGGACTTTATTTCTGAATGAGAGAATTTTATCCCCACTCTTCAAGTTTTGACAATCTGCCAATTTCTGCCCAAAAAAAGTTTGGATCAGACCCACTGATCTCTATAATACACTGGATAGTGTATTCACACAAAAAAATCGACCCCAATAGAAAACTGTAATAATTGTAGAGGGTCCAATTCAGTATAACAGTATAACATTTTTGTTGCCAAAGTTACATTTCAAGATGGTTGCTTATGCTTGAAATTAAATTTGTTTAATCAACCATACCAAGGGCACCTTCTTCAAAAAAAACTATAAATTTAAATTACACATCTATTTTCAACAAATGTAAGTACGAATTTTTCTTAATAAAAAAGCCATACTAATGATATATTTGATTGTTTCTAGTGGGTATTAAATATTAAATATTGAATTAAAAGTGGTTTCGGTGCTAGCTTAATATTGCCAAAAGCGGCTTCTTAAGCTGCACCTTGTATCACTGATAACGGCAAATTTATCTTAGGCTGGCGGTGAGGGTCAACTCGTTGAAGTTCTCATAAACCATTGAGATTGGATAAAAATCGACCAGAAAATCGAAAAAAAAACAGCATAATCATTCAACTCCACCAACAAGAAAACATATGTATTGTAAATAACATAGAATTTTAAGACGAAAAAAGAGAGAGAAACGCACAAT
The DNA here is from genome assembly GCA_910595825.1 of Philhelius pedissequus. NCBI lineage: Eukaryota > Metazoa > Arthropoda > Insecta > Diptera > Syrphidae > Philhelius > Philhelius pedissequus. Next base: position 15,559,859 of record OU343161.1, on the reverse strand, counting down.
ATTGACTTCCATTTGTAAAAGAACTTGAACTTGTTTTATTTTCCCAACAATTACATTGCAATAATCGACATCATGTTGATCGTGTTCATCACTACCAAAGTCGTCGACTTCATCTTCGTCTTCGAAATTCTTGCTTTTTTCTTTTTTCTTTTCAACTTTGTGCTTAGCTTTGACAATTTCCTTGAAACGTTCTTATCGAATTTATCCTTTTTACGAAGGACTTCTTTGCAGTTTCAATATCAATTCCTCCCTCGTCTTGATTGATATAATCTCTTGCGAGATCCGATTGTCCAGATTCCGTCTTCCGTCTTACCTTTTCTGAATTGTTTGTAGTTCTTATTATCTTGATTGAAACTGACAAGAAAAATAAATTGTTTTTCAATTTTTTCTCTTTCTCTATTTTTATAAAAAAAAACGAGATAGGCAATTGCAATGGTGCTACTGTCAAATTCAAATGGAGTAAAAAAAACTGTTATACTTTGTAGGGAATACACTATCCAGTGTATTATAGAGATCAGTGATCAGACCTAGTATATACCACTGATCTCTATAATACACTGGATAGTGTATTCACACAAAAAAATCGACCCCAATAGAAAACTGTAATAATTGTAGTGGGTCCATGTCAGTATAACTGTATAACATTTTTGTTGCCAAAGTGACATTTCAATACGGTTGTATATGCTTCAAAATAAACAATATTAAAATTCTTCATTTAATTTCATTTTAATCAATATAAAAATAAATTGTCAGCACATAAAGGAACAATGGTTATAAGTTTGAGTAAGTACATCTTTTTCTTAATAAAAAAAACATAATAATGTTATGTTCGATTGTTTTCAGTGTGCTTTAATCAATTTGGCTATATTGGTCGGTATAAAATGCATTTTTACAGATTTATTTTTAATTCTATCATAAGATTCAAATGATTTCTGGTATCTTCTGCCCAAATCTGAGAGTTATACTTCAGTTTTGGACGAATGAAGGCCTTATGGATTACAACCAGATCAGATGGGGATTAGAATTTCTTGCATCTTTTAAAAAACCCCAAGCACTTAGCAGCATTTTTGGCGACATCGAATATGTGGTCTTTCCTCAATTGGTTTTCTGATGCACAAACCAAGGACTTAACGCTGAACATTTTCTTCAATGCAAGTGCCGCTCATGAATACACGGGACGTGGGTTCTGCTTTAACGACAAAGGACAGCATTGAATTTTTGAAGCATTAAATTCACGCGGTTTTGTATTCCCCATTGCACAATGCTGTCAAGATCAGAATTTAATGAGCAGTAGAAATTTCTAGGGACTATGGCCTGGGTCCAATTGCGTTTGGCCAGCCTTTAACTACAACCCGTATGACATGTATACGAATGAAGCTTTCCAAAACTGAAATCGCCACAAGTGTTGTATTGTGGATTTATAGGTATGTATTTTGATTCTGTTTGATTTAATTTGTCTGCATACAATATTCGGTTTTCAGACCTAAAGAAATTTAATGACTCACTGGTCAGGACAAGTGTCGGATGGACTCGAATTTTGGCTAGACGTTATACGGTGACGGGCAATTATGTCGGAAACTACACTTTCAAAGGCTATTGTCGGAGCTTCCTCGAAATTTTCTGTATATATTTGTATATGAGGGACAAGATTCAAGTTTTGCTCGTTTGGATTCTAAAATTAAGACAAAATTTCAATAATCGTTCCATACGATGTACCGATCCACAAAGTGGATTTGTCAAAGTAACAGCTTCAATTTTATGGTGTGTGTAATTGTATCCCTAATCTAGCGGATTAATAACCAATGATACATTCGAGGCATGCTTATATATTTTTTTTTTTTTTTTTTTTTTTTTTTTTTTTATTAACTGCAAGCGCTTAAGGGATTATGAACACCCTTTATATGTTTTTCTTAACACAGCGCGGCATTCGGTGAAAGAAGAGAAAGAAGGATAGAAAAGATGTGTGGCGCGATGTTCTGAGACTAGAGCTGTTTGATGTCTCAGTTTTATCTCCAGGGATGGCGGCTGAACTAATGCGGAGAGGACTACCATGTCTTATTTATTTATGCCCCTTATAATTCGCATTATTTTATTTATTTCGTTGTCATATTTTTTTATGGGTATGCTAGTTTACTCAATCACATGTTGTTAGTGTTATGCCTAAACAGCATGTAATGAGCAAAGCAGCAACTTATTTTATGACAATTTTTAGAATTGGTTTTTAATGGAATATAAGAAGACATAGACAACGGCAGGAATCGAACCTGCAACCTGGATTGATACTCTAGATAATGACCAACCGCTAAAAGTTGCGTTTGATTGCTTGCTTTGTTCGATGTGTTGTATTAAATCAGAATTGTTTACTCAATGGCTAATTAAATGTGATGTTTCTCTCATGGTACATGATGCATTCGAAAATAAAACTGCTATATCAGATGAATTGTCATCTAGTATTACAGATGACAATGAACAAGCAAGTGGCAGTGAATGGTTCAATAATGTTGCCGGAGATAACTTGTTCACACTGCTTTGAAATCCATCATACTTAACTACTATTGCCATGTCGTGCCAATCTCCGCTAGCTATATATGAACTTTTATATTCTGGGCTTCATAAACTGCTTGCACAATGTTTATACAATTTAAATAATCGATTTCGATTTTAAATAAATCGGATTTAAAAATCGATGATAAAAAAACAAAAATATTCATCAACGACGCTAGAGCAATCTTTATTCAATCGTTGTTTGATTCAGTACGTTTTTCGAATAAACGGACAACAAAGTTCCAATGTGTAATCGACGTCAAAGGCTACTTTTTGTACTTTTCCAATAATTGCTGTTTTGAACGGAAAGAACTGTGGTCTGACTATGTAATTCGATTCTAAAATAAAGTTGTTCGAATTCGCAAAATTGCAACCGAATCTATTTTTTCCCAAAATAAAGAGATCTCTTTAGTAGCATTCTATGAAAAAACATGTTTTTAAACTAACAAAAATTGCTGCATTTAAATAAAATTTAATTATAAAATCAATACATTCTTATGTATTGTCTATAGTATAGTATAGTAAATACTAAGCGGCGACATAATGTCGTATTTAGTATAAAACATAATTTGCCCATGCTGGGTAACCCACATTAACAAAATGTATCAATTTTCAATATAAATTCCTATCAATATTTTTTTCTTTTGAAATTCAAATAGAGCATTATTTAAAAAAAAACAATGGAAATTAAGTTTGCTAATTTTTGCGTGGCCTGCGCTTTCGAGGCGTTGTTCGTTCCTGTAATTTAATTTAAATTGCTTCTTAGTAAGTTTCTTAAAAAAAAAGTATTTATATTACTTCAGTCTCTTCGGCAGCTCCGAAACTTGGATTCCCAGCTTCCCCTTCTCTCTCCAAAACTAGCTCCGCCTATTCTTCACTACTAACCGCACTATTAGACGGTGATGGTTCTGGTGTGTCCTTATAACTTCTAAATCAGCTTTCTTCACTTTGGGACTAGATGGTTTCTTGTTTTCTTCAGCATGGGTTTCGGTACCTTTAGTTTACTCCTCATCGTCTCGAGTAACTTCATCGGTTTTCTTTTTTTCAGATTCCTTTTTTCATGGAAAAAAATATACAAATATAAAAAATCTAACTATATCCATGAATTGACAAAAGCTGATTTTATTACCTCCTTCGAGCCACTAATGAGGCGCTATTCCTATAAGACCAATACTTATTTGCCAAACCCAAGGATTTTCATACAAATACTGCATCATTTTGTTCAAAAATTTCTCCTATAAGGAAATACAACTTTATGTAAAAAATTAACATTTCTACAAAAACAAAATAAATAAAACTAAAACTAAAAACAATAAAGTTGTGAAAAGCTATACTGTTGGATCATGGGATTGAATATTTTTTTGTTGGTTGATTTCTGTACATCTTCTTTGACTTGCTTTGAAAGGTAGTAAAAATAGCAAACAAATGGAATTGCTATATAACAGAAATACAAACCTCACCATCCGGGCTTGTAATTTATTCGTAGCAGAATTCGGTGGAATAAAGTTTTTTTTATCGGAAAATATGTTAAGTCTGTTTTTTCGATTCTGAATTATATTTTTAATTTGTGAGTTTACTTACCGATCCTTTATCAATGTACTTTCGCTTTAAATCGAAGGTCTTAGAAGCAAATTCCATTGTAACCTCAACATCATCTGTTATCAAGTTGTCAAACAAAATATCACTGAACATTGACCACAGTTCAATTCATATAGCAGACTGAAATAAAGAAATAAAATTAAAGAAAGCAAGGAATATAAATTAAATGTGCTTACAATTGCGGTCGCATTGCAATTGGACTAACATCTTCGAAGAAATCAGGGTTGGGTATCCGGCGGGGACTCCGTTTGCCTTGATCATTAGGGTTATATCTATCAAAGGTGTTCGCCATTTGCCCTTGAATTCCTTATTCTGAACTAGAGGTGCTTTCAATGGTCCACCTCCAGCTCTTTCCCACACAGGATTGTCAACTAACAGCGCCTCCCAATCATCGTCGATTTCTGTACCCGAGTCTTCAGGTTTCAGGGGCTTAGCGGCCGATGGGTCAGGTATTTGTGGTGGTGCGTCTTCATCCCAATCATTTGGCTTTTCTGCATCTGGATTGGGGATCTATGCACATAAATAATATTAACATTTAAAAACAAAATCTAGTCAAATTATTCTTTGATCTTACCTTTTCACGTTCATCCCATCCATCTGGTTTTTGGTCAGCTGGGTCATCGATTTCTCTAGGCGGATTAACAGCTGGATTGGTCATTTAGTAGTGAGTGTGCGAACATAATAGTGTAAGGGGTCTTGTCATTGAACTGTATAATGATTAGGTTAGGTAATGAAATTTGGTAGCTGTAATTATTTATAAATCAAGTTTCTTAGCTTTGTGAGATCTTCGGAATTCTTTCCCGAGGATAATATCTTAATGTATGAACCACCGCATTATCTTGATCTTCCTGTTATTGTTTTGAAATTAAATCTTTTAACTCTGGGGGAATTACACAAAAATAAATGTCAAATGAAAATAATACCTGCATTATGTGTGTTCAATGAGGCTGTTCGGAATAGGTTAGCACATTTTAGGACAGAAAAGTGCAGGATTTTCCTGTTCAATGAGAAATTTTCTGTTCTAAACTGTTCTGGTTTGGTGTTCAATGAGTCTGTTTGGAGCAGTTTGGAACACTTTAAAACAGAATTTTCTGCACATGCTTTTTAGGTGGAACAGGTTAGAACCACTGATCTCTATAATCAATGCCATGTTGGAAATCAGACTTTTACCCTGGGTAAGCTTAGAGAATGCTGGCAGGGGGAATGGGTTTACTGCTTTCCCTTCGATACCTCTGCGTTTTTTTGCTTCGAGAAGAGCCTTTTGGATAGCTTCATCGATCTCCTGCTTATTCATAGCATGCTGGGCGGGACTGGGACTGCAACTAGCATTCCAGATTCAAGTTCCAGATCAACCAATGATTGAATAAGTTTGGCTGCATCTTCGGGGGAGTCTGCATTGTAAGGAACCGTACAACCACTATCTATGGTGTAAAAGTCTGGAAAACGCCCTCCAGGACTGCCAAAGGTAGTTACATACACCCCTTGGGTTTCAAGATACTCCAAAGTTCTGGGAATATCCAAAATCGATTTAACGCCACTGGAAACAATACAAACAGGGGTTCTACCAAGTTCGACTAAATCTGCGGGCACACCCATTGTGTTCTGACCTTCTCGATCCGATACTACCTGTTGCGAAGATTCGAATGCCCACCATATTGGCAATAATCATTGTACCCGCTACAGTTGTTCCTCCTGATATTAAGTTACCAACGACAAATGGCAAGTCTCGTCGAGAACATTTGAGGACATTTTTTGGATCTGAGGAAGCGAGTTCCTTAAGGTCTAGATAGCTCAGGCCTACTTTTATTCGTCCGTTAAGGATTGCAATGGTGGCGGGAGTTACTCCCTCTGAACGAATAATTTTCTCGACTTCAAGAGCGGTTTCTAGGTTTTGTGGATATGGCATTCCATGGGTGATTCGAGAGCAACGATTGCTTGATTTCTGCTGAGGGCAATCTGAACACAAGGATGAATATCTATTAACGAATTATGGGTTGTGAACGAACGGCGAAAATGGTGGAGTGAATATTTAACGTGACGGTATGGGAAGACATTCTAGATATTAAGCACGTTTAATAAAAATAAATAATAAATGAGCTTTACAAAAAACAAAAAAAATATTTAAGTGCACCACCATCAATTCAATCATTCACATTAAAAATAAATTGTTTACGTCAATTTTTTTTGTTGAAAACATAGAAAAAGGCAGTAGAATCTGTCTCTTTTTTTCTTTCTATTTAAACACGAGATAGGCAATTGCACTGGTGCTACTGTCAAATTCAAATGGAGTCAAAAAAACTGTTATACTTTGTAGGGAATACACTATCCAGTGTATTATAGAGATCAGTGGTATATACTGAATTGTTTCTGACTGAAAATATTGATTTTTTTTAGATTGGATTGTTTATTTATTTATTTCGTTTCATGACGTTTGTTTAAAATTGTTTATTTTTATAAAAATATAAACATAAAATAAAATAAAATGGGTATAATCGAAGTGTGGTTTGGATGAAATTTTTAATTCCTTGGAGTTAGATGAAATTTGTACGCATTTACTTGATTCTGTAGTTTTTTTCTTTTCATATATTTGTATCGAAGCCAGCTTTCATGGATTTACTTTCCCAAATCGATGGAAAACAACATCCTTAAATTTTGCGCCGCGTTACGATTCTGCATCGTAACAACTAATGGCCTTTTCGATTGGCATTTGGGAAGAACTCTCCGATCCAGAACACCAATAAAACAAACAAATTCGTCCAATTTGATTCTAAAGGTCTTGTATCGCTGTATGGTGCAATTTCGCGTGCTCATACATGGTTATCTAAAATTGTTTTTTTTTCACATTTGTAATTTGTAAGCATGGCGGAAACAAGAAGACAAAAAAAATTCGTTTATGGACATGTAAATTCCATTTTTATTTTTTTCGAACTTTGCTTCTTGTATTTTTAATATTATTTGATTGAAATTTTTAATTCTTATTACCTAACTTGCCGAAATATTTTCAATTTAAAATTGAAATTACTGTTTACATTAAATGACACTTTTGAAAACTAGTTTCGTTTGAATGTGTGAGTAATTCTGGGGCCCCAACACGTAACTTGATACAATCGAGTTTTGTCGATACAATCGAGAGTTGGAAGCACCTATTTGAATTCAATCGACTTTTCTCTAACGATACAATCGAGGACACTTTTTCAAGTATGATAGTGATCGCGGATGGTATTTTATTTACAATTTTATTGCTTTTGTATATCATTATCGATTACTGATTTTCTTGAAAACATACCGTTTTTTTAAAATTGAAATTACTGTTTACATTAAATGACACTTTTGAAAACTAGTTTCGTTTGAATGTGTGAGTAATTCTGGGGCTCCAACACGTAACTTGATACAATCGAGTTTTGTCGATACAATCGAGAATTGGAAGCACCTATTTGAATTCAATCGAGTTTTCTCTAACGATACAATCGAGGACACTTTTTCAAGTATGATATTGATCGCGGTTGGTATTTTCTTTGCAATTTCATTGCTTTTGTATATCATTATCGATTACTGATTTTCTGGAAAACATACCGTTTTTTTTAAATTGAAATTACTGGTTACATTAAATGACACTTTTGAAAACTAGTTTCGTTTGAATGTGTGAGTAATTCTGATTTCGATTCTGAAATGAAATCCAGAATCGTTTTCTCTTCTATTCAGGAGAAGAACTGTCACTCTGGATATCAATAGAACACTTTCAAAAGAATTTACACGCCCTCCGAACGGTTCCGAATTGCTAATCGAAAAGGCAATAAGTGTTGTAAATTATTTTTCCGTTTAAATGGGTCAATCGACTGTATCCTTTCCCAATGTCCTAATTGGCAGTTATCGCACGACCAAGCAACGATCGATGGTTCCTTCATCGGATGAAAAAAATATCAAACTGCTGTAATTATATTGTGTGTCCTATCCAAACACAAACGCGGCTACCCGATGCGTTAGGACAGTCGCACATGTTTGTTTCCACATCGCTCAAGCTTAATCACACAAGATTTTCATAATTAAATTTGATATTGTGCGACCGATGCTTTGAAAAGTAGTTTGGTCGCTTAAAATCAAAGAAGTTTGTTTTTTTTTTCGCGCCGTTGGACAGATTAAAATGAAATAAGAACAAAATGTAAGCAGTATAGTTTTTTAAATCCCATTTGTGGGATGATTTTTATAAAAAACGATGAAAAACAGATCTAGTCAGGAAAAAAGTGGTAAGGAAAATAAAAAAAAGCAAGCAGATAAAACCGTTGTATATGAATTTTCAAATAATAATTCAGCATCTTCACTCTCAAAACTTTTCAATTAGGACACGCATTTTAGTAGCGCTACCTACAAGTGACACTACCTATGAAAGCTAATCGTTCGGTCATGCGATGCATGTTCAATTAGGACGTAGCCTTAGACATAAAGGAAGTGCTTATTATATACACACATGGACATATACACACATGTGAATGTCCAAATTGGATACAATTTTTTTCTGACGAAAGTCAAATACCTACGTAATGTACGAAATGTATTTCTTTGAAAACAATTGGATTTCCAGGAGTTATTGGGTGCATTGATGGCACCTACATAAAAATGTTAATTCCAAAAAAAACAAATACAACATGCTTATTACAACCGGCAATATAACTATTTTTATCCACGAAATTCACGAGTGCTTCTATTTGTTTTTTTCGCACTGCATTCAAATAAATAATTGAAACCATTTTATTGATAAACAAACGTTTTTTTTAATTAAAAACAGTCACATTTGCTCCCGATACAATTTTTAAATTCTTCAATATACCGCCGATCGGATTGTCGTTATTCGCCGAACGCAATCGACGACCCCAATACCGATTTCTCATTTTGTCGATCGTTGATCGCTCGTTATCGATTATCGAACGACGATCGACAACCGCATTAGGGCCCAGTGTTTTTGTTCACATAGCGAACGATGAAAAATATATTAAGTATAAATTGTATAAAGTTGTTATGTATTTGAATTTTGCATAAATTTATTCATTTATTTATACAGACTAACATAGTAATCTTAAATTGCTTAGTTAGTGATAAGTTTATATAGCACAGGCTTTAATGGCTTTGGGCTCGCTATTATAAAAAAATATTATATTAAAGAAAGTTATATTTTAAAATGAATATGTGTTATTGTTTTTTGAATAGTAGGTATATAAATTTTGAATGTTGATACCTTTAAGAATTTGTTGGGTAACGAAGTAAAGAACGGTTGATGTGATCTAGAAGGTGTTTGACATCTAGTGTTTCTGAGCAACTAGAACATGTTAAGTAGTGGTGATTATTTGTCATCCAGTTATTCATCTGGCCAGTTTTGACTTGTAATTTTACTGTTCGTAAAAGATGTTTTCACTATATGTTAGAGTGAGAATTCTCTCAATTTATTTAGCTAAAATTGCTATTACTAATTAAATTACAATAAATATATGTGATAAATAGGTGCATAAAATATTTGTTATTTACAGTGGCATTGTCATTTAAATAGATTGTTTAACAAACCTTAATATTTCTTTTTTAAATTCAAACTAATTAGTTAATTGCTTAAAATTATTTGGTAAATCATTGATAAGTTTAATTCCTTTATATAATTATCCAACTATTTTGAGATCTTTCATTTCTAAAAGCTTGCAGTCTTTTAGACTCTCTTTTTCTTAACAAATATGGTTGAACATCTCTGACGTAACGAATATATTTTGACGAATATATTTTTCGTAATGGGTAGTGAATTCAAGGTAGATTATTGTAACATACGTGGGCTTAGGAAGAATTTCTATGCTGCGTATGTTCATACTGCGAACAGCAGGCCAGCTGTTCTTGCACTAAGCGAAACCCAAGTAGGTGAAGATTCTGATCCCTCAGAATTTAGCCCACAAGGATATAGTTTAGTGCCACTCTTTTTTCCACATCATGGTATCGCCGTATATGTGCGAAAAGATGTTGCTTATTAGCTTCAACCACAATATGGCCATTGCTTGAATACAAATTTTAACTTCATTGTGGTTCAAATTTACCGTCCATAAGCACATCATTCACATATGCTTTATTTATCGTAGCCCAAGTTTGGACAGTACTTCGACTTTTAACGAATTCGATGCGCTGTCCGACTCTATCCAAAGAACTGTTTCCCAATATCCGCACAGTGAAATCGTTGTTACGGGCGATTTCAATGTACACAATTCAAAGTGGCTACGCTATTCTGGCCAGACAACACCCGAAGGAATGTATGTTGAGCTCTTTGCTGAGGTGAATTATCTGACTCAGCTGGTTACTGAGCCAACAAGAATACCTGACATTGCAGGTCACTCCCGCAACACCCTAGACTTGTTTCTTACCTCTCTACCTGGTAAATATACTATTAGTGTGTTATCGCCTCTAGGCACATCGGACCACTGTATCATATCAGCCAATTTCTCGTGGTCAAAGTTCTCAGTTAAAGAAAGCATTCCGAAGAGGACCGTATGGCAATACGAGAAAGCCAACTGGGGCGGTCTGAATAATTTCTTCAGGATCTTTAACTGGTCACTATGCTTCCTCTATAGTGACGTTGACTCCAGCGCTAATATTATTACCAATATAATTCTTAAGGGGATGAAAGCCTTTATACCGAACAAAACCAAAAGCATCAAACCAAAAGAAAACTCACGGTTCGATTTGAGCTGTAAGGAGGTTATCAGGTCGAGAGAGGTAAGTTTCCGATGTTATAAAGCCAACCCAACTGAGGAAAACCGGAATAAGTTCAAACAAACTAGAAAGACCTGTAATAGTCATATTCAAAGAACCAAATTTCTACATGAGCAAAAATTAAGGCAAAAAATACTACAATGTCCCAAAGGTAGTAATCTTCTTAGGCGAATCTTCTTCACCCTCTAACTACCGTCCAATTGTACTTACGTCCCTTCTTTCCAAGGTCATGGAAACGCTGATTAACTATATCAGCTTAAGAAATATCTTGAAGAACGAAAGCTCCTTAATGACCGACAGTATGGCTTTCGTAGCAATAGGTCCACTGGTGATCTGATGGTATATCTCACCGAACAGTGGCACAAATCTTTACATCGTTTTGGAGAAAGTAAGATTATTGCGCTTGATATTTCAAAAGCATTTGATAGAGTTTGGCATCAGGCCCTCTTATCGAAAATGCGTGCATTTGGTATCGAAGAATATCTTCTTCGTTGGATTAGAAATTACCTTTCGGATCGCTCAATACAAGTTTTATTGGACGGTTTCAAGTCTGATATTCATAAAATAAATGCTGGTGTGCCCCAGGGCTCCGTTCTGTCTGCGACTCTCTTTCTCATTTTCATCAATGATCTCTTGTCTGAAACTTCTAATCCAATATACTGTTTTGCTGACGACAGTACCCTCAGCTTTTCATACTCGTTTTTAGATTGTCATCCATGTCCTTCGGATGTGGAACTTGAACGGCAGCGTATGATTAGCTCATTAATTTCTGATCTAGACAGCATTGTCCAATGGGGAATAAAAAACCGCGTAGAATTTAATGCTTTAAAAACCCAATGCTGTCTTCTGTCGTTAAAGCGGGACCCTCCCCCAATGCCGTTGTCCATTAGCGGCGCTTGCATCGAGGAAACCGAACAACTTTCAGTTCTCGGTATGTGCATCACTGACCACCTTTTGTGGAATGAACACATATACGACGTCGCCAAAAATTCTGCAAGATGTTTGGGTTTTCTGAGACGATGCAAGAAATATTTCTCCCCTTTTGATCTGGCTGTAATCTATAAAGCCTTCATTTGTCCAAAGCTTGAGTACAATTGTCATGGGGCAGGTGCTCCCATAACGCACTTAAGTCTCCTGGACAGAATCCAAAAAAGAGCTTTAAAAATGATAGGTGATGAAACAATAACTAAAACAATTGAGCCTCTCTCGCACCGTCGCAATGTTTCATGCCTTTCGTTATTGTATCGGTATTATAATAAACAGTGTTCTAGTGAAATAGCCAGTTGCATTCCTCCCCTTAAACTATTCAACCGTAACACTCGCGCTTCTAGGAAAGCCCATCAATTTACCCTTGAGCCCAACTTCGGACGTACTGTCAAGTATAGAGATTCTTTCTTTAGCCGCACAACACGAATGTGGAATTCTTTACCCGACCGAATTTTTCCCTCCCATTGCGATAATCAGGCATTTAAAACCAATGTACATCGGTATCTCCTGTCTAATCCTATCCCATTTTCCTAATCGCTCGCACTGTGTATAAACATTTTAAGGGTATTCATAACCCCTTGAGTGCGCGCATATTTAAAAAAAAAGTATGTTTTTAATATATTATTTTTGATTTTGAATACCAAAATTAAAACATTGAAATAAAGACAACCACATTAAAGTATTTAACATAATTACAATAGAAGTATATTTACAACAACGGGGTATTGCACACATTGCTTTATTTTGAAGTTTTTTATAAATTGCTCATAGAAATTTCATTAATTAAATACAAAACAGTAGAACAGAACTCAAAATGCTGTTTAATAATTACATTATAAATATTTATAGCAGTTGATAGTATTCAATTTTCTTCGAATTCTTCGAATGATACCTACTTTTTTTAAAAATATATTGCACATGTTGTTCAAAACTTAATTTCTAGTTAATAATTACACCTAAATACTTTATGTAGGTTGTAATACTTGTTCTACAATTTCTTGATCTATAGTTACGTTAACATTCAAACTATTATTTAAGACCATGCACTTAGTTTTTTGTCTTGTAATTTCCTTAGTTGTTTAAGAATAAAAATAATTTCAAGAAAATTTTCTATACAAAAACAAACTAAAATCAAAGCTTATTAAATTAAATATATTGGAGTTTTTGTTTCTTCAGTGTTGATAACACCCCCTCTGAATCCAATAATTTTAGTTGCTTCCGTAGTAATTGAAATCGTAAAGTACCCAGAGACTTAGTAAAAATATCAGCCAGTTGTTCTTCACTACTCACATATATTACTCGTATTTCTAAAAGTCCTCTGGAAACGTATTCTCTTATGAAATGATGTTTTACGTCAATGTGTTTAGATCTTTTGCATTCAGAATTTCTTGACATAAAAATGCATCCTTGGTTGTCTTCATAAATAGAAACACAATAAATTGAATTAATTATGTTCATGTCTGTAAGTATTCCTCTTAACCATACGGCTTCCGATACGGCAGCGCTAAGAGCAATGTATTCTGCTTCGCTTGATGATGTTGCTACAGTGGCTTGTTTCTTGCTTGACCATGATACAAAATTTTCAAAAAAATTAAAAACATAACCGCCAACCGATTTTCGATCAATAGTGTCTGAAGCCCAGTCTGCATCCGAGTATCCAATGAATATCTTGCTGTCATAATTTCGCTTGAATTGCAATTTAAATGCTTTTGGTTCCTTTAAGGTATCTTAAAATTCGCTTTAATGCTTTCCAATGGCTTTCAGTAGGATTTTCTTGAAATCGCCCCATATATCCGATATAATAACATATATCTGGTCTTGTACATAACATCAAATACATAAGACTTCCAAGCATTTCTCAAAACGGTTTATTTGTAATTTGTTTGTCTTCAACAAACTGATGTGCTTTCTCTATTGGTGTTCTCGCAGGGTTACAGTATGCATGTTGAATTTTGTAAGTATTTTATCAATGTTTGCTTCTTGAGATAAAAACATTGTACCATCAAGTTTATCATATTCGATTTTTATTCCAAGAAAGTATTTTAGTTCACCACAATCCGACATTTCAATTTTTTCTGATAACTTCTTCTTCATTTTTATAATTTCAGGTAGTAATTTTCCAGCTATAAGTATATCATCTGCATACAGTACAATATACATAGTATCTTCTTGGTTTACTTTTGTATAAGGCAATAGTCATGTTTTGATCTCTCATATCCAAGTTGTATAAAATATTTATTTATCTTTTCATTCCAACAACGAGGACTTTGCTTTAGTCCATACAACGACTTATTTAATTTACATACCATATCCATCGGTGATTTAAGTCCTTCAGGTATTTCCATACATATATCTTCTTTTAGATGTCCATGCAGGAATGTGGTTTTTACGTCGAGATGATGAAAAATTAATTTCTTTTGGACTCCTACTGCCAGAACTGTTCGAATTGTTGTTAGTTTAGCTACAGGTGCAAAGGTTTCTTCGTAATCTATGCCATATTTTTGAAGAAATCCTTTGACGACCAATCGTGCTTTATATTTTTCAGATTTGCCATTCTCGTTAGGTTTTCTTCTAAACACCCATCTGTTGTTAATGGTCTTATCGCAATCGGTTTCTTTGTTAATTTCCAAACATCATTTTTCTTCATAGATTCGAGTTCTTCATTCACGGCTTTATCCAAAAATCACGATCTCTATTAATTTTGATTTGGTTGAAAGTTTCAGGAACGTCATCAATGTTTACTTCATCTATTATGGCAGTAGGTTATGTAATCATCCATAAACTTTCGTGGAACTTGCCCTCGCGAACTGCGTTTTATTGTTTCTATCTGGTTATTTGTAGGTTCTATAAATTCTTCACTACATTCTTGAAACTCTTCTTCAGTTGGTTCTTCCATATTTCTGCAAATTTTCTCTGCGGGATTTTGAATTTCGATATGTTCTTCCGATGTTTCTTCCGTCAACTCTGAGATTTCCTTCGTCAATATTTGCAGAAGTGGCAATTTTTAACTTTTCCCCCTCTTGCCAGAGACTGCATATTGAAATTGGTTCAGATATTTTTGTTTCTTGAAGTAGCCTTTTATACGGATAATTCACTTCGTCAAACTTCACATCTCGAGCAATGATTCTTTTTGTCAAGGTCCCAAAGACGATACCCATTTGGAGCGTAACCAATCATAATGCATTCCTTACTTTCTGCATCAACTTTATGTCGTTTTTGTTTTGGTGTCCAAGTATATGCCTTACATCCAAACAAACGCATTTTCTCAATTGAAGGCTTGTGTCCATACCAAAGTTCCGATGGGGTTTGGTTTTTTCTTAGTGCTCTAGTTGGACTTCTATTAATTATGTATGTGGCAGTTAGAGCAGCCTCACCCCACATACTTTTTGGAGCCATCGACTCGATGAGTAAAGTGCGAACTTTTTCAACTAGACTTCTGTTGAACTTTTCCGCTATACCATTTTGCTGAGGTGAGTATGCAGTTGTATTTTCAAGTTGAATTCCCTTTTTTTTTGTAGAATACCTGTTGTTCAGAAGCACAATATTCACTTCCTTGGTAACATCTAAGCACTGATATTTTTACGTTGATCTTTGCTGTTACAAGTGCTTCATACTCTTGAAACTTTTCAAATACGTCAGATTTCTTTTTAATGAGATAAATGACGGTGAAGTGAGTAAACTCATCTATAAAAGAAACAAAATATTTATATCGATCATAAGTTGCAGGTGTAACTGGACCGTGTATGTCACTGTGAATCCTTTCTAGTGGCCTCTTGCTCCTTTCTCGAATTCCATTAAATGGTTCCCGGAAGTGTTTTCCTTTAACACAGATCAAAAAGCTTTCACACGACCTATTCCAACTACAGTTTCATTTCGAGCCATATCTACTAAAGATTGTTGATTGATGTGTCCAAGTCGTCTATGCCATAGTTTACTTTCATTTTCTATGCACAAAATTGCAAATGTTTGACCTTGAATTTTACTAAGGAGAAGTTCATATAAATTTCCTTTTAAATGTGTCTTCATCTTTTGTCTTTATAGTTGCATTATCAGCAGTGAAGTTAACGTCTATACCAGCATTTGCAAGTCGACGAACAGAAATTATATTTGTACGTAGATTTGGAAAATACAATACATCCTTTAAGGTTACTAATGTTCCTTCTTTAGTATATCCACAAATCTCTCCAACTTCTTTAGCAATCAAGTCTTCTTCATTCTTAGCAACGATTATTTTGACTGTAATCTTCAAACTTCTAATTGTTGAAAATAAATTTCTTTCGTTAGCAAGATGATCGCTTGAACCTGAATCTAGCATGAACGACATTAGCGCAACATTACATTGCTGTTTATTTCGATTTATCATAAAACACACGTTTTTGCTTTTTGTATCACAGGCCTTGTCTTGACTTTCGCTCTTGTCCTTAGATTTGCTTACAAAATTGGCTTCTTTCTTGATTCTACAGCTTTGAGATTCTATCTCTTTTCATAGCAAATGCAGTAGGTAATTTTATGTCTTCACAAGTTTGCGTTCGATCTAATCTTTTTCGCTCTTCTGCGAGCAACCTTTGTTTTACAAGCTGAATAGTAAGTTCTTCTTCCTTCACATTCTCCAGAGCTGTTACCAGTGGATCATAGATCTCTGGAAGTGTTAAGAACAGTTGTGATACTAAATCAATTTCAGTTAATGTTGCACCAGCTGATTTAAGTTGCCTTATCAAACCATCAAATTCAAGCAAATGCTCCTTCATCAGATTCCCTTCAGAATACTTTATTCGAGCTAGCTGCTTTCTTATAATTGTTTGGCTAGTTGTCGACTTCATTGCAAAAACGTCTTCTAGAGCCTTCCACATATCTTTGGCTGTGTCTTTTTCTTTTACGTAATCCAAATAGTCGTCTGAAATACAGCTCACAATTATTGATTTGGCTTTCTTGTTTCTCTCGTTGTATTTGCTTGTAGCAGCGGCGTCTGTTGCATTTGGAGCTGAACTGGTCACAGCTTTCAACACATCAACCGAATCAAGAAACATTTTAACACGAAAACACCAATTTTCATAATCCTTGCCATTAAATTGAATAATTCCATGAGGAATTTCTTTTCGTCGCTCATAACCTATTGTTTTGTAATTTCCTTAGTTGTATATTTGATGAATGTTTATTTAAGAATAAAAATAATTTCAAGAAAATTTTCTATACAAAAACAAACTAAAATCAAAGCTTATTAAATTAAATATATTGGAGTGTTTCTTTCTTCAGTGTTGATAACAGTTTTTGTTACATTTAGTTTAAGTTTATTAGTCTTAATCAACACATTTAAAGTATCAAGGTCTTCTTTTAATAGTCTTTCACATCCCTGTGTTGTTTCCGCTTCAACAATTTATAAGGAAAACTGTTTATTTATTTAGTATAATTTACTATTTGCTACATTATTACATTTATATAAAATTTCAGTCCAAGTAACTTCTTTTCATTCTAATATTAATAAAATAAATAACAACTTAGAACAATAAAAATATAAAACAATATTATATATTCGTTTTAATGTAAGATATTAATAATATTTTAAAGCTATAAAAGTTTGATTAATTTTTTATAAAGTTTGACAACTCGTTAAATAGTTTTACTCCTTTATACATGATCATGTTTTGTGTTCTATTATCTCTATAAAAAGGTAATCTAAAATCGTTATTTGTTCTTAGGTTATGAATTCTAAATTTATGTTTAATGAAAGATAATCAGGTACCATTTTATGTTTTATCTTAAATACAAATATTGCTGCGTTGTACGTAATCCTTTGTTTGCTGTTAAGGCATTGCAGGCACGAGAGCATAAAATTTATTGGGGTATAAAAACTGCATTTCAAGATGACTCTCATAGCTTTGTTTTGAAGTTTTTTAAGTCTGCCTATTTGAGCTGAGTTGCCCATATACAATATTGTTTAACAAAATTCAAAGTGTGGTTTGAATATTGTATTAAAAATATTTGTTGCGCACATAAACGGTGATTTTTTAAGAGCTTGGTTTTTGAAAATTCAAAAAAAAACACAGAAACTTGTAAAAAGTGAATTAAATTTTTATTTGGATCGATAAATCAATTTCTGCCATTTACTTTTTAAAAATAATTTCACTTAAATGTTGCCCGCGGCTACGCTTCAGGTGGTCCATTCTGAAGGTCCAATTTTGGCAAACTTTTTCACACATTTCGGCCGGAATCTCACCAATGACGCGTTCAATATTGGCTTCCAAGGCAGCAATCGTGTTTGGCTTGTCCCCATAGACAATAGACTTAACATAGCCCCACAAAAAATAGTCTAACGGGGTCAAATCACATGATCTTGGTGGCCAATTGACTGCGCCAAAACGTGAAATCAACTGCTCACCAAATTCGCCTCTCAATTGATGCATGGTTTCGCGTGCAGTGTGGCATGTGGCACCGTCCTGTTGGAACCACATGTCGACCGAGTTCAATTCTTGCATTTTCGGCAAAAAAAAATCTGTTATCATCGAACGGTACCTTTCTCCATTGACCGTAACCCTGCGGCC
This sequence comes from Philhelius pedissequus, assembly GCA_910595825.1. Classification (NCBI taxonomy): domain Eukaryota; kingdom Metazoa; phylum Arthropoda; class Insecta; order Diptera; family Syrphidae; genus Philhelius; species Philhelius pedissequus. The sequence goes on along the minus strand of OU343161.1, from coordinate 15,541,455 downwards.
TTCATCGTCCTTGAAGAAGTACGGCACAATGATGCCGCCTGCCCATAAACCGCACCAAACAGTGCATTTTTCGGGATGCATTGGTAGCTGCTGAATTGCCTCTGGCTGCTCTTCACTCCAAATACGGCAATTCTGCTTATTCACGCATCCATTTAGCCAAAAATGAGCGGACGTAGCTTGCGAAACACATTTTTCACAGAGCACGAATAATTTTGATAATAAATTTCAATAATTTGCAAACGTTGTTCAGGCGTAAGTCTATTCATGATGAAATGGCAAACAATACTGAATCGAAATGTTAAATGTTCGTGGAATTTGTCATGTGTGATCTGTCAAAAATAGAAACGTCAAAAACCAAGTAGCAAAAAAATCACCCGTTAAATATTAGATATTTTTTTTTCGATAGTTTTTTCCCAATGTACTCAAGGTGATTATTAAAGTTGAGTTCACTGTTGCACTTGTTCAATGTTAGTATTGTTAATTTGAATGGTTATTTGAAAGTTGGTGTTTATAGCCATGCATTTTATTTTATTCACGTTAATTTTAAGCTTATTCATGTCCAGCCATTCAAAAATTATGTTTATGTCATACCTTAATTAATTTAATAACAATTGATTTTCTTTGCCACAAATGAATAACAGAGCATCGTCTGCCAACAATGAAATTGTACAGTACTTAAGAACTGTATTAATGTCATTTATATAAAACAAAAATAGAAGTGGACCTTGAGGTATACCGAATGTAGTTATTTCACTGTTAGATAATCACTGATTAATATTAGTTCTTTGGGTTCTGTCATCCAAGTATGTTCGGAACCACTGCAATTCTTTGTTTTTAATACCGTATTTGTTTTGTTTTAATAAAAGTAATGATCTATGAATTGTTTCAAACGCCCTTTGAAAATCTATCAACATGGAAAATACTTCATGTTTTTCATGGCGCTGCGTTTTTAAAGTCATTATCAGCCAGTTAAGTGCTGTTTCACAAGAGTGAGACGAACGGAATCCCGATTGGTTTTGTATAAGAATGTTATGTTCCTTTACATATTTAAATAATTGTGCGTGAGCCATTTTTTCTATAATTTTTTCTAAAATTGGTAACATATTTATTGTTTTAAATTTATCACAGTTAATATTATTACGTTCTTAAGGTATTGGAAGTATTATTGATTCTTTAAGATAATAAGGAAAAACGCCTAGTTGGATCGTTAATTATCTCCACTATTAAAGGTCCAATGATATCAAATCGATCTAATATTATTTTATTAATATTTATATTTGATGAGTGTTTTTTTATTCATTTACTTGCGATTATAGGTACTATAATGCAAGTTATGCATTCGTAAAAAAAATTCTAACAATCAAACATGACATTACGATAATAGAGAAGCCTAAAGTGATCGGCAAAAAATATCTGTCTGTCAGTCTGTCCGTCTGTATGTATAACTAGCTACAGCCTAAACGGCTTAAGCGATTACCTTCAAATTTGGTATTTGTGATTATTTTGGCATTCCTCAGAGGGGAAATTGAAATTTTATTTTTAGACCTAAAAATAACGGTACCTACCATATGACCTTAAGGGAAAATCTTATTTTTTTCGAAAACGGCTCCAGCGATTTTGATAAAAATTTTTGAGAATTTTTTTGTTGGTAATAGCTATCATTTGATATGAATCAAGTTTACGGGAAAAGTTTTAACGGTACTTTTCATATAACGGTTTTTTAATTGCGGTGAAATGCATTTCTCACGAGATTGTGGCTACAAAAACCATGAATGCACAAAATGCAATCGTGTTGGCCACAAAAAGGATTACTGCAGCTGTTTTTCCTCAAAGAAAGCTGGCAGAAACAATAACATGCGTCGAGGTAACAGACAAAAAATTTCCCAACAAAACAAGGCTGTTTATGTCAATTGCATATGTTAAGCGAAGGAAGTTTGTTTTGGAACGACCAGGACTAGACTATGCTGCTCTTCCTCAAATAGAGCGTGAACTTCAACGCCTACAGGACCTACGCTGGATCACTCCAGTTGATTTTTCGGACTGGGCAGCACCGATTGTGGTAGTCAAAAAGTTTTCAGGAGAGGTACGTCTATGCGGAGATTATTCATCTGGGTTAAATGATCAACTAGAATCGCATGAATACCCCATTCCAACTCCGGAGGCCATTTTCGCAAAATTTGGAGACAGCGAAATTTTCACTCATATAGATTTAGCTGATGCATATCTCAAAGTGAAAGTCACACCCGAATCAGCCAAGCTGCTAACCATCAATACCCTCAAAGGGTTATTTAGGCCAAATAGGCTAGCTCCTGGTACAAAAGCTGCTCCCGGAGCTTTCCAGCAAATTGCAGATGCTGTCCTTGCAGGAATTGAAGGCGCTGCAGCTTATATTGACGATTTCATCATCGGAGGGAAAGATTTTGTGCATCATTTGAAGATTTTAAACCAGGTACTTCAACGCCTCTTGGAGTTTAATTTTCGAGTGAAAATCGAAAAGTGCTCGTTTTTCGTTCCTAAACTCAAATACCTGGGCATATTTTGGATAAGAATGGTTTGAAGCCAGATCCGGACAAAATAGAGCGTATCAACAGCATGCCAGCACCATCGAACATCACTGAACTGAGATCATTTCTAGGTCCTGTAAATTATTATGGCAAATTTGTAAAGCAAATGCGTGAGATTCGAGCACCTTTGGACAATTTACTCCGAGACAACGTTGATTTCAAATGGTCTAAGGATTGTCAGGTATCATTGGACAAGTTTAAATCCATTCTCTCATCGGAACTTTTACTCACGCATTACAATCCGAAGTTGCCGATAAAAGTCGCAGCAGATGCCTCAAATGTTGGGCTTGGTGCGTACATCGCTCACACATTTCCCGATGGCTCTGAAAAAGTCATCATGCATTTGAGAAAGATCTCACAACACATTTGCTCAACGTAATTGAAGTGCTTCCTGTAAATTTCGAAATGATCAAAAGTGCGACAAGGAAAAGTGAATTGTTGCAGTCAGACATCAGTACCATGAAAGCTGGATAGAAAACCAGAAATCCGCCGGAACTAGTTCCATTTTATTCCAGAAGAGACGCACTAGCTGTTATCGAAGGATATCTCATGTTCAACGACCGGATCGTTATTCCAGCTTGTTTACAAAATTAAATTCTTAGACAGTTGCATCGGGGTCACCCTGGTATCGAGCGAATGAAGACCATCGCTAGAAGCCATGTCTACTGGCCAAAAATAGACGAGGATGTAACTTCTTATGTACGCCAGTGTCATTCATGCGCCAGCGCAGCGAAATCTCCGATAAAAACAACGCTTCAATCATGGCCTGTGACAACATCACCGATGGAGCGTATTCATATCGATATCGCTGGTCCAATAGATGGTTTTTACTATTTCATTATAGTAGACTCATTTTCCAAATGGCTTGATGTGTTCCATATTTCTAGCATTACTTCTTCAGTCATCATAAGCAAGCTAGATGAATTCTTTTCTCGTTATGGAAATTGTGATCAATTGGTTTCGGACAACGGAACCCAGTTTACGAGTTTTCATTTTCAAAGTTTTATGCAGTCCCGTGGTATCCAGCACCTTCGGACAGCACCTTTTAATCCACAGTCCAACGGACAAGCTGAGCGGTTCGTAGACACGCTGAAGCGAACGCTTAAAAAGCCTAAATAACTTGGAAACATTTTTGCAAACTTACCGTTCCACTCCAAATCGAAATGTAGTTGATTTCAAATCGCCAGCCGAAGCATTCATCGGGAGGAAAATTAAAACTTCTTTGGATCTGTTAAAACCTAAGAAACAAATTTCAACAACACCGAATGAAAAACAAAACCATCAATTTGATAAGCACCATGGCGCTAGGAACACGCAGTTCATTCCAGGTGATTTGGTCTACGCTAAGATCTACCCAAACAATAAGGAACATTGGGTACCAGGAACAATTATTGAACGCAAAGGCTGCGTAAACTACAACATCTTGGTCATTGATGAAAACAAAACACGACTCATTCGTTCGCATACAAATCAAATTAAATTCAGATATGCGGATATCCCACAAAAACAAAAGTCGTCAAATGCATTCGATGACCTACTCACATAGCCAGCCGGAAGCTGAAGTATCTCAAGAAATTTCAAAAGCAGTTCCTGATTATGGAGTAGCCCGTAATGGCTCGATTTCTGAAGATTCAGATTTTCACGGATTCCCATTAAGAAGCACCACTCCAGAACCAGTAAGAACAAGATCATCAGGCACAAGCGTTCGATCCCCTGGGTGGATGAAGGACTATGATCTCTCTTAAGCAAGGGAGGTGTTGATAACCCTGGAAATACGAAACCTCTGACACCCCTGATGATGAACAATCATGCCAGCATCAAGATTGAAACTACTAGATAGTTAGAAGGACAACGCATTCTTTTTCCGGTTGGAGAAACTTCTGGGCTTTTGACATAGTTAGTAACAAAACGTGTCTTACTCTCATATTTGTATTTTAATTAATTAATGTTTTTTTTGTAATAAACGATATATTATATATTCTTATAAATTCTGTATTCTGATTTTGTAAATAAGATCACAACAATGAATTAACCTAATCACATTACTTTCCATCTAGTTAGGGACAAAAAGTTTACTTGGCAAATTTTCTTTTATTACCTAATTACTCAATTTTGGAATGAATACTTAAAGTCAGTAATTATTAAATAACATTTTTCTCTCATAATTTTAGGTTCTTTCATATTAATCTACTTGAAATATTTGATATTTAACATTAATTAACTTAGAACTTGGCGTACTTTTAGATCTCACTACTTTTAACGGCTGAATTGTTACGCAAAGGTTTTTGTATATAGAAGAATTTGGCTACTTTTTTAACATTTACTTTATTTGTGTGATGTAGGCCCGTTTGCTGATACTAATCATAAGTATTTATGTTCAAATAAAAAGGCTTAAGGGCTACTTTTTCCTCTGCGTAAAATTTCACATAAGTTCTTAAGTAGAAATTAAATGCTTTAGTTGTGTATCAGCAAACGGGCATTAGTTTACGTCACATCATTAAAATCTAGTAGTATTTTCGCCACAAAAAACTTTAAAAATGTAACTGGTTTAATTTTCCCACTTTGCTAATTATGAAAACCCGAATAAACCATGAAAATTGATCATTTGGTTCCATCAGATCACTATTACATAAATTTCATTTCGTGTAAAAACATACATATATGCCAATGAGATATTGAAAAATGTGCTTCTCATCTTAGCCTTTCCGATTAACCAGAAAATTATTGATCTCATTTATTCCAGTGGATTTGTAAACATAATTAAGCCTGAGTTCTGTATAAGCTTTTGCGCAAAAAAATTAAATTTTATCTACGAAATTGATTTTGTGCATAAAACCATTTAATTACAAATGTATAGTTGTAGTATCTATCATCGTTAGGGCCGTCACATTTTACAGCCGGCACAACAACTATTTTGATTCCTAGTGCTTTTTTGGTTGAGTCGTCTTTCTCTTCCAAATATATAGATCACACTTATTTTGTTGATTTATTGTATGCATCGTGTTAAGGACTTATTTATAACATCTATCTTATTAAAAAAAAAAACTTTTAAATTAAATCTCCTTTTTATTTATTGCAATAACAGGCTCAGCAAGAGGCAAATGCAGCAGCTGCTCAGCAGCAACAACAGCAGCATCAACAACAGCAGCAGCAACAACAACAGCAACATAATCAGCCCATAACGATAACAAACGCTCAAGGCCAGCAGTTAACCGTTATTCCAGCTCAAGCTTTACAGCAGTTTCGGCCAGCAGCGCAAGCTAATACCAGCAACATAATACATTTGCCAAATCTTCCTGGTCTCCAGGCGTTGCCAATACAAAATATTCCAGGAATAGGAAACGTTCAAATCATCCAGGCACATCAGTTGCCGCAAAATCTACAAACTTTTCAGAACTTTCCTGGTGCGCAAGTAATTTCGGCAAATGTTGCCCAGCAAAGCAGTAATCAGCAGTCTCAACAGCAACAGGGACAACAGCAACAGCAGCAGCAGCAACCACATCAGCAAGTCATTGTAACGGCTTCAAAAAACGAGTCGCAATCCCCTCCCCAAATTACTCAGACGCTTATCACCAATATTAAACAAGAGCCACCAGACATAAAATGGGTAACAGCTACAGCAGCTACTCCACAACAACAACAGCAATTACAACAACAATTACAGCAATTACAGGCGGCCCAACAGCAGCAGCAACAACAACAGCAACAACAACAGCAACAACAACAGCAGCAACAACAGCAAGCACTTCAAAATTCAAGCGCGAATATAACGGTAACGGAAGTTTCCTCGCCAAGTCCAATTCATATTGCGTCACCAGCTCAAACACAGCAACAGCAAAACCCACAACCTACTTTTACTACAGTCTCGGTGGGCAATACGAGCATAATGCAAATTCCAACAAGTTCGTCTTCTGGACACCATCAGCAAGTGCAACAGGAGCCGCATACGCCAAATACCCAAGCTTCGAGCCACCACCAACCACAACAAAGCCAGACCTCTGTGAACGTAAATATTAGCGTCAATGATGGTTCAAGTGAAACAAAGCCGCGGCTTAAGCGTGTAGCATGTACTTGTCCTAATTGCAAAGAAGGAGAAAAGCACTCAGACCGCAAGAAGCAACACATTTGTCACATACCCGGCTGCAACAAGGTGTATGGTAAAACATCTCACCTGAGGGCTCATCTGCGGTGGCATACTGGTGAACGTCCCTTTGTTTGCTCATGGCTCTTCTGTGGCAAACGCTTTACGCGATCAGACGAATTGCAACGCCACCGTCGCACCCATACTGGCGAAAAGAGATTTCAATGTAGAGAATGCAATAAAAAGTTCATGCGCAGTGACCATCTCTCGAAGCACATCAAAACACACTACAAATCGTCGCGTTCTCAGCTCGATATGATAGATTCATCCATAAAAGAAGAAAAAGAGCTAGAAGGACTTGTGGCGGGATTGGGTCATATGACAGGTGCAAAGACCATAACTAGTTCCAATGGCATTGTAACAATTGAACTACCATCGGTTGCAGGCTCAACCAGTGACTTGGGCGGTACACTTAGCCAATCGCCAGAGCCATCATCAGATGGCAGCTGTCCAGAAGACGACAGTGGGGACGAGGAAAAAATGATGATTACAATTGGCGATATGCCCGATATGGGTGGTGAGAATTCCAACTAGCATACGGGCACCCTGTTCATGGAACAGTTTGGGAACTTCGACTCCAGTGGCAAATTTACCTTTGAAGAGTTTTAATTTGCGATCAATTTCTGCGCCTATCAGTCGTCTGTGTACATATTTTTGCATGAATCAAATGTTTTATTCTATTTTATGTTTTAATAGACTTCCACTTATCTACCTTTCGCTTAATAATGTATAATAAAATAGTTTAAGGATAAAACAGAAACTCTAAGTTGCGATGGTTCGCTCGCACCAAAAGATTTAAGCAAACAAAATAAAAAAAATATAAAAAGATATGCTGGAACTATTGTGCTAGTATTTTTCAACACTGTAAATGTATTTTTTTAATAATTTATATTTTTTTTTAAATTCAGAATTAAGTGTAAAAATGATTAGATCAATGATTTTGTTTTAAATTATCTAACGAATACATATATCAATATATATATAAATATATATACAATTACATTTATATATACAAAAAAAGATTATAAGAAATAGTGGCTCGTTAGCAATTACGTATTTATTTAACAATAAAAACGCATACGAGCAACGCTAGAAAATTACGAAGTGTATAAAAAAAATAATTTTAATTTTCTTTTATAATTCAATTAAAAAAAATAGAAAAAAATACATCAATTACGCAACGCAATTGGTGTCATTCTTTAAGTTTAACTGTTTAAAATATAAAAGAAACAAAACGAAAAAAATGGTGAATATCGTTAATTCATGTATGATTATATTTTAATTTGGTGTAACGTATAAATAAAGTAATAATTACTAAACAACATTAAGTGTACTTCTGTTTCCAATGTTATTGTTGTTTTCCATTTAATTATTAGATTATGACCGATAAATATTTTCAACAATTTGTTTACTTTGGGTTCTTTAATATAAGGTTTCGATACTTTTTATATGTAATACTAAGTTTATCGTGTTCGGAAAAAAATCTGAATTGTTAAGTGTATGTCACACATCATCTTATCGACGGTGTGGCTTTAGGAGAAATACTTGCTTCTGAAGCAGTAAGTAATTGTAAAAGTTTAATGTGCGTTAACTGTCAAATTTTGTTCCATTTTAGTATATGTGAGTAAAATCGGTAAATTTTGAAATTGAATTTCTTCTTCCGTACCATTTCTTGGTTTTTCTCTATTTTGTTTTTTTTTTGTTTTAAATTTGAGTGATTTAAGTTATTCATAATGAAGAAAAAAATTGACCTTACCCCTACCCAAAAGATTCAAGCTTACCTTGCTTAAAGAAGGTGATTGACATTATTCACCAATAGCCCAAAAGGTGGGAATTTACAATGCTTCAGTGGTGAATATTGCTAATAAATTTTAAAAAAAACAGCAATTTCGAAGTTTTGGCTGTGAGTAATCGCACGACTAAAATCAAATCCCTAAAAAAAATCTACAGCACGAGAAAATGGGACAATAGTCAATCTGGCTTTGAAACATCGAAGTGCACCCACAAAAATCATTATGGAGAAACTGCGAACTTCTGGGGCCCTATTCCTGAATACGAGTCGTACGAGTTTCATGTGAAATCGAGACATTTCAGATGAATCGGTGAAAAATACGTATTCCTTAATACTAAAGTGAGCATTTTTATGTGACAGACCATTCATGTTTACAAAGCAATCGAGGGCAGACATGAATCCCAAAATGTAAGTACAAACAAGCAAAAAAAAATTAAAATTAAATAATTTATGAAATTTTAATTAACAGTTACGACTGCAGTATGACATTTTAGTGGATTTTTTTTACAATGTATTCCCACCTTGCAAAGGGAAGAAGAAAATCAAATGAATCAAGTAAATACAAACAAATGATATTGTACCCGGAACAGCTTTACAAATCTAAAAAACAATTATTTTATGTTTTGATTATTGCTTTTATTTCATATTTTATTCTTATACATTGCTAGGACTAAGGGACTTTTTTCATCTCTTATTTTTTTCAAAATGCTCTTCCTGTATTCGTCATCAGAATTATCATCCACCACTATCAGTGTTATAAAATAACTACCTACTTATCATTTTTTTGTAATTTAGTTTTTTTTAAATATTTTAATTACTTTAAACTGAAATAAATTTACTGCTGCAAATATTGTTTTTCAAAATGTAAATATTTTTCTGTGAAACGTCAACTTTTAACAAAGTAGCTACAATTGAAGGGATGCGTTCATACGCTTTAAGTCATGTCATGTTTTTGACTCTCACTAGAGTTGTGGAATACCTAATGCCGCTGGACTCGACTGTGATCTTTCGAGTTACACCTTACTCGACTCGTATTCAGGAATAGGCCCCCGGTATCAACATATCATTAGCCAGAACAGTGAGACTACGTTTAAAAGAAAATTGGCTGAAAAGTCAAAGCTTACAAAAGCCATGCGTGTTTAAAGTCTACGGTATGTAAATTACATAGGGACATGTCTTCCAAATATTGGGACAAGGTAAGTAAGTTGAATTATTTGGTCTTTGCTATTTTTTTAGATTAATTTGTCTCAAGCGCACGCATTTTTATTTGAAGGTTATATTTAGTGGAGTGTCGGTTTGAGCCACTAACCGTCAACAAAAAATTGTTCGAGGTAGAAAGGATGAATGATATTTTATTTAGATTGCTGCGTTGCTCTGAAGGTCAAACATACATCAAGTGTTATGATTTGGAGCTACATAAGGGAAGAAGGTCCTAGAGTATATGACTGCCAAAACAAAACAGTTGATGAACTGAAGAATAACATAGAGTATGTATCTATAGTATAATGATACCAAAATAAAAGAAACTAGAGAATTCTATTATAAGTGTGCCTCGAAGAATAGAAGCAGTTAGACAATAGGGCCCAAATTGCCAAGTTCATGTCAACTGATAACTTTTTCTTACTAACTTTTTTAGTTAATTGTCTAGATAAGATTTTTAGACCTCTTTTCTTAAGTAACAATTGTTTGTGCCAAAAATGGAAAATCTTAATTATCTCGAAAACGGCTCTAACGATTTTGATGGAATTTAAAATGCACGACTGGATCGTCCGAACTTGCTCTTGTAGCTAACACCTAAACATTGACGCTGTTGGTAGGTAGGTAGTCTAGTTATCATTAGGTTGGTTAAAACCCTCCTTGTGTGCTTTGGAAATAAACAAATTGCATTGGCGCAAAATTTTGAACGATTTAGTAATATGTTAAATCATTTTTAGTATGATACTAGATTAAAAAGAGGATTTTGCTAATTTCAAACGATTTGAGTATCGTATTAACTTCTTAACATTTTACTAAAGTTAAAATCACCAAATGGCTGCTTTAATTTATTAGTATCCTGCTAAATCTATAGTGTCATCTGATAGTATATCAGCCTTGCACCCGGGGGCCCAGGTTCGAAACCTGCTGGTGTACATTTTTTTTTTGTGTAAATAATGAAGTTAAATGATGCCCTACGGTCCAAAAACAGGAAAATGATTTTCACAGACGGTTCCAAAACCCAATATAGCACATCGTTTGCTTCAACTTACGAAGATGGTTCCCTTCTGTCCATTGGAATTCTACACAACACTGTCTCTGTATTCACCGCTGAAGCTACTGCGATCTTAAAGACGGCAGAGATAATAACTAAACTACAAGGCCACTTTGTGATTTGTTCCGACAGTTTGGCAGTTCTACTTGCCATACAAAATCCCAACAATAGCACCGTCATTATTAGCAAAATAAGAGACCACCTCATTAAGTCTGCCAACAAACTAATGGCGTTTTTATTTGGCAATCCGGAATTGTTCTCCGATCCTGGATCCCAACTGAACACTTTTGTGTGATTCTGACGATTCTGAATTTTAATGAGGTGGTATGTGTGAAAATAATTGTGTACGTGAGAATATTCAAATTCAAAAGAAATGTTTGTTGCACAATTATCATACAAGAAATGACAACAGTCGATTTTGACGTTCAAGTATATGAAGGTATGAGTGCTTCTGGTTCTGATTCTGATTTCAAATCCAGAAGCAAAATTCTCTTCTTTTCAGAATTAGAAGTGTCATTTTTTCCCAAGTGAACGCTTTCAGAAGAGTCCGGAAGGCTTCCGGATTGCCAAATAAAAACGACATAAAACTAATGTGGGTTCCCGGTCACGCCGGAATTTTTGGTAACGAACAAGCTGATAAAGCAGCAAATGCTGCTCATGTCTCCCCTGTGAAATCTGTTCTTGCACTGACAAAACGTGACTTATTACGTGAAGTCAATCGTAAAATCAAAGCACATAGATTAAACGACTGGCAGAATTACCAACATTTCTACAGTTCCATCAACACTGATAAATCTAAACCAATCTACCCAACCTCAACTTCGAGACAGATGAACACCACTTTGGTAAGACTACGACTAGGGCACACTACTCTCACACATCAACACCTTCTAAAAAAAGAAAGCCCTCCAACTTGTACAGGCTGCTAAGAAATTTTGGACGTTAATTACATTCTAGGAATGGGTACATGCAATTACTTGACTTCTAACACCAGCTTATACAATGCAAATCTATTAACCACCGAGATCCTAGGAAACTTCGATCCGAATAACATCAGAAAAATACACAACCTTATACACCTACATAACTTTAAAATCTAATCATATAATTATTTAAATTTTATAAACCTACACAACTTTAAAACATAAACATTTAATTTTCACTATTTATACTACTTACTATTTACATCCTTTTGTTAAATAAAAAAATACACAAGCTTAGATCTTCTTAAGAGTCAGAAGCCTCAGCAGCTAAGTCTCTTAACAATATGTATTAACATATAAATTTTAATTTATAGTTAATAAATTTTAATAATAATAAATGATTAAAATATAAACATCGAATACTTATTTAGAGCACATGTTGGGTTTCCATCAACATATATATTAATTTACAAAGCATTAACACAATAATTATTGTGTCAAAATTCAAACCCTACAAATGCTTTTCTATCTGGTTATTAGCATTTTACTTATTAACAAAGGTTTAAAATTTATGAAAAGTTAGTATACTACTATGTATATATTAAATTGTAGTATCGTGTTGAGGCCTTAATAATAGGTTGTTTAAAATTTGTCGCCATTAGGCGTTTTTCTTTTTTAGTTCAGAGCAGATTCTGAGTTGTCAAAAAATTTGTTTGTGTTTCTCTTTAACTCAGAGCATGCAGAGCTCCAAATGTGTGTTTCTTTTTTTCGTTCTCAACATGTGTAGATCGCACTCGAAGATAATTGACTGAGCATGTAAGTATAAATTGCTGAACGCACCAAATGCCATGTGTGTCAAGAAGGAAAATAGGAAGAAAAAATAATTAGATACATTTGTTGGACAGAGTATAGTGGCGTTTTACCAAACCTACCGCAAATGATAATTGTTTTGAAATTTCAAACTAATAAGCAGTATTCACAATAGTATTTTGATCGTTGTTCACAGTGGGTCAAAAATGTATCAATTGTTGTTCATAATACAGACTAATCAATTGATTGACAAATCTTGTCAACTGTAATAGGGATGGTAGTCAGACAAAGCAAGCGGTGTATATGTAATTTTTTGTTAACCACCGCTGCTCTCAGCATCTTCACATAAATACATAGCTATGTATCATAAGTCAATAGAAAATTTAGATATAAAAAAAAAACAAAAAAAAAACCGTATACCTACCTAAATTGAGATTAACAAATATACTTTATCTACATAAATCTACATTCATATTCAAAAGATTCAGTTTACTCACAGCACATAGGTACTGACATTAGATAAAACCGATCATTATAATGTCCCCTAGACCTAGATGTTAATTTTCGAATTACAGATACAGTAAAAGCTCTTTAATTCGAAATGGTTGGGGGATGGTCATTCCGAATAAATGAATTTTCCGAATTAATGAGATTTTTTATGCTCTTAAACACGTTCCTATTGATGGACAAATGCAAGAATTTAAAACGAAAAACTTTATTAACACAAAAGATTCCAAATTATACATAAATTTATATTATAATTCATTTTTGTAAATTAAAAACATACAAAAAATTATACAGGGTGTTCCACATTAACGGCGCAGACATAAACCATGGGTTTCTAAGGTCATTCAAAGTCGAATAACTGATTAGGTAATCTTCTGGTCTTCGCTACGTTTTAGAGCTATAAAGGTTTTTATGATCTTGGTTCTCTTTTCCTTAAGCTAGCCTTCTTTGCTAAACGACGTCCGATTGGTAAGATTTTTTGTTATCCAATCAACAATTTATAACATTTGTAATTTGGCCTACAATCTTGTTATTGTTCGAATAACCGTTTTACCGCAAATTTCAATCAGACCTAATTTTTATTGTTCTTTAATTTGTTTTCTCATTCATTTTATTCAAAAAATACGTTAATAGTAGTAATTTAGTTTGCTTGTTATGAAAGCGCAGTTTATTTTCCTAAAACAACATAACTTACTTAATTGATTGTTTAACTCTCATTTTCACTTGAATTATAATTCATTTTTATTTATGCAGAAATTATATCCACTTTGTGCTTAAGGACTACGATTACCATTTATCGCTAAATTAAACTGTACTAGTGTTCTCCCATACAACATATAAATGTGAATTGCCGGGCCTCCGTCTTCTACATACATAAACATCGATTTGAAATCGTTTTGCTTCCTATACGTGTACAATTATTGCGTTACTAATTTTTACTAATTTAATTTCTACATAAAAAAATGAAAACCGACTCTTATTTATTCGCAAAAAAAAATTTCGAAAAAATTCCGAAATAAAGGGCTTTCTCTGTAACATAATAAAAATTAATCTATGACAATTTGAGTTATGAGTTTTGCTCTCTATTGAAGATAAGACGAACATTCATATTTATATAAATGTGTAGGTGGGACAAGGGGCTTGTAGGCTCAAAATTTACATTTCTTTTTATACACAATAAAACAAAGATAGGTTTCAATTAAATTCAAACTCTCATAAATAAAGCATCTTTTTGTTTTTCTAGATAATATACCTAAAGGTTATTTTTTTATTATTTATTTATTTTTATTTTGCTAGATGACCACTAGTGAGCCAACTAGCCCCAATATCGGGGTAAGTTGACCACCGCTATAGGGTAAGTTGACCAATGCTACAGGGTAAGTTGATAATGTTATAACTTTGAGCGTTTGGTGCATAAAAGTGAAATTTTTCAACACAAAGTAAATAATTGATTGATAGGTATTTTGTAATACATGTCAGATATAAAAATACCCATAAGCTCTGAATCAAAATAAATGTTTTAACTCTCGGGGTTTCATGAGCAAATCCTCCATATCGTGTACACTTTCCTCGATTGGCATATATAAATTTGAACGCACGTACCATTAGAGTGTGCTCCATAGTGGATATTTTTCTCATAAAAGATATCTTTTCCTGTAAAATGCACGACTGGATCACACGTACTTGCTCTTATGTTCGATCACATAGTGGAAAGACTAAATATATTTTTAAAGTCGGTTTTTACTTAATTTTTTATAAACGAAAATTCTTTAATCTTATTATTTAAAACAATATTCGTATGGCAATTTTAAATATTTAATATATTAAATTTAAAAACATAATTTCAAAAAAAAAGTCTGTTTTCGAAATATCGAATTTAATAAAAAATGTTTTTTTTTCAAAAATCCAGAAATATATTTTATAAAAATTTTGGTATGCATTATTATTTAGAATTCGAAGTACCTCCTAAATAAAAATTTTGATCGAAATCCGTTGAGCAGTTTATGAGAAAGTCTAAAATAAAAAAAAATGATTGTATGGCAGGTACCGTTAATAACGAAACTTGAGATAATTAAGATGGTAGAAAAATTGTACTGTTAGTTTATTGGGCTTAAAAAAATCTATTCAAAAATCTATTTTAGACAATCACCTAAAGCGCTTAAATACCAAGTTTGAAGAAAACCGATTCTGTTGTTTAGGCTGTAGAGCGTTGTACAGACAGAAAGACAGACCGACGGAATTGCAGGACCCACTATAACTGCAGTTCGCTATCATCATAATGTCAAGTTTGATTAAAATATCGAGTTCGATTTTTTTCCAAATGCAAAACTTGACCTATATCTAGTACCTATATCATAAGTAAAAATCACGATTCACCTTACCTCAACAAAATTTAGTCAAATAACCCCGACCGGGAACGCCCTTCTGACACTAAACGTCAATTTTACGGTAACTGGGAATTAATATAGAGCAAAATAGAACAAACACGCAAAGTCAGACACACATATTGTATGTATGGAACAAAAAACTCTCCACCAGATAGGTAACTCAACCACTATCGTCTCGTCAATCGTTTCTAATTTGGTACATTTCATAAACTCTCAAGCTTTTGTTGAGTTATCAAATGGACTACCATAAATGTCAATAAAGTTGTGTATTGTTTTGTATTTGGTGTGAATAAAGTTATATAATTGGACAAAAATGTAAGTTATTTTATTGTAATATTTTTTAGAAATTGATATGTATAAATGTAAATACATCAATTTGAATATATAGGGCAGCCACACAGTCTCAATTGGTATTTTGATTCGATTAATGGATGAACATCGCGATTTGTCTCTCAACTGTCTTTGCATTCGTATTAATTGTATTTTCTCCTAACTTGCGTTTTCATTTCCACTTTCCAACACAAGCAAATTGCTGCGCCAAAACATTTTAACTTTAATTTGCAAATACAGCAGATAGACAAAAAACAAGATGTCAAACTACAGTGATTAATCAATTATTCAACTACAGTCACCTACAATACAAACTTCAAAATTAATGCAAGACGATACATTTTTAGCTATCGTCCAAATGCTATCATTTTGACGATAGCATTATAGATAGCATCGACTTACGTGAAGCAAAATAAATGAAAATAAGAAAAAAAACTTACACAAGAAAAACTTAGTTTTTTTTCCCAATAACTCCATAAATTCATCCATTCCTGACGAATTGCTGGCGTTCACTAATTTATTTTTATTCTGAGCAATCTGTAATTAACTTCTGTTGTTGTAACACGTGCAAAAGCACATCTGATGAAAAAACAGCTCTTTTCATGAAAACTATTTTGAGTTATCCCAAACATTTTGGAATAACTAGCTATCGGAGAACAAATTTATAGAACCGCTGACTACAAACTTCATTTGATATGAGCTTAGTTCTGATTTTGTGACAGCTTTCAGCTAACCTATATTAATCGTTCACAAATATACTGGGATAGTTTGGTAGTTGAAAGTTGAAAATAAACTTCCATAAATCAGAAACTATTTTGTTTAGGACTCCGCTGTCCAGCGCCTCAAGGGATACGAGAAAAACTGGCGCAAGCTGGTGATCGTAGGGCCACATGGACATCCACTGGCAAGTAATAGTGTAGTAAAGTACCTTGGCATCTGGTTGGATCAGTACTTGTATTTCGATAGACATATGGGTGCTGCTCTGGCCAGGGCTAGGGGAGCCTTTGCCCTGACAAAACGATTGTTTTATAACAGTCGTCTTGACAGCAGGCTGAAGGTGATTTGCTACATGGCCCTCTCATCAGGCCGATGATTGCCTATGGATTCCCGGTGTGGTTCAACGTTGCCCCATCTCAAATGGAAAAGATTCGGGTGTTTGAGAGGCAGTGTCTACGACGTTGCCTTGGATTACACAGAACACCAGAGTCGGAGTGCAAACGATATTATTCCAACCAGGTTCTATACAACGGAGCCAACATAAACAAAATATATAATTTTTTGTTTAAGATGATTCGGGGGCACGTTGCAAGAGCGATGTCCTCAACTAACAGCTTAATTTTTGGGACTTATTACCCCAATAACGAATATTTTGAGAGTGCGCGGTTAAGTGGCTACATCCCTCCCGAGGCATTCCTCTATTTAGACAGTCAAGGGCTGATACAGGATGGAGGGGCGGTTCCGCTCATCTACCACGTCAGACGGAAAACTGTGGATAGGCGACTCATGTACGGTCGAGACGTCTTCGCTCAAGGTGGAGAAGAGCGCCTTCGGTTCAGTAGGACTCTGTCCGATCGGGATCGGAGGGATAGGGCGAAACAGGAGAACCAGTTCTGGTGGCTCTCTGAACAGCATCATATTTAAAGTCGATGAAGATGGTATGTCTTGGCCGACTTACATAGATTTAGGGCAATTAGGTATAGGGAACAGTCGGGGTGGCACCAAAAAAATTAAAAATATGTATGTATGCGGAGGCATATGTGCATGTGCCTGCGTAACTGTACATGTATGTGCGTACGTATATGTATGTACGTATGTACATGTATGTATGGGTTGCATGTTGTTGTTTGTCTGCATGCATATAAAAAAAAATAAACAAAAAAAATTTAAAAAACGAAAAAAAAATGCTGCTGTGGCTGTTCTAGCTTTTAAGTGGTTTTGGGTATTATTATGTATTTTAAGTAGTTTAAGTTATTTTTAGTTAGTATAAGTTAATTGTATCTAGTTTTAATTATTTTTAGTCTATCTTTAGGTTTAGTTTATAAGTAAGAACGAAAAATATAAAAAGATACCGAGTTTTTTTGGCAATAACTTTTCTTGGTTAAAAAAAAAAATAAAATAATTAGATTTAATTAAAATAGTTTTTAGATCGAAAGACATTAGTTCTAAGAGTTATTGTTTAGTTTAGAGGGCCAGTTAATTAGTTGTAAGTTATTGATAATTAGATAGTTATAAGTTAATATTAAATAAAAATGAATTTAAATTTAAAAAAAAATAGTTTGGTATCCCAAATAACATATCCAATAAGTTAGTGAACGCCATTTGTGAGATTATGTAGCTAGAGATGGGCAACAAAAAACATGAATATAGAATATAACTTGCCCCGGTTACTCCTATATACGTATCAACTTGTAAAAAACTGAATTATACACATGCACGTATACATATGTTATGTACATATATCTTTTTACATATTGTGGCAATTTCAATACAATAGAATAAAACAAAACTCAAGATTTGAACGCGATATGGTGTTTTGTTTGCTGCGAGCAAGTGATAAGAACACAATCAAAATATTTAAGATAACAAACAAAAGGCACTCCCTTATTCTATTTAGAAGATACATTTAACAAAAAAAAAATACTTATTTACAATAGGTAATAGGAAACAGCTGAAATAAAATTTTAAAATCTTAACAAAAATATAAAGAAATGTTAAGTTCAACAGGTCGCTATACAGTAACAGAGCAAACTGCATGCCATAGGTATCTAGTCGCTAAATATCTATTCATGAATCACGTCATCCTGGATTGCGTAAAAATTTGAAATATTAAAAAAACATTCTAGCAACGTATGCTTACAACAAAAACATTAAATTTTTTCTTGACATTTTATACACATGGTAGGTATGTATCGTCTACATCAGATCATCTTTTATCAGTCCCATAATTTTCGCCTCAAAATCCCAATAGACCGGTTTTATAAGCTGCGTCCCATCAAACGAAATAAATAAATATTTAATTCTAAACTGTTTAGGTCCCGATAAGTGCAATTTACCTTTCAAAATTCCGTTAACATTTTGTACACTCTTAATAAAAATAGAAGCATGACTCGATTACACATACACAATTAACTTGCTCTTATCTTTGATCACATCGTAAGCACAATATTTTTAGTATAGTATATTTATTATAAAGTCATTTACTTCATTTGCTACTTACGACGATTTTTTAAGACCAAAAATACGACACATGGCATATATTTTTTTTTTGTCCAATAAGGTAAATAATCTTATTTTTTCTCAAAATCTGCTACGACGATTTTTATTATAAAAAAAATCAGGTCATAATGAAGGGAAAAGGTACTTTTTAGAAATTTTTTTTTGGAAAAAATTGTTATTATCTTAATACATACATAATTCGAAAATGACTCAATCGATAATTTCGAAACTGCATTTCGAAATAGGTTTCTCCAAACAGGCTCCAAGGAAAATGAGTATGTTATTCACTTCTGGAATCATCATTCGACAAGTTATTACATTAATTCATTATATTAAGAACTTAATGATTTAGCTACATTAAAGTTGTTAGCTAAAAGAGCAAATTCGTACGCTCCTGTCGTGCATTTAAGAATTGGTTTTTAATGGAATATAAGAAGACATAAGGGGTATTAAGGATCTGGTGTACCAAGTCTTGTAAGATTGTAAAATTTTATTTTGTTACAACAGACTGTGAACACACCTTTACTAATCTGTAGCAACACTGAAGCAAATGTCAAAATCTGTTTCACATTTGTTCTGAAGAAGGCTTAGTTTGTGTCAAAAAAATCTTACACTCTTGTATTTTTCTGTTACAATAGGGTTCGGGTATTGTAAAAGTGTAAGACTTTGACATTCACTATAGGGGTATTCACGATCTGGTGTACCAAGTCTTGTAAAATTGTAAGATTGTATTTTTTTACAACAGACTGTGAACACACCTTTACTAATCTGTAGCAACACTGAAGCAAATGTCAAAATCTGTTTCACATTTGTTCTGAAGAAGGCTTAGTTTGTGTCAAAAAAATCTTACACTCTTGTATTTTTCTGTTACAATAGGGTTCGGGTATTGTAAAAGTGTAAAAGTGTAAGACTTTGACATTCACTATAGGGGTATTCACGATCTGGTGTACCAAGTCTTGTAAAATTGTAAAATTTTATTTTTTTACAACAGACTGTGAACACACCTTTACTAATCAGTAGCAACACTGAAGCAAATGTCAAAATCTGTTTCACATTTGTTCTGAAGAAGGCTTAGCTTGTGTCAAAAAAATCTTACAGTCTTGTATTTTTCTGTTACAATAGGGTTCGGGTATTGTAAAAGTGTAAGACTTTGACATTCACTATAGGGGTATTCACGATCTGGTGTACCAAGTCTTGTAAAATTGTAAGATTGTATTTTTTTACAACAGACTGTGAACACACCTTTACTAATCTGTAGCAACACTGAGGCAAATGTCAAAATCTGTCTCACATTTGTTCTGAAGAAGGCTTAAGTATGTGTTAGAAAAATCTTACACCCTTGTGTTTTTCTGTTACAATAGGCGTGTTTTTTTCTAAGCCCCGGGGAAATTGGACGAAAAAAAACGATGAGTAGGATTGACAATTTGCATACTAAATCCAACAACAACTAATCCCCGGGGGTGCTCAGCTTAAACCCAGAGAATTCTCGGGGCTTAGCTATTGGAGAGGATAAAAACTGTGCTACCAAAAATTTTACTAAGTTATCGATAAAATGTATAGAAACTTCAAAACTGACATTTCGCCATGTCAAATAATTATCAATTTTGTTTGGTTTGGTTGAGCTTTTGGTCTAAGTGTATCAGTTGCTTTCCCGACGACCATGTCAAACTAACCTAACTTACCTTTTAATACACATTCCGCAACACAACACCAAATCAATTTTAACATTTTCCGCTTTTGTATTGCCTCTATGGTGTCGTAGACTTTTTCCACCTCGCCAAGAGCACAACCTTCTACAGCGATTTTCATTTTTGCGTTTATTTTTATTATATGTGTTTTAAAACTTGACTGTGAAATTATTATTAAATAAAAAAGTATTTCCTGATGATTCGTTTAATTAACAAGAATTGAATGAACTAGAAAACAAAGGTTTCTCTGAGAAAATTGTTTTCGGCTGCGTTTTTTTGTACGCGGGAGCAACCCAATACAGATTCTCTGCTTCATCCTAGCCATACTTCAATCTTCTTAATCGTCGTCCGCTCTTGCCCAGACCTATATTCCTAATGACATAGGAACTGAGCGTCCTGTCCTGAATAAGCAACTCGTCCACTAATATCATGTCACCAGTGACCGACGAATGGGGTAGTTTTCAAGTAGTTGAATTCTATGTACCACTGTATTTGTGAAAATAAAATTAAAAGAAAATCACATCGGCTAAAAAAAAATTCCAAAATACTTGATTTCAATTTTCAAATTACTTGATTCACATTTTCTTGTTCTTTTTATGTTATTTTAATAGAAAAGTAGTTTAAATTCAATAAATATATCGAAATTACACAAAACAAATCAACCCGATGATTTTTAGAAGGATGAGGATGAGGCAAACAGTGATGTTAGTTTTTTTCTTGCATTACAGCTGTTCTTCAAATGTCATCTTGCAAATTAATCGTGCTGCCAAGTATTTCACTAAGCGCCTTGGTCTATTTTTTCAACCAATTCCCCCGGGGATTGCAAAAAAACGCACATAATATGGTTCGGGTATTGTAAAAGTGTAAGACTTTGACAATCAGTATATTTTGTTATTGTAGTGCAAAAAATGCTACACTTTTACACTTTTACAATGATACAAGACCAGATACATCGGATCGTGAATACCCCTATAAACAAAATAGACATATAGAAAATTTGGTTAATTTTTTTCTAAAGAAAATCTTGGCATGGGAATTTTAAGTGGGTACATATTTAACACAAAAAATTAAAAACAATTTCCATCCCTTTCGAAATGTAGAATTAAAAAAAAATATATTTTTGTGCGAAACTTTGTAGGGGGGTTGGGATCAAAATTCTGACGGGGTCAAAAATCTTTTAACAAAATTCTGCTTTCAGAATTCTGCTTTCAAAGTTCTGCATTTTAAAATTCTGCTTTTCAAAATTATGCTTTTCAAAATTCTGATCATAAAAAACTCTGCAAATAATAAAGGAAACAAAGGTTTTCTTTATTATTTGCAGAGTTTCGATAAGCAGAGTATATACTTTTACTTTCTTAAGGGCCAATTTTTCAATAGGCAGTTAAGCAGTCAGTTAGTGCGTATTCTCCAGATAGAGCAAAAATCAGTTTTTCAACGCAATCTAGGGATAAATTTATTATCTATGGAATAAAGTTATCTGCTCAGAACGAAATAAGGAGTTATTCTGAGTAATAAAATAAATAACTATTTTCGATGTCAAACACATTTTGAAAAATGATAAAACAAAAATTAATTCCTATGAAAAGTTCGTTACTCAAAATAAAATTGACGTTAAAATTAAATTATTCCGTAGATTGTTTTTTCTTGATTGAAAAATTCGACGTTGCTATCCGGTTGCTTAATAGACAAGTAAGTTTATTCCTCTGGCATGTTTATCTGGAATAAACTTCTTATATTTTTTTCAAAAAAATAATTGGTATGACAATTTTAAATATTTAATAATCTAACTTAAAAACGAAATTTTAGAAAAAATCGTATTGAATTTTCAAAAAAAAACATTTTTTTTCAAAAATCCAAAAAAAAAATGTTTTTGAAAATATTGAAATGCAGTAGATATTATTTAGAATTCGAAGAACCTCCAATATAAAAATTTTGATCGAAAGCCGTTAAGCCGTTTATGAGAAAGTCAAGAAAATGCTTTGTATGGCAGGTACTGTTAATAACAAAATATGTAAAAAAAATATTTACCCAAAATGTTTACCCTAAAGTAGTACACATACTTTTTTTTATCAAAATCGTTATAGCCGTTTTCGAGATAACAAAGATGGTAAAAATATTTGCGTGGCACGTATCGTTATTTTTGGGGCTAAAACAACGATTCAAAAATCTATTTTAGACAATTACCAAGTTACAGCCGTTTAGGCTTTAGATCGTTCTACAGACAGATAGACAGACGGCATTGAGGGACTCACTTATTTGGTGTTCTCTATCATCGTAATGTCAAGTTTGATTAAAATCTCGAGTTCGATTTTTTTTCCAAATGCAAAACTTGCCCTATAGTCAGTGTTGTTCCCCTACGTGTCGACTTTAATTGTCTACATTTCAACGTAGACAATCGGTCGTAAATGTCGCCAGTAATGTCGACAATGTAAACAATAACTTTCTCTAAATCTCACAAATAAAATCATTCCAAACATTTCGCGGTTTGATTTAAAAAGGAGTACAAATATTGACAAGATTTTGATTTAACGTTTTTTCCTAATATTTGGACGTTATTCTCTTATTTGGGCGATATTTCCAATTGTTGGTGTTCTTTCCATTTGAATTTTCATATTTGAATGTTGGGCGTTCTTTTCTTAAAAAATAAAATACACGCCTGGATCGCACGTACTTGCTCCTATGTTCGATCACATTATATGCAAAAGATTCGTAATGGAAACGGCTTTAAAGTCGTTCTTCACTTAATTTTTTATATATATAAATTCTTAAATTTTTTTCTAAAAAAAAATTGGTATGAACATTTTAAATATTTAATAATATAAATTTAAAAACCCGTTTTCAAAATAATGAATTTTCAAAAAAAAAAAATATTTTTTAATAAATAAATAAATGATTTTATATAAGACAGGCTTACAGATCAGTGATTTCCGAATGTAAATAAAACTATTTCATTCTTTCTCGACGTTTCGTTGGGGTTTTCCAACTTTTCCAAGAGGTTTATTGAACTGTAAAAAATTCCATTATACCTACAATTATTTTTCTTTTTGAACAATTATGCTTACTTTACATTAGTGGTATAATTTATATTTAGACATCACTTTGAGGTTGAACATTAAATTACAATGAAGAAAATAAATAAATATGTACGTAAAACACTAAACAATAAGACAGATAAGAACTTAAATGCTAATATCACAGAACTTTTTTTATGGCCACACTGTAATTTGACTTTATGTTGTCTTTGTCTTCTTTCGTATTCATTGCTTTCGTCAGTTTTTCTTGTATCCTCAAGCTTTCTATAGTGTACCTTGTATTTTCTCTTTTTTGTTTGTCTAATATTTTGACATTTTCAAAATCAGCTGTGTGCTGTGTATCATTTATGTGTTGCGCTAAGCCTGTTGTTGTTTTGTTCTTTCTTATATCTGCTTTATGTTCGGCTATCCTCACTCCGAGCGCCCTTTTCGTCGTTCCTATATACACAAGATCACAATTGTCATTTAAATTAACTAAACATCCAATTTGGTAGACCACATTGTATTGTTGTTCCTTTTCAATTGGTGTTTTCGTGTTTGAGAAAAGCTTTCTTAAGGTGCAGTTTGCCTTGTAAGCAAATGTCATTTTAGTGGTGTCTTGCTTGATGATTTCGTGAAGAATTTTGCAGTGTGTTAGTTTTGGTATGTAGGGAATACTGAAAAATGCTTTGGAGTTGCCAGCTTCAATTTCAGTTGTAGATTTTTTGTTTTTCTTTAAATTATTAATATTTTGATTAATTTTGTTATTTATTATTTCATTTATTATGTAGCAGGGATAATTATTCATTTTAAGTATGTTTTTTATTTTTACTATATTTCCTTCGTGAAATTGTTTATCGCTTATATCGATAACCTTGTTAGTGAAGTTTGTTGCCGTGTTAATTTTTTGGCTCATCGGTTGTGTTGAATGAAAATTCATCATTCGGCCAGAAGATGTTTCCTTAGAGAACCAGTCAATAATTATTTTGTTGGCTTGTCGATGAAGTTTTGTGTCAAGATAAGGTAAGCACTTATTGTGCTCTATTTCAATCGTGAATTGTAACTTGTGATAATTATTTATTGTTGTTAATATAATATCTATATTCTGATTTTTTATTATTGCGAAAATGTCAAAACAAAACAACAACAGGCTTAGCGCAACACATAAATGATACACAGCACACAGCTGATTTTGAAAATGTCAAAATATTAGACAAACAAAAAAGAGAAAATACAAGGTACACTATAGAAAGCTTGAGGATACAAGAAAAACTGACGAAAGCAATGAATACGAAAGAAGACAAAGACAACATAAAGTCAAATTACAGTGTGGCCATAAAAAAAGTTCTGTGATATTAGCATTTAAGTTCTTATCTGTCTTATTGTTTAGTGTTTTACGTACATATTTATTTATTTTCTTCATTGTAATTTAATGTTCAACCT
This sequence comes from Philhelius pedissequus, assembly GCA_910595825.1. Taxonomy (NCBI): domain Eukaryota; kingdom Metazoa; phylum Arthropoda; class Insecta; order Diptera; family Syrphidae; genus Philhelius; species Philhelius pedissequus. The sequence goes on along the minus strand of OU343161.1, from coordinate 15,516,395 downwards.
CAAAGTGATGTCTAAATATAAATTATACCACTAATGTAAAGTAAGCATAATTGTTCAAAAAGAAAAATAATTGTAGGTATAATGGAATTTTTTACAGTTCAATAAACCTCTTGAAAAAGTTGGAAAACCCCAACGAAACGTCGAGAAAGAATGAAATAGTTTTATTTACATTCGGAAATCACTGATCTGTAAGCCTGTCTTATATAAAATCATTTATTTATTTATCAAAAACACCAGATCACCATTTTCAAATAATTATTAATTAAGCGGAGGGCCTGCCGTTACCATCACAAAGACTTTGTATTTAGATTCTACCACAATGAAAAACTTCTTTGAACACATTAAATACAAATACAACACGGAAATTACAATTACACTAAAGCACTACTGCAGACAAAAAAAGAGCTTAGCCAAACAAAGAGAACGACTACATTTCCTACTTGCATGCAAGGATTACGGAATGATACCCAAACATTTATCCAACACCACTTCAAAAACAATAGAACTTTTTACATCGGACACAGTTAAAACTAAGTTTAACAAAATAAATAACATATTCTTACACAAAATATTAAAATTAGAAATCAAACAAACGCACATAAATATAAAAACAATAACCAATAACATCTTTCATGCAGACAATAAAATGAGAACCACACTTAATGATGAAGAATATAGCTCATTTGTTCTTAAGCAAAAACATATGTACAACTTAATTGCATCACAAACAAAAATGACACACTCAAGTAAACTTGATAAACTTAAAGACGAAAACATAAGGGAAATAGGATTCATCTTCAACGAGAGTTGGTTTGTTAACAAGACGAGTATTGAATTTCCAGTAGAGAGCAAATGGTTACTTTCGCTGGGAAAAAAATTTGCAATACCAATAACAAAAAACAATTTTTCACCCATACATGTTATCGCTGACGTTGAACAATGTATACAAAGAATTCAAGAAGAAAAAGATAAAGATGTTGCCAGATTGAAAATTGCAAATAATATAACCACTTTTCATAGAAAAATGTCTAATAATACCAAAGAAAAATTTATTCTTAAAATTTTTGAAATAACACAGAAAGTAATAAAAAAGTATAAAAATAAAATAATAATAACAAACGCTGATAAAGGTAATAAAACAGTTGTCATGTATAAATCAGACTACACAAGTAAAATGCACACAATATTAGACGATAAAAATACATATAAAACGACGAGAATAGATCCAACAACAGAACTACAAAAAAAGAACAACAGCATGGTGAATGATTTATTTAAACAAAAATATATAGATGCTAAACTTAAAACAAAACTTTATTGTTCAGCAACTTTAGCACCACGGTTATATGGCTTACCAAAAATACACAAACCTGATCTCCCTTTGAGGCCTATTTCATCTTCATTTATTGTTCCGTGCTACCAGCTTTCCAAACATATTGGTGAAACTTTGAAGAATATTATCTCACCCAAATATAATATCAAAAACTCCTATCAGCTAAAAGAAAAATTGAATGACATAATTTTGGAAGAAGATGATATACTCGTTTCGTTCGATGCGATATCCCTTTTCACCAACATTCCCACATATTTAGCTATCAAAAATATAATGAAACAATGGGATACTATAAAATTATCAACCCAAATTCCAAAACCACAATACTTAAAAATATTAGAATTCTGTTTGAGAGATAATAATTATTTCAAATTTGAAGACAAGATCTATCTTCAAACGTTTGGAATGCCTATGGGAAATCCACTTTCCCCTACCATCGCTGACATCGTACTTGACAATCTACTTGATAATACCTTAGACGATTTAAAGAAAACAAACACAAATATAAAATTGACTGTGAAATACGTAGATGACATTTTCGCAATAATAAAAAATCAGAATATAGATATTATATTAACAACAATAAATAATTATCACAAGAAGTTACAATTCACGATTGAAATAGAGCACAATAAGTGCTTACCTTATCTTGACACAAAACTTCATCGACAAGCCAACAAAATAATTATTGACTGGTTCTCTAAGGAAACATCTTCTGGCCGAATGATGAATTTTCATTCAACACAACCGATGAGCCAAAAAATTAACACGGCAACAAACTTCACTAACAAGGTTATCGATATAAGCGATAAACAATTTCACGAAGGAAATATAGTAAAAATAAAAAACATACTTAAAATGAATAATTATCCCTGCTACATAATAAATGAAATAATAAATAACAAAATTAATCAAAATATTAATAATTTAAAGAAAAACAAAAAATCTACAACTGAAATTGAAGCTGGCAACTCCAAAGCATTTTTCAGTATTCCCTACATACCAAAACTAACACACTGCAAAATTCTTCACGAAATCATCAAGCAAGACACCACTAAAATGACATTTGCTTACAAGGCAAACTGCACCTTAAGAAAGCTTTTCTCAAACACGAAAACACCAATTGAAAAGGAACAACAATACAATGTGGTCTACCAAATTGGATGTTTAGTTAATTTAAATGACAATTGTGATCTTGTGTATATAGGAACGACGAAAAGGGCGCTCGGAGTGAGGATAGCCGAACATAAAGCAGATATAAGAAAGAACAAAACAACAACAGGCTTAGCGCAACACATAAATGATACACAGCACACAGCTGATTTTGAAAATGTCAAAATATTAGACAAACAAAAAAGAGAAAATACAAGGTACACTATAGAAAGCTTGAGGATACAAGAAAAACTGACGAAAGCAATGAATACGAAAGAAGACAAAGACAACATAAAGTCAAATTACAGTGTGGCCATAAAAAAAGTTCTGTGATATTAGCATTTAAGTTCTTATCTGTCTTATTGTTTAGTGTTTTACGTACATATTTATTTATTTTCTTCATTGTAATTTAATGTTCAACCTCAAAGTGATGTCTAAATATAAATTATACCACTAATGTAAAGTAAGCATAATTGTTCAAAAAGAAAAATAATTGTAGGTATAATGGAATTTTTTACAGTTCAATAAACCGCTTTAAAAAGTTGGAAAACCCCAACGAAACGTCGAGAAAGAATGAAATAGTTTTATTTACATTCGGAAATCACTGATCTGTAAGCCTGTCTTATATAAAATCATTTATTTATTTATCAAAAACACCAGATCACCATTTTCAAATAATTAAAAATATTTTTTTCCAAAAATTAAAAAAAAAACAATTTTTCGAAAATTTTGAAATATAGTATTATTTAGAATTTGAAGAAGATCCTGTATACAAATTTTGATCGAAATCCGTGGAGCCGTTTATGAAAAAGTCGAAAATCGATAAATGGTTGTATGGCAGGTACCGTTAATAACAAAATATTTTGAAAAAATTTTCGGCCCAAATGTACACCATTCTCACGTTAGTACACACACCAATTTTTACAGTCGATCTCGTACTGTGGAGGTGTTAAGACGTTTTCGGCTTCCCAGTTTTTCCAATTAAAATTCGTGTGTGAGCTTAAGTTCTATATTAAATCAACATTTCATAAGTGGTGCAGTAGCACAAAGATAGAGTGGCCGACCGAGAATCCGAGGGTCGCAAGTTCGATTCCCAGCCGGGCATCAGAACTTTATCAGCTTTTTTTCACAACCGTGAAGTGGAAAACTTTATTGATTGGGAAAACGATCAAAGGAGGAGGAGTTTAAGCACCGGGGCATCGAAAGGTGTCCTAGGGCCAATGAGGCCAGCGATGGCATCAGCAAAGGGAACATCGAAAGATGTTCCAATTACAAACAATGATACTGCAGCAACAACATCATCAGCAATAACAACAACGGCAACATCATCCGATGCTAATCAAAAGCGCAGAAAGAGGATCAAGTGCGCACCAAATTTGGTAAAAAGGAGATCCACGGCCACCTCAGCAAAGCTGCCAGCTGGGGTGCATACGTCCGATATAGACGAGACGTCAGAGGCAGCAAGACAAACCGAGCTAGACACTTCACCCGAAGAGGGTATAGCATATATGTCTGAAGAAGGAGAAGGGCACTTCACGACGGGCGATAGTACTGCCCTCGTGAACCTCTCCACATCAGAGGCGTCATCTGAGGAGGACGAGGAACAAAGAATGTTCGCCCAAATTGATGCTTTGGAGGCAGAAATAGAAAAGATAAAAAGTAAAGTTAAGGCCAGCCAAGAAGCGCGCCGAGCGAGGCAACTAAGAGAACTCGACGAAAAAGAACAACAGCAGAAAAAAGAACAATTACAAAAACAACAGCCACAGCAGCAGCCAAAACAACAACGGCCAAAACAACAACAACAGCAACAGCAGCAGACACAAGTCCAGAAACAAACGCAAGAAAAACAGCAGCAGCAGATTCAAAAGCAGCAGAATCAACAGCCGCAGAAAAGTCAGTCTCAGCAGCAGCAGCCACAGCCGCCGATTATGAAAAAAGAAAAGGTGCCACCCATTAATACTTATAAAATGGAGTTACAGGATACCATAAATCTATGTAAGTTGACCATAGGTCAAAATTTTACTATTAAACGATTAAATAACGATAGGCATGCTATCCAGTGCTTCACACTGGAACAGCACAAAAAAATTAAAGAGTTGCTAAAAGAAACTACTACCGAATTCTTTAGTTTCACCCCTAAAACCGAAAAATTTCAAACGGTCCTTTTGAAGGGCATAGATTCCTACACGGAACCACAGGTGCTCTTAAATGAACTCCGCCAAAAAGCGAATGACGATCTCGACTTTATCGGGGTCAAGCCGTTCGCTACAGTTAGAGCTAGGCGGGAGAAGCGGAGACTTCCCTTCTTCCTTGTTCAACTCTCACCCAGCAGCAAACTGGATAGTTTGAGGAGTATATCCGTCCTCAACTATCAGGTTGTAACTTGGGACAAATTAAAAAGGCGCGGCGACATGCTTCAATGCATGCGCTGCCAAAGGTTCGGCCACGCCGCAGCAAACTGCGAAATGCAGTCACGCTGCGTTAAGTGTGGAGAGAACCACAATGCAGATGAATGCAAGTTAGGAAAGGAACGGGTCGAAGATAGGACCCAGCTTAAATGTGTACTCTGCCGAGGCGCCGGACACCCCGCTAATTATCGGGGATGCCCGACGTTTCAGCTTATAAAAAACAATAAAGCAGCAAAGCAAACAGTGGTAGAAAAGCGTCCAACAGTGCGCCCTCCTACAACAACGCCCGTCAACCCCCAAATTTCTTACGCCCAAATGGCGTCAGGAAGGGGAAGCACGGTACAGCCTACACCAAAGGTCGCCCAACAGGCCCCCGTGCCTAAGGCGCCGGCGGCACAGGCGGACATTATGGGCGTTCTATTGGCCATTCAGGGCCAGTTGAACGGCCTCCAAAACCAGATCAGGGAGCAGGCGACTAGGGTGGATTATATCTACTCTGTTTTGCCGAGCTTAACGCAACTTAGAGGTTAAGGGCGCGCTGCCGGAGAGGCCCTTTAAGATCCTAGCTGTGAATGTAAATTCACTGATTAGGACCGAACGTAGAGCGAATTTATTCCAATTGCTTAAAGACATAAGTCCAGATGTGTTTATGGCTAGCGAAACTAAGCTTAACCAGAAACATAAATTGACTAACAACAATTACAATATCGTAAGGAGAGACCGACCCAACTCCACTCAAGGAGGGGGCGTCGCAATTTTTATACGTAAAGGCATTAGTCATAAGGTAATATATAATAGTGATGTGCGTAAATTTCGGACGTTAGAGGCATGCATCATATGCATTCATCTCCAACAGGGGAAGCGAATGTATGTGATCGCTGCCTATGCACCGGAAACACCTCAGCCCACACAGTTTATAACAGAGCTTGAAAAGCTTTTTGAATGCTTAAGATTGAGCTCGGAAGAAAACTACTACATATTGGCTGGTGATTTGAATGCCAAACATATAGATTGGGGAAATCAAATACAAAATCCTCGTGGTAACCATCTGTATAATTGGATGGGTCGATACAACCTGGAGTATCGCATTGAACTTCTCGCTACAGACAGGCCATCGTTTCCAAGAAGCGGTGCCTATCTGGATCTATTGTTGAAAGACGCAAGACTAACAATTACTGATACTGTGGGCCATCGGTCTAAAAATTGTTTAAGAACGATCGAGTACGACAGTGACCACTGCGGACTCGCCACCGTAATACAACTTCCGAACTCGCTTATGGAGTTGGAGGAGTATGTACCGGTGCATACTTACAATTACAGTAAGGTGCGCTGGCCACGCTTCTCGAACGTCTTATTGAGCGAATTACGATCAAATGGTATATCCCCACCAAATGACAGGAACATGACAAATACTGAAATTGACAGATACTTAGAACAAATGGACGAAACAATTCAACGAACAATGAACAGGACAATACCGAAATACAAAGAACGTAACGCAACTGACATGTACCGTAACGCGACAATTGATGCATTACACAGACAAAAAAGTGGCTTACTGACAAGACTAAAACGCTTGTACAGACGGTTTACTGACACACGAGATCTGGAGATAAGGACACTGAAGTCGTCCATCAAAAACATCAACCAATTGATCAAAGAAAATTATAGGTTGTCCATTAATTTGTTTTGGGACAACAAAATTCGGGCCGTGAACGCTACCGACCCGAGTATGTTCCCACAAATTAATAAGATATTCAGAAGAAAAGATCAAAACGACCTTCCGTGTCTTAAGCTCCAGAGGACGACACAAAACAGAGACGTACTTCTGACAGCAGGCATAGACCCAGATGACGCCGTCTTGGACGATGACCTCTTCATAATCGAAGATCCGCAGGAGAAGGTGGATGCTGTGGGGGCTGCTTTCCAGCAAGTGTACAAGGTGAATGCTAGCATTCGCCCGAATCATGACCTGGAGAACAGAGCTCTGCTTCATCACTTATGGCTCCGAAACGATATAAGCGAATGGCGATCTGAGAACCTTGGTTTTACCGGGTTTAATGATGAAGATTTGGCAAACGCCATAATCGCCGACCGAAATGGGCCCAGTCCCCTGTTAATTTCGAAGAATGAGCTCCAGCTCATCTTCGATTCATTAAAGAAAAAGAAGTCTGCAGGAGTCGATGGTATATCCAACGTTGTACTACGACATTTGCCTCAAGAAGCAGTTGACATTTATACCACACTGTTTAACAACGCGCTGAATAATGCATATTATCCAGTGCGGTGGAAGACAGCTGTAGTGCACCCTCTCCCAAAAAAGGGAAAGGACAACTCCAATCCGGCGAATCTCCGGTCGATAAGTCTTCTTCCGAGTATCAGCAAAGTATTTGAAAAGGTTATTAATAGAGCCCTGTTCAAGTGGGCGGAGGACAAAAATATCATCCCGGATAATCAGTTCGGTTTTAAGGCGGGACATGACACAATTCATGCCGCGTCTAAACTAGTTTCTGATATCCAATGGAACAAAACTAAAAAGCAGTGTACGGGTGCCTGTCTGGTTGATTTGGATAAGGCCTTCGACACCGTATGGTTAGAAGGTCTCTATCTAAAGCTAACCAGACTAGGTATAAGTAAACCTCTATTGTATATGCTTTATGACATGCTAAATGGTAGAAAGTTTGTTGTCAAGAGTGGCAATGTAACTTCTACCGCAATTTTTAATATTAATAATGGTCTTCAGCAGGGAGCGGTTAACTCGCCGATTCTATTCAGCATTTACACCAGCGATCTGATAGGTAGTCTAACTCAGGCAATTGCGTACGCCGACGATCTAATTGCGTACAGAACAGCTAATACAGTTGAGGTCATCAAAAGTCTCTTGCAGAGTGACTTCGACAAGATTCAGCGATATTGTGATGACTGGAAGTTGAAAATCAACTTCCAGAAATCAGAAACTATTTTGTTTAGGACTCCGTTGTCTAGCGCCTCAAGGGATACGAGAAAGAACTGGCGCAAGCTGGTGATCGTAGGGCCACATGGACATCCACTGGCGAGTAAAAGTGTAGTAAAGTACCTTGGCATCTGGTTGGATCAGTACCTGTATTTCGACAGACATATTGGTGCTGCTTTGGCCAGGGCTAGGGGAGCCTTTGCCTTGACAAAACGACTGTTTTATAGCAGCCGTCTTGACAGCAGGGTGAAGGTGATGTGCTATATGGCCCTCATCAGGCCGATGATTGCCTACGGATGCCCGGTGTGGTTCAATGTTGCCCCATCTCAAATGGAAAAGATTCGGGTGTTTGAGAGGCAATGTCTTAGACGTTGCCTTGGATTACACAGAACACCAGAGTCGGAGTACACAAGATATTATTCCAACAAGGTTCTATACAACGGAGCCAACATAAACAGAATAGATAATTTTTTGTTCAAGCTGATTCGGGGTCACGTTGCAAGAGCGATGTCCTCAACTAACAGCTTAATTTTTGGGGCGTATTACCCCAATAACGTATATTTTGAGAGTGCGCGGTTAAGTGGTTACATCCCTCCCGAGGCATTCCTCTATTTAGACAGTCGAGGGCTGATACAGGATGGAGGGGCGGTTCCGCTCATCTACCACGTCAGCCGGAAAACTGTGGATAGGCGACTCCTGTATGGTCGAGACGTCATCGCTCAAGGTGGAGAAGAGCGCCTTCGGTTCAGTAGGACTGTGTCCGATCGGGACCGGAGGGATAGGGCGAAACAGGAGAACCAGTTCTGGTGGCTCTCTGAACAGCATCGTGATACATAAAGTCGATGAAGATGATATATCTTGGTCGACTTACATAGATTTAGGGCATTAGGTATAGGGAACAGTCAGGGTGGCACCAAAAAAAATTAAAAATATGTATGTATGCGGGGGCATACGTGCATGTATCTGCGTGTCTGTACATGTATGTGCGTACGTATATGTATGTGCGTATGTACATGTGTGGGTGGCTTGCATGCTGGTGTGTGTCTGCATGCATATAAAAAATAAACAAAAAAAAAAAAATTAAAAAACGAAAAAAATGCTGCTGTGGCTGTTCTAGTTTTTAAGTAGTTATAAGTATTATTAGGTATTTTAAGTAGTTTAAGTTATTTTTAGTTAGTATAAGTTAGTTTTATTTAGTTTTAATTATTTTTAATATATATTTAGGTTTAGTTTATAGGTAAAAAAAAAAAAAAAAAAAAAAAAAAAAAAAAAAAAAAAATGATCAGATATCAAGTTTTTTGTATATAAGTTTCTTGAAATATAAAATAAATAAAAAAAAATTAGTTTTATTTAAAATAGTTTTTAGGTCGAAAGACATTAGTTTAAGAGTTATTGTTTAATTTAGAGCGCCCGTAAAGGGCCAGTAAATTAGTTGTAAGTTATTTATAATTAGGCTAGTTTTAAACATTTTTGTCTAGCTTTAAGATAGTTATAAGTTAAAATGAAATAAAAATGAATTAAAAAAAAAAAAAAAAAAAAAAAAAAAACAATTTTTACAAAATCGTTGGAGCCGTTTTTGAGATAATTAAGATGGTAGAAAAATTTGTATGGCAAGTACCGTTATTTTTGGGGCTAAAACAACGTTCAAAAATCTATTTTGGACAATCACCTAAAACGCCTAAGCACCAAGTTTGAACAAAGTCGGTTCAGCGCTTAGGCTGTAGATCGTTCTACAGACAGACAGACAGACAGGCGGAATTGCGGGACCCACTTTCTTGTTGTTCTCTATGATCGTAATGTCATGTTTGATTGTTAGAAAACAATTTTTTTTTACGAATACATAAATTGCCTTATAGTACCTATAATCGCAAGTAAAAAATAGAAAGATGAGAAATAACGCCCAAAAGGAGAAAAAAATACAACAAAATTTTGCTAAGATTTTTTTGTTGGCGATATTTCCGATTCGATTTGGGCGAAATTGCCTAACGCCATTTCTGTTAAAAATGAGTTTTTTCTTTCATTTTACGACTCAACAGAAATTAAATTTGGATCAAAATTTAGTTTTTGGAAACTTTGGGACTTATTATCTTCTCCCAATTATTGGTTCAATTAAAAAAAGCTCTCCAGACTGCTGTAGGATTATAAAATACGGTAGATCAATAGGTCTTGACTTGAAGTTCATTTACCTGAAAAAGAAAAATCGAAAAGCTTAGGACTTCCGTTCCGGGGCGTGGTATCCACTCACTCTCTTAGAATCGATATCAATTATGAAGCACTTCGGATTGCTGTAGAAAAATGAAATGTGGTAAAGTGATATGATTTGAGTTCATATTTAGTATAAAGGTACAAAATGAAAACAGGAGATTTTCGATATCCAGATTTTTCGTATCACTTATTAGAAGTACTTTTACGTAATGTTCATAGGGAATCGAAATATTGAAAATTTTATATTTAATATTTAAAGCTTCAGCCATTTTATTATAGTAAAAAATTTTTTTTACTATTTATGTTTAGTGGTTTGATAAATTTTAGTTGGAAAAAATATGAATTATGATGGTTTTACTAATTGTCTACATTGTCGACAAATTTGTATCGATAACTTTTAACTGTCTACATCGAATTGTCTACATGTGGACTATCATGTAGTCTACATTTATAGTCTACATGGCACAATACCGGGGGTATATCGCAATTAAAAAGTGAATTATATTACAAAAATAAGCGAATTTTTTTCATTTTTGTTGAAGGACAGAATTTTGAGAAGCTAGAGTTTTGAAAAGCAGACAAAATGAAAAAAAGCAGAATTTTGAAAAACTGAATTTTCATTTTAAAAGCAGAATTTTGAAAAGCAGTATTTGAAGCCAGAATTTTGACCCGCTCCCTTTGTAGGGGAAAGGCCGGCAAGAAGGTAGATACCTACCACTGGGTAAAAAGGATATAATTTCACATGTTATGACCAAGAAATATAAAATATGAATATGAATAAAATATTTTATAAAACTGTTTGTTTGATATTAAACAAAATATGGTTCCTAAAGGCGCGTCCATATTATGCCGATCGGTTTGGGGTGCGCCACTCAATCTGGTCGTGACGCTCGGGTTTCTTTCACTGATCCATTTCGATCTGTTTGAATTTAGTTCGGTTTCGGCATGGACCAAAGGCCGATCGGGAAGTCCATACTTAGTCGGCTTTGCCGATTGGCACCGTTGGCATAATATGGACGCCCCTTAATATGACAAATAAATGCCTACAAATCTTAGTAGGTATTTATTTATGTGTATACCTACTTTAAGTCGCGCGCAAGCCTTTGCAATTGCTAACACGATAACAAAATAAATGACAATAGATAAATCAATAAAAATACACACAACTTTAGGAAAATGTTAAGAGATATAGGCGCAAAATTTTAAACGATTTAGTAAAATGTTAAAGCCACTTTTAGCATTTTACTAAGCTAAAAAGATGATTGAGCTAATTTTGAACAATTTTAACATTTTACTAAAGTTAAAAACACGGAATGGCTACTTTAACTTTTAGCAATTTGCTAAATCCATTTAGAAATCTGATAGTATGTCAGCCTGGCACGCGGGGTGCCCAGGTTCGAGTCCTGCTGGTGCACCATTTTTTTTGTTTTTTTTTTTTGTACATAATGAAGTTAAAGTGATGAAAATAGATATAACTTATACCTTTTTAGAGCACATGTTGGGTTTTCATCAACATATAATTAATTTACAACGCATAACAACAATAATTGTGTTCATCAAAATTCAAACCCTACAAATGATCAGCTTTTTGCTTAATTAGCAATTTACTAGTTTAGAAAAGGTTTAAAAATCTTGAAATAGTTATTGAATCAATAAGCACTTAGGAAATTGCTAACTAGTAAAATGTTAAGCCCTTAACAATGGGTTGTTTAAAATTTTGCGCCATAGATATTTGGATGATAACTTGTTTAAGATTAGTAAAATCCTCTTTTTAGCTTAGGATCAAACTAAAACTGATCTAATATCGTACTAATTTAAAATTATTTGCCACTGTTTTTACACGATATGTGGGTTGCAAACATGACTACAATAAAACTGAACGCAGCTTGTAGCGCCCGTTGTATTGCGGAAGTTTTTGTCAAAAAATATCGCCACCGCGGTCGCTTTGGCTTGCATGTGCGTGAGCCTTTCTTCGAACCAAATGAATTTCAATAAATAAAAGTGTGCTTTTTTGTTTTCAACCATTGTTTCAACATACAGGTTTTGTTTTGACATATTCATTCATTAAATCATAGGTATATGAATTATATATTCGAAGGTATCTATACCTACAAAGCGAAAGGGACTGTAACTACAAGAGCAAACACGTGCGACCGAGTTATGTATGAAAATTTGGCTATTCAAAATCCCATTAAAAATATACCTATGTACATATTAAACATTAAGGAGGCTTTACCTGCATTTTCATCTTTCATCTGCATCGCCATCTGCAAAAAAAGAGGACATACAATAAAAAAATCATACAAGTGCGATAGAGAGCGGAGACCAAAATGCAGATCATCTTCATGCATGAATCAAGGAAACAAGATTACGGCACTTCTTTTTTGTCCTATTTTATTGACGTCATATGTGAACAAAAAATCCGCAAATTGTTGTTGTTTGTACGATGTGGATTAATGGGTTTTTTCACATATGACTTCAATAAAATAAAACAAAAAAAGAAGTGTCGTAATTTGTTTTCTTTGATTCATGATTGTAGATTATAGCCACAAATAAGCCATACGTGTTATTAGTACTATATATATATATATCATAACTATTATATATATCTTAACTATTATATAAAGACAAAACAATTATTACTTATGTCACAGGTAAACTCAGAAAGTATTCAACAGATTTATTTGAAACAAATTTTTTCATTTTCCTTATTCACTTAGTCATGTCTCAGGATATTTTTTATTTGTTAAATATATGTGTTGAATTAGATTATTAACTTTAAAAAAAATCGTCCCTTTTTTGTCAAAGTTGATCAACATATTCAAGAAGTCAATAGTTTTATGCAAATTTTAAGACCAAACTCATTTCTGCACTTATAAGCTGAGAAATAAATGTAAAGGGTTATCCATTTTGCGGTTTCAAAAGTAAACGTAAATAAAACACATATAAAATATTTTTTTTTCATGATATTTCTTTTTTATTATAAAGTTTGAACGTTGACATTCTGTGTGAAACACTACATCATTTAAATGACCACCAACACGAATTGTTGCAAGCATCGATTCTTTTGAGGTAATTTTCGTACACTTTTTGACACGAATGTTGGTTTTCTAATGCTCAAGAGTTATAGGTTTATTTGCACAAACACGGTTTTTCGCGTAGCCCCACAAAAAAAAAGTCCAGCGGTGTCAAATCGCACGATCTTGGAAGCCAGTTGATATCGCCACGACGAGAAATTACGCGGCCAGGAAATGTCTCTTGCAATTAAGCCATATTCGCTCGAGTTGTGTGGCATGTGGAACCGCCATAACGCTCCGAATTGACGGTGACAGTCGTTCCATTGTCGTTTTCGAAGAAGTAAGGTCCAATCACACCTCCGGATCAAAGAGTGCCCCAAACAGTGACTTTTTGTGGATGTAATGACCTTCAATTACTTACGGATTATCAGAACCCCAAATGCGACAATTTTGTTTATTAACGTACCCACCGAGTAAGAAATGTGCTTTGTCGCTGAAGAAAATTTTGTTCAAAAAATCGCCGTCCACCGCCTGTTGTTCAAGCACACATTCGACGTATCTACAACGTTGTGAATGGTCAGCTGGCTTTAGTTGTTGTGTGAGCTGGACTTTATATGGATGTAGGTGTAGATCCAAATGCAAAATACGCAATAATGTGCCATAAGACATTCCTAATTTCTGAGAACGACGAGGAATCGACACATTCGGGTCTTCGGCAACACTTTAACTTACAGCAGCGATATTTTCATTGGTACGAGCGAAACAATGATGCACAGGCCTTACAATATCTGTAACCAATCCAGTCTCTTCAAATTTCTTTACAATTTTGCCAATTGCTTGCGTAGTTGGACGATTATGTAAACCATAATCTCCTCTTAAAGCAAGATATGTGGCTGTAGCAGAATTTTTGTGTAGGTTTTAACAATTTTTATGCATTGTGCGATAGTTAAGCGATCCATTTTCGTAAATGTCAGACTTTCAACTGAAATAAAAAATTGGTTGAACAACTTAGTTTGACAGATGTCGAATTCCAGCCCTATACTTTTGAAACCGAAAAATGGATAACCCTTTATTTACAAATTATATATTTATGCAATTTTTGTATTTATGCATCTATGAATTCGATTCAATCAATATGACTTGGTAGCTGCTTGGTTCCATTTCATTATCGTTCCGTATTCGTTTACATTTTCTTTTGTTTATTTGCTTCTGAATTTCTGAATACTAAATTGATAAACGTAGGAAGAGAAAGTATTTATACACATATTCAAAATTAAACATATATGTTTTAATTTTGAATATGTGTGTAGTAGAGGACATAATTATTTGCGTGTATTCTTCTTTTTTGCTCTCTGCGTCTTGAGTAATAAAGATTTAAGGTCTTCTTCATCGAAGCTTATGGGTAGAGTAACAATGGTTTTTTTTGGAGATTTTCGCTAAACGATGCCAATTATTCCCAAGGGGACTTGGGCTGATATCATAAAAGCTTGCCCTAAATCATCTTTTATTTGGAAGAGTGTCAAAAAACTTCAACTTCAAACAAATATGAGATTAGAGCTTACTAAAAACACTGACAGTGCTGAGTTCGCATCTCTTTTGTTAAAAATTGGTGTTGGAAAATATACTATCTCAGGTTCAGATAATATAATTCAATTAAACGAATATTTCGGAAAAATCGTCCACAATACACAACAACTTATTCAGTGCGTCTATAGAGACTTGATCTCTTTGCAATCGATAATGTTTTCTTAGTTTTGCGATAGAGCTATTGTGTCACCAAAAAACAGTTCAGTGAAGGAAATAAATAACCATGTGCTCCTAAGTTTAAAAACAGAGTCATATCAATACAAGGCAATTGACAGTGCTGTCGATGACAATGATATAGTAAACTACCGTCAAAAATTTCTCAACCCTGGAGGTCTTCCATCTTACCAATTGAATTTAAAAGTTGGCACACCGATTATGCTAATAAAAAATCTCGGTCCCCCAAACCTATGCAATGGCACACGGCTCCAAGTCAAAAAGCTCTGCAAAAATGTAATTAAAGTTCAAATTCTTACCGGACCTGCATGTAGGAACTCATTCCCAGGATACCAGTGATACCAACGCATCTTCCCTTTCGATTCAGACGTCTACAGTTTCCAGTAAGACCATGCTTTTGCATGACAATCAACAAAGCTCAGGGTCAATCATTTAAATTCATTGGGGTAGATCTCAGAGAAAATATTTTTCCCCATAGTCAACTGTATGTTGCACTTTCAGAGTGGTCTCAAAAAAAAATAATCAGTTTTTACTTCTTCATTAAAATGCTAAAACGGCTAACATTGTATACCTAGAAGCCTTGAAATAAAACAAATTTAATATGTGCTAATCTGTTTTTTTTTAAGAATTTATGGGACAACATCAACTCTTTTATTAGGCTACGGTAAGATCAACCATATTATTAACTTTTTACTAAAAATATGACATCAATCACAGAAAAGGCCTTGGTTGATATAACATTTATAGTAAAACTATTTATTTCCAGCCTTTGCGAAGCAACGCGAGCACGGGTCTGCTAGTATATACGAGTATATATGTATTATATATTATAATGTCATTAGTTTATGATTCTAGGAAGTATGAATCTGAAGATTGCATATTTTGCATTGATAAACATGTTCATCTTCATTATAGCATTTTCGTCTGCAACATACTTTAATCCGTTCAGGTAACAAAATTTCAAGTTTTTTGTAACCAGTTCAACTAATTTTGCTTACAAATAACGAAAATCATCTTTCCTATCCTTCTTTCATTTCCTCAAACTCACGACCACGCTGTGTTGCAACATTTAAAGGGTAGTATAATCCCTTTAGCGCGTGTAGATTATAAAAAAAAACAGCGAAAATGTTCTTCACAAAACTAGATACCTGAACGCTAAGAACGTGTGATTGTGAGATGAGTCTATAAAGTTATAGCAGAGTTAGGGGAAGTTATTAGTGTGTATATGTGTTTTATATTATGGTCCCGCTCTACTTTTCTTCAAATCCGCAGATGCAGTTCTATGTACAAAGCCTCCCTCATACCAAATGCAGATATGTATGTAAATAAATCAGGTACTATATGTCAGGTATTACACAGCGCGTGACTGCAACGCGCAAGGCTTGGTTATTTTCTTTTGAACATCTATTCGGTAACGCGCGTGTTATTACACAAAGCCTTGTTCTCATTTTCAGTACTGCGCGTTTATTTGACATTTTATCTTCTTTGCACAGTGCAGTTATTGAACAAAAAATAATTCTTAAAAGAAAAATAGAAGGCAAATTTATTTATATAGGTATTCCGGGTGACAAAGACAAGGATTGTAGAGAATGGGGTTCATTTGGTAATTTAAAATAAGCTTAGAAGTTTTTTCTTTGCTCCATTTAAATTCGTCAGCCATTTGGATTGGTGTTTATTCATCTACAGCGAAAATTAAATGAAGCAAATCCGAAAAAGAAAGAAACAGTAGAAAGAGAACGTCAAAAACACGCAAGGAAAATCGTACCCGCGCGTGTTCAGATAGATTTATTTCTGTTTCATCTTTTCGTTCTTTCTTTCTCTTTCGCACTTCATTCAGGCGCTGTGTAATACTATGTCTTCTTATATTCCATTAAAAAACAATTCTAAAAATTGTCGTAAAATGAGTACTCATTACATGCTGTTCAGGCATAACACTAACAACATGTGATTGAGTAATCTAGGATACCAATAAAATATGACAACGAAATAGATAAAATCATGCGAATTATAAGAGACATAAATAAATGAGACAGGAAATTTTTCTCCGCATTAGTTCAGCCGCCATCCCTGGATATAAATCTGAGACAACAACCATCTGTAGTCTCAAAACATCGCGCCACACATCTTTCCCTTCTTTCACCGGATGCCCGCGCCGTGTTGATAACATATAAAGGGTATTCATAATCCCTTGAGTGCGAGCAAAATTGTAAAAAAAGCGCAAAGTAATTTTTGGAATTCTTTTTTACATGGAATGTAATGTTAAAAGTATAAGATGGATGAAAGCTACCTTGCTATAGCTTGCATAAGATGGCTTTACACAAGCTATAGCTTGTATAAGATGGCTATATACAAGCTACCTTGTTATAGCTTGCTTAAGGTGGCTATATGTAATCTATAGCTTGTACTAGATGGCTATTCGCAACATATTCTTTTTTCTACAAAACCCATAAATTCCGGACTCTCTGAAGTCCCAACACAAACAACTATTTTTATAAATGTTGACATTTAATTGTAGTACTTAAATGTGTCGCAATGTTAAGGGTATCACA
This sequence comes from Philhelius pedissequus, assembly GCA_910595825.1. Taxonomy (NCBI): domain Eukaryota; kingdom Metazoa; phylum Arthropoda; class Insecta; order Diptera; family Syrphidae; genus Philhelius; species Philhelius pedissequus. The sequence continues at coordinate 15,499,017 of OU343161.1, read as the reverse complement.
TTTGGCATTTCGAAGAGTTTACAGAAGTTGAAAATCTGAGAAATTACACAGTTCAAACGGATTTTTCCAAAAAGTGTTCGATTACTGGGAGTGTTCGAATTTAGGCGACTCTACCCTACCTACCTAATTATTAGAAGAAATATAATTTTAGTAATAGTGTCTGAAATAATGGCCGAAATAAATATTTCTAATGTAGTCACGTCCTAACAGAAGTTTAGGTAAAATAATTAAAGTAGGACACATATTATCGAACATGCGTGACAGTTTTGCTCACGGTTTATAATGTGTACACTTGCAAGATGGCATATGACACGCATGTAGGTCCCCTTACACACAGCAAAACAAAACAATACATAACGAGCACAAATAAAAAACATATTAAAATTGAGCCGTTATTTTTGCAATATACACATTTAACGTGGATCAAAATATTATATCGATATCGACCACACATTAAAACAAAAATGTCGAACTGCGCAAAACCTACAACTCATGGAGACGTGGCAATGAATGATTTGCCTCTCTGTTCAAGAGAACTATCGTGTATCAGCAATACCATATCTCTCACTCTTCCTGGCAAAAGAGAAATGCAGGGGTCCACATTAACAGCCTACTCCACATTACCCGATCTTACTCCACATATTGCCCTTCTCGCCGACAATCTTCCAGTTGCCGACAACTCAGTTTCCTTGTGTTAAAGACTGCCTGCCAGGCAGCATTGTTGATCGATGATTTGTATGCTAACCATTCATCGAACAACATTCAACAAATATTTTTGTTGATAGTTCATTTTTGAATCTTTGTCAATATGGAATAAGAAAAATAATATTTTGATAGCGGACTGACTATAAAACTGTTAAATGTGTATCCAAAAATTTCCGCGCATGTTCTATATCCTACAAGAACGTCAAGCAGGTACGATAATGTGTACCCTACTTAAAGTAAAACAAAATTCTATATCAAAAAGTCCCATACCACAGTAACAATGGGGAAATGTCTGCCTCAAAAAAGCACAATCTTGCCACATAGGCAACGCTGTACTGTGGTATTTATTCAAAATTCAAATCAGTTGGGATTGCGACTGCGAGCACGATGAAATGAATTGAGTCACACCTATTTATGCACCACCAAGCCACGCACAACCTCATCGATCCAATATATAAAACCTATTTTTCTCCTCCAAACATAATTGAACAAAAATTCCATTTCATATTTTTTTCTCTATACTCTATAAGGCTAAACCGAGAAAACCCTACACTTATCACTATACCATCTAGAGAGAGAGAAAACAAAAAGATTTTCAGTTACTCGGAAAAGTATATAGTCACTACTCTTCCAACTCAGTATGAATCAAATTCTAACCAAACTATATAGTAAACAATATATTTATCGTTTGCATGTGTAAGTGAGGAGTATCTAATATGGTGTGCTCTGTGCTATCAAAAAGTTTATACAGCATGAGCAAACGAGTGTTCCCCTTCATTTATAGGTTGCGTTAGTTTCTGCTGCTTTTACAAACATCACATCACTTTAGTGTGCAGTGTCCAACTCTCCAAGTATTCAATTCATTCGTCAGTTTTTATTCGACTTCACCATTTTAAAAAGTAGATATTCTCTGCTGTATTGAAAATTACAGAGTTAATTCTGAAATTTTGAAATAAAAAAATTCATTTTAATAAAATATGAGAACAATATCGTTTTGTGTGTATTTGTCTATGCGTATATAATAATATAGAAAATATCTTTTTAGAAAACACACTTAATTGTTGAGAGTTACTTGAACGTCGCAGAGTGTATTTTTGCCCGCATTACTGATAATTTTTTTTGTTGGTAAATTCTATTTCAATTTAAAAAAATAAGGTACCTATATAAATTTAAAGAAAACATTTTTTTTTGTTCTGTTCTTTTTTGTTGGCTCTAATTAAATTTATTCTCGGTGTCAACCACGAACATTTATATATTATAATGCCTAGCTATATCTTAAAAAAGCTAAAAAAAAGTATACATAACTGAATGTATCTAGATAGATACGTATATACATAATGAAGTGAGCTACTGTGTGGATTTGTACAGTGTGTAAATGCTGTGATGAAGCGTTTTCGAAAATGGTTCAACATCAATACTACTAAGTTCGTTCTATCGTGTGATGAAAAATACATATTTTTTTTTTTTTTTATTTTTGAGAACAGAAGACACTTCTAAAGAAAATTCGGAGACATACTAGCTAAACTACTACTAGTTAGCATTTTAGTTTTCAGCAGCAGTTTGTGTCATTATTAGTATTATTACAAAAAGAGAAAATAATAAAAATTAATATTAAAACTAAACTGAATTTAAAAAAGCAACAAAAAAAAACTACCTATCTAATAAAAAACGTTTATTGATTTTTATGTTTTACGTATACATAATTAAATCAACGAAATTATTTTAAAACAACACAATCTTCAAACAACGAAATTTGTTTCTGTTTTGCAGGTGTATTTTAAGAAGAAGTTACTATGTAAAACGTAAATCCATAGTACCTATACCTATAAAACGCAAAAATAAAAAAAATACAAAAAAGTCAAGTCAAATATCGAATCAAATCAAACAAATAAATGGATTAATAGTGAAATTTATGTTTAATATAACATTATCGCAAAAAGGTGATTACTACAAAAAAAATTTTTTGTTTTTCAAATTTCAATCTTAATCTTAAAAATTCTCTCTCAAAATAATCACTCACAAAAAAAATTCATTATTTAAAAAAACAAAAATGCTTTGTTCCGATTTGATTTAATTTCCGTGTTTCATATCACAAAAATTTCATTTGCCTAACATTCACCTACATGATGTAGGTACCTGCATTATCTCTATTATCAATCATAAAAATAATCACCTCATGCATCATTTCATTATGTATATCAACATTTTCTATCTATCTTCGTGTTATAAGAAGTTGCTTCAGAACAAAAATAAAAACCTGCTTCAAACATTTAGAATTTTTTTTTTTTTTTTAATTTAAATCTTTGAAACTACATCCATACCTACCAACAGCAAATAAAAATACACAAAAACAAGCGATTTTGTACATAAATATCATAATAATTTATCAATTCCTCAATCCCAATATCCCAAGTATCATCATTACATATTCTATTATCATAAAACCACGCCACTATTTCATTTCAGTTTTTTTCATTATCATTATTTTCGATTCTTTTAATTCTAATTTAATATTTTTTGTAGGTATCAATATTGTAATTATATATTTTTTCTACATATATATGCATATTTCAATACTTATATATAAATACTTATATCTATAAAATAGTTTTAAGGAAGCGAAGAAAAATTTTGCGTTGTATAATAACTATAATGGGGCATGCGCATCAATTTCCTGGTAGGTATTGGCCCATATTTATGTTTGTGAAAAAAATTTCACGACGTACCTACCTATACTAAACTAACTACCTAGGTACGATTGTAAAATAGGTCAAGTTTATGGTATAAAGAAAAGATGGTAGGTAGGTACCTAGATGGTGAAATTTGCGGTACCTACATATATGTTTTTTTTTAACCAAAAATATCAATCTTTCATTAAATGTATACTACCAGTGACGCTGATCATACGTAGTTAGTTAGGTACCATGTTTTCTTTATACCTACCATGGGTCATGTTTATAAATATTAGGGGTATTCACGATCCGGTGTATCTGGTCTTGTATCATTGTAAAAGTGTAAAAGTGTAGCATTTTTTTGCACTACAACAACAAAATATACTGAATGTCAAAATCTTACACTTTTACAATACCCGAACCCTATTGTAACAGAAAAATACAAGGGTGTAAGGTTTTTTTAACACAAACTTAAGCCTTTTTCAGAACAAATGTGAAATAGATTTTGACATTTTCTTCAGTGTTGCTACAGATTACTAAAGGTGTGTTCACAGTCCCTTTTTCAAAAATTTAAAATTTTACAATTTTATAAGACTTGGCACACCATTCTGCATTCAGAATGCGAATTGTGATCAAATTTGGAGTGGTTTTTGTTTTGTTGCCGCGTTGCAGGATAATGGTGTGCGATAATAAATATTTAAGTAAACTAATTTAATATTTAATTTTTTTCTTTTTTTATTGATTTTGATCCCTTTTTTTGAAGTTTTTCATGAAACACTTTCAAGTTTTTTTTTCGATCAAGAGAGTAATAATAATTAGTTCAATAGAAAATTTCTATTACCCCAGTTTCACGGTTCAAGAATTTTGAAGTTTAAACTCCACTTTTGGTTTAAACTTCAGATCAAAATTTATTCGGTTTCACAGTGTCGTTTAAACGTTGAACTGATTCCAATTTTTAGTTTTAAGATAACCGAGATAAAGTTCAGTTCAGCGTTATTTGTAAACACTTTTTACTACGGTGACATTTCAATTTGTATTTTTTTTGTCACTAATTCCACAAGAAGTCTACGTCTTTTGACGAAAATTTGTTAGATCTTTTTTTTTATTAACAGGCACTGCTTTTTTTTTTAAATTTATACCTATTCATTTTTAATATTATTTTATTTAATATTTTCGTTTCGCTATCTCTGACCAAAATCAGAATAATGACGGTACTTTGAAACAAAATAAATCTTCCATCGCACAAAACATTTGTTGTATCGTGTGTTCTTTATGTCAGAGAGAGAAAGGGAAGACAAAGAAAAAAAGTTGGAAAATCTATTAAAGTTACACACTGAACACATTACGAAAAATGCTACCAACTCTGTCATAAAATCTAGTTAAACGCAGTTCAACTGTTCTGAAGATCAGATTTCACTGTGAATTTGAAAATGTACAAGTTAAATCAAAATTTTAAACTTAGTTTAAGTTTCAGCTGATCTTAAGTTTAAACTGCCACTGTGAAACTGGGGGTAGACATTTTGCGCAAATATTATGTCTGTTTGGTAACTAGAAATTTTCACCAAGTTTACGAAACTTGGGTTTTTTCTCCTATGGGTTTTGACAGCAAAATGTGTAAATTAGTACAAATTCGTGCGAATTTTCACGTCTTCAAACGCACCTATTGTTTTGCTCGCTTACCATTTACTTACTTACATATATAAATATATTTGTATTTATGAACCCTTTTTTGACATTGCATAACTTCCTCATACCTGCAGAAGGTTCTTCTGTTCATAAATGTATTAAATACATATTTTCTGCTTGTCATGTGAAACAATATTGCAATTTTGTACTCAACCATATTTTCTTCCAATCCAAATCTATCAACTCTATATGTGTGTTCAATGAGTCAGTTTGGAACACTTTAGAATAGGATTTTCTGCACTTGCTTTTTAGATAGAGCAAGTTAGAACAGATTTGTGAGAACTGTCAAGACCACCACACCAAACACAAAATTAAATTGTAATACATACATAGAATTTGTCAAATTAATAGTTGATCAAACTAAATAAACATACATACATAACTGTTGTGGTTTAAAAAAAAAAACACTATCTACACGAATTTGATGAAGAATCAGTTGATAAATCACTTTCCGTATCGGAATCAATCAATTTCATCAAAAAATTAAATTCAACTCCATTTCAGATTGTTTTTAAGAATTTTTCTGCAAGAACAAACGAACTCGAATTGCAGCTAAACAACAATATTTTCTTTTATAATCTCTGTCAAATGGCTGACTGTTCTAAGTCATTCTGTCTTTTTCTGACGTTTCTCACTGTCACTAATCTGTTCTCTTCTATTCTTACTTTTTCCTCACTGAACAATCTTTATAGAAGTTGTCAGGTTTATGTAGCTTGAGTTCAGACATACAGTATGTAGTAGATGATACCATACATCGTTGGAGTCATGGCCGGAATAAACTACATATTTCGAAAGCTTATTTTTATTTGTACATATCAATATTTTTCTGACGCGCCCTTGTCTTAATCTGCTGGTGATTTTTTGAATATTTTAAGTTTTGAAGTCATTTTCCCTACAACAATTCATAGTTTCAATCCTGAACTCAACGAATTAATGAAACAAATGCATTTCAAATTCGCTTCACGCATTGCTTATTTTTTGTTTGATATATCTACCTACTAAATACAAAAGTAACCAATTCTTGTTCTCTAAGAAAGACAACCTTTTCGAAATAGTTTCGTTTCCAGTTCTAAGAATTAATACACTCAGTAGGCACAACAGGGTTATTCTAGGGTTCAATTCTGGTCCTGTGAAATAGTAAAACCAACAATTTTTCAGACTTTCGACAACACGTCAATACATGTTGTGGAAAAATGTGAAACCAAACGTGAAAAGTCTTCTTCATAGTGAAAACGAACTTACCAAATTATAAGATATTTTGTTGAGTACGTGCGTATTCTGTTAAAAAAAAAAGATTCACATGCATTAAGATATGTGACAATTTCTTCTGCTAACGTTGCATGTATGTTGAACAGGAAATGTTTTTCAATGCAAAAATTAGTGTAAACACACGTCAAAATATGTCAAAACAAAGCAAACATTGTTTAAGAATGGTCATAGCTTAAAATTGTCGTTGAAGCATGTTCTCCCCTCATCAATTTCAAACTAAACTCGAAATAAGACACGTAATAAAAAAAAACTAAACTCGCATAACCCAGAAATCTTATATGCAACATCTTATAAATACAAAATAACCTTTAGATTTCGCCAAGGCCAGAATCAATTTGTCTTTGATGTCATTAGTTTTAAATACTTTGAATTATTATTTCTTAATAGAAGCAAATGAATAGGTAAATAATGTATACTTCTTATTTTCAGTAAAATGCTTAAACGCAGAGAAATAAATTATTTATCAATTAGTTCTAGTTCAACAAAATGTTACCTATACCTATTATTATCGGTATTATCGATACTTATAAGTACAAACTTAAAAGTTCACATTTATCATGCAATTATATAACAAGAATGTTTGGAATACAATATATATGTACATATGTATATGCCTTAGTACTTATTTATTGGATTTTCCATTGGTAAATTCAGAATTTGATGCGGAATATGATTCTTACTTGCTACTTAGGGCAAGTTTTACATTTGGTAAAAAAATCGAACTCGAGATTGTAATCAAACTTGACATTACCATGATAGAGTACACCAGACAATTTGGTCCAGCAATTCGTTCTGTCTGTCTGTCTTGCTTTTTTTCTTCCATCTTAATTATCTCGAAGACGGCTCTACCGATTTACATAAAAAAAAGTATGTGAACTACTTTAGGTATAGTCTACATTTTGTTCCACAATTTTTTTTTACATATTTTGTTTTCCAACCATTTTCTTGATTTTCCGCTTCTCATAAACCGCTGCTAGGATTTCGATTAACATTTTTATATAGGATGCCCTTCGAATTCTAAATAATAAAAACTGGATACCAATATTTTCAAAAACTATTTTTTTAGATTTTTAAAAACTAAATACTTAAGAAACTAAATCAAACTAAAATTAAGTTCCAGAAATTATAAGATAATCAACGAAATTTCTTAAACGTTTCTGGTTCACAAAAAATCTGCTTGTTGAAAGCAGTAGGCCCCTCTAGGAAGATTTTTGTATTAATAATGCGGCTCTGGCCAAACTATATAAATGGCCGGACGAGTATATACATATGTATATGCATGTACTATAACTATAGCTAGGTATTTATGCTGGGGAAAGTTTTTAGTTTTTTTTTTCTTCCTTAGCTAGCTAGTGCAGTATCATTTTCCCAGATATATTTATGCGGGACAAAGTGCATATGCTTTTCCCAACTACCCCTTGTGACCTCTTTTTCGTTGCAATGTTGGGGCTTCAAACTATTAAAGCAAAAAAAAAACAATGGTTTCCCATTTCACTATTTTAATGAAAAATCTAGAGCAACACGAATATACATATATAATATGGCTTATTTGATTGGTTGGTAGTCCGGAAGCAAATTAAATTCAAATTTTCTTTTCTGAAGACGAGCTGTCGTTCTGATGGGTTCGTTCAGCAGGCTTCTGGTCGATAAATCGATAACGCCATTAGTGTTTAATGCATTCTTTATACATAATTAGCTGGTACCTACCTGCAAAGCAATTTTGAGCTTTAGTTTTGTATCAAATTATGTGAGTCTTGCACCAAGAGAAAAGAGCCTCCACAAAATTTAAGCCGAATGACAAAGCAAAAGTAAGTCGCGCCTCAATGTCATTATATTGTCATTTTTTTTTTGTTGCCAATCGCATTGTTGGTACAAAAATAAGCTGTCGATGGCATAATTCGCCACCAGCTGTATAGTTTGTTATTGGTCGATGAATTATTTTTATTTTATTGTACAACACCTGAGAAATCAGTGTTTGTATTCTGGTATGTTCTGGTGTGAAGAATAATAATAATTATTTTCTCATTAGTCATTCCACTATTATGCACTCATATTTTATTTTCACCTCTCACTTAGTTTTAAATCAAAAGCTAATTTAAGATTTAAAAACAGAACTAGAAAAAAAACAGACAATGGCACATCGTTTCATGCGCATTAAAACAAATCTATTGAATATAAAAATGTATTTATGTTTGTATTTATGGACACACCAAATACATAAATGTATCGTTTCGTTAAGTTAAGAATGTTTTGAAACCATGGCATTGATAATCATCAAATCTTATCGAGATTACAATGCCATTAGTATCTCAATAAAAGGTTTGATTTTCTTTTAATGATCAATATGATTGTATTTAAATATATATACAAATGTATATAAAGGATTACGTAGATACCTTTATAAGTTTTAATATAATGAGTCCTTGATTGGTGGTCTTTGTCACATTGCATTTTTAATTAAAAGATGACCTAGTTTTTACTGACATTAGTATCAACTCAATACAGTGATGAATTGATCGATTGAATGGCTGAGTTCATTGGAATCGGTTGACATGGTTTGAATATTGAAGAAAGTATTTTTTGTCACAATGTTTAGATAGAATATTAGGCGTTGTTGTGCCCTTAATGTTAGCTTAAAAGCAATTTCCAAGTAAAATACAACATCAATTCGGATTAGTTGCCGGCGATAAGCAGATTTTATAACAAAATAGTCCATTACAATACATAGGGTAAGCGGTGACCTAAAAAGATTAAAGGGATAAGTCGTAAGCGTAATTCCAACAGTCATAGGAAAGTATAGAAATAATCAATTACATAATGTAGGTACATACAATGTGTATTTTGTTGGGATTTTTATAACTTTTTTTTACATCTTTTGCCTTTTGATGAATTAGCCATTCTTCGATGATGGAATTTGATACTTAATGGCATTTGATTGTACTTGTTCATAGAAGACCTTGTTTTAGTCTGCAGTTGTTAAATTTTTTACAATCTTAGTACTGATATCTAAAGTTTTAATAATTCTTCATTTCTGCAATTTTTATTTTGAACGAAATATCAAGTTCCAATAACAAATTGTACCAGCAGAAGCGGAACTGTCTGAGTGAATTCTTCATAATAATATATTTTAACTGTTGTGGAACGCGTTCCGCTTGTCAAATATTTAAAATTCAATTCTCTTGCAAATGTCATTTGTTTTTATTGATATTATGGTTTCAGTTAAAGTTATTTTTCATATGATACAAGTTTCTTGATGCCTGTCGAGAAAAACAAAAATCCAATCCACACAAACACTTTCATTGTTGGATGAAGTGTTGAGGGTCTTATTGTGCTTTTTCACATTCAGCCAATTGGGAACGTGTTATTTCGGCAAATAATTTATGAATACTTCATGACATAACATACAAATCAGCTAAAAGTACGCCTAGTTCTACTTCACTACTTTTCACGGCTGACTTGTTACTCAAATGTTTTTGTATATAGAAGAAACTTTACTACTTTATGTACTTTATCTACTTTTTTAACATTTATGTTTTTGGTACTTTTACTGATTTTTGCAAAGATTCTTATTATCATGAAAAGTGGTTGGAAAAAACGGCCAATGAGAGCCTTATGGAAACGTAAGTTTTTAGGTTATGTCTTTTGTATGTACCTACTACTATTCCAACCCCTCAACAAATTTTCATAAGTTGAGCAGTGCTCCATTGTAGTGATATTAATTGATAAGAAGTGGGTGGATGAAACGCCCCTGCATGAAAAATTTCATAAAATTAAAAAAAATCCTAAGGAATAACAAAAAATTTCCCAAATTTTCTCATTAGAAATAGAACAGCTAAAAAATATAGTTCGGTAAATTTGTTTAATTTATTAAACTGGATTATTTCCAGAGACAATTAAATTTAATTGATGGTTTCTGTTATAAACAAACATTATGATAAGGTTCGTTAGTATATTTTGTGTCTAGTTTTTTAACGGGGTTTTCGCTTGGTAACAAAAATCAATTTATTTTTCATTTAGATCTGTCAAAAAACTGATTTTGACAATTTTTGCCTTCGATTGGCCAAAAAAGAATTTTGCAGATCTGGATTTTTCGGCAGATCTATGCCTTTTTTACTAACACCACTATGCATCATAATTGACAACCATCAGTTTGACAAGACAGCTGATACCGCTGCCTGGTAAACAGACACAAATATGCACCAATACTATATCAAATAAAAATCAATCTGAAAACGTATTCGATTCGTTACGAAAAAAATCAATTTATAGATCAAAATATAAATTTACCAAACGAAAACTTCATTACAAATTTGATATTTTTGGGCAGAAGAGAGCGGTCTTGAGAGAATAAAATATTCCCCTTCCTGACAAATTTTTTGACACCAAAAATTAAATATTTTTTGATTCTGAATCAAATTCGCAGATCCCTATTTTTTGGCGAATCTACCCCACTTTTACTAACACTACTTAACACAAGTACAATTGCAAGTATTTATTTTGACAGCTACCAGTTTCACAGACGCGAATATAAGCCAACACCTTAACAAAAAAAAATTAAATCCAAATAACATTCCACTCGGCATGTAAAAAAACAAATTCCGCATCAAATTCTCCTTTTAATAATGGAAAGCCACATTAATTAGAGAATTTCATCCCCACTCTTCAACGAACAGTTAATTCTAAAGTGATGACAAGAGTTTGCGATTGTGAACGTTTGATGAAATTGATCGAGCTTTGGAATTTTTCCAACATGGACGATTTTTCGGGTGAAACTCACAATAAGGGAAAAGTGAAATATCAAATTTTGCGCGTGGAATGTTGTTCGGGCGAAACGGACAATATGGCTGAATAATTTTGGTTTTATCTAACCAATAAATGTGTTCAGTACAAAGAGTTAAATGTAAGTAGTTACAAAGTACATACCCATATGTACCTACGTAGGTAGGTAGCATACTTCCATTTTATTCATGCCAATCTGATTGGTATTCATCACGTCAACCAGATTTCGATGATAAATTAAATCCACAATTTCACTGCCACATGAAATAAGTAGGTATCTAGGATATTGAGTCATTCATTTACCAAAGAAAATGTTTCACAATCAGTCAAACTAGATAGATAGGTACCTACGTATCATTTAAAAACTAAAATTGATAGGTATACCTATATACCTTTGTAGATATTGATATATTTTTTCCTAAAACTACCTTAAACATATTCGTGTAAGTCTGCTCTAAATCATGTGACCCTTTTTCTTTTCTAAACCATCAGAGAAACTAACGTCATTAACAAAATAACTCTCGCATTTAGGTAACATTTAATTACCTTCTACTAGTGACTTCATTTTTTTTTCGTTTCTGTGTTTGTTAGATTTAAATTTAAAAATAATCAAACGTTACAACTAAACTTGTATTTTTAATATGTAGGTACCTATTATATACCTATACACACACACATTTTGTGTAGTTAACTTTCGTTTATGTATGTAATTCAGATTTATATATTTAGATAAGTACTCATACTTTATCAAGTTCGCTTTTTTATAGGTAGCAACGTATTTGCCTTGGTATACAGTGAAACTCGTTTAAGCAAAACGACAAAAAATCTGAAATTTTTTGTAGTTAACAGGGTTTCAGCGGACCTCGGATAACAGAAAAAAAATTTCAGTTAAGCGGATCTCGGATAAGTGGAAAATATATTTCACTTAAATGCGGTCTTGGGGATAACTGAACAAATATTTCAGGAAAGCAGACTTCGTGTTAAAACAATTTTTACTACATACCTATCTATATCGAACAGCAGATTCAAAATATATTTTTAAGCTCGTTTTTACTTAATTTTTTATGTACAAAATCTCTTAAAAAAAATTGGTATGATAAATTTAAATACTTAATAATACAAACTTAAAAACAAAATTTCCAAAAAAAAAAATCATCCACCCGTTTTCGAAATTTTCGTAAAAAAAATGACTCCAATAACCGAGAAAATATTTTTTGAAAATTTTGGTATGCAGTATTATTTATAATTTAAATGACATCTACTTAAAAAAATTTATTGAAATCTGTCAAGCAGCTTATGAGAAAGTCAAAAATAAAAAAAAATGGTTGTGTCGCAGGTACCGTTAATAACAAAGTATAAACATATATACAAAAATATATAGGTAATATATACATATATAGAAATATACATATATAATGTATGTACTGGCAGGCGGCCATACAGGCCATACCAATTAGACTTAAGAAATGTATATCTGAAAATATTATTATCTTAAAAAATAAAGGAGTCGTTAAAATTAACTAAGTATTTATATGTTATGTATTTAAAAAAAATGAACAAAATGTAGCTATACCTATAAAGTAGTGCACACAGTTCTTTCTTATCAAAATCATTGGAGGCGTTTTCGAGATAATTAAGATGGTAGAACAAATTGTATGACACGTACCGTTATTTTTGGGGATTAGGTAAAGTTAGCTTGCAGCTTGCACACTTAGACCATAGTGATACCACATGTATCCAGAAATAATCTCCCTATTCGTTGAACCATTTGGAGCTCCCAATGAAGCGTAAGAGACTATAGATGTCTACTTTGTTTAGATCTCTGGGATCATCGAAGAAAAATTCTCCAAGATGGTGCTTATGTCTCTGTTATAAAGAAGGGCATATAGACAGAATTTTAGGAATAGATTCCACCTCTTCTTCGTGCATGCAGCTTCTGCAAAAATCGTTTGAATAAACGCTAAGCCTCGTTACGTGCTGTCCTATGAGGCAGTGTTAGAGCGTTTCAGATCAAGTTTTGAACAGAACTGTTTCGTTGTCAGACTGGTTGTATTTTTTCGTCTTAGGTTAGTCCTTACTACAGCATCTTGTTTCAGCATTAACTTACATGTAGCGATGAGTATACCTATATTTGCCTTATCAGTTAATAATAAAGGTAGTGTTATTCCACTTTTGGAAGTTCATAAGCTATTGAACTTGTGCACCATCTCCATGAGAGATGAACGGCAGTTAAGAGAGGTTATGGAGTTTGTAGATGTCGATTCCAGAGCCGCCTGACTATTTGAGAAAATCCAGATGAGTAGTTGATATCCCGTTTTCTTTGAGCCAGGACAGGACTTTCCTAATTGCGATAATTTTCGCTTGAACACCCTACAATGATTAAGAAGAGGGAAAAATAGACTTAATTTTAGTCTGTTTGAGTACTCACACCCCAACAATCCCATCATCAGTTTTTGTTCCAATAGAAAACTTGAAGGGATTTTTTTTTCAATTATGCGGGGTTTTCACTTAAGCTGGTTTCACTCTACCTACTTAAAAAAAAAGTTATTACTGTAATGAAATGAATTGATAAGAAACTGAGTGGGTAGATACACATTTAGAACGAAATTGGTAAGAGTAGATAAGCATCAACGTTTCTGAAAAAAAATTTGTGTAAATATGTATGTATGTATGTGTGCAGGTATACAGAAGAAATCAGGAAATAATAATAGACGAAAAAAAGCTTTAACAACTTTGTGGGAAATATATGTATGTAGCTACCCTATTTTAGCTTATGCGATAACAAACATATACCTAGTAGGTATCTCTATACATATGTACATCTCTACATTATCATTTATCATGATTATAAGAACTCGCGTTTCTAGAGCATTGTTTCTTGGTCTCAAGGAGCCTTAAGTCACAAACTAAAGAACAACACAAAAACAGAATTCGCTGAATATAATTGAAAAAAAAGGGGACGAAGGCGTGTAATAGTTGGCACACTGATAGGTATATACATATTCACCTATGTATGTATGTAGTATGAATGCCACGTGTACAGTGAGATATTGATTGTGTTCTTTTTCGAATTTCTTCGGCTTGTAGATTATACTTCATTCTCTAAATTATTTTCTTTGTATTTTACCCAAAGCTTTTTTTAAGTATACCTAGTAGGTATATATACTATTAGTATTTTTTTGTAGATTTATATGGACGAGTATGTATGTATGTATATAAAAACGCCTCTTTCAACCCACTTAACCTAAAAAAGCATATAAAATCCAAAAACCAAGAGTTCAACGCAGAGAGCCAAATAATCACAGAGAAGAGAACACGATACAAAGAGAAATTGAGAGAAAGGGGAGAGGAAAAAGAATTATGTTGAATTTGTGTCAAGTCAGCTCAACATAGAAAAATCCTTTTCATCCCCCACCCCAAGTACATAGGTACATACATATATTTTTGATTGCTCCCCCAGTGTTATAAATGATTCCCCCAAAACCACCGAACTCAAAATGATGAGAATACATGTGTATGTATATGCAAAGTTCTTGTTAGATATTCTGTATTTTTTTTGTACATATTTACGTGACATAGTATCTATAATATGTACGTTGATATTCGTTATGCTAACAAACATTCCGGACATTTAATTTCTTGATATGAGAACACTATTTTTAGAATTTAGGTGGAGATTGTGTTTGAATATGAGTGTACCTACTTGTATAGTTTGATAAATAAGTATGTACCTATACAATTTAATTCGGAGACAGTTATATCTGATCAATATTTTAAATTTGCACGTTGTTTCCAAGTGACGTATAGGTAGCATTTTGATAAACATTCTAATTCCAACTATAACTTATAGGTAAAACAGATGTGGAGCATGTCTGCACCCTTCGCTGCATACAACGCTGCGTCCGAAACACATGAGCATACTCTTTAACATTTCGGATGCATAGTTCTGACAAAATTATGTCCGCATTCAGAAACCGATCCATAGCTATTCGGAATAGTTGGTGTTGTTGTAATTCTGTCTAAAACACAGCTACTCACCAAACAGCTGCCACCAAAAAATAGATCTCAAGCTATCCGAAAAACTTTGGTATACTCTCGTATCCCATGAGAAATGTCATAACATATGAAGGAAAATATACATATTTAACCAATACGGTTTGGGTGTTCAGGAACTTGGATATATATGCTAACCAATCTTAAATAGGCTATTGTAGCGCCATCTGTCTGTCATTGTGCGGTAAAAAAAATTGAATTTACTGAAAGTGGATGTTAATGAAATGACAAAAGAAAAACAAATACGAGGGACAATAATGCTTATTACAAGAACTTATCATATGTATAAGAATTTATTTTCCTTAACCAATTCATAGATTTTCTTTCATTTTTAAAATCAACTAACATATTTTTTACTTGCGATTATAGGTACTATGAGGCAAGTTATACATTTGTCGAAAAAAAAAGTTTTGAGATAACAATCAAACATGGCAGTACGGTGATAGTGAAGACAAAAAAAGATGGTCTAAAAATTCTGTCCGTCTGTATGTCTGTCTGTTACTCATTCACTATATCAGTGTGTCAGTCTGTGAGTCTGTCTGTCTGTATGTATGTATGTATAGAAACCTACAACCCAAACAGGTGGGTCAAATTACTTCGAACTTGGTCTATGGAGTTTTTTAGGTATTGTATAGAGGGGAAATAATAACAGTACCTTACATATAACCGTTACGTTAAAGCCCATTTTTCTTGAAAACCGCTCTAACGATTTTGATTAAAAAAAATCAGTGCAGCTTTTTAGATACAACCGATAATATGGTTGAAAAAAAAAATGTTTAATGTCTAAAATCGGTAATCATAAAAACTTATGAACAATGACTGCAGTCAACTACATTTACTCTGTGATGATAGTAGTTCATCACAGTAGTTACGAACTGTGAAATCCGACAGACGGCGATACCATCAGTAAAAAGAATTTGCATATACATTGTTGTTGTTTTAACCACTTTCCAACAAAATGTCATATTTGGTAGAAAAAAAGTATTTCTGTTTAAAACAACACTATTTTATTTTTTTTTATTGTTAACCAATCACCAAACAAAACATTCAAACCAAATCTAAACAATAAGAAGATTGACATTTCATATTCAGGTTAGATTTTACATTTGGTAAAATGAATGCGTTCCATTCAACATCTAGTAAGAAGTACTAAAAAGTACTTTGCATGACCCAATGGAACTCAGCTATTTTTGTGTTTTGCTTGGTACCGTTCATTAAATTGAATATTTTAAATGGGTATAGTATAGGTAGTTGAATTGTATAAGATTATTAAAATAACATATATGTGGCTCTTATTTAAATTTGAATTTGATTAAATTTGAAAATTTTGCGTTAAGTCACAGCGAGCCTAATAACATTAGATAATTTGTTACCGCTGACCCTTCAATAGCCTAGAAAATGTTGTGTAGGTCCAATCGCAATGTTTTTGGTTAGCAATTAGAATGACTGCTCAAATAGCTTTTTAACATGAGGTGAGCTAATGAATAATGTGTGAAAATGTAGTCTGCTAATATTAACTTCAAACTTGCCAATGATAACGAACATTTCTGAATTGAATACTAAATGTTAGATAATCCCAGGTTTCATTAATATATGTATTTTAAAAATATTATTATTTACCAGATGTTGATGCATATATACCCCTAACCCTAATTCCAAGAAAGTTCCATCTGAGGCATTCAGCTTCATAAGAATTTATAAAAAAAAAGGTTTGCGAGGTCAACAGAAAATTTTTCATATTCCTATTTTACCACAAATAACATAATATTGGTATGAATGTGTTCACACCTGCTAACGCCCACTTTTTAACCGAAATAATGTCAAGATGTTTCATAAACTTAAAAAAAAAAAGAAACAAAAAGGGTAATTTCTGATGTCAAAAAAAGAAAAAAATGTGTATTTATTCTTAAACAAATAAATCTGGTTGTGCATTGTATGCAGATACCAACATTCAAAAATTATAAAAATGACAGGTACCCACAGTTTAACAAAAAAAAAAAAAAAACAGTTTTAATTTTGGCAATGTGACTTCGATCTCTCTCTCCAATCTATTTGCTTGTTTGCAGATACACGTACCTGGCAGTAGAGGAGCGCATAGATGCATTTAAATAGATTCAAGGACAAGTAGTTATTGCACACTAGAAAAAGGTGCAGTGGAAAAAGAGATTGAATATAGTATAGTTAGCTAATATAAAAGTCACTTTTGTGCTGTGTATGTCAGGGAAAGAAAAGTCATCTTCGTCGATGATTCTTGGCACGAGTGCTAGGTGAAAATTAAAAAAAAAAATATAACAAAAACAAAAGAGTTTATTATTTCTTTCAATTTTTTTTGTATAGGTATGTTTGAAAGTATATTTATTTTTGTCATCATAATAATATCTTTTCTTTTGGCTCTTATGTGCCAATTCAATCTAACTATAGGAATAGGGTATCTACAATCCTTTAATGGCTTAGTCTTACGTAAACTTCAGATAGTGAGAGAGATGCAGAAGAAAGCATCCCAATAAATTAGGTAGGTAGATATACCTATCTGAAGTATCATCTGCAAGATTATATTGATCCATATCCATATACCTACAGTGGTGTCCAAAATAATAAAAGTGAAAATAATTGTTTTTTTTTTTTTATTAATTTTCTAAGGTATAAAAGCTTTATTTTTTATATATCTACATAAAATTAATAAGTATGCATATTTTTCACAAAAACTTCTTCTGTATGATTATACACTCTTTTTCCTGTTCAATTTGGTTTTTGTATATTTTTATCCTGGTGAATAATGTACCCATTTAACCAAAAGTGAGCTTCATCGCTGAACAAAATTTTCTTCTGAAAATTGGGATCGGTGGCCATATCGTTTGGGCATTATTTTGGTAATAAATTTGCACGATTTGCAAACGTTGCTCAGGGGTAAGTCTATTCTTTATGAAATGGCAAAGCAAACTCAGCATAAATCAAGTGACAGCTGTCAAAAGGACCAACTCCGAAAAAGTATTGCCAGATTGAAAGCCACACGTCTAAAAAACACCCATTATATGGGTCAAATTTATAGTCTCAATATTGATAGGGGAGCATGACATCTTTTTGGCATAGAGTCGATAAGATTTCGGCATGTTTCCATAGGTGTAGAATACCATGCTTTCTGTAATGTTTTTTATAACGCCTGTTGATTACTTGTTTATTTTAGCCTATTCTTCATATCTTTCTACAGATTTTCGATAGGATTTTATTCCGGAGATTAAGAAGGCCTATGCATTACCGGCAAATTATGTTGTTAAAACCACCTGCTCACCATCTTAGCCGTGTTCTTGTCATATATTTTCTTCGGCATATGGAAGGATTACATAATCCAAAATGCCCAGATAGGTTTCCTTGGTCAGATAATTATCTATTCAATAGATAGGACCTACTCCAGCATAAGAAACACAAACCCAGATTTTGATGTTGCTGCTACCGTGATTAACCGCTTTTATTGTGTTCCTAGCGTTCAGGTCTTCATTTGTCCTTCTTCTAACATACATTCTGCCATCAGATCCAAATGAATTTATCTTGGTTTCGTCACTAAAAAGAACATTACGCCAATTTCTGATATTCGGTTATGAATGATTTAATTTTGCAAATCTTATACGCTGCTTTATATTCTTAAAACTAAGTAACGTAACCTTCCTCGCGACTCGTCTGCGGATTGTACGAGAGTTGATATCCAATAATCAATTTATTTTTACACCGTTAGATGTTGTAAAAGGATTTTTATGCGCCTATCTAACTATTCTTTTGTCCAGTAAAGTGTTTTTTTTGGCGTCCTCTTGTTTCGGTCACTTTTTTTTGGCACCTTAGCAACAACACATGGAGATAGGTGAAAAGCATCTGCAATAAAACGGGGTATATTTTGCCTTTATCTAAAACACTGTTCTTCAGTTCTTCCTCTGAGCAGTGCTTTCCGCATCCTATTATTAAATGAGAAAAAAAAACACTTTAGACACTTAAGCACAAGTCTTACGTTAAATTTAATAAAAAATATTGCGATAAAAGCGAAAAAGATCCGAAATAATACAATCTACACAGCACTCTTATTTGTTTGACCATTGAAGATTTGACATTTGTATGTAAAACTAACGGTACATTGTAAGTGATTATCATTATTTATTGGTAGCACTGAAAATGTTTTACAGTCAAGTCAAAGAAAGAAACAAGTTTAAGGTATAAAATAAAACAAAATTATTTACTCTTATTATTTTGGCCACCACTGTATATATCTGCTTTCCTTTTGTTTTATTAAAAATAAAATAAAACATTCTGCAATGTGTCATCATTTTTTTTAAGATTTTGAAATACATAAATTTATTCTTTAAAATAGAATACCTACCTTACATTTCCAAACATATGTATGAGTGTTTCACAGGTGTCAAATTAGATAGATACTAAGCTCATGCAAGTTGCGTTAAAATGTTATTTTAGACTTATAATAAAGAGGAGATACATACACAAATATTCATGTCGTTTTTCTTTTTCGTTGATCTTCATTGTATGTATTTATATGTCGCTACTTGATGATCTTCTCGTTTTGGGTCAAGAGTTTGCCGTAATTTTTGGATATTATTATGTAACATAATTTAAATAATTAATGCACATAAATTAAAAGAAAATATTCAAGATAGTTGAACCTTTATGAAGTATTTTTATTTTAAATTGTAATGAATACTCTCATTTATAGTGAGTGCAAGAATATCTTTTTTTTTTTAATTTCTTATTAAAATTAGAATGTATGTCAGAAGCACACAAATTACTCAAATGTTTATTGTTTCTATTTAATTCGAAATTTATAGTGTGGGGCATCATATTTATTAAATTACTTATTTTCTTAAAATGACATAATCAATTTTTGGCGCTGGTACAAGGGTACAATAAAGCTATAAAGTTGGGGAATATATTTTCACGTGATACTTTTTGGATGTGCATAATTGTGACTACCTAATAATCACACCTATCAAAGAGTCCCTCGTAACAAAGTTCTAAATGTTTTGTTACGCTACCATTACGAATTCACATCATAAGCCCCGAACGAAATCACAACAGCATTGCCTCACAAAAACGTCTTTTCGGAGTTTCAAAGTCATCTGATTTACGTTGGAATATGATTTCAATTATTGTTGTTCATTTTTTGATAGTCTAATTTTTTTTTTTTAATCAAAAATGGATTCAATAGCCATTGCAATTTTTGAAATAAATGAGGAAGAGAAAACGGAAAACCCTTTTTATTGAATGCCCTTTGAAAATTAAAAGTTAATACATACATATGTGTTTTTACATTTAATTTCGTAATAAAACTTACATTTCACTTTTAGTGAAATATTTTTGCGCGTTGTGCCTATTCGTCTGCAAGTATTTTTTTTATTTATGTTTACACTTCAACTTGAAAATAACTGTTCGTAGAAAAAACAGTCAAACTTCCTATTGGGGGCGTTCTGTGTCGCATAGCTTTACTGTGCAATACGTTCGTTATTGTTGTAATACGTGTTAAATAACAGCCGATTAATAGCTGCCGACTATAATAACGGACAAAACATATGATTTGCAAATCGAAACCAAGCGAGCGCTAATAGCCTATTCACACCGAACTCGTTTACCCTTTTTGTTTACCAAAACGAGTAGAGCGTTTATACCGAACATTTTCTTGTTTTTGTTTGACATTTCAGTTGTGTTTGAAAAGGTTGTCAAAACGTTGATACAACATGAATGCCAAGTAATCAAATCTTATAAGTTATAATGTTGTATAAAATGAGAGCAAAACTAAATATGAGGATTTTAACCAACTTTATTTTTGAGCCAGAAGTATCTACAAGCAGGATGTTCTTCATTGGAAGATAAAATAAAATCTAGATTTCTTGGTGGGTAAAGTCCACTGGCCGACCCGCGAACGCCGCCGCCATCTCTCTATAGATATGGCCATTTTTCCGGATTCCTCGAAGGCCCGGCTCGTATTAAGCCCAAAGTTCAATCAAGAACTCCTTTTTGTTAATTTTTGGTTAAGTATGTGTTCTTTTCTCAAAAAAATTGTTTCACACCTATTGACTTACAGCAAATAAAAATTACTAACACAACGAACTAGGCCAAAAATATCTTTTATTGTTTTATAAATCATATTAATAACAATGTAGGTACTTATGCATTTATACTTAATGTATAAAATAGATGTAATTGTACAAACATTTATATTAATGTAAATAGATTTATTGAATTTATTTTATTTAACATTCTATTAATGCATTTTGGTGCCTGAAAGAAAGGTAGGGGCGCTCTTCTACTTCCAGTAAAAGTTATTCGTTCGAAACTGCCAGATCAAAGACACTTTAATAAAAGATGTTCGAGTAGCTTTGTGTCAGCTGCTGTCAAATTGTCTAAAAAAAAGAATTACCTGAAACTTGAGTAACTCCCTTTACGAAAGTTCTATAATTGGAATAGCAACAAGCACTTTAAGGAACAAGTAAGTGCATATTATTTAGTAATAAAGAAGCACTCATTAGCAGCATGTTAGTGTGTGTTATCGATAGACCATGGCACTTTTCCATGTCGTAGATAATCAACTTGACCCTAAAATTCACGGCAAACGATTTCACGTCATTTTTAATTCAGAATTGAGTTGACTGTTGATCGACCAGTGAATATAAAAGTGGACATAATCGTTTTTTTTTTCAGTGTTTATTTATTGCGACGTTTATAATTTTTACCAAATCACGGCTATTTACCCTAATTATGAGATTCGTATAAAAAATGTATGCTGTCATATGTTGATCTTTTGGATTAATGTCACCATTTTCGGTGATAAATTTTCTCGAAATTATAATAGGGCTAAAAAGGGCTTTCTGTCCAGATTTTATACATCTCATTTTTAATTAACATCTCTACTCCAACTCGATCTTTGAACCGCATATAAACGAAGTTTATAAAATACTTAATAGTTAAATAATGAATGCCAATTTTTTTCATGGCAGCACTATGTGAACATTCCCCTCTACTGGTACAACTGATTTTACATTACATTGTGTAAAATTCAACTTTTTGTTATTTCTACTGATTCATATACCTAAAGGGTATTCATGCAGAGGCGGAAAAGCCAGACAATTCTTAGAAACCAGATAATGTTATGTTTATTATCTGGTTTCATATATTCTGGTAATTACTTAACACATGGTCGGTAATAGCAACCTAAAATAAAAAAAAATCAGGCTGCCGATAGATTTCCCAACAAAACGCGGCTAATATATTAACCACGTTAAAATTTATGAATAAATTTGAATTATAAAAGACTTACCTTTATAAGTCGGCCACAGTATTTCGGCGTAAGATACAACAAATGTACTGATTTTTAAATGTCTTAAATTAAATTAATTGTTAAAATATTTAATGCAATATATAGATACCAAACGATAAATAAAAATGCTAACCTTAATAACAAATTTCGTAATATACTTACTCATAATTTTAAGCTCTATGATCATGTTAAAGAGTACAAATTCATACGCAAAACATTCTTGATTGTAAAATAGATATATACAAGAGTTGTTTAATAATCAACTTTGGTATTTATGTATATACATATTTAAATCATTGATAAAATTGTCTATATTTAGAACATGACAAAGCTATGCGAATAAGAAGAGTTGCGCCTGGAGCTTTTGATCCGATTCAGTCAAAGTATTTTCAGTGAGGATGCTGCAAATTACAATATAATCGACCCCTAAAGTCCAAAATGACATTTTTTAATATTTGCGCAAAAATAATCTTTTCAACGTTGCTTATGGTAAAATTCTTTGATATGTGTGCACTTCATTAAAAATGTTCTTATATTATTACATTCAAAACATCATGTCCACCATTTTATAGTAATAAAAGCAAATATACAAATTATTAAATGGCGCCCAATTGGAGCCTTTTGTTATTTTGTTGTTTTTTTAATTATCAACTCCTAGAACTTAAAATTTCGGTAAAGTTAATATGTTTTTCGTTTGCCCTCTAAACAAATAACATCAATGCAAAATTATTACTAAATTTTCTTTGTTCTCGATCAGGATACAAAATTATATAATTTAGCTTTGAAAGAGTAGACCAAAAACGTCTAGTTAGTACTTCAGTGGTTTTAGGTTTTATTCGAAATTAGCGAAACTTAGAAGTTGGTTTAAATTAAAAAAAAATAAAAATTATTTGAAACTTTCTTTTTGGAATAGATATTTAAATTTTTTATAGTTTCATTCTTTTTTATTTTAGGTATTTTTTAATAAAAGTTTTTAAATCTTCATTTTACATGTATACATAAATCATCTCCATTTATTGCATTTTAATTCAACCTTTTTTTTTTTAATATAATAACAATAATTTATTATTCAAACATTTCTACATTTTACATAAAATCTATTTACGCAAATATTTTACCAATTCATGTAATTCATATATTTTTCTTTTTTTCATATCGTTCTCGCACATTAATCGCACCACCACCACCACCACAAATAAGGACTAAAAACTTAAAATATATATAAACAACCATCATTGTATAACGAGTGTTGCATTGCTTATTTGCGACGAAATCACAAAGATACAAAACAGTACTTCCCGATTATAAATTAATCAAATTTTAAATAAAATTGTAAAATAAAAAAAAAAGCTTAATTTAAACAAAAAAAATTAAACAAACAACCAAAAAATCTATTCTCTACTATTGTTCTACTCTTCAAAGCCAGATTAGAAATTATATAAATACTTTTTTGTCATCAAAAAAAGTATAAAAATGTTCGAAGAAAAGGGTGCTGAAGATACAGTTATGGCGAAGGCATGCCCAAGCCCCGAACTCGGCGATTCTAGAAAAAGACCACTTGATTCCGATCCGGATAGTGAACAAACCAAACGCTCACATTTTAGTTCTGGTAAGTCCCATCATTATTATTATTGTGATCGTTTGATTTCGATTTATTTTATATTTAATTTATCACATATACACACACATGCGCATATATAAATGTTTACAATTTTTGGGTTTAAATAAATCAAAAATAAAAATATTTTTTTTTTTTGTTTGAAAAAAAAACATAAATACATATACAATCATTTTATACATAATCTTAATTTAAAAACAAAAATCAAAAGAAAACAATAAGCATATTTACATCAATTTCATTAAAATGGGAATGTTTTTTTCTTTAAAATGTCAACTGCAATCATGAACATTCTTTAATTTCTTTCGTAAAGTGGATAAACGTCAGTCATGCGATTTCAAATATTGTTTTTTGTTTGGAAGAGTAAATAAAATCTTTACCATTTTTGTCTGAAATTTTGTGTCGATAAATCATTGCAACATTCTTATTGTTTTTTTGGTATAGCAAACATAAAATTCAATTAACCAATAATTAATCACACAAACATTGCTCAGGTAATTAGTTTTCTTCAAAATATGACGCTTTTAACATTTTATCTCAAAATATTCTCTCTTCATGAGCACTTTAATTCTATTCTAAAAAAAACACATCAAATCTACATACATATATAATAACAGCTTACATAATGTACATATATACATATTGAAGAATCATTAATAAATTAAAGGGCGGCCCATTTCGATTGTTGACTAGGCAGTTATCCTAATTAGAAAAAATATTAATGTGGAAGCATAAATTATATATACATATCTACTTACACATGTAGATAGTTTTGGCTGAGTTAGCTTTCGAAAGTCCTTGAGATTGATGAGTTGTTGAGTTTGTATAATTTAGTTTATGAATTTTTGCAAATGCAGACTTGCGGATATCTTTTGTGGAAAAAAATCGTATGTATCTTATATGGGAGGTTAATCAGAAAGCAACATTTTTCACTATTAAATCACTTATTGCAGAAATAACATAATGTACATAAATACATGAGCATCAACATTTCAGGACCAACAGAAAACGTTTGTATAACCTAAATTCTATACGTTTCTATTACACTTTACTGTTTTTTTTTCACTTTTCGAAGTTGATTTGGTTTTTCTCTCCTCGAAGGCGATTAATCTCGTTCTTGGAATAAAAAAAAACTTAGTTTATAGAAAAATATAAAATGTCATTATTTACAATTTCGAATTGGGCCCTATCGGGAATGTTCCAGGGAATTACATTTTACACGGAATATTTTATTCCCTCGAAATTTTTAATGCGATCGTGAATCTTCTACGGAATAAATTTCCCTCGAACAAAAAATCCTATGAAATGACAGCAAAACTCAATGGGAAATTTTTTTCCCATTACTGATAAATTCCGATGTAAACTATTGAGCATCATTCAAGTTCCCTATGTTCGAAAGAGTGAAATATTTCAAGGGAAATTTTTATTCAGGATAACCCCTATTGCCAATGCATATAACGATGATATTCGATATGTTCCCAACAAAATATGTTGACGTTCATTTGTGCCAACATAATTTTTATTCTTTAATGCCAATATGTTTGACACTCAGAACTGTGTGATCGTCACGATATGAACACATTCAAAAGCGTTGACCCAATTAAAATGACAGGAGGTTACGTCTGCCATATTTTCGCGTTGACAAAAACAAAACGAGGCTTACACGATTGTGAAGAATTGTGATAAAATTTTAGTGTCAACATTTTTTATACAAAAAAAAAAATTAATCGACGGGGACATGTCATTATGAATGGTTTTGTGATCAGGCCATATATGGGCGTCAATCCAAACGAAGTTCACAATAATTTATTGTTTAGTGCGAATTTTGGCCGGTGCGTGGTAATATTATTAGGCAGCTGTCATTCGAAAACTTCTTGGATGAGGCCATCAAGTCATCAATGTCATCGACGAGCTGAACTGAAGATTAAAGATAATCAATTTTCTGGGCCCTGAATTAACAGCATGTAACTAAAGCAAGATGGCGCTACGTTCCACTCAATGAACGTCAGATTTGACATTCTGCAAACTACTGAGTTCGTGTGATTTGATTTATTTATAACGAGTTTCATTCAAATTTCAATGATCTATTCTCAAAATCGAGATTTGATCTTTTAAATGAAACTTGTTGTTTTCAGATTTAATTGTAGTATTGGTGAATACATTTCTGGGAAAAAACATATCTTCATCTTCAGATGACGAGGAAGACATGAATATATACATAAAATCTAAATTATTAACTTATTCGTCCATTATTTGTTTATTTTTTTTAAATTCTTAAGCGCAGACTAGCACAAATTCAAAAGTTCACAACAAATTAATTACAAAATATTTTCCATTTGACCTTCGACAGAAAAGACTTTTCACATGTATATATGTATGTATGTGTGCATTCAGATCAAATCTGCCAACCCATCAGATATCAGATCTTTGTGTTGATATTTAATCTAGATTTGGTCTTCGTGCTGCAATGAAACTCTCAAAATTCAAAAAGATGAAATCTTTTGACAGAAAGAGCAAATCTTTTCTTGACAGAAACTCGCTATCAGACTTTGGATTGTGGTGTATTTTAAAGTCGCAGGACATTTCCAATAAGACGCAATTGACGAATGCCCTGAACGTCAACATATGCTGCAAAGTAATTAAAAATCGAACCTTTGCAATTCCTGTCAGCGTGCAAAGCCGCAGTGAGCATTTGTGAGGTGTCATATTTCATACATAATGGTAAATTCCAACGTTTTCGTTTCGAGAACAAATACTAAAATCAATTAAAAGGAAATATGGTTATATCGTGAGTTCATCAAAGTAAATAGTTTAATGTAATCATAGGAAATATTTTCAATACACGTCACCAAACAAAATCGCCGTAAAAATCGACAAAATTAAATAAAAATAAATACTTACATTGTAATTAATTATACATTTACGTATGTTCATGGGAACGTGTGGCACGACATTTAAAATAACTCAAAGGGTTTTATTGTAACGTTTTAATTTTTTTTGTTATATTTTTATGAATCTGTAAAAAAAAAAGAATGAGAAAATAATAATAGTGAGAATGAAGCAGGTACACGCAGGAATATTTAATTAGTTTTTTTTATGTATGTAATCATGCGACCCACGCGAGGTGTTTAAGAATATTTATTACAGAAGAAAAGGTTTCTTTGGGAAATAAAAGCTGCTTATTATTATTTTTTTTTGAAATTAATTGTAAGGTATTTTATAAGTGTTGCCAGAGGACATACACAAATATTTGACACATTCAAACAAAATAAACTAAACTAGCTTTTAAAACAAACTATTCAGATTTTAATACCAGAATTAGAGGTCGTTCCACATATCATCCACACTTACACAAACGAATAATTTGTTCGGGCGCTACGAACCCTAAAATCATAGATTATCAATTTATTATAAAACGTCATTCGCAAATAAAAAAATTCATGTAAACGAAATGCCAAAATGCACATATACTCGGACTTGTCTTGTTAATATGTTGGTCGTTGGTGGATCCCATGTGAATAGGCATTTGCTCTGGGGGCCTATTCTGATTCTGTGGAAAAGTTATTTGAAAACCTTTTCACCCATTCAACTTAAATCCGATCCTCGTTCTGTGAAAGCAAACGTCAAAAAACTTTCATTTGAATATTTTTTTTCATGTTGGTGATTCTGATTTTGCGAAAAAGTGAAACGGAAAACTTTTAACTGTTTCAATCTAATTTCGATTCTTGTTCTGCGAAAAGGTAAAACCAAGGGTCAAAAATATGTATATGAAAATTTTTCGTTCACGCTATTATTCGATGGTGAAAGTTAGAAGTGAAACACAAGAACGGAAGAAAAATGGAAATTATAATTTAAAAAAGCAAGGCAAAGCGCATTTCCCAAAGGCCAAAAAGAATATCTAATAAGTTTTCTGGAAAAAAATCTAGAAATAACCATGATAGATATGTTTCAGCAGATGGTGCCCACCAAAGAGATAGCGTTTGAAAATTGGCGGCATTTTAATAATGTATAATATATTACAA
The DNA here is from genome assembly GCA_910595825.1 of Philhelius pedissequus. Classification (NCBI taxonomy): domain Eukaryota; kingdom Metazoa; phylum Arthropoda; class Insecta; order Diptera; family Syrphidae; genus Philhelius; species Philhelius pedissequus. Next base: position 15,470,904 of record OU343161.1, on the reverse strand, counting down.
TAAATAGTATTACGATAAATAATATAATTATAAACAATTTCTTTAAAGACGCGAAACCAAATTAAACAAATGGCGAGTTCATCATTTCTTCTTTTTCGTTTTGACATTTTTGTTATTTAGGTTTAGTACTCACAATAGAGAAGCATTCAAAATATACAGAAAAAAATTATTCACCAAGGCGAAAGATATTGAACTCACCACGAGGTTTTCATTCACTGAACGAGAATCGGTTTTTTGTTTGGAAATGAATCGAAAAAGTGAAAGTAATTTGTGAAAGCGAAATAGATTTTTTTTCGATTCACTTTTTTACAGAACCAGAATAGGGAACCTGCAGTGTGTCTTCCTTTCGCTTCAGTTTAAGGATTGAATTTGGCATTAATATTATCGAATTTTGGAGGATCTGCTCACGAAAGAATTACTCCATGAAACTTGACGGCAAATTTTAAATATGTAAGTTTCTGTGATAATACAATTCACATTAACGGGCTGACAGTTCATAAGCGCGTGCAGTGGTTATAAAATAAAGAGTGTCAACTTTTATTCTCTGAGGTGAAACCTCAAATTAAAAAAATTAATTTTCACAATCCGAAGATGATTTTTGCTAATGGCGGCAAATGTTATATGAAACAAATATTCTTTGTTCTTTCGGACTTCTGGAGAATCGATTTTCCATTTCCCATTTCCATTTTCATTTATATGTGTATGTAATGTATTTACTTTTTGCTGCGATTGAGAATAAGAGCATGACAGATAAAAGCTTTCTGAAAAAGCGGGTAAAAATGTCTCCTCATTTTTACTTATTGCTCTCTTCTTGTCAAAGCATTTTCGTATTTTGGCTAGACTAAATTTACTTCTATGTTTTTTTCCGACTATAGAAAAGCTTTCTACTATGTTATCTAATTCAAACAAGGATTTGTTAATTTAAAAAAAATCCAACACAAGTTATTAATAAAGGGGAATGTTCATGAAAATACTGGATAGATGGTCACCGTAACCATTTATGTACCTCAAATTTAGATTATTCATAATTACAAATATGTTTACTTAATTTGTATATACAAAAATCACTTTAGTCTTACAAATATAGAACATTGCAAATAAATTTAACATTTATGTAAATTGGTTAAGAAATGTTGGTTAAATTATGACAAATGGATATTTTAATTAGAATTAATATTTATTTGTAAGCTTTTTTAAATTGGCAGGTTGAAAGGCAATTATGTATGGAAATTGAAATAAAATCTATTTTTAAATTTCTGCTTTAAACGGCTGCACCATTAAAACCTATGTTCGTATCTATCTAATTGTACTTTCACTTTCCAATAGTGTTAATGTGTTAATCGTGTTCTTCCAATAAGTTTCGCTTTTAAATTTTGAATCTCGAACAATAGAAACATGAAGGTTTAATTCTTTTTGATTTATATTATTAAATAGGAAATACATTTAATCATTTCTAGAGATAGACACAGATACATATATATATGTATCTAGAAATATGTATTTATGTTTCGCGTGGACTAATTTCGAGTGCGATATTAGATTGCATAAGTCTGCAGCATTACAATTGATACATCCGCTGATGTAAAACAATCTGTGCCAATTTGTATCTTATGACGATGAAAATAAATTACAATTTATAGTGAGATAAACAACAAAAATAAAATAAAAAAAATAATTAAAAATGATGTTATTCTTTCAGATACAAAATAACAAAATCTATCTTTTAAGTATTAGTATGTATTCTTTTTTTAGACAATTAATTTAAATTTTAAACTTGTCTGTTGTCCTTGAGTCTTAACCAGTTGACATAATAAAATATTAATGCATTATTATATTTTTTTTTGTTATCTTGAAGTGATGAAGTGAAATAAACCACAGCATCATTGTGTTGTTAATTTGAATATAAATAATACTTCACGTATACAATACCTATAGATTTATTTAATTTAAATTTAACCTTTATTAGGAATGTGCAACTAATTGCATGTTCAGTTTTTATAAGATGCTTCTTCTTTACTCGTTTGTGTCGTTTTTAAGACGATGGGTATTTAATTGGAAACAAGTTTTTTTTTTTTTAGTTTTTATACATATATAATTTATTATAAATGTACATAATGTATATATGTATGTAAATAATTTACTAGAAGGTTATGTAGTGTTTTTTATATAAATATAAAAAAAATAAAAATTTATAAGGTTAACATTTATTTCCTAATGTTTCTGCTTTTATTGTTTCTTTTTTTTTAAATTTTGTTTACTAAGATGTAGCTCTCTGAGTTGAGTTTTATTGCATTTAATGTAAATTTTGGAAATTAGTTATTCAGTACTTGAAATTACTCGTTTTTTTTAAATAAAAAAAAAACAATAGTCAGAATTTACGTCGGATTTAAACGCTTTATTGCAGGCAGAATATTTACAGTATACATGTTTTACACGAAATGATTACATTCATACATATATGAAGTCTTATTATATAAAACTCTAACAGATATATTCGTCTGCCGTTTGTATTCATGGTTGTTTAGTAAAATAATTACACAAATCTGATTGAATTCTGAAAGTCGTGTTAATTTTTCATTTTTCATAATTTCTGTCTGCCTTCTTCAAACGTAATCGAAGGTCATGCTGTAATGGAGTATGAATTGATTGTACTGAAAAAGCCCCTATAATAAATCAAGTTGAGTTGAAACTGTCAAGAAATTCATTTACCGAGATTATAGTCGGGATTTCCATTGAAAATAAAGCTAGAGCTAGTTCTAGTGTTGGGCTTCATTATTCACATAATTTCATAACTTCTGTCATATCCTATGTTTTATGACGTAGGTACATACATGAATGTTCATGAAAATACCAATCTGTATATCTTATTGTCTTACATTGATGAGAATAGATGTTTTACATTTTCCCCATTATGGACCAATGACACGTGTCAGACCGAATTGCCCCCATCTTTTAACTGCATCTAACTGACTGCCAACAAATTAACGAATATTCGTCCATTTTGAAATTTTTTTAACATCGTTTTTTTTAGGTCTCAAATGACGTTTTATAACATTAATAATCCCTAATTTTGCGATTAATCGTACTCGAAAAATGTATTCGTTGCAGTGTTGATGTTATGTTGAACGCGAATTGAGTTTGACAATTCGTTAAGTACTATGCACATAAGATGCAACGAATTAACAAATATTCGTTCAATTTGACATTTCGTTTACATGGTTTTTTTTTGTTCGTCACGAATGTAATGTAGACGCGCTTTAGGATGCGTTTTTTTGTATTTTCTGTTCCTAACACATTCCAAATATTCTGAAATCGGTTTGTGTTTGAATTGCAAATTTTCGGTGAGTGATTTATAATAAAATGTAGGTAAATGTCGAAAATAACACCATATTTCACTCATGACCTTCGATACAGTGTGCTCTTTTGGTATGATCCTTCTGCTAAAAATTAAAGAATTGCAGCAAATTAAAAAAAAAGAAGGGACAAGGCTTATTCTCTCGTTTGACAAATCTTTTTTTATTTCCTTAAATATATTTACAAATGCCTTATCAACAGCCGAAATAAATTTAGCAAAATTAATACATAAGTATTTTAATAAATTGAGTTGATTGATGAATTGTAACATAATGAAAGTAGGTATTTGACTACTCTCTCGCTGCGAGGAACATCAAGCGAAGAAGACCCACTTCTAATTAATTTTCTTTTGGATCTTCAGGTCGTTGCATACATTTTTCCCTTCCTTCTTCCTATTCGTCATGCAGAACAACACTAATGGAATCCATATTTTTTGTATCTTATTTAATATTAAAACACAAATGCGCAGAATCTTAGTCGATTTAGTAATATGTAAAATCATTTTTAGTATGATGCTAGGTTAAAAAGAGGATTTTGCTAATTTTAAACGAGTTTAGTATCATTTTATCTTCTTAATATTTTACTATAGTTAAAATCACCAAATGGCTGTTTCATCTTTTTAATATCGTACTAAATCTATATGCCACTTTGAAATTTACAAAAAGTTATGTTCGCTTAGTTTTTTGCACTCTTTTGGGCGTGTTCAGCTGTTATTCATCCAGAAATTAGGTTTAGTATGATGCTAATTAAAAAGTGTTTAAAATTAGGAAAACATTAGTACCTCAAGTGCTTTAGTATTAGCAAATTGTTAAGAAGTATCATGCTAAACCTTTAAAATCAGGCTGTTTAAAATTTTGCGCTAAAGCATTTTATGAACACTGATCAATCATAGAAAAAAAAATTCGTCTGGAGCTCTGACATAATTTTTTAAATTTCTGAAATTCCAATGGGCATGTTGGAAATGAAAATGGAAACAACTTGAAAATAGCCAACATTTAAAGTGAAAATTGGAATAATCGTTATCGTCCATGTTCGATTTTCAAAATCAGCCAAAGTGGTCGAAATTAAGTCATCGTTTTCAATGCGATCCGCCGCCCTTTTGGGAATGGGCTTCCTGATTTTGAGGTTAGTCGCGGTTGAACATTTTCGTTGAAGTGTGATGTGGAACGCAAATTGAGTTTGACAATTGGTAACAATCAGATTGCAATTCGTGACACGGGCAATTTGCTTATCTTATTTTGGGAATTAAAAAGCTAATATTAGAATCTAAACATTAACAAAAATTATATTTCAACCACTATTTTTCTTAGAATTTGTGAAGAATGTATGTTAATAAATATTTTAAATACCGTTATTTATCGGCTAATACGAAAACCACTCAGAATCACAATTTCCATAGTAAATTAACACGATCAGCCATATTTAATCGCTCCATATTTTAAAATAATGAAACATAAACTAAACATTTACATTCTCTGATGACAGTTCGATTTGACATATGGGATTGAATCAGGGATGTCAAAACCGCACCTCGATTTCAATGACGGTGTTTAATGTTTTTTACATTTTTATATGTAATATGATATGATAATATGATAAATATTTATCTCCTTTAATATTCCGATAATATACATACGTAATCACTTTCAGTGCTGCCACCTGTGTTTACACTTTGCATTTCGTGTATGAGCGTATTCAAGCAAAATATTTTCTATCAAAATCTATGTTAAATACACATTTTCTTATATGTGTGCATATAAAATATAGATACAAATATCTCCAAAATAGAAACGAGTGCGCATATAGATAGAAAATCTAAAAAGTATCTGTTTTCTGTAAAGTTATAACACAAAATCATGATATTCTTCGAATTCATTTTTTTCTATATTTAAATTACACTGGACTACCTTCAAAAAATCCACATCGAAGGGCATCTATGACTTCGTATAGCTAACCAAGCTAACATAAAAAGGTTTTTCACGTGTAAAAAAAATGAAACATAAGTATTCAAGACCGAACTTTATAACCATGGGAGATAGAAGAAGTTTTTTGTTGAAACTTGATTCATAATTTGTTTTTGTTCATGAAACAAAAATATCTAAAGTTACTTAAAGTGTGACGGTTATAAAGTACTGCACTCCAATAGATAAAAATTATTGAAACCAGTTTGTGTGTATTTGTGGAAAAATTAGCGCAGTCGGTGCATATTTATGCCTATTGAAAAATATCTATCAGATATGTACTCGTACATACGTATATTAACACAAACGACAAATGTATTTGTACACATCAGCACCATCACCTCCGTCACCTTCTCTGCCACCGCCACCGACACCACTAAAGTCGATTCAATTTCGTGTTTGTTCATCAAAAGCAAACATCAGTCCAAGGTGAACTGGTAGCTACATTCTAGTATACATTACGATTCACCACTTTAACTAATACGTTAGATGTGTGTCGTTGTGGAACTTTAGGTATTATCTATAGCTATTGGAATCCACAGGCGTAGCTATAGTTTAACGCGCCTACAAGAATTTTCCAACTTTATTTTAACTTTATCATGTTGTTTTATAAAAAGGAACGTACATATATCTTTTTACGATATCTATAAGTTGGAAAAGTATAGGGGGTAGTGTGGATAAAATGGAGCAAACGCACTCAAGACAGGTGCTTCACATAAAAAGTGGAGCAAGTGCTTTTGAAATGTATGCGATGAAGAATTTTATTTATATACCACATGGAACTTAAGCCAGATGTTCTGTTTTATATTTATGTCACCCAAAGTGTTTTGGACAAAAAGTTTAGTTGAACATTTCTTGCTTGAGGCAAAACTTTCTGATGGAGCATAAGAAGGTCTAAAAAGATAGAGGGTAGCACGAAATTTCTAAAATGACATTTGAATGAGTTCTCGCATTGGTAAGATTAAGCTATGTTAGTTTAAGGCTTCTTTCTACCCATCAAAAAAAGAAAAGAAGCCATTCAATTACAAAGCTGTTTAGTTTTCTAACATCATATGTATATTTTTTCTAATTCTTTGTATTTGAACAAATGTAATAGAGCCTTGAACCAATTCTGATTTAAAATTTTCTCAGGTTAATTTATTTCTTTTGTCAAACAATAACGTGGTCGTATGGTATTTTGATTGGCTAGAATCTACAAGATTGTGAAATATTTATGTTGTATCTTGAGTTCCAAAGAATCTTTTGAACTTAAAAGGATTTCCTTTAAACCGAACTCTTCACATTGTAACTGTAGGTTACCTCAGGCTTAAGAAAAAAGACAAAGCACAGAATTAGCTCATAAGGGTGAGTTCAAACTTTTAAATAAGAAAATAAAATAAAATTGAGAAACAAAAAATTGGTAGTGGTGAATTGCAATCTGACTGTTACGAACTGCCAAACATTCCACATAACATCCACTCGTCAACGAATAAATTGCTTGGTTGCGATTTACCTCCCAACGTAACCTATAACGTAATATGCGACGAATAACAAAAATCCATGTGAAAGGAATGTCAAAATGGATGAGAATATTCGTTAATTCGTTGGTTGCTCTCATTGCAAACTGGTCCTTCGAGCTGGATTTCTTGGTGTGGGCTTTGATCAGCACTACTGGAATAGTGTTGAGCGATATGTAGGCACTGGAATATTATGACCCCCATGCAAAAAGTCTAATTACGTCATTTGACAGATGTCAAATTCTTACAGTTTTTGAATATCTTGACATTAGATAAACTCTGATTTAAGTGGACTATTTCCAATTTGTTTGCCAATCATTAATTTGCGCCCCAATTCATATATGTTACGCCTTGGTGACACCATCCCAGCTATATAGCTACATCCCTGTCTATTCATATTGAATAGGTTACGTGTACACCACGACAATTCATCGTTATAGGTTATCTTTGGAGCTGCGAACTGTTGGTGTTTTTTTTTTTTTTTTTTATTATTATTTTTAATGACTTTGTATTGTTGGGTATATTTTTGTAATTCAAGTTTGATCAGAAATATGGGTTTCAAACTAGTATTTCCCTTCAGTGTCCCTGTCTCTGCCCGTTCAGTCAAATAACTATTGGTGATATGTTAGATATCGTACACACACAAAGATATTTAATTGAAGGATGATACTTGTTCCACATGATAGAAAGATAGTTATGAAACCATCACCTTTGACGATCTGTTAGTTAGTTAGTTAGAAGACAATTAATATAATCGTATGAGTCTAAACACTTGTTATGTGTTTGCTTGGTTGGAGAAATACATCATTCCTCTCGTTATTTGTGTGGTGTCGTGTCGTCCCAGGTCCTCCTGCATCTGTTTGACACTTTCCCCTTGGCATTCGATGATGTCATTTGATTAGCGCATCTGAATGCGCTGTATTCATAACAACCACCAACACCAAAACGACAAACGAGAGAGCTTAGTTTATTTTTATTTTTTGATTTTATATTTGAATACTCAAATAGTGTGCAAGTATGTATAATACATACCATATAGTTATGCCAGAATCAAACTGAAGAGTATGTACATACGACTGTGATGTTGCATCATGTGCACACAAATTTGTTAGACAGTTTTTTTTTGCTTTTTATTTGCGCTGATGGCGCGTATTAGATTTGCTTTGCTTTTTAAAAAAGGTTGATGGTTACATAACTGTTTTTTTTTGTCTGATTGAAATAATGTTTCAAAATCGATTTTCACCCCCAGAACCACCCAGACCACAGGCCAAACCTGGTGTAAAGCCAAATAATTGTCATGCAGTAGGCATTTATTTAAGGGGATGTTCCCATTTTTCTTGCAGCAGTTGGTACTGTACTCCAACTCTGTGGATAGTGGTGGTGGTGGTTGGTAGTGATGGTGGTGTTAGTAGTTTTGCTGCTGCTGCAGGCGTCTTATTGACCTAGTTAAATTTAGCTTTATTCTGATTTTTATTGTTGTGTCCTGCGCACAGGTCGCCTAGCAATGACGCCGAAACTATTTCTGTGTTCCTAAAGAGCACTCGACCAAAAGTGCATGGAAACAGTAGCAAATTCAAACAAAAAAAAAAACCTGCAACTCTACCATTCGACTATGTAACGAAATGAACAGAAATCGGATTCAAAATGGTTCTTAATGCCATTATGTTATGTATATGTGCATATACGTAATTATATAATGTAATAGAAAAGAAAACTATTCAATGTACATATCTACCTGCATACAATTTTGTGTTGTGTAAAATGGGAAAATGTGGCCGCCCAGATTCCAAGGATTTTTCAAAGTTACCCGCCACTTTAATCAGCAATTCTAAAAGCTACAGATTATAAATGTAGGTATACATATTATATTTGAAAAAAAAACTAGGACTCCCACAGATATGTCTGCCTTTGAATACAGCTTATGATGACAACAAGAAGGACTTAAGTCTATCCTAGAAAAGTGCATTTAGTATTCCATTCCCTAGACGAACACAGAACAAAAAAATAAGATATACCTAATATAGATACAGATACATCCAACTTGGGAACTAAAGCTTTCTTCTTTTAGGGGATGCAACTGAAAAACAAGAAAGTAGGTACTACTTCACTGTTATCTACTTAAATTTTTGAATTATGTAGCAATCCTTCTTTCAGTTTGACCTAGATATTCCCCATCTACCTGCATAAATGCATCGATGTTTGTATATGTGTAGGTACCAGCATATGTACTAGTTTATATCCTCATTTTTTTTGAATAAAGCTGTGCATTTCATTTCGCTCAGGACATGTCTTTAAAAAAACTGAATTATTTATGAAAGATAAAGGTTTCTCTTTTTTTTTCTTAATAAAAGAAGGTGGATTTGAAAAGTGTTATATTGACTCGGCCTTAATAATAAATAATTTTATATTTGAGTACATGAATAATTAAAGTAGTACATATATAAATGCAAATATTATGCTGCGTTCTGCGCAGTGCTCATGCATAGAACATATGTACATATTTCTATATATGGTAGCTATGCAAATAGTAGATTTTATTAAAATTTATTTAATAGAAACTATTCCATTTTGGATAAATAAATTCAGGGATCTGTTTCTGATATTTGTAACTAACAAAATGGGGAATTTTGTAAAATATTTAAAGTCGACTAACTATACAATTTATGTTACGTAATTTAATCCTGTATATTTTAGAAGGGTGTTGATGTCTTGAATTCCAGCCTAGTGAAATTAGCCAAAAAATTAATTTGCTATAAAAACACTTTATTTTTTCCTTAAAAAAATATACATAAATCTGGAAAGACTTTACATTATGCTTTCTCACACAAAATTATGATGAAATGATGATTTATCTTTAATAAGCTGTCATAATAACTTAGAAGATGGCATTTTCTATAAAAAGCTTGGTGGCTACACACAAAACCGACAAAAACCAATTAGTAGTCGTGAATTTTAATATGATTGTTACGAACCTCCAAGTGTTTTACATACCATCCACACTTCAACGAATCAATAACGTAATATGGGACGAATAACAAAAATCTATGTGACGGGAATGCCAAAATGGACGAATATTCGTTAGTTGCTCTCATTGCAAACTGGTCCTTCGAGCCGGATTTCTTGCTGTGGACTTTGATCAGCACTCCCGGAATAACATGAAGCGATATTTTGGAACTGAAATGTTGTGATATCCATGCAAAAAGTCTAATTACCTCATTTGACAGATGTCAAATTCTTTAAATATAGTTCTCGAACATCTGGGCCTTAGATAAATTTATTGTTTAAGTGGACTACTTCCAATTTGTTTGCCAATCATGAATTTGCTCCCGAATTCATATAATTTTATACGTGCAAAAATAGGCTGCAAAGTAACGTTATCAGACACCTTGAAGAGCCGTATTACCGAGGTTTTTAAATCCATTTAAAATCGGAGCGATTCTTCAATGGATTTTGATAGTTCATGGCTTGACAGGTAGGCAATCAAATATATTTTGACTTTTCGCTAATATTTTATTCCAAGTTCCACTTTAAAGTCTTAAAAAAGACTCCGGAGGGGAAACAAAGTCTGAAAAATGAGCGATTGCTTTTCCAATCGTACGTATTCCTCTCTGGATTTTCGCAGTAAGCCTATCTGAATATACATAACTATGTACATATGTGATTTGATATTTTAACGCGCATAGAATATTTCGCAAAAAAACTTGTGAATATTATTTAAATTGAACATGAGTAATAAAAAATAATTAATTAAAAAAAATATATCTTCTAACGAAAACCGAAACCAAACCACCGAGACCAGCGAGACTCTGCGAATTTTCGTCTCGGGTGCTTTTAAAGTAATTTCGTCTCGGAGATCGAGACCGAAAAACCGTTGCCAGCCCTAGAATTTTAGTGCAATCCTGAATTGCAGCTTATTGAAAAATGCCTGCGAATTCCGAAAACACGAATCACAAGACAGTTTACTTCGCATGCCTTTAAATGTGTGTTTAGAATTTCAATTATGACGTTCATTGTGTTGAATGTAGCGCCATCTTGCGAGAATCACATGTCGTAAATTCGTCAAAAAATAATTGATCTTTAGAGCTTGCCGTTGACGTTGGTGAATTGATGGCTTCACCAACGGCGTTTTCTAAGCAAAACTGCCCAACAACGTCGTTACACATCGGCCAAAATTCCCACCAACACAGCTAACTGGTAAAGTTCGTATAAGTTGACGTCGTTTTATAGATCGCAATATTTCGAAACAATAATCAAACAGCACCAAATTTTTATCATTTAAACGTTCTTCTCAATCGTGTAACTTACCATGAAGATTTCGAATCAGTGAAATATGTATGTAAACCAATGTTCTGCATTCCACATTTTCTGAATTCACACAACGCCAAGAGTTCCAGGATTCGAGGGTTATTATGAATTCGAACTTCGAAAATGAAAAAAAAATGTGTGTTAATCACGATAACCCGCAATAAAAATTGATAATCTACCTGCAGGTTTGACAGTTCGAATTATTTTCAAAGTTTTTTCGAAATCGATAGAAATGTAAAACAAGGACTTTCATTTCGCTTTAAATTGAAAAGTTAATTCAATTCTATTTCGAAGGAAATGCAGAGCATGGGTGATATTGCTGGTATGTTCTAAATATTAAAGAAGTCGAATAGTTGACTCGTCATTTTGATGATTTCTCTCTCTCTCAATCGCGCCCGGTAGATGTGATAGAGATAGCTTTCGTCAAAACGATCAAAAAATTAACAATCAATTATCAGCTTAACCAATTTAACCTCAGATTTGTTTACGAAATCTTTTACCTAAAAAAAGCAAAAAAATCAATTCAAAAAGTTTAAAATACTACGTAGACTTGACTTTGATTTGTTAAACAACAAATTCAAGATTACCTAAAATCAAATTTTCCATCGCAACAGTGGAAACATTAGAGCACACTTTTTGATAATCTGGTAAACCTTAAAAACGAAACCAAAAGCAGAGCGAAATTTGCATTAAATTAATTTGTTGCTATTTTTGTATAATATAAAATTGTTCGTCTTATATCTGCTGCGTATTAAACTACAACTAAAAGAAATATATATATTCTGCTAGCTTAACTTAATGTTTTCTAAAAAATTTTAAATTAATTCAATGATATGGTTTTATTGTTAACTCTATGTAAAATAAATACATAAATTCGACATTAAAACAAATTTAAATATTTCCGCTGTACCACAGTGGACCAGTAGAACAAGTTCTCCATCAATTTACCTACCGGTTCTCCTATTATAAAAAAAAAATATACATACACATGTAGTTTTATACATTTTTTTTTCGAGACTTCATAAAAGAAGATTTAACAAAAAAAAAAATCAAATAAAATAAATCGACCATTTAGCTAGATATCGGAAGAATGGAAACTATCGAGCAGAATTCAAATATCTTTATTAAAATATCTAATGAATACAAAAAAGTTTTTTTTTTTGTTAAAAGGTTTCAGAATCTAAATATCCGTAAAAAAAAATACAATCCAAGGTGGCGTATCAAGGGACGGCCAATGAATAATTGTTGTTTAAGAATAACTAATTATATGGACTCTAATCCATAAAAAATCTATTAATATAAATTAATTGGTAAAAAAAAGCACCCCAATTAAAAGAATTTATTCAATTTTTCTTGTTAAATATCGTTTTTGAATCTGAGACATATTTTACTTAACTACTTATTAATTTTTAGTAGTAGGAGTGCATAAACCACCAACGTGAAACTTCTATTTGAATGAGTTTTATTCAAAATATGAGATTTATCATCTTCCATATAGAGAAATGATGGTAACAGTAGATATATCCCACGTAATCAATGCAATCATCAATAAGAAACTCAATTTTAATGATGATTTAATATCATTGAATACTGATGTCATTTCTAACACGTTTAAAGATATTATGATGAAGGTAGATCGCATCTGGTTAAGAGTGTAAGATATTAATAATTGTCTGATTATAACCAGGATTTTCTCAGAATAAAAAACGGATTTGAACATAAATTAAAAAAAAAAAACATAACAATGGTTCACTGGGGCGTATACGTTACTTAAAAAAATATAATGCATACAAAGTGTATGAAATTCATTATAAAAACTTAAATCAGTGATGATTGATTAAACTAAATTGAAATACGAAAGAGAACAAAAATGCTATTTTATATAATTCTTTTTAGAGGTATCTACACTAATTAATTATTTCCATCAGAGTTTTAAATCTCCTAAAATTTGCAGAAAATAATTTAAATGTTTCCTTGAAACAGCTTACAATTTTAAAGTGAAATTAAAATCACACAAAAAAACACACACACAATTTTAAACTATAATTAATTACATTAAAAAAAATTCAATCAAACGGACACAAAACAGAAATTATGATTTTGTAATGCAAATCATAAAACTGCATCTTAATATTTCTTAGTGAATTAACTATTGTTGTAATCTTTTCAAAGTCTTCATATTAATGTCAATGTCACTATTATAAGCTCATTTTAATTTCAAAATATTGTGTCGTAGTTTTAAACATTCATAATTAAATCGAAAGACCTATAATTAATTGCTTTATTCTTGCACAATAGATTTTTTTTGTTCGATTGCATCCCAACGTTTGGATTGTGGAAGACCTAACCAGAAGTAAAAGCTAATTATAGTCAAGGATGTAGAGTTGAATTTATGATGGTTATTTTATATTGAGAATTTTGAGACTTGAATAAAATATTTTTAAATTAGTTTGCCGTTAGGCATTTTGGGAAGGGTTTTCGGTAAAAAATAATTCGTTCTTATTTGACAATGAAAAAAGTTACACTTTCATCATTTTCGAAGAAGTGTGAACATCCCACCAAAAATGCACACGATTTAGTAATTTTTTTTTGTGAATGCGCAATGGCCTTTCGACATGTCTGTTTTGATTTTCTAGCTTATTCTCTATATACTGCCCAACGACAAATTACTATCATCGCTAAAAAGTACTAAACTAAGTGCAATTTTTCTATTAAGTTTTCTAAACCTACAAAGCGACGCAGCCTTATTCATAAACGAATTATAGAGAGTGTATTAGGCTATTTCCGCCTTATAATCTATCTAATCGTAAAAACCTTATGCATAAATATAAATCACATGGTAACCACAAGATTTTTATTTATTTTTTTATATGTGTCCAACTGTGTCCAAAGTCAAATTGAATTTAATAAAAAAATATTGGTATGCCAATTATTAAGCATTGGCCCGATTACCGTTGTTGATTGCCGCCATTGTATCGAAAATTCTCGATTGTTTTACCAGTCTGTAAATGCGTATGTGAACACTATTCATTTCATTGTTAAGTTGTACATGCTTGGAAGCTTTACAAAGTCACAACGGATTCCCAAGATTACTTACTTATATTTTAGAGAAATATATTTCGGAACTATCTAAGAAGATCCACAATTCAACCCTTAACGTCAAGCGTTCCATTTCGCCAAGCGTTTTTATTGCTAAAGGCTCCTATTTCTCCATTCGAATGAACCACAAGCCCACATTTGTTAGGTTTGAATTTAATGCACACAATTTTTTATGAGCGGTGTAATAAATCCAATATGTGCTGTAAATAAGTATTCAATTTTAATATATTTTTAACATTTTAACTTCATTTCTTAAATTAAAAAAAAAAAGTGGTCACCAGCGGGATTTGAACCCAGAACCATCAATCAGTTAATATTAGAATCGAGAAAAAACCACAATCATAACGTGTCCGCCATCTAAAGTTTTTTTTTCAATTAGTGCTTATGTGGTGAATGGTAACACTTAGCTCATGTCTGATTTGACATATAATCCTTCCGCTGAACGAATATGGTTGTGTATACGCTTGAACAACGCTCGCTAAGTGGGCCTGCGATCGACTTAGAGAAGATGCCGATTTTGCCAAAAAAATCATCTTTTCAGATGAAGCTCATTTTGATCTTGGCGGGTATGTAGTAACAAGCAAAATTGTCGCATTTGGGGCACAGAAAACCCGCACGCATACATTGAAAAGCCAATACACCCAAAACGAGTCACTGTTTGGTGCGGATTTTGTTCCAGAGGCATAATTCGAAAATGAGCAAGGAGTGGCCGTTACAGTCAATGGCGATCGTTATCGGGCCATGTTGAACGAATTTTTGTTCACAAAAATTAAAGAGGAGGATATTGGCAATATTTGGTTTCAACAGGACAGCGCTACGTGCCACACAGCCGAAGCTGCACTCGATGTTTTGCGCCCATTTTCAAAAAAAAAAGTTATTTGGCGGACCCTATATTAAATGCTGATATCGACGATCAATAATCGAAAAATTCATTCATCCAACAGCAAATCGACAACCGCAATCGCGGCCTATGTATTTAACAATATTAATTTAAAATCATAATTTCAAAAATATTCCGCCCACAACGTTTTCGAAATATTTAGATTTTTAAAAAATATTTAAAAAAAAAATTTTAATAAATATACGAGAATGTTATTTGGAATTCGAAATTGGTAGAGCCTTTAATGAGAAAGTCAAAAAAAATATTATATGACAGGCATGTACCGTTAGTAACGTTTTATGTTAAATTGTTTGTTGGCCTAAATATAGACTATACACAGAATTTGTTTTACCAAAATTGTCAGACCATCCAACTACTTAGCTTTTTTTATAACGTTGGTATGAAGGAAGCGTTTTTAGTGTGGTTGAAAAATTTCAATTTCTCCTGTAGAAACTATCGTACAACGATAAAGGATCAGATTTGAAATTGAGCGGCTTAGGCTGTAGATCGATCGGGGAATACTGAACGATTTTAATGGCGAACAACTGTTGTAATATTGTATAATGACAAAACAAAATATTTATGCATAAGGATTTGTACAGCGGTGAAATAAATCTTTTTGCACCATCTAGCTATTCATTCGTTTAATGAATTCTAATGAATAAGACTAAAACAGTCTCGGATGACAGTTCGTTTTGATTAAATGATTGAAACAGGGATGTCAAGTCCAAACAATGAAATTGGTTAGGTCCATGTTTATTTGTTAACAATTGAACAAAGAAAAATAGGTTTAATTTCTTTAAGTAAGGTCGTCCAACATTTGCTTCGAAAAAGCTACTTCGAGACCTCTCATCGATGACTACCTACAACGATCATTAACTGCGCACCATCCACAACATTATTCCATGAACTATATCTATTTTTTTTAAAGTAGAGGTACATGTATATTTAAAAACACAAAGTGGAAACAACAAAATGATAAAAAAGTCATGATGATAGAAGCTAAACAAATAAAAAAAAAGGGAAAAACACACTCATACATAGATGGTTTTTTAATTGTCTATAAACCCATTCAAGTGAATTTGAAAATAAAAAAAACTCATCAGCACTCACAAAACTTGAAATTGCTTGTACAGGTGAAAAAAAAAATATTCTTAAAATGTTATTTTCTCATTCGTACAAAAAATATTTCATTTCCAACTATTAGATTGAAACTAAAACAAAAAAAAATATATAGGTACATAGGTAGCTAATCAATTTCGTTTGTTCGAATCTGAATGATTCACAAATTAAAAAAACAAGCCCAGCAAACGTGTCACACTAGAGCTTGAAAAAGAAGAATCAGTTTTGCAAAAAAAAAAAATGATAAAAAAGTAAAAATAAAAATTAGACACAGAAAAAAATATATAGGAGCAAAAAAAAAATTTCAAGTGTGTGCTTTATTCTCGTTCCAAAAAAAAGTATGATTGTGGTGTGGTTAAACAACATTTGGCTAAATATCATTATTTTTTAAGCTTCGTGCGCGTGTTTTTTTTGCGCAGGTTTTTTTTCGTCATTTCATTTTGTTATTTCATTCATTTCATTTGCTTCTCTTCGACATTATTTTTGCTGTTATTATCTTTATACTTTACTTTTATATACATATATTTTGCACCATTGTATGCGTGAATAGCTCTGGCTGGCTGTGCGGCCCGGCGCGGCGGCGGCGGCGGTAGCAGCGCGGCGATCAGTGGATTTATTCTCACTCTCAGACCTTAGATTGTGCCGCGCCGCGCACTCACAGAGAGTTAGTTAGATAGATAGCTTTTTCACCTCCTAAACGAATTTCAATGGAAATCCAACAAAATGTATATTTCATTCCATCAAACTAACATCTATATCCGTTATAAACGTGTCGCATCTCTTCCATTGGTACTGTCGACGACGACGGGATTCTAACGTTTTTTTTTTGCGATATAATTAATATCCCTTATCTTGTTTTACGAAATATATAATTTATTGTTGTTGAAATTTATTTAATTAAAAATATAAAAAAAAGTATATTATATACATTTGTAAAAACATCCATCGCAAACGAGATCAAATATGTGTATGTTCGCTGCTTATCACTAAAAATAATTTCATAATATTTCCATGACTGTTGAATATAGAAGACAGACTCGGGCGGAAAAAAACGCATGCTTTATAGAATTACAGAATCGTATCTTCTGTACGTATAGGTTACCTCTATAGCTATTGAAGAACTTCTATTATAATAGTATAATAATACGCCACACATAGCAAGCTCATAAAGCTGATTGTGACAACAAGTCAAGTAGTATCTGCGTATCTATTGGTGTCGTATGTAACTTTTTTGTTTCGTCGCGGTGTTCATGGTGCTACGTTTTCATCTCAGTCCATCAAAAGAGTAAACACGAAAAAAAAAATGTTGTACTCCCTTCTTATTTTGCATTCGTGTATCCTTGTTACAAGTTAACTCATAACTTCAAAAATAAATACCTTTAGTTTTGATTCTGTGTTTTTGTTGTTCTTGTTCCATATATTTTACGAGATAAAAGAAAAGTGCCTACATACGTAAATTTTGTATCTGCAAAATAATATCTTTTGATAGATAATTATTATGTAGGTAAATTATGATCTGATTAACCTTGACATTTCTCATGCATACATACGAGTAATACCTGCCTTCCAACTAAAACCACGTTGTTGTTTTGTGTAGATTATTTTTTTCTTCTGCTCTTCTTGCCTATCTAAATACTGATTTTTCTTCTTTTAGTTTTTTTTTGTCGATTGAGAATAATAATAAGATACAAAACGTATTAGCCAGAGTATTTTATTACCACACATTGGTAACAAACACAAATTGTGTTAAAACAAAATAACAAGTGTACCATGGACTTCTTAATAAACCGGTTCATCTAGTATTAAATTGTTTTTTTTTTTTTTTGGTTTTAACTTTGTTATATCTTCAATTCGTATTCGAACGCAATAATAGAAACAAAAAACCAAAAATGAAAAAAATCACAAATCTTACATCAAAATTGCTGCGGTGTCACCACCATATAGCTTGTCACACTATGGCTCTCGCTTATAATACGTAGGTACTGTAGAATTTAGTTCAATGTCAAACTTTACTTAGTTAAACGTATTCACATTCTGGTTCCCCTGGTTAGGTACATTCAGATAAATTTTCTATTTGTTGTTTGGTATACTTTTAAATAAGTGTAAAACAAAAAAAAAATCTAGTCACCCTTGTATCAACAATCTTATAAACAGCTGAACCAATTTTTATTTAGCCAATTCATGTTTTAAAGTTATCAGAAATTTTTTGACTAAGAAGAGGCAGAATTCCTCAACACGAAGTGAAAAACGAATCAACAAATAATTTAGCATGCAATATGCAAAAGTTAGGATTTTTTGGCTTCTAGATTTTGAAGATTGGTGAGATCTCTGGGATCTTATTGAGGGATCCTGAGGGCTAAAGTAAACAGATTTTGTTTGCTGATAAACCTTATTTTTAACACTTCTAAATGAAGTCACAAACTAACACATACGATTATTAGAAAGTTATGTTTGTTTTTTTTTTTCTCGAAAACAGCTCATTATATTTTTTTTTCAATAGTCGTTAGTTCTCTCAAGTTACATTATTTTGTTTGTCTGTTTAGATCAATTGTAAATTTCCTGAGTGCCATTTTGTAAATTGTATCATTTACCATAATTGTTTAAGTAAAACAAAAGGTTGTGGAAATTGATAAATTATTCAAAAAATCTCTAATCACATTAGTGATATAAATTGTGCATATTGAACGCAATTACTTACGCAAATGTTACAGTTAAATAAGAACTGCCCTTAATTCAATTCTGAATACCATAAAAAAACACGCTTGAAAATAGTATTCAATCAAGTAAACCGCACTGTAAGAAAAATTCAATAGCTTGGTTTATTTTAGCCTATACGGACGACTGACTACTTCCCAACTTTGGTCAACCGCAGAAGGAAATCTACAACATACAGAAGCAGATACAGATCTTATGAGGCAATCTTTTCAGTGATGGTCTCCTTTATCTCTTCAACAAAAAAAAAAAAAAAAAAACAGTAGTTGTGACAGAGTATTTTCATATTTAGTGTTCATCGTTAGTTTGATGTTTGCTGATGATGTTGATTGTTTTTTTCTTTCTTTTGATTTGAAATCTCCTATATGTATTCTCTTTGAAAGCATAAGTACATGCATTATAGCAGAAGAGCATACGAGGTCGGAAAGATGAAAAGAAGGAATAGTAGGCCGGTGAAGAGGGCTTTTAGATGCATAGAAAATAAATCTTAACCCTGAAAATAAAGTGTTTAGCTTTTTGTGTTAAAAGAAAAAGAAAAACACTATAACACCAATGATCATCTATATAGCTTATAGGGGAGTTTGTGCCTTTTTGTCTCTTGCGGCGGCCGACGGCTCATGGTTGCAACATTAAAATACATTTACCATCAAAATCCACTTTCTAATTCGACATTCAAAAAAACGTCATTAAAATATCACATCTATATATTTCATTATCTCTCACCACAGCCTTTTTTTTTAATACAATCAACCAAAAATAAAATTTAAATATTTATATGTGTCTATCAATCTCACTCGTATCTCTTCTATAACACAATACAGTCTTCTCTTGTGCAATATATACCATACACACATCTCTTTATAACAACCAGCATCTTAGTCTCAAGCGTATTTGCTTCACATCCCACAAAAAAAAAAAATTATTCAAAAAAATAAAGCAAACTAAAAAAAAAAAATTTAAAAGAAAAAAAAATAATCAGTTGCGTGTTGCAAAATCCAAAAATTTCGTATTCATAGCGTTGTTTCTTCTTTTTCTCTGTCCATATCAGAGACGCCTCAGAGATCATAGGCCACCAAGCCATCATCATTTTTATGTTAGCCCAGGTAGTAGTTGTTGACATCTTTATCGTTACACAGCGGTGTCATTTTATATTATTATACACGATCTCATCTTTTGGGATCAAATTTAACAAGAAAAAAATTGATCCTCTAATTCAATTCGCTCAAAAACTAATCCTTTTTGTAGATTTTTTGTTTGTTTAATACTTCATTTGTTTTTTTGTATGAATTTAACAAGTATCCTTAAAAAAAACCAACAAATGCTTTATATCATAACGCAGGCGCTTTTTCAGAAGTTTTTCCAAAATTTTATTTAACATTTTTTTTTTGTTTGTTGGTCGACATCACGCAACAATTTGGAGAGCGAATGTATATAATATTATTTTGATTTTGTTTTTTTTTTTAAATATTAATTTTGTGCAGAAACATTCCCACATAGTTTGTTTTTCGTTCGATCGTTTTACATATAAATAAAAAAAAAATCAATCAATCAATCAATCAAAATCAATCAATCGTGTGTCAGTTTGGACAAAGAACAAAAGTATTTGAAAATCCGGGAAAACGCTGTGATTTCGTCACGCATATACCTAAATGAACTAAAAGAAAAAAAAAAACTCCCAAAGGACTTGAAATAAATTAAAAAAACATAAAAGAAAGAATAAAATTTAAACAAATGTACTATTGCCACGAAACACAAACAACTAACAATAACTACAACAACAATAATAATTGTAATTTATTACTGAAAAAACAACAACAACAACAACAACAACAGTTTCATTACAACAATAACA
The DNA here is from genome assembly GCA_910595825.1 of Philhelius pedissequus. Classification (NCBI taxonomy): domain Eukaryota; kingdom Metazoa; phylum Arthropoda; class Insecta; order Diptera; family Syrphidae; genus Philhelius; species Philhelius pedissequus. The sequence continues at coordinate 15,450,123 of OU343161.1, read as the reverse complement.
TCGAATCCATTGCAACTACGGAACTGCATAGAAATCTATCATCATTATCACCACAATCACAGCCAAAACCACAACCACAACCATCATTTAGCGCAGCAGTAACTAAAGAATATAATAATGACAATATAAATAGCACATCGTTTGATATTCTTGACAATAATGATGATGATGATGATGTTCACAATTTGGATCTTAATTTCGAATTGATAAATTTGAAGAGTTGCAACTATTTACCATTATCGCTATCGAATTCGACATCGACATTGACATCGAACCATTGTCATAACACAGACGATAATAATTCTCAATTAAACCATAATAATCATTGCCACCGGCGGAATAGTGGCGCTAGCGATGCAAACAATATAAATAAAATATTATTGAAAGAATCCTTTTCGTCGCCTACAAATATCATTGATAATTCAAATTCAATATCAAATTTAAATCGTTCATTGCATTCCGTGAGTTGTACATCATCACCCATTACAACAGAACACAAAAACAATCAACAACAATCATTCAATATCACAACCACTGCAATCCACTCCACTCCTAATCCCACAATCACAACCACAACCATAAACAACAACAACAACACCAAAAACGCTGCTGCTGCTGTTGCTGTCACAAAATTTGTTGAAAAATTTGATTATGTCAATAACTGCAAAAATTTTGATTTAAACAATAGAAGTAAGACTAATAATACGTATAGCAATTTGCCTACTTCAACTTCAGTCACACCATTAATTAATTATAGCTACAATAATTGCATTAATAATTATAATCAACCACAACCATCACAACCACAACCACCAATACCACCACAACCACTATCATCAATAGTATCGTCGTCGCTACAAAATTTACCATCGCAATCGTCCATTTATAATTTATACGGCAACCAAATTAATAATAGTTTTAACTTCAATCGTCATAGCACAACGTCATCATCGTCGTCGGCATCGTTTGCAACACTCCTCGACTCATCGCCATCAAAACCGACTGAAGAGGAGCACCACCACGAAAGAACTCAATTCAAGGACCCATCAGTCACAATCATCAACCATAACGACGATAACATTGCCGCCATCATCAACAACAACAACAGCAACATCAGCAGGGAGAATTTCCTCGAGGACAACTCAAATTTCATTGATCATCAATTGTTCCGTGATATTATTAAGATGAGCGAACATCACTCAGCTATGCAACACCAAATGAGATCATCGTTTGCGTTGGGTTCCGGCGCCGCAGGCGTAGAATCATCTGGTGGTCTGTTGCTGAATCAGAATCATTCAATGGACTTGTATGCCCAACAACAACATTTGCAACATCACCACCAGCAGCAACAACAACAACAACAGCAATTTCAACAACATCGTCAATCGCCGCCATCGCCATCTTCGCCGTCTTCCATAACCCAACAGCAGCAATTAAGACATTCCATGTCATCGTCGCCTTCGCCTATTCCGTCGCCAACTTCGTCATCGATTTCGCAACAGCAGCAAAGCCAACAAATTCAACAGCAACAACACAATTCACAACAGCAACAACAACAACAACATCATATGAACCATATGCATCAACATCAGCAGCATCATCAGCATCAGCAGCAGCAACAACAACAACAGCAGCAAAATTCCACAACAATGACGCAATCAAGTACGTCACCATTTAAGTCCTGTTGGTGTTTTGGTGAGTGTGCCTCTCTAATTCTAATTTGTTGCTTAAAAATTCTCATTTGAAACAAAAATTCTCGTTATGTGTGTGTTTTTCAACAAATCACAAAAAAAAATTAAAATATTAAACCAAAGCACATGCTTATTTCCAAAAAAAAAAATTTTGTGGGAACGTTTCTAACTTTATTTTTACCTTTTGTTTCTATTGTTTTATATTTTTGTTTCAATTAATAAGTTCAGGCTTCCTATAATTTCCCCAGTTTCCTAACTTACAATTTTTTCTGGGACTCTTATTGTTTTTTTTTTTTTAATGACACTGTGCACGTCCCTGTTTTTTGTTTTTTTGCTCAAGTAGACACATGACCTTTTAACACTATTCCAAAGAGTTCTTATGGTGGTTGTGTGTGTTTAATGGGACTTTTATATATTTTTTTTACATCGATATCCTGATTACAATGACACAAAGGGGAATGTAAGAAAAAATCATTTTAAGTTGGCACAAGCTTCAATATGGGGTCAAGACTTGTTATAAAAGAAGCTATTGTATGCAGAAAATAGATGAGGACAACATAAACGCCACCTGGGTAAAGTTACTTCCTGGCCAGATTAACCTTCTTTTTCTAAATTGATAGTGCTGGGAAAATGTATTTTAAATATTTATTCTGTTAATAAATGGCTCTTGGGTATATTTGGCTTATCGCCCATTTCCCAAACCAGAGGGAGCAAAAGAGATAGACCGATAGCGCATGTTAAATAAAAAAAAAATCCTTTAGGACAATTTTCATAATTTCAAGCAGAGCGCAGAACCGCATTATGTATTCCCCTCTTTCTCCCCTAACCATAAGCTTATTATTGTGGATGTAGGTATACCAAATAAATGTTATATTCATTTTCTTTGCTTCTCTGCTTCTGCTAAACGTTAATGCTACTAAATAGTGTTTCACAAAGTTGGTGGGTAAATCTGAAATTAGCTTTTCTTAACGATGATGGTAGTTTAAGCGAAAATGTAAATGGTTTATGATGATTATTTTCAATTTTTCTTATCAAATTAAAATTATGTAAGCACACCAATAGAATTAGTGTAGCTTTTTTAATGAGGTTTTTGCTATTTACATTACAAATTTATTTTGTTTTTCTTAAGTTCATGTAAATATTGTTAAACAAAATTTGCAGCATTTTAATGAGGTGATACCATAGTGGCTATTGTGATTTAACCACACTTCAGAAAAAAATTACTATTTACCGTCTCTTTGACCCTGGTTTATAGCACAGATTGACCTCGGAGTTAACCCAGAATTGGCTTACCCTGCGTACCTACAAATAAATTACTAATTTATATTTCTGTATACTCGTAGGTAGGCACCCTGATAGCTAACATCACATCAAAAATTGAAGTGAAACCAAAACCGCCAATTTTCCATAGGTTACTTCCTGTTCCTATAGAAGCACGCATAGAGGAGGGATAGATCGAACTATTCATAGAGCTCTCTCATTTCTATCATATACTCTAATGCATTGATCTCTATAAAACACTGGATACCGCATTCATACAAAAACTATGAAGCAACTTGAAGACTTTCAAAAGTGCGCTGGTACCAAGCTAGTATAACTTTATAACAATTTGAATCACTTTTATTTGTCATTTTGAGCGGTATTTTAAATTAATGTATTAATTATTCGTATTTCTTACATTTTTTTGTACAGAAAAGAATGTCAACTTTTATTTCTTACGGGGATAGATGTCAAGGATGGCACCAGTGCACCTTATGTCATCTTCATAGGGTTTTGAAAAAACTGTTCTACTTATTCATCCATATTTTAAAAAAACACGATTTTATAACGGCTTATCTCTCACACATAGACTAAGACCAAAATGCCATTAATAGAACAGAATTTATGCAACTTGACACTAACAATATTCCTTCGCTAACCCATCGAATGTGGTGGTTTAGTGCAGGAATAAGAATTAATGTCAATTCATTTACAGGGACATAGAATAAAAAAAGATGTAGTTGAAACTTATTGTATTAGATTTTTTTTTCGTGGATTTTCTATTTTTTAATAATTGAAAATTTTAATCCGCAGATCAAATTCTATTCTGTCGTTTAGTAAAGTCATGTGTTAGAAGTGGAATAAGTCTTTTTTTATTAATAGGGCTAATAGATCCAGTGTTTTATAGGGATCAGTGCTCTCATGCACTACAATTACTATGAAAACATGGCGGATCGACTTCAATTTTTGGCTTAGGTCTAAGTATATTAGTTCGGTATCTAGTAATATATGAATGTCTATGGTTTGTATTTCCTCAAGTTCAAATATAAAACAAAAAAGTCATTGTCTCTTTTTACTTCATTAAAGCTTTATACTACTTTTCCACCGACCACTAAACCGATATTTAAATAGATTTAGCTGAATTTCCTATAAATCTTGAGGATTTGCCATACAAATTTTAATCTTCTCAGATGAAGTTTTAAAATAAATCTCATTTAAATCTTCAATCGAACTACCCTATTTCCATATCGAAATGAACACATTCATCGGGAAAGTGAATTTTTCTCTTCGGTTGACATAGATGAAGCTGTATGTCTCACTTCTACATCATAAGAGAAAATGAAACGATAATTGCATTGCGGTGGAAACACTTTTTTTAGAGTGAGAAGCCGTAATCTCCCCAGTGAAAAAAAAAATTAAAATTTGACTCATTCATTATATAAATCTCTTGTCGGTAAAGTGATTTCATTCAGATTTCAACGAAATCAATTGATACGAGATTTCGCTTCGATCAAAATTACAAAAGATTAAACTTCGTATTAAAAGAGTTATCGTTATTTTTATTACTGACTCAAAATAAACTTATATATATATATATAAGTGATATATTAATATCCAGTCACATATGAATATACATATATATGTTAAGGAAAATTAATTACTGATTTTTGTAGGTGTAGGTACGATTACTGAAATCAATTGCGCAAAAAATACCCGTTCTTAATCTTTACGAGTTGTGATTGTAGACTTTTGTCGATTTTCAGATTTCGTTCATGTCTTTTTTATTCGGCGCGAATGATCTCTGATTTTGAGATTAGTAGAGAGTGAACAATTTATTCGTTGAAGTATGGATTGTTTGTGGAACGCGAAAAGCGTTTGACAATTCTTAACGGTCAGATTGCAAATTTACCTTATGTTTGCAAATGTTACCTATTATCTAACCAATGAAACGAATTAACTAATATTCGTCCATTTTGACATTTCATTCACATGTGTTTTTCTTATTTTCGTGGCGAATAACGTTTTATAATAGAAAACCTCTGATTTTGAAGTTACTTCAGAGCGAACAATTAATTCGTTGAAGTGTGTGTGGTAAATGGAACGAGAATAGAGTTTGACATATTGTAACTGCAGATTGCTTATTTATATTATGTTTGCTAATGTCAAACAATAATACAAATTTTAATCTCCACCATTTATTTACACTTGTGAAGTGTTTAAGTTAATTTATTGTTTGAAGTTATATTTAGTCGGTCATTCGTCGCGTTTTCTGAAGTATTTAAATATACAACGGCTCAGGCACTCTGATTGTTTTTTGTCATATGTGCAATTTGTAAATGCAAATGAAGTTGGTTTAACAAAACTCAATTTAATGCCCGAATTTTCCCTCGAAATTGTAAGGTATAAACTCAATTTAATGCCCGAATTTTCCCTCGAAATTGTAAGGTATATACCTATATGTACATAAATGAATATGCTCTTCTCGCTTTGGCACCACTTACAAAATCTTTATCACACATTTTTCTAAAGCTTGAAGATACATTTTCAATGCAAATAATAGTATGAACCCTTCTTCAAGTACTACCTACCCTTAGAACTGCCTATTTAAATTGTGTATTCAACGCGAATGCGCCTGAATCAATACACAACCACTTCCTGATAAAAACATAAAATACAACACACACGCAACAACTCCAACATTACACATACTTATATACGAAAGAGAATCTCTAATATTAATAGGTTCATACGTACTATATAGTACACATCCTTATGTACATTATATTATAAACTACATAAACATACTTATGTACATATTTCTCTCCATATATATGTGTAGGTATATTTTTGTAACTCGCGATATAGAGCTAAGTAATGTATATTGCGTTCAAAACTGGGGCATGCTGCAATTATTGTGTTTTTCCTTTAAGTTCTTCAATAGGCACTGGAAACAAGAAAAAAAAACTACAATAACGAAATCTGAAGCGACAATATGTACATGAATGAGAACGCTATTAAAATTAGTGTAGTTTAGAAAAATTAGATCTCAGCTCTTTAATACATTATTTTAACAGGGGCTCAATTCCGCAATTGTGAATGCTTTTCCGTGCAAAAAAATTATTCACCCTCAAAATATGCGTGAAAAAATTTGCCTATCTGTGTACATGTTATCTGTCAAAAAAATATGCATCGCACCCTTGCGGAATCGGAAAAATCTATGTGTACACAACTTTCTGTGTACACAGAGAAAACTCACGCTTGCGTAATTGGGCCCCAGACTTCCTAAGCCAAATTATCCTCAAATTTTGACGAAGCGAAAATTGTAAGATATCTGACCTATTGGCATCACTTACCCCGTTTATATGAGTGAATTGAGATTTCGATTCAGGTATATGGCCTCGTGGGATCGGAAGATTGAATTAAAATGGAATCGAAGTGACAATTTGAGTTTACAGAATAAACAACAAAAACATGCAACAGAAAAAAATACAAAGAAACCGGAAACCCACTGAACACAAAAAAACACTATTGGTGCACACACACACCAAGAATCAGATGTGAATTCGATTCTTCAATTCCTCGATTCAGGTATATAAGTACATTTTCAATTCGATTCAGCTCTTCTAGTGGGATCGGATCGAGTAATCCTATTTTAATCCGATTCAAGTATACAAAGACCTAAATCCTGATTCAATACCGATTCAATTCTCCATATAAACGTAGTAACTGAAGCGATTGGTTTGACGTCTATGAGACTGAGCCTTATATCTGTCAATTTTTTATAGTTAGAGTGTGATGGCGAGAGTGATTGGATTTTTATAGATATTTTTGACTGTTATTTTAGACTCTTGTTGATTCAACAAGTTTCCACTTTTTTTTTTATTTTTTTCTTTCTTCCTCTTCACATATTTTAGTTTATTTGATATTAATGAGCACAGCAAAGATGTTTAAAAAAAGTAAATCCGGGTTGTTCATACTATTTTGTGTCTAAACAAGACGGATGGGACGTATGAATACTACGTTTTCGTCTGAAGTTATAATAATACTACTGCATTTTGACTGACCACCAAATTTAGATAAAGCTTAAACCTTCTTTATACTACGTTTTTTTCGGCAACTAAACCGAGATTTAAGTTGATTTTAACTAAATTCCGTCAAAATTTAGAGGCCAGTTATAGCGATCAGAAAAACGCATCAGGAAAAGTTGAAACATTATGAAAATGAATATTTTTTCCTGATGGTCGTTTATAGCAAACAGGAAACTTATGTCAGTTGGGAAGCTACAATATCAGTCTGCCATCAAGTTTTCCTGATTGAAACACACACGTTTCTGTCAGTGGAATGAGAGGAATTGGAACCAAATCATTTTAATGATTTGTTCCACTATGTGTCAAATGGCAGTCAGATGGCATTAAAAATGAATTTTCATCAGGAAAATAATTAAATACATTTTTTAACGAAAAATAATTGTTTTATTGCAAATATTTTTCCCAAAAAAAAAATCGCTGAGTTATTTGTCATCGATTAGTGTAGCTGATGAAGATGAAGCTGCCCCTCTCACTTCTACAGCGTGACAGAAAATGGAACACCATTTGCATTTTAAATAGTGCTGTCAAAATTAATCTACTTTTGGAGTGGTGGAAACGCTATTTGAGATTTAGTATATCTACAAGAGATTAACGCTCGGTGAAAACGTAGTATTAAATCTCATCGAAATCGAATTAACTTAATTTCATGAATACATTCGCTGAAGGGTACTGTCAAAATGTATGTGGTGAAAACGCTATTTAAGATTTACATATCCTATGTTTTTACCAGTTCGTGTAGATTAGTGTTTGCTTTGTACCTGTTGTGAATTCACATGACGGAACTGAATTTGGGTGTTCCATGATTCGATGTACAAAAATCGAAGTACACAACAGGAAATCGCCTTGACTATCGAAAAATAAAAATTATCGAACTTTCAGTCTTGACAGTACGAAGTGATTTCGAAAAAATTCACAACATGAAATTTCATTTCCAGTGAAATAAAAAATTCGATTTCATATCGTATTTTAGTTCACGCACTTATGTATGAGTGGGTATGTATGCACTTATGTATGAATACGTATTTTAACTGCTAAGTTTCTTACTTCAGTTGAAACTTTGACACTTGTAAATGTCAAAGAGGTGAGTTTGCTTAGTTTTTTTTTCACTAGCTGTCACTGTTTTAGAAGTGTTCAGCTAACAGTTCATAACAAAATCTGTTTAACATGACACTGGTTTGGATGTTTAAAATTAATCTCAATCTTACAAACAAGCTTAAAATTTAATTTAAAATCTAGAAGTTTCATACGAACATAATATTCTACGAGGTCGTCGCGTCGCACAAAAATGTTTCCAATTAAAAAGAAAAACTTAGCACTTAGCAGAGCATATAGGAAAATGTATACGAACAATCTTATATTTGCAACGTATGCATTTTTTATTGTTTTTGAAGGACACTCTTTATTCTAGTTTTTTTTTGTTGTCTATTATTCATAATTTGTATATAGAGCTAAATGAAATGAGGCATACATTGAACAAAACTGTCTAATAGAAGAATATGTGCTTGACATCTCATGAAGAACAGTAGATGATTGAAGATAACATTCAGTTTTTAGTTTTGAATGAAGATTATTTTATAATTATAAACATTTTAAAATTAAAGTATGTACTTAGTATTGCATTGGTTTCCCACGTTTATTATATGGTTTTTGTTTTTCTTTTTAATCAACCTTTGCAATTTGTCGCCTACATGCTCTTTCTTTTTAACGAGAATTTCATATGTGAAAAACTTTCTTTTAATTAATTCAGGTAAGATTGATTGATAGTGGCTTCTATAATTAAGGAAAATAAATTGCTTGTCAAAGTCGGGTGACACAATAGCCTATAAATTAAAGATCACCTTGCATTGCTTGGGGTCAAGTCTTGACTTGACATCGTTGACAGAAAGCAGTAATCCATTTCAATCGGGTCAATGAGTGCATCCTCTATACAATATCAATATGTATTTATTCAGAAATCAGCTAAACTTTTGTCATTTTTAGTAACAAGCTTGATTTAAAAACGCAGATAAAAAGAAATACAATTCTTTGGTTCGAGTTAAAGAAAAATTAGGTTGAAAGTACATTTCGAGAGTTTTTTTTTCATAACCTCATTTTAACCAACCTGTAAATGGATTTCAGCCACTCTACTTCTGTTTTAAATTTTTAAGATTTATATTTGCAATATTGGATCTTAAAAAAAAAACAAATGAATTAAGCTAAGCATATTTGTATCAAACGTAATCTTGCCAACGTTAATTTCGATTTTATGTCATCGTGCTTTTTATGCAATCTTTTAGATCTTTCAAGAATCACATTGTATATTTGCTCTTCTTTTGTGGAAATAATTTCACAAGATCACATAGTGAACTCGAGCAAATTGTATTTCCATAGTTTCTCGTTGTTTGACATTGTACTGTTAATATTACCCACCTGCACATCTTCGACTACAGTCCAATTCCACTAATGCCGATTCCATTTAAAAGTCATGCAAACACTGATTAATTATTAGATTAAAAAAATATTTTGAAAAACGAAAACTTTTGAATGTCATCTTTCGTAGCACTGATGAACTTTTGAGTTTTTGCATATTAACATCGTTTTCCAATTGATATATTAAAAGCTTTAATAAAGCTTGGTCTAAAGCTTTTTTATTTAAAATGCGGGCAGTGTTCTCGAAATCGGCTTTTCCAATTTTGATTAAACTTCTTTGATGCTAAACAAAAACAACGGACTTCATATCATCTTTCCCCTTTGACTTATATTTTATAAGTCAGGACCACCTACCTACCTGTCATATGAAATAACGAGAAAAACATCATCAATTTGACATTATAATGTAAATAAAGTCGGAAATATAAAAAAAGACCAGCACATCGTGTTACCGAGGAGCGCTAAGCGAATGTGTGCATTATGTGCTGTTACAACTTACAGCATTTTATGTGTATTACTTTTTTCCATTTCCAAGTTTACATACTCTGATGCGCAATGTCAATCTTTTTATTCAATTGAAAGTCTAATACATATAGGTACTTGTTTACCTACATGCATTCATACCTTAGAATAAATGCTTAAAAACATAATATGTATGTACATATGTACATACATATATACTAGATAAGATCGCCCCCTTAGCAATAGCAATAGTTCATGCGATGCTTAAAATGAAAATAATATATGACTGTCATGTCACTAACAATAGTTTCGAGATAACGTACTACCACCTACATTACACATGTATGTATGTATGTACATGTAATCTGTAAATTTTAAAACCAGGTTTGTTTGAACAAATGTAAAAAAAAATATATAGTTGTTGCCTGAATGTGTAAATATTATGTGTGTATGCATATGTAAATTATGAACAGAGTTGTCGACAAAAGTTTGCTTTATTGCTAGATTGAAGGGACATTTTTTGTATGCAATAGTTTTACTAAATTATTAAAAAAAAAAAACAGAATTACAAATGGCGTCATGTAACCAATGTAGTTATTTTTATCGATTTGTTATGAACATACTTAGGGTGTGTATGTATGTCGCTTGACACATATTTTGACACAAAAACCTAAATTTATACTTTTCCGAAAGTTTTAGATGTGCTGATTACGAATCTAACATTAAAATTGCTCCATGAAGTAGGGCTTTTGAAATTCAATCTATGTAAAAGGGTAAATCATTTTGGGGCGCTGACAACAAGTTTAAATAAAACACTCACCCTCAGTTTCACTGGGACCTTAAACCTAAGATCAGCTGAACCTTAAACTGAGTTTAAATTTTTGGTTTAACTCGTTTGGAAATTTGATTACATATCAGTTTAACTTCGTTTAACTAAATTTTATGAAAAATAGTTGGCAGCATTTTTCGTCAATGTGTTCAATGGGTAACTTTAATGGATTTTCCAATTTTCTCTCTTGGTCTTCATTACTCTATCTGACACAAAGAACACACGAAACAACAACAAATGTTTTGTGCTGTTAACAAGAACGAAGGAAGATTTATTTTGTTTCAAAGTAACGTCGTTCTTCTGATTTTGGTCAGCACAACGAAAATAATAAATAAAATAATATTAGAAATGGATATAAAATTTAAAAAAATGCAGTGCCTGTTAATAAAAAAAGATTAACAATTTTTCGTCAGATGCCGTGAATAACTGCATAAACATTTTTTTAAATAAAAGAAAATGACAGTGGTAGTAAAAAGTGTATACAAACGCTGAACTGAATTAGCGGCAGAATAATATCGGTTAAATTAAACTAAAAATTGATCTGAATCTTAAACCAAAAGTGGAGTTTAAACTTGCACTGTAAAACTGGGGGTTATAATTTTGAATTCAATTTTGCCATTATAAATGCGAAGAGAATTCTTGCATGACAAGATTATGCCAATGTAATTTTTAATGACACATATTGCGCAAAACCTTGGCCATAATGTATGAATATATTCGTTTCGTTAAAATCGAAAGCAAATTAAACGATCCTGGATGTGGTCAGTTCACATCATCAAAACGTAAAATAAAGTACTATCCACAAGAAAGAAACGAACGAGCGACGAATGACCCAAAATAAATGTGATTCTGCACAAGCTCTAAAGAAAATAGAAGAAACATTAAATGTATTCATGCAACGGCAAAAACCAGAGAATTTTATCTCCTCAGAAATGAACTGTCAATTCTGCAAAGCAGAAAAAATTATCTCTGAAGTAGAAAGAGTAGAAATAAACTTCATAAAGTTAGGTCAATGCATAGCTGATTGTATTCTAAATTTACGCAAGTATTTTTAAGGTGGCGTTCATGCAAACGATATATCTTTCTCCAAAGCGGAAAATTCCTTCTTATTTATATTAACTTTTTATATACTCGTAATAACATTTTCCTTTTAGCTGTCAAAATAACATGAATTTGCAATTTGACTGTTTTTAACTGTCAAATTCTATTCGTGTTCCACATGTCATCCACACTTCAACGAATTAATTGTATGCTCTCGACTAACCACACAAACAAGGATTATCTGTTATAAAACGCCAATCGCGACTAATAAAAAAAGACATGTGAACGAAATGTCAAGATGGTTCATTAATTCGTTAATAACTTATACAGCATAGTAAAGCCAAATGTGTCGTCACAGTTAAGTATTTGCCATTTTCGAGGGTACCATACATCAGTGAGTTTTTGTGGCTCCAAATGTCTTTCGACAAATATTCATGTTTATTTTCACTTTTGTTTGGTAAAAGTAGGCCTCTTAACTGAATTAAATGTATCTACCTACTATTTTAAAACATTCAGCAATTGTTAAACAATCCAAATTGTAAAATGGCAAACCTTAAACTAAACATATTCACCGTTATTCATAAACTTGATACAGCGAGTAGATGTTTAATGTTATGTTTTCTTTTACAAGAAGCTGATATAGGTTATGATAGCTAAATGTAATAAATGTCCCCCTTTTTGTTTGTCATTTTGAACTTGCAATCTGTTATTAAATATTGGAAAAAGTGCGTACTTTGGTTACTTGCTGTTTTGTAACAGTCTGGGTTTGATATATTTGATTGAAAGAGGGACGTACAAATCTGACGTGTGAAAAATCTATTACGATTTTTGTAATAATTTCGAAAAAAAATTATTTTAACGGCGCTATTGGGAATTTCGAGAGCGAATATTGTGTCAGTCAGAATATTTAATCCTCTGGATAGATTCGTTTCCCAGTTCTCCGGATAAAATTCATATTCACTGGAAAAGTTTTTATTCACGATATCTTTCTACATCCTTCTTTTAAAACTCCAAGTCTCCTATTATGGTTGTCAAATATTTGTATACAATATTTGATAGCTATCAGCGAAATTAATTTTATTAAACTGTGAATTTGCTTAGGGCTTGTGATCTATTATGAATTTTCCATTGATATTATAGTGTTTTCAAAAAAAATTCTTATCTATAAAATTTTTAATCATAAGAAATTCGCTGCTGATAAATTAACTTTCAAAGTTTTTTTTTTCAACAGTTTTTACTTAAACTAAAATAACTTATAAATAAAATGGCATCTGTTGAACAATATTTTGGCGAAAATGTTTCTGAGGAAGAAAATCAAATTGAACAAACTAGACGCGTCAATACAGGAATCGAAATGCACCAAATGATGTACAGCTTCTTCTGTGTCAGTCAGCCGATGTAGCCTACTTGGGCCTCTACCCGTTGCCCGTTTGTCAGCTGCTTCTTCACCTTGCACTTCTTTAAATCAGACCAAACTTAGTTTTGGAGTGTACAACCTAAAAATTATGTAAAACATATATTAATATGTATGTTTTCCCTCTGCCACTTAGCCGAGTCTCTTTTTAGTGGTCCTAGACTGTTTAGTTCCAGTGCAATTTCTTCCCATTTCCTATTTATCGTTGTCTTACTACAAATTCCTTTTGCAACATCCAAGTGCTGTTCCATCAGCTGTGCGAGCCTTGTTAGCTGTTTCTTGTTGTTCACAATTCTACAAAAAACGAGACAATAATGACGTTTTTTGTGTAAAACCCAAACGTCAGATCAAATAGAACCAATTCACAATTGTATTTTATTTAGCATTCTCAATAGACATTAAAGTTATCAAATGACAACAATAATACAAAAAGTTCTATCAATTGGAACGTTCTATCGTTCATCAACGAATTGATATTTGACAACCATAATTGGGCCATAAACTAAGTACAGTTTTTCCTCACATTGAATCGATGTAAGCTCTGTTTTTCTTCATTCATAGATGCCCTCCTTTTTACAAATTGAATTTAACTTTAAAGTATCAGGTATATTTAGTGACAACTCATTCCTATTTTTGTTTTTTTGAATTGAACAAACATTAATACTTAAACCAGTTTAATTGCGATACGAATGTATTTCTGTTAAGGTCAGGTGCTTAAAAAAAAACATAAAAACTCCATGCCTTTAAAAAAAAAATTTTGCTTTATTTAAAAATGCCCGTAACTATTTCCGGTCAATTGAGTTATGTTATGTTGATAAACGCACAAAATAACATAATTATAGTTAAATTAAATATCAAAATCAATTATTATGAAATGCATGTGTGCACACCAATGATTATATTTATATACATATAAAAAATATACAATAAATTAAATTGAAAACACACAAATTTATAAACTATTTTTTTTTTTCATTTTTTTATTCCAGGTGAGTCAGATTGTTCTGGAATTGAGGTTGAAATTGAAAATAATAATAATTTGCATCTTGGTAAGCTAAGTCATTATGTCATCTATCTCATCTCTACCGTCAAAAATTTTAAATAAAATTTACAAAAAAAAAAAAAAAACAAAGAAAAAGCTCTTAAATTTTTTTATATACATTCAAAAATATATAATATAATACTTAAACTTTTCTTTATTTTTTTTACAGACTTATTGTCTAAGTGTTGTAAAAATATGCGCTTTGAGTTTTAAAAAAAATTAATCTAAATGTTGACAAAAAAAAAACTTAAAAAGAACGAAACAGCTATTGTGTATATATTTATGGAAAACCTTCTGCTGTAAAGTTAGTTTTTTTTTTAGATATTATTTTGCAATTTCAAAGCCTGCACTTGTGGTTTTCTTTTGGTGTCTATGTAATGTAATGTTATATTATTTTTTTTAATCTACGAAACATATGTATCTAATAATATACATACATTATGTACGTATTAAGTTAATTTAATTTTTATATAAGTTTTCCGACTGCTTCTGTATTTCGAACAAGTTTTTTGCTCTATAGTGTATCATCAAGCGCAAATCATTAACAATGCAAAACATCAAAAGATTATTCAACATACAAAAACTTTTAGTCGTCTAAAAACTTGTGATGAAATTTTTTCTCTCTGTCCTGACTTTTATACAGGTTTTGATATTTTTATATCTCCTTTAATTTCATTAAATTCTCCCGCCGATTTCATGAAAATCGACAAGAACAAATAAGCTTTTGGCGAAATTGAAAACAGCTTTTTGTGTCTAAAAGTTCGCAATACTTAATACTTATTTGATATTGGGACCTCCATTTGTAGTACATATTCAGGTTTATAGAAATCTAAAGAACAAATAAAAGGTGGGTTTCCGTACATCCTAAAACTACAAAATTCTCCCAATTTTTTCGAAAAAATTTCAAATTCTGTTTCAGTACACTAAATTTTCGTAGTTTTTAACAAACGAGAACCCTTACGATAGAGTGTAAAATCTTTCCCCAAGCTGCGAATTTTTGTTCATGAATGAAAACTTTAAACTGTCAAACAAAAAACACGGTCAGTTGTCATGTGTGTCATTACAAATGTTGAAAATAATCGAATTTATCGTGCAATACATTAATATTTGCGACAACAAACTGGTCTTACAAATTTTTCACAAGAAACTTTTCATTAAACACTTCTGTATTGAAGTTAAAATAATGGCTAAATTTTGTAATCAATGCGTTTCTGTACTTTTGTGATAATTTGTCTCTAACTGAGAGATTTTTATGCATAAAGTACGGGAACACAACACAACTAATAGGTATTTGACATTTAACGTTTGGGTTTGGATTGAAAATGAGGCACTTTGAAATCTGAAATAGAAACAAATGTCATAGGTAATTGACAAGTGATTTTTGTATTCCACTTAAGTAAATTATCTAATTCGTATAAGGCTTAGCTCACACTTACTTACACGTACGACGCGTGTGACATGACCTGACAGGTGTCGTGTGATACGGTTATCCACATATTAATTTTCGTGTTTCGTGTCAAAAATTGACTGATTATATTGAATAAAGACCACAGAAATGAAAATTATTCAATAGTAAATATTTATTTGAACTGTCTGAGCTTATTGTCTTAAAACAACACTAAAGAAGAGGGACAATAGCTATATACAAACTAAAGCCTCAAATGTCAGAATGACATTAGATTTAATAAAATGACAATCAATTACTATCGAATAAATCGAAGACAATTTAATTAATTTGTCTCTATTGGAGGAATCAGTTTTATTTATGAAATTCCTCACACAAATAAATCACTTTTTCTTTTTTCACTCTATAAGTAAAATTGATTTTTTTTCCAGATTTGCTGAAAAGAAGTAAATTAAAATAAGGAAACTGATGTCGTTTTCTTTTCAACAAAAAAAAGCGATCTAGTTTTCTCGTTCTTTTCAACCAAAAAGATCGCTCTTTTTTTGACCCGTTGTCAAAATCACAGATCCACAGATTTTTAGAGAGATTAACACGTTTATAAAAGACACACATGCACACACACCAAAGTAAAGCTAGATTTGCTTAAACGTCAAACGTTTTGAAAAAAAAAAAACAAACAAAAATTGCCAAGAAAAATCCGCAACCCTGGATCATAATAACTATTGGCAAATAGAAAACGACAATAGAATACTATTAGGCTAGTTCAGAAAAATGAGATCTCAGATCTCTCTCTTTCATATAAACAGAATACATCAGTTATTTCCCCGATTTGTTGTCAAATACTGACGAACAAAATTTAAGATTTTATTCCTCAATTTTTGACAGAGCGAAATTTGGGATATCTCATTTTTCTGTTTTATTTGACAATTCCCGTTGACAGTTTATTTTTTGACAGAAATGAATTCAATAACTACTTAGAGTTGACGCTAACGCAGCAACTGAATAAGATAGTTGCTGTATACACACATTTCCGTCCAAATAAGGTCCATAAAAAATTGGGGGTGTGAAGCACCCCATATTTGAATTTTCTATACATAAATATTTATAAAACAAACAAAATAAAAAAAAATAAAATAAAACAAACACGCTGAATCACACATCACATTAATCATTAAATTCATTATTAATTAAATTTATAATTTATCTGGGGTGTTATTATTTTTAATTTTTCAACATTGATTGCCAAAACAAAATGATTAAACTGGTGTGTTTGTGATGTAATGTGTCAAAAATATAAGTTACAAGACAATCTTAATTAATTTTCTCCAAAAATTGTTTGGTTTGTCATTTTAGGTGATTCAACGTATCACATGAAGATCTTAGTGCCTGCTGTGGCATCGGGGGCCATTATTGGCAAGGGAGGCGATACAATTGCCTCCTTGCAAAAGGATTCTGGTGCTCGAGTTAAAATGTCAAAATCCCATGATTTCTATCCAGGTAAGTTAATAATATCTCAAAATTTTTTTAAAAATCAATTTTCAATTATTTACATTAATTTATTTTACAGGAACCGCTGAGCGTGTTTGCTTAATTACCGGTTCCGTGGAGGGTATACTGAATGTTATTGACTTTATCATGGATAAAATCCGTGAGAAGCCAGATTTAAATACCAAAATCATAGACATCGACGCAAAGCAAGCTCAAGAACGAGATAAGCAAGTTAAGATTTTAGTTCCCAATTCGACGGCCGGTATGATAATCGGCAAAGGTGGTGCGTATATTAAACAAGTCAAAGAGGAAAGTGGATCCTATGTGCAAATTTCGCAAAAACCCAAAGATATCTCCTTGCAAGAACGTTGCATCACAATTATTGGTGACAAAGAAAATAATAAAAATGCTTGTAAAATGATTTTATCAAAAATCGTCGAAGACCCACAATCTGGTACATGTCTAAATGTATCTTATGCTGATATTAATGGTCCGGTGGCTAATTTCAATCCAACGGGCTCACCATACGCTTCGAATCAGAGTGCTATGAATGCGAGTACAGCTTCGTTGAATACACCACTCGGCCAAGCCATTAGTGGCGGTGCAAGTGCTCCAGGATTATTAGTTAATGGAACTGGTATTAATTTATCATTGAATCTTGGTGCACCAAATCCTGCACCTAATATGGCTGTAGCTACACAGCTTTTAGAACATATTAAGGTAAGATTTATATTATGTAATCTTTGTTGTTGTTTTTGTTTTAAATTATTGTCTAGATTCATTTCATTTGGTGTTGTTCTTAAGAAATAGCAGATTTAATTTAGTTGATTTCGGGTGTCCAAAAAAAATATTTAAATATGTTTCCTGGGGCTTATAACACAAGGCGACAATTGACAAGTTTTCACTTGTCAAACTATAATTGTAAGACAAGGACAAGTGTATTCTGTAACACATCGCCAAACTGTTGCAGTTTTCAGAATAGTAAATTTCCCTTGACTTGTCCACATTGTATGACAAGTGAAAAAAAAAACGTGGCAACAATTCCGGAAGGAAAAAATTGCTGATTTAACAAAAATAAGCAAAAAAATAGTGTGTGTACATGTACACGCGCCAGAAGTAAAATTTCCCTAATTTGAAACAATTTTTTCTTTCGTAATTCTATGTCAGCTAGAACATATTTAAATTTAATGGAAATCGGTTAAAGAATAACGAAGTTAACATATTTTGATACCGGCCAGTACTTGCATAAATATATCCCCCATAACGACCCCATTTTCCAATTGTACAAATATCACCGTCGTTGTTCGAACTTTGATTAATTTTAGAGCAATAATGCCTTACATTACACATTATACTAATCCGTATATATAAATCTACGAAGTAGATGCATTGAAGCACTGGCAACGTATAGTGGGCACACATTTTTTTTAGAGAGCGTGTCGTGCGTGCCATATGTCATATTCTTACCACTAAAGCCACAAAAGAAGTTTTACTTCAAAAATACTCTTTGAACTTTTAGCAATATTTAAGCAAAAAAAGCGAAAAGTGGACAGTGATATTTACTTTGGCAAAAAGCCTGAATATTATTCTACAAAGCAAAGACGAATAATTTTTCGGCAAGATACATACTGTGCCGTTAATTTTGACCTTCGAATTTTTTTCGAACAACAAATGATCGTCAACTTCAAAATTTATTCTTGGTTTGCCAAGGTTGATTGTTATCATACCCATTGTCACTATCAAAATCTTAATCAAAAAAATTTTAAATTGAATAGGTATGTGTTGAAAACAAATTTATACATTGTTTAGGTATGTACATTCTTCCACAATTTAAATTCCTTATTTTCAAACTGTTTTTGGTCAGAAAATACAAACCTGTAAACTAATGGCCCCAATAAAATATGAATTGTATGTATCACTGTATATGTGAAAATAGAATTACCAAAACACTTGATTTCAATTTAGATAACTTGCTTCTTTTTATGTTATTTTACCAATAAAGTAGTTTAAAATTCAATAAACACATCGAAATTACACAAAACAAATCAACCCGATGATTTTGACGTTTTAATTATGTGACTGTATTAGTGATTCTGTTTTCGATTCTAAAATGAAATCCAGAATCGTTTTCTGTTCTGTTTAGAGTAACAACTGTCATTTTGTGGGGGTCAGAACTGTTCTGGACGGCAAATCGAAAAGACCATAATGACAACATTTAAATAACCTAACACACACTAGTAATACTTAAGCAAATTTTCTGTGACACTTGTCAATTTAGGTTTGATCGTTCTGCCCTGAAGTCGCCCTAGGCTCGACCTTAAGCGTTTTTTGAAAAACCTAAAGTTAAAGATAAACAAATTCTTTGTTTTTTTTAAACCTAGGGTCGCAGTCAACTCACCCTGAAGTAGATCTAGGTTTTTAGCTGGGGCAAGTTGAGCTAAATCAATAAACGTCAATTTAACATGACATCTGAAGTAAAGATGGGCGATATTGAGAAAAATAACGAATACACATCATCGATGTTAATAATTATGGAATCGAAAACATCGATGTTTTGAAGGATTTTTTTTTATTCTTTCTTTATCATCGACATTGAATCATCGAGTTATTATTTTAATATCCATGTTTAAATAACATATTTAGATGAACATCGATCATCCCTAATCTGAAGCTTTTGTTTTGTTGTGAATTCTCGTTTTGTATACAATATGTTATTTTTAAAATGGAAATAAAAGAATACTCAAATTAATTTTCAGACACATTCATGCAAAATGGAAAGCTTTGAAGTTGTGGATTGTGCATAGGGGAAAAATTAATAAGCTAAGAACTTAAATTTAACATATTTTAAGTTAAAATTATTAAATGGACTCAACTTGCTTTTATTCAAAATAAAATTAATGGTCCCCGGGTGTTTTTTGAGAACCGATAAACCTAGGTCGACCCTAGGCAAAATTCAACGAACGAACCTTTATTGTCATAAAAGGAGAGAAATCCAACAATTTACCACTTGTCAAATTTTGAAATGACAATAGTCACAGAGCTTGTAGACTTGTCGTTTTGTATTACAACTTTGTTTAAAACTTGTGTATTTTACTTGTCCTTCAAGCATCTACTTGTCGCGTTGGTTTATAGGCCCCTGGTAGTCCTAGATACTATAATTTATAATATAATTTAAAATAGTCATAATTCATTGCATATTACTAGGGGTTTTTATTTCTAGAAACAAAAAATATCACACTCCTTATTATCTAAAGCTCTGGGAGGGGGAATACTTCAATATATTTTATTCTACTGGCTTTGAGAAACAATTACCTATGTACAGTACATAATGAAAGTCGTAGAAATGCCTCGATTTTTAAAATACATAATAGTATTGTCACCACAAAATCCCGATGTGTCATTTTTAAGAAAAAATTACACACAAAAAAAAAACAAAAAATACACAAATAATATGCCATAAGGTCAATGGAGCGGATATCTGTTATATACATAATTTATGTATAACATATATCTTTAATTTAAGGATATGAATAGTACGGAGAAGTAACATGCCGTGTATTTATTGATCCAAAGTTCGAAGCAGAAAAACGACGTTTGTATTTGTATAAAGATGCTTTTGATACTTGAGCATTTTTAGTTAAAAAAAGAAACTTAATTTTTTGATCCAAACTAAATTTGATGATAAGGATATGAATTTCTTGTTTTATTTTTTCACTACAAATTGTACACAATGCTTAGATAAAGTTTGTATTAGATGGGTGGGGGAAGGATTTTTTTAAAACAAGTTTATCTTATACATACCTAAGTAATTACTTTTGTTAAGCAGGTTCTCACTTTTCATCCAAATAAGTTTTTCTTTTATTAAGTACAAATAATTCAATTAATAAATTTTAAGATCCTGACATTATAAACAATCTTATTTAATTAGAAAAAAATCAATTAAAATTTAGAACACTGGACATTATCCTGGGGATCTTAAGATGCTATATGATATGTACGACATATACGACAGATGCATACCTGAGGCCTTTAAGCCCACTGCTGTACGTATTGGTCAATAAAAAAAAAACACACACAATTCATGAAGATTCATCGCAAAGTTAGAGTTAAAGACCTTAAAGCTTTACTAGTATAAAGTCCTAAAACCGTTTCAAGATAGTTTTTTCCAACAAAAAAAGTCGGCAATGATTTTCTTATTTATATATTAGTCCGAATTATTTAAATCAAAAAATTATAATTAAAATTTGCCAATTGTGTACTTAAAAAATTGGAAATTTTATATTTTTATTTTAAACTTAAACAATATAATTTTCTCATTAAATCTCATTAAAAAAAATAAAATAATTTCCCTATTAAGATATAATATTGCTATATGTTTTGTTTCTGTTTCTTCCATTAAGGTTGCTATGAGGGGTTCTGGATACTCTGAGCAAGCGACTACAGAAGTTTGTGCAGCATTGGGTGTTCTCGCTAAATATGGTGTCCTTGGAATGGGCGTTGGCGTGCCACATACCAATGGAGCACACTCAGGCTCTGTTGGATACTTGGGTGTATCTGCTATGGAGCAATCGGCGGCTGCAGCAACAGCGGCAGCGGCAGCTGGTAATGTTTTTGGTGCTGTTGGGCAAGTTAATTTGGAACAGTACACAGCAGCTGCAGCAGCTGCTGCTGCTGCCGCCCGTCCAACACAATTGGAAGCAGCAGCTGCGGCCGCAGCAGCCCAATTTGACCCACTTCGGCATTTTGGATCACAAGCTGCAACACCAATTTCAATGAATAACAATAGTTTTGGCCTAGCAGCTGCAACAGGTGGTGCTGGTGGTGGACAAACACTTGGTGCAACGCAAATGAGTGGACTAAGTAAAAGTCCAACACCCGGCGACTTAGGAGCAAAGGATACCAAAAATGTTGAAATTCCAGAAATTATTGTTGGCGCTATTTTAGGTATGCCCCAATATTACCACCATCATTACCAACCTTATTAGTTTATTTCCTTTTTAATTTAAATTCCATTCTTTTTTTTTTTGTTTGTTTTACGGTATTCGTGTCACAAAGACGACTAGGTAATTTTAGATACAAAAAAAAACTGTTTATTTTTACATAATATTTGTTATTGAACGTGACTTTCAAATTTGGTTCACATAGTGTAGGGTTTTCAGTAAAATACAAAATAGGAATTAAATCAAAGCAACAAAATAGTCACAACAAAAATATTAAGTAGAAACAAAAAACCAAGCCCGTGTATAATGTGTATATTTATGCCAATACGTCCCTTAATTGTGACATTGCAAAAAAAAAATACAAATAAAATACAAAATATATCTAGTCAAAATCTTGCCGTATTTGACCGCATAAAATCCGCATTGTTGAATTCATATCCATGTATAAAAATCTTAAGTAAAAACAATACAAAAAAAAAAAAATAATTAAACATAAATTCAATCAAAATTTTAGTTAAATCAATTCTTTTTCAAAAGTCATAAAAGTATCTGTGATTGAACCACCTCCAATATACTTAATGATAGTATTTGACTTCAAAAAAAAAATCCTATCTAACATTCCTTTTTTATCTCATTGTTTTTAGTTAACTTAACATTTTTTTTTAATTTGAATTTTTTGATTTTATTAACTATTCAAAATCACTAAGGTTCTTTTTTCCTCCAAATTGTCAAAACAATTGCATTTTTTCATGTTAATTTTCAAACGACTTACATTCCAAGTACATAATTGTAGTTTACGAGTATAACATTTTAGTTTTGATATCTCACAGATAACTTGTACAAATTCGATGCTGCAATGCTCAAATATTTGATATTAGGATAGAAATTTTTTGTTTTGTGTTTGTACTCTACAAAAATCAAGTGAAAACTAAATGTCTATTATATAACTTCAATAGGAACTTTGAAACTTTATATTCTGCAGCTTCTATTTTGATAGCAAACTATTATTATGCTGCCAAAATTGGTTAGCATATTTTTATAGTAGTACCTATTTTTTCCACAAATTTGTTTACACATCATAATGTTAATTCATTTTCGCCAGCATATTTGTTTTCACACTTTTTCTTAAAGGAAAAAAAAAAACACGAAAATACACCACACCTTCAGGATTTATAAATTTTTAAGTGTTCAAAAACACAAAAAACATAATATTTTTCAAACAAAAATAACAAATATCTTACAGTTCATATAATAAAAACTTAAACCTATTCTAGAATTAGTTTTAGATTTAAACTTAGTTCGAGTAAAAATGAAATATTCAAGCTAAATAATTGGCGTGCATTAAAAAAATATTATCAATTGAAGAATGCAGAATGCAAAAATCTGATGGGTAGCAATGGCACAGTGGATGGCGCATACTTCCTTAATTAGGCCCACATTATGAATAGCGAATCGAACATTCGATAAGTTGCGTAAAAGGCTTTTTGTATATCCTCAATGAAATAAAGCATGTATTTAAGCCAAAAACTTCCTATGCAGTTCCATCTCTTATAAAATTGGCTTGCACATTGGGATTTCTTGGAAGTGGTTGTTACCAAAACTGTGTCGTAAATGATTTCGGCTTGGGACATTCACAGTCAACTGTGTCAGCCGACAAGGAAATTTGGCAGACAGGCGCGCAACATTTGCTTAACTGCAATTTTTTGTTTCAGCCTTAACTTATAGTCTAACTAAACCTATGCACAAAAACAATCTTAGGTGCAAACTCTTTCCCTCCCGAATGGGAGGCTCAAGAGAGTTTAATTCGGCAGGAAATATTCTCAATAATTTTTTTGGTTTTTCTTCGAAGAACCAAACACCTATACCTTTAAATACGTCAACGAATAGCGAGATTATCTCAGGATTCATGTGGTATCAGAAGGGACCAACTCTGGTCTAAGTGTGTCGGCTGCAACGCTGACAGCCACTTCAACCTAACCTAACCTTACATACGTCCGGATTCGATTCCATCAAATTAACTAACTTTGCAAATTGATTTGAATTGGTCCTAATGATAAGATATTATTTTTATTTATTTAACAATATTCACAATTTGCACATAAATACCGTTTTCTTTTGTCGGTCATACAAGTAAATTCTAAACTTTTATCAACAATAAATAGAAAATGTTTCCCGGCACAATTCGCTAAAGTAAAAACAAATATTTTGATTCGATAGTATGCCGCACATACATGGGTTAGATTTGAGAAGAATCGTTATTTCGATAATCAAATTCGCTAAAGTTTTGACATTTGAAGCGAGCTAGTTTGAGCGAATTGCTATTCGTAATATGAAATTAGTAAATTCGCAAGATTTTAAGTTTGATTCGCAATTTATAATAAGGGCCTTAGATGTTTCGGTTCGTGGCCAACTCTATGTAGTATTCGTTTCTATATACCTTCAGTTTAAACTGGATGCCACCCCAGAGCTAAAAAAAACACATTATTTTATTTGCAAAACACTGTGCCAACAAAAAAAATCTTTCTTATCTAACTTCTAACTACTGCCGTGTAATTCAAGTTACATTTAAAAGATCTTAGGTCTTACAGGCATATATTTAGTTATAAATTATTATTTTTATTATTGTTATTATTATTATTACTAAATTATTTGTAATTGGTATTTCATCTAAACCAAACTAAGTATGTAATCCTAAAGCATAAAATTATTGAAATTGTAGTAACTATGGATCAAGCATCCTTAAATCAAAAACAAGTTGAATCAGATTTGATTTGCTTTCTTAAACAACAACCTTATGTTGTTACGTTTTCCTGTCATTCGTTGATATATACAAGAATTATGTATTTTTTTTTATTAGATTTGGTTCCGGTAAGTCAATTGAATTTTTCAAGAATGGTTTAGATTATACTTTTATTCATCAACTAAGATTTCATTAGAATAGCCACTTTACGTAAAATGCAAAATGAAAACCGAATCAAAATTATAAATATATTGTCGAAAAACAATATAGTTTGTTTGTCTTGAAAATAGAAGCTGTCTCTTGAAGTGGAAAATTATCAAAATTATATTTTAATTGTTTACTGAAACTGTCTAGAAATCAAACTAGAGTTACAAAACTTAAGTCTGGCATTGAAACACGATTTTATTCCAAAGTGTGTGCCTTTTTAGAATTCGCTAATTATTTCTCAACTAGTAAAGTCTACCTATTTTAAATCAGGGTTCTTCCAGTCCAATACATTAAACAAAAAGAAACATTTAACACAAACATATCGGTCAATTAATTTCAAAATTCATTCCATCACATTGATATATATAATATTATTATTAGTTTATATAAGGAAAAAAAACAAACAATTTTTTTTATATAAATAAATAGGGCTAAAGACACACTTGTTATGTATTATATACAATTTGGGTATACAAATGTTTTTTTTGTTATTAAGTCGATATACCTCAAATCAATCCTGTGTATTTTAATAGGAAAATACAATTAGTAAATAATCAAAACACATACAGACATATACTATATATGAATATGATAATATATATAGTAGCAATATTTTTTTTTTTTATTAGACGGTAGGAGGTGTATGCAACGAATATTGAAAAAAATTAAATTACTTTTATTTTATTATTTTTTTAAATTAATTTAATTAGAAAAAAAAATAAACCAATATACTAAGATAGAGCGAGGTTCTAAAAAAAAAAAATATATAATACTATAAAACAATCAAAAACTGAAAAACAAATTCCAGGTCCAAATGGTCGTAGTTTAGTTGAAATTCAACACGTATCTGGCGCTAATGTACAAATATCTAAAAAAGGCATATTCGCTCCTGGCACTAGAAATCGAATTGTTACAATAACTGGTCAACCGAATGCCATCGCAAAGGCACAATATTTAATTGAACAGAAAGTCAACGAGGAGGAGAACAAGAGGGCGCGCCAAATTCCATTAACCACTGTTGTGAATTAGAAAGAAAATATTATACAAATCCCGTGTGTATGATGGTTATTTATATATAATTATTCAACAAAAAAAAAAAAAAAAAAACAACAGGCAATTAGTATAAAAACCAACTCACACACAAACATACATACACTTTCTTTATATTTTTAATTGTTAAAAGAAAAGAATAAATAAATAAACAATTAAGAGACAAAAAACCTTTTAAATTTACCATCTACACAGGAAATATTCAAACGCAGTTAAAAAAAAAAAAAAACAAAGAAATGTTCTAAGTAAAAACAAAAACCAGAAAATAGTAAAATTCGTCTATATTTTATGCACATAGTTCAATTTTTGGATCTAAACAAAAATACATATTTATACAATTTAAAAAAAAGATAAATAGATATGTTGATTTTGTGGCACAGTTGGAGTTAAGAAAAAAATTAGTGAAATTAAACAAAAAAAAACATAAATTGTTTTAACAACAAAGTCCACAAATTCAATATTAGAATTTAACAATAAAAAATAAAAAAAGAAAAGAAAAACATTTCCAAAAAGTTGTGAATCGAAAAAAATTGTAAGTCTTAGGTTTTTTTTTTTTTTGACAGAAACAATTTTTTTTATTGATGAACTATAATCTACTTACTGTCTGTACTTTTTCTTATTCGTAAGAAAAACAAAACTAATATATTTATTGATATGAGCGTTTTCAGTGATATCCTCAGGAGGATGTTATATAGTCCTTTCTGTGTGTGTTGAATAGATTTATTAATACTAAAACTATATTGTGATTCCAGGTAAATATTTATTAATATGCATATGTTTACATTTTTACATCGTAATATTTTTTTCTGTTTAACATTAATAATTTAGTGTAGGAATTTAATTTTTTTTACTTCCTTCTTCCTTATAGAAAATAAAACAAGGTTAAACCTATTTCTTTTTACTTTTTTTCTTAAATTTAATTTGTAGTGGTGTGAATCCTTTTTTTTTGCATTCCTCTCAGTTTTTTTTCTACCTGCAAGAATATAGTTAAATTACACAATTTATTATATATTTTTTGAAAAAATCTTCTACATAACGAAATGGTGACTAACAATATATATTAAATAAAAATAAAAAAAAACAACAGCTACAACCCGCATGAAGAAAATACCAGTCGTATATTGCTCAATAGCAAAATTGATGATGATGATTATAATGATGATTACTTATTAACGGAGGATTACTTTGATTTGTATAACAATTGGAACGTTAGTGGTAATGTGTGCGCGCCCCTTTTGTCTTATTCAACTTGATTATAAAAAAACAACAGTTATTTTATTTATACACATGTATATGCAAGAGAAGCAAATAAAACTCTTATAAGAAAAATAACACAAAGTAAAACAAAACAATGCTGCATCGATTTCGATTTCTACTTCCAATTTATTTTTACATTGGCTTTTTTTTTTTTAATAATAATAATTATAATAGCTACAAATTATTTTCTTAAACGTATCCACCGCCGTCAGGGGTAAATGAATAAATTTGTTTTTTAGATTATTATTATAATTTTTAATTTAATGATATTCTTCACTCTTATTTTTTTTTCCTTTTTCTTGTAACAATAACGCCATCACAAATTGCTTATAGCTTAAAAGAGTTTTAATTTTTAATATTTTTGAATTAGTTTTTAAGTAAAAAATATATTTTTTTTCGTTATTTCTGCAGTTTTATAATTTTGTTATTTTTTTTTTGTTTAACATTTAATTCGTTTTTGAAGCAAAGAAAGACATAGCAAAGTTATAACTACTTATAACATTGTTACATATATAATTTAAACAAACAAAAAAAATATAAAAAGGCTTAGGTTAGCCTTTTTTTCACTTCATAAATTAGAAAAATATAAATATATGTTTTTGTTCATTTTATGTTGTTATTAAAGTTCTATAAAAAAATTATAAAAACCATTGTAAAATATCTACACACTTTTATTTTTATATTAGTTTTTTTTATCATACACCATAGTTTTGTTGTTTTTATTGATTTTTTAAAAGAGTTTATTATTAAAATATATATTTTTATGTATTAAAAAAAAAATAAAGCAAAAAAATAAATAAATTTTCATGTTTACAATGCTAATAGTGCTTGTTTTTTTTTGTTGTTGTTATTTTGTTTACGGAATTCATTACTCCTTTATATCCTGCGAAGTTTTTTTTTCTGTCTGAAAATTAATAAAATAAATAAATAAAATAAAAATAAAAAAAACACATAAAACCATTTCGCCCTCCAAAAATCATATGTAATCAATCATCTGACATTCACTGAAAACGCTCATCATCAAATATATATCATTATTTTATTTTGTCTTAATTCTGTTGAAATCATAATTTTATTTCTTTAATAAACTATACATTGAAAAAAAATTATTTAAAATATGTATACATATACATACATATGTACATATAACCCATATATATATATATGTATATATAATTGAATTTTAAAATTTATTACATATTCATAAAAGTTAAGTTAAACTTATAATATTTTCATGTTTATATTCTTTTTCTTTTAAATACATATTTTTGCTTGTTAATGGTCAGGAAAAATATTTATACAGGCATGTGTGTGTATATATGTATACTGTGCAATTTATTACCAATAATTTATATATTTAAACTTAAACATATTCCTTGTGTGACAATTTTTATTTTCTTTAAGTTTTTGTTTAATTTTAATTTCAATTGTGTAAATTAATAAAATAGGTGCATATATATACATTGCTAAAACAAATATTCACATCACATCAATTGTTAAACATACACAACACACACACACATACATAATATGTATTTATTCACATTTTAAATTAGAATAAAGATACTATAATCAATAGACAGACTCACTTGAATTAAAAAAAAAAATAAAGAAACAAGTGATGATAACAAAGAATTATGGTTCGCGAACATTTCGAATTAACTGGTTTTTTTCTGTCAAAATTAATGTATTCTTAATTATATAAACAATAATAGTTGTAGGGGTACAATCATTATTAAAGGCCGAAATGTTTACAAAAGGCTTTGATACGTATCATTTCATTTAAATAAAAGGCATACATATTGAAACTACAACAGAATTTTCATTTATCATTTTTTTATAAATATAGCTAATGGGGTTCTCAAAAGCAACCATATATTCTGACTTTAAAAAATGGAACGCATCCTTGAATAATTGAATTTTGTGGAATGTTAGTATGTATACTATTTAAAATTCAGTTTAAACTCCATACAGCAAAGCTTACAAATGATTAAAATTTCTAATCGAAATTCAAAGTCAGTGGGTAGCGACTTTTATTGCATCAAGGATTTTTCTTCCGGTCGATATAATCGTCTACTTGCAATTCAAAACTTGGTACATAAATAAAGGTACATGTTGCGGCGGAGATAAGTATTACGAATTGAACATTTCCAGAAATGCCATCGATTCGACTCTTGGATGTTGTCTTAGTTTTTGTTATGTATTGTTCCATATCAACTAGTCAGAAGTGCTCATAACGAAGTCGAAGTTGTAGAAGTCAAAAATCGGCTGCAAACAAGCCCGTGGTGAGTGAAAGTCGCTTAATGTAAAATAAATTTTACTTTCAATATCATCAAATACGCTTAATCAAATATAGATATGTATAGATTAAATATTAACTTAATCCAATATATTGTAGATATTACGTACAAACATATATAACTTTTGGAGTCACCTTTGACATCTTAAATAAAAATGATCTTGAGAAAAATGTATTCAACTGCAAGGAATAATGAGGTAATCGCTTGATGTCGGCTCTATAATTTTAAAACCATTTTTTTGGTGCCAGCTTTCATAATCGGATAAAATACCTATCACATAACATTAATTATGTCGAATAGATAAAGTTTTCAACAATTCGACATTAATTACTTATCCGTGAAACAGATTAATAAACCAGCACCAGCATGCATTACGCTGACCAGCAAAAATTTTTCTAACACGGGACATTTTTCCAACCATCAACGTCATACCTAACTGCTCTATGGAAACTAACAGCCAGCAGTTCGATGGATTGCTCTTTTATTTTCTACAGTGTGAATATTATAGTTCGAGAAGTGCAAGTCAGCAATGCAACAGCAATACTAATTTAAGGGACTTTGGTCTAACGACGGTGTTGAAGTAGCTGGAGCTGGTCTGGTGTGTCCTTAACAATTGAAACACAATGACTATAGAATAGCCGACACAAACATAAAACGGTGCGATATTATATATTTTTTCTTTTTACACTGCCGGCCAATAGAGTAAGTAAACTCTGTAAACAGCCAGGAAGATTTTTTTCTCATAAGAAGCTCTATAAAAAAGCTTTTTCAATTTTAAAACCTGTCCCTTTCTCGAATTATTAATAAGAAAATGAAGATAATCAGCCCTATCACAAATTCCATTGTAATAATTCCCCGCACGGACAGTAACGCCCCGATCTACGACAAATTGCTTTCACAAAATCCGAGTGGAATATTCTTATTTTCGAAATCAGCGGTGTATTCCAAAATGAAAGGATAAATAGCAATAATGTGCTATTTTCAATTTTAATTAATCTTACACACATGATTATGTGAACATTTAAAACAATCTTGTAGTCCAAGGTTGCCTTTTACAATTTCCCAGAAATTTTCAATTTCTTCTTTTGCCAGTTTCTTACAGCCTTGGGAGGCCAGGTCGCCTACCTCGCTCATTAGAGACTTTCATATTGAAATTTAAAATCAAATATCATTCATAAAACCATAGAATTTGTAAAAATACTTACATTTTTCTTTAAAATAACTGTTAACGACGCATTACTTTCAGTGTCCGACACAAATAGTTTGTCGTAGAAAAAGTCTGTTTCATTTCATTCCATTCGAATTCAGTGATACCAATTTCTACGTACTTCGAAAATCGTAAGCGAATTTTTCACTCCGAATCCACTACGATGGAATTTGTGATAGATTTATCGGGAAACGTAGCATATTTTCGATTACGATGGAATTTGTGATAAGGCTGAATAAAACTATCGTAACGGTAATTTTTAATGTTTAGTTTTTCTGCAATGTCTCTAAAAAAAAGGTATTTTTTTGAGGGGTCAATAAAATAGGAAGGAGCGTTTGTTCAAAATTTCATAAGTAATTCGTGTTTCCTTTTTACATAAGACCTTTTTTTAAAAAGGACATCTCAAGTGCCTTTAGTTCCTAACAAAAAAAATCACCCTTATTGCGATAGTCGTTTCACTTAATCGACAATTGTCGTTTTTGTAGTCGTGTCGCTTTTAAATCGGTATTGTGTAACTTAAACGCAAGCCTGCCTCCCTCCTCGTCGCTGGTTTTTTCGTGGGGTTTTCTTTTGGTTACAAAAATTAATTTTTTCCTCTTCAGATCTGTCAAAACAAAGATTTTTACAATAAAAGCCTTCCAATGGGCAAACAAATCAATTTATTTTTTGATCGGAAATCAATTTTGCAGATCTACCCCTCTTACCACCATCACAACAATTATCAGCCGTTATTTTGAACAGATTTTGGGTGCTTTCATAAATCCATGGTTGCTTTGTTTACATGCGATCAGTTGCGATCATGTTAACGTCAGAAAAACTATTTTACACGCATTTTAATATGTGAGTATGAATATTTTCTCTGATTTGCTTCATTTCCCTGTGGATCTGATGTGTATTTGTAATTTTGAGTTCAACGGTGTACCACCGCTTACATCATACTGTCTCTTTCTTTAAGAAAAAAATCGGAATGTATCTGAAATTTTATATTTGCGTTTTACATTAATGAAACTCTGACATTCATCATTTGCATTTATGAATGCTAAGCATTCGTCGGACTATGCATTTATGGAAGCACCCTTTATTCTCAGTAATTATGTGAATAGTGAAATAAGATTGGGGTGGCCGTGGCGCGAGAGATGTGTGCTCGCCTGTAAACCTCGTGGTCGCAGAGGCCCTACTATGTAACTTCATTCTACTTTCGCATCGAAAGTTGTTTTCAATGCTATTTTTAAATGGTACTGTTTAGCATCCACTGTTCGCGTATTTGACTCTTGACCATATAATCTTCAATTAACTCTGTTCTTTTCAGTTAATAAGTGCTTTACCTATGCTTTGCGAAATCAAACAACTTTATTGTAGAATCGAATTACATAGTTGGGCCCCAGGTTAGATGCATGCAGTTTTCTATGTCGTCTTATTTCTCATTAAAAACTAATTCTAAAATTGTCATAAAATGAGTTAATGGTTCATCCATGCTGTTCAGGCACAACTATAGTGACAAACAATCCCGCATTTTACATGCATGTCCACATCATAAACTGTCCCGCAAAATGTCCCTCATTTTCAGATTTGACCCGCAAAATTATAAATATACAAAAATATTGCAAATGTATCACATGCACGCTCCGTAACATGTTAAATCTTTTTTCGAAACCAATTCGGTAAAAGTGAAAAAAAAATTGGCAATTTCTGAAGCCGACCTGGCTTTACATACCTTGTGCCACAATCAGAGGTTCAGGTGGATTGCACTTCCAAAATATTGCAAAAACGTTTTAATTCAAAATTTGCCGGTGACCGAACCATCGTAACTAATGTGTAATCTCCATTTGCCACAAAAGAGCAACAAGAGGAATTAAAAAATGTCAGTTATGTTTCAATATTTTCCGATGCATCTAACACAAAAGACATCAAGCTTTTTCCCACATTGGTACGATATTTTCGTCGAAAATAGGGTCTCAAACTACGGCTTTTGGCTTTGGTCTCATTACTTGGTGAAACTTCAGAAATAATGAGTCCATTTTGCAAATTTTAAGAAGGGCAGAGATGTTGGATAAGGTGGTAGGATTTTGTGCAGATAATGCCAAAACTAATTTTGGCGACTTACCACGAGTGGAAGCAACACTGTTTTAGTAGACTAAATAAAGAATTAAAACTATCCATAATAATTAGTGTTGGTTGCTCGGCACATATTATTCATAATGCGATTCAAAGCGCTGCGCTGGCTCTGCTGATTTGCTTCCAATTGATATGGAAAACATTATTGTGAGAATATACGATCATTTATATATGTATACGATTAGAGTAGAAAAATTTAAAGAATTTTACTATGATGCACAGATTGAATATAAAAGATTGCTTGGGTCTTGCAGAACAAGATGTTTAGCCCTGCTGCTCTCCATTGAACGAGTGTTACAATTATTTGATATTCAAATTGATTTAAGATGAGTTGAAATTTTTGAATTTTTCTCTTCAAATGATATACCTCCCAAAAGTCTTGTAGATTGCGGAGCATGAATTGAGTATTCCGGGAATAAATGCATCCACAGAAAGGATATTTTCAATCATTTATGGACGCAAGAGAAAAACTCAGATGAGGGTTCAAACGGTAAAATCTGTTGGTCTGTTAAAAATATTTGTTGGATAATTCTTGCAACTCTTTTATGAATACATACAAAATAATAGCGAAGTTTTGCAGAAAATCCAAAAACTGAAAAATATAAATAATCGACCTGCGCAGTTTATTTGGCGGTTTTTTACTTTATTTTTTCTTTACTTTTTTCTTTATTTTTTTATGAAATGAGTTTATAGAATGAATTTTTAATTTTTGTGATACCCACTTAACCTTATTTTTTTAATTTACTCTTATAAACTGATTTAAATGTTCATATGCATTCAAATTAAATAAACCAAAAATGAAGTAGATACACATATATTCATTATAAGTTTTCATTAAAAAATACAAAACAATGGCCCAAAATTTTAAACGATTTAGTAATATGTTAAATCATTTTTAGTAAGATACTAGGTTAAAAAGAGAATTTTGCTAATTTTAAGCGAGTTTAGTATCGTATTATCTTCTTAACATTTTACTAAAGTTAAAATCACCGAATAGCTACTTTAAATTTTTAGTACCGTACTAAATCCATATGTCATTCTGATAGTATATCGGCTTTGCACGCGGGAGGCCCAGGTTCGAGTCCTGCTGGTGTCAATTTTTGTTTTATGTTTGTAAATAATGAAGTTAAAATGATGAAAATATAAACATCGAATACTCATTTAGAGCACATGTTGGGTTTCTATCAACATATAATCAATTTACTACGCATAAACAGAATAATTGTGTTCAACAAAATTCAAACCCTACAATGCTTTGCTATCTGCTTAATTAGCATTTTACTAGTTAACTAAAGGTTTAAAATTTATGAAAAGTTAGTAGACTACTATGCATATATAGTAAATTGTTAACTATTATCGCGTTAAGGCCTTAATAATAGGTTGTTTAAAATTTTGCGCCAATGTTATTAAAAAAAAACTAGCTTTTAATGTGTCCCGCATGGTCTCCAAAAAATTATGGTCACTATAGGCATAACACTAACAGCATGTGATTGGGTAAACTAGTGTACACATACAATATGACAACGTAATAAATAAAATAATGCGAATTAAGAGACATAGATAAATACGACACGGTAAATTCTCCGCTTTATTACAGCCGCCATCCCTGGAGATAAATTTGAGACAACGCAACCAGTTCTAGTCTCAGAACATCTCGAAAAAATCAATCAGAAATCGTATACGATTCGCGACGAAAAAAATCAAATTTGCGATCAAAATCTGAAATTACCAAAAGAAAACCCCATTAGATTCCACATGAGATCCACTACAACAGCTGATATTTTGACAAATAAATTTTAATTGCATTTGAAATCAGTGAACAGACGTTCGGTGTTTGTAAGCATATTTTTTAAATTTATTAGGTTTGATCCAAAATATTAACATAAAAAGATAAATTCAGATAAAACTAAAAGTTTCTTTCCTAAGTAAAAAATTGCATTAATTCGAAATTTAAAGGATGTTTTTTGGTTCCATAAAATTTGTTTTTACTATTTTGTGAACATTTGTTTACCAATATACAAATGTTTGAAAGTGTGGCTAGCAATTTTTCATGAAGCAGCAGTGATAACGATGTGTACGTGAGAATTTGAATATTCTCACGTACACAATTATTTTCACACATACAATCTCATTAAAATTCAGAATCGTCAGAATCACTCAAAAGTGTTCAGTTGGGATCCCGAAACGGAGAAGAATCCCGGATTGCCAAATAAAAACGCCAAAATGAATACATTCCACATGAACATAAACGCCAGTTGTTGGCGTTCAACGCCATACGCATTGGCAAATTCTTGTGTCGTGTTTTGGTATGGCGTTGAACGACTGTAATGGTGAATATAAATTGAGTTGTACGCCGAATACAGTTTGAATGCGCGTATATTATCGAACAAAAATTTGATAGCGGGCGGGTAGAAGCCAGGTCAGGAGGAAGAGGAGTCATCGCTATGTTGCCGTCCATTTGATATTATATTCAGCTACAGCTTTTCAACTGTTAAAAAAGATAAGTGCCCCAAATCTAAAGTACATACAATTCTTAAAGAAAAGAGAGCTAGAGGCTAGATTTCTGCAGACAATACATGACTTGAAAGAAGACAATGCAGTTTTTTTGTTTTCTCGCTCGAAAAGAAAATGTAACCACTATCAGTTAAAGTGTGAATTATTTATGGTCTATTTCTTATTTTAAAACAATTGTACTTGCGTTTGCCCCTCTTTAGGAATAACTCGGAATTCATACAAAAGTATTCCTGTAAGGAAGTCTGCAAAGCTTATTGTGATATATTCCGAGTTCCCCAGTAGAAACTAACTTGTGACATTGTTAAAATTCTTTCAATGTTATTGAAAATGTGTAGGGATGTCTTGTTCTCAAAGTATACATGTCAGAACCATAGTTTTTAAATAAATAATCACTAAAAACAGCAATACAAATAGCAATGAATAAAATCCTAAACAAAGAATTGAGCTGAATTGCGGTATGTAAAATTAAAAGCAAATGTACTTAGGTATACTTCTTTACCATGTTTTAATATCAAACTATATTCCATAGTTTCTTTGATTTTTTTTTTTTATATATTATTTATTTACTCCAAACATTTTATCAATCAGATAAACAAAAAATTGTCATTACATACAATCGCACTCCATTTCATAGCTCGTTTATCACAAACAAAATAATTCAAAGTACTGAATCTGTGATATGTAACTAAAAAAAATAAATAATAAATGTATTTAATAAAAAAAAAAGAAATAATAAATCAAAATGGCATATACTTTCGAAAAACATAAATACATATATCTATTCAGAAGTAACACATTTCCACATGCCTGTCACACAAGGATAATGTATGTTATATACATAATAATTCATGGGTTTTAATAGAATTCACAGGAAATGCTAAATATTTATTTAATTTCTTTTATTGTTAACAATTAAATTTTAATAATTCTTTTCTTTAGTTATTAATTCTTTTTAATATTTCACAATCAAAATGGAAGTCTATTAAAAATATCTTAGAAGTACGTACATATATATTCTTAACAAAACAAAAAAAAAACCATATAAATATAAAATATCTATACCTATTTCAAATATATTCATGTAATACAATACAAATAAAAAAAATGCATACGCATATACATACACACATACATACTAATCTTATAGGCTAAATACAAAAATATAAATTAAATACATAGTAGTAAAAATTATAGATAACAAAATCAGTTACAGTTAGTCAGTAGGTACATATATTATCAATAAATATATGGAAAAATCTATGTTTTTAACTAATTAGTAAAGAAGTAATACACATTCAATTAAAATTTAAAAAAAAAATGTTACATGTTAACATAAAATAAAAACGTAATTTTTCCAAATAAATGATAAACAAAATAAACTTAACGATTAATGAAATTTATTTTTTTATAATTATTTTCCAACTATTTAATCCAAGTTTGAATTTTTAAATTAAAAAAAAAATGTTTTAGCTGCATTACACTTTCTATAGTACCTTAAACAATCAATCGAGAGATCCTATCTAAACCACAAAACAAAAAAAAAATAAATTACATTTCAGAACAATAAGCAACCTTAAATGAATTTTTATCTCTAAAAAAAAATAAATCAATTTATTTTATCGATGGAAATAAGAATGTGAGCATCATAAATAATTAACCAACATATTTTTTAGTATTTATTTATTTCTTAATATTACTTACATAGATATCTTTTAATAACTTTAATATAAAAGTAAAGAGAGAGAGAAGAAAAAAAAAAGTTTAAAAGCAAGAGGTGCGACAAAAGTATATCTAAAGTAAATAATTTTCAATGTTTTGTGTTTATTATTTGATTTTGAGACCTGTTGCAAAAATATAATACATATGTATAATGAATAGCTAGACAAATAGAGGTAGATAGATAGAAAAATATAGAATGAGTTATAGAACAGAACACAGAGTACTTATTTCATTTTAAAGAAAGGAAAAGTTAATTTAGTCCCACAAATGGGTGGGAAGTGAGTTCCAAAGGCGACAAGCGGCAATTAAAAACTGCCTTTCCGTGGTCAGACACGAGAAGCGTGACAAAATAATCAATGTTGATCTGTTTGATACCGACAGTCTGAGTTTTTGATTGACGTGTTTTCAAGATTTAAAAAAAAAATAGTAGATATCAATGGTGGCGTTCACTCACTTATTAGATATGTTATCTGAGATACCAAACTATCCGAGTATATAGGTGAACGAATCAGATAGGTTAGCTGAAAGCTGTCAAAAAACCAGAACGAAATTCATACCAAATGAAGTATGCAGTCAGCTGTTCTATAAATTTGTTCTCGGATAGCTTGTTATTCCAATTATTTTTGGAATAGCTTTAAGATAGCTTTCATGAGAACTGCTGTTAGAAGAAGAACAGAAAGTTATTCCAGATTGCTCAGAATCAGAATAAATTAATGAACGTCCGCAATGCTAGGAAATTTATGAAGTTACTAAATGACATATTCAGGAGGCTCTTTTGCAGATGTGAAACGTGGTCATACCTTCTTAACCCAAAGATGTATCGAATGATACTATTAAATGCAATCCTTAATTCGTTTTTGCTGATATCATCGCAATCGTTATATATTTGCATCCATACTTAAGAACACGTATCACTAGAGTCCTTGCCAGCATATACCTGGTTCTAAGGAGATTGAATTCCTGGGCAGTCCATAACGTTCTAAGAGTTCCATACGTCTTTCTTACCAGTGAATTGATATGATCATTCCAGGGGCCCAATTCCGCAACCGTGAATGATTTTCCGTGCAAAAAAATGAAGCACCCTCAAAACATGCGTGAAAAAATTTGCTTGTCTGTGTACACGTTATCTGTCAAAAAAAATATGCATCGCACCCTGTGTATGTGTACACAACTTTCTATGTACACAGAGAAAACCCACGCTTGCGGAATTGGGCCCCAGGTTAGCGTTCTGCTAAAAATTACACCTAGATTTTAATAAGTAGATACAAATTCTAATGTTAGGAAAGTATGATAAGTTTAATTCTTTTCTCGAGATTACTAGGAATTTGAATTTGTTACACGGTGTCTCCACCTTCTATATTTTATAGTATACTATATGTCATTTTGATAGAAAGAAAAAAAATAGAATGCTACAAAATTTGGCATTGGGCATTTCATAGCATACTATTTAATTGCACAAATGTCGCGAAGGACTACCTATCGCTGTGTTCTTGCTCTAGTAGCATTACAAGATTAAAAAAAAAAACTTCAACAAAAGGAATTAGGACGTTTTACATGTATCTTCATCTTCATCTGCATCGACATCTGCAAAAAAGAGGAAACAAAACTTGTGCGATAGAGAGCGAAGACCAAAATGGAGATCATATTCATGTATAAAGATTATAGGAAGTATGAATGTGAAGATTGCAGATTATAGTGAAGATGAACATGTTCATCTGCATTATAGCATTTTCATCTGCACCGATAACGAATTTTCAAGTTTTTTTTTTACCATTTCACCTCAGTTTGCTTAATAACAACGAAAATAGCGAAAATGTTCTTCTCTAAACTACATTACTGAACGCTTAGAACATGTGATTGTGAGATGTGTCAAGAAAGTTATAGCAGATTTCGAATAAGTTATTAGTGTGTCTTACTTTTATGTTTGTTTTATATTATGGTCCTGCTCTACTTTTCTTCAAATCTGCAGATGCAGATGCAGAAAAACAAACAAGAAATTATAACAATACACACACCACACGTTCACTAGCCACAAACGCTAACCTCGAAGTGAAAATGGCAGCCAAATAGTATACTATCGATAGAATGCTATGAACTGTGCAATGTATAGTATAGGTTTGAGAATCAACCCATTGCAAGATGCACAGTTGGCAATCTTTTCCAGTTACTGGTTTAAGGTGGAAGCGCAGTCGTCAATTAAGGCAGACGGCAATGCCATTGCGGGCGATCACTCACTTATTAGATATGTTA
Source organism: Philhelius pedissequus (assembly GCA_910595825.1). Lineage (NCBI taxonomy): Eukaryota > Metazoa > Arthropoda > Insecta > Diptera > Syrphidae > Philhelius > Philhelius pedissequus. The sequence goes on along the minus strand of OU343161.1, from coordinate 15,410,695 downwards.
TCTCGGATACCAAGCTATCGGGGTATATCTGTGGACGAATCAGATAGTTTAGCTGAAAGCTGTCAAAAAATCAAAGCAAAACGCATACCAACGAATTTTGCAGTCAGCTGGTTCTATACATTTGTTCTCGGATAGCTAGTTATTCCAATTTTTTTGGGATAACTCAAGATAGCTTTCATGAGAGCAGCTGTTTTTTCATCAGATATGGTTTTGCACGCATTACAACAACAGAAAGTTATTCCAGATTGCTGAGAATAATTGAGTGAAAGTCCCCATTGTCTTATGTAAAACACATGCAAACAAGCAAAGTTGTAAACAAAATTGTGAAATAAATGAATCTATCTATCTATATATCTATCAGTCGTCAACTAAACCCAAAGGACTACTTCTGTAAATTTGTATGTCATGGGCAGAAAAGTGTTTCGATTTTTCGATTGGTTGATAAATAAATTCGATTTAATTGACATACATTGAAAATAAGAGTGGGGACAAGATTTAGTCTTGTGGAGCTCCTTGTTAAGCCGATACAAAATCGAAGAGGTTTTCATTTAAGAAAATTGCTTGTTTTCTATCATGTAGAAAAGAAGAAATTAGTTTAATAGCTTCTGAAGATATGTTAAAACTTTGACGCAGCTTATTCAGAAGTACAGAGTGATCAAAAGCTTTTGAAAAATCTTGTAGAATTTTCTTTATCTACATCGAGGTCAGCCCTTATATATTCGATTATTTTAGTTAGTGCCATTATGCAGCTATGGTTTGAACAAAAAACCTGATGGTGTTTTGACTAAAAGGTTGTTTCGATAAAATTGATTAATTGTTTTTGCATAATGCGTTCACATACTTTAGATGTATTGAAATAGGTCTGAAATCATTACAAAGTGAGTTTTTAGGTTTAAATTATTTTCAGAACTAATTGCAAGACGTTTAAATGTTTATATATAAAATCTTATGTAGAACATATTTTTTCATAAAGCAAAAGAGAAACTATTCCAATCTCATGAAAATATTTAAAAAAAATCTACGTAGATGCGTGAAATAATAGTTTTTGAATCATACCATATGGTATGATTTTATTCTTAAACGTAGATTTTAATGTTATTCAAAGTTATTTACATGTTTTGTCTCACATCAAGCTATAATTATACTCAAAGGAATTTCTTATACATTTTTTTTTATAGGTTCTCTTGTATTAAGTAAACTAAAATAAAAAAGAAGAAAAACATAACTTATTACCTACATCTAATCAATAAATAAAATAAAAAATCGTTAAAGTACCTTAACTACAATTTCCATTGATGCAATTTATTAAATACATATTATTAAAAAAAAAAGATCATTATTATAATAAATTTATAGTCCCGTAGAAAAGATATAAAAAAAGATGTAGAATTGTAGCAGAACACATAACAACATACAGTTGAACAAAAATTATTATTTAAAGAACAAACATTAAAATGAAAACCATTAAAATTAAGAATAAAACAATGTAAAAATTATGTTTCGTTTACTAATACATATTAGAAAATTGTTTTGTCTTAAGTTATGCAAATAAATAATGTATTTACAAGAAAATAAATAATTTATATTGCATATATATGTATATCTATCTAAATACATACATGTAGAATGAACAAAAATAATACAAACCAAAAATGAACGGGAAAGCAAAAAAAAACAGAAATACATCCTTTTATTAGTCGAATATTGCTGTGCAATAAATAACAAACAATACAAATGGAAACAAAATAATTATTCTTATTTAGAATTATAATAAAATAAAAATTAGATAGAGAAATTGCATGCAAAACGGCGTGCCTTTCGTCTTTAAAATGGCGAGAGTGTTTTACATAGATATTTAATATATATATTACAAAAAAAAAACATATTTACATTAAAGAAAATTACATAATATATTCAACACGCAAGAATTAATCAGGGCGCAAAATCCATTCAAAACAAAAAAAAGCATAAACAGATCCCTTTTTACAAAAAGCGTCCTGGATGATTTTTTTCTTGGCATATGTATTTTTGCCGTATTTTCTTTTAATTTACATAGAGAATTATTATTATTCATAAATTAAAGTCGTAAACCAAAAAAAAAAAAAAATAAAAAAATAAAAATATAATTAAATTAAAAGAAAAGAAAAAAATGCATGCAACATTATATCGTCATTTACATAAGTACCTTTAGAAGAGAAAACTAAATTCATAAAATTTAAATCCACTACATGATAAAAAAAAAACCTTAGAGTTCATTTCGAAGATAAAAAAAAATACATTCTTAAATCTCTCTCCTAATCTTGCATACTTTCCAATGGAGATACAATTTTAACAAATTTGCCTAATTATCTTAAAATAAAAAAAAACAACAACTTTAATTCCGAATTAGAAAGGAGTTTCCTAAAAAAAGTATTAAGGAGATTAAAAAAAATGTTCTCGAATCATTAAATCCGCACACGAACTTGGAACAAGACAAACAATTTGCTCAAACAACAAATGTAGGTACATGTTTTCCAGTCTTTCATATTATAAAAAAAATGTCCTTTATTTATTTCATATTATTTCAAAATCTTATCAATTACACAGTTGAAATTTCGTACACTTCATCACCAATAAAAATCTTAACGAAAAACATCCTCATGTTAAAAAAAAAATTATAAAAAAATCCTATTCTGAGTGATGTGACTCAGACTCATAATTGCAAAAAAAAAGTAAGAAAAAAACAACAAAAATCTATTATGATTCGACTGTGATAATAATAAAAACAAAGAAAAATAAATTTAATTAAAAAAAATTATATATACATACATATATATATACAAGTTTAAATTTGAATAGTATTACGAAGAAAAAAAGATAATAAATTTTAATAAGAGCAGACATAAGTTTTAAAAGAATTTTAAAAGAAATAGATAAAATCATTATGCCGTCTTGACGATCAGTTTCGAGATGAACGAAATATGCGCATTTTTTGGAAATAACTTGTTGATCGAAATGTGCTCTTAAGCTAAAAAATTTAAATAAATAAAAAAAAAAAACAAACTCGAAAATTTTCTTTTCTTAAAAATTCACAAGAATAAATAATAAAACAAATATTAAATCCAAGTAAGAAAAAAATTAAAAATTAATTACATTTTTAATCGTCAAAGAGTGTAAGGAAATATTAAAACACAATTGCATTGTAGAGGTAAAAAAAAACAAATTTCGTTTCTTTATAATTTTGCAAGATTACATCAGCTAACATTAAATCAAAGCGTTATATTTTTTATTTGTTCTTAAATTATAAATTTCTTTAAAAATTTGTTATTTAATTTTTTTAATGGTAATTATTCTCTGTAATACATTATACACAATTCATTTGAAGATATACAGCAAAAAAGACAAAAAAAAACATTATTATCTCTAAATTTTTTTTATGCTGGGAAAGTTTTAAGTGAACGATTAAAATTAATAAAATGGAAAAAAATATGTTTGTTAAAACTCGTACATACTTTACGTAATAATAAATAAAATATATAAGTAAATTGATGTTTTTGATTTAAATATTCTTTGAAGTGTTTAGTTCAAGATTTTCAGTAAAAAATAAAATCAAAGGTAAGCCCAAAAGGATTCGCAGAAGAAGAAAACAAGCATCGTTTAAAAAACGACTATGGTAATCAAAATGTAGCCCTCACAGATAAACCTATTAGGGATGGAAACCGGGTCAGAAACGAAAATCATTTGTAGATTGTAAGTATTTTTTTTTCAATTATTCATTCATTATTTACTTTATTGTTTCTATGCATAATATTACATCAATGATCAATCACCTTTAAAAAAGATTTACTAATGGGTGATTTTTTAAGAGCTTGAGAACTTTAAAAAAAAAAAAACGCATAAAATTTGCAAAATCTCATCGATTCTTTATTTGAAACGTTAGATTGGTCCATGACATTTACTTTTTGAAGATAATTTCATTTAAATGTTGACCGCGGCTGCGTCTTAGGTGGTCCATTCGGAAAGTCCAATTTTGGGTAACTTTTTCGAGCATTTCGGCCGGAATAAATTTCTTCGGAAATGTTGTCTTCCAAAGCTGGAATAGTTGCTGGCTTATTTGTGTAGACTTTAGACTTGACGTAGCCCCACAAAAAATAGTCTAAAGGCGTCAAATCGCATGATCTTGGTGGCCAACTTACCGGTCCATTCCTTGAGATGAATTGTTCTCCGAAGTTTTCCCTCAAAATGGCCATAGAATCGCGAGCTGTGTGGCATGTAGCGCCATCTTGTTGAAACCACATGTCAACCAAGTTCAGTTCTTCCATTTTTGGCAACAAAAAGTTTGTTAGCATTGAACGATAGCGATCGCCATTCACCGTAACGTTGCGTCCAACAGCATCTTTGAAAAAATACGGTCCAATGATTCCACCAGCGTACAAACCACACCAAACAGTGCATTTTTCGGGATGCATGGGCAGTTCTTGAACGGCTTCTGGTTGCTCTTCACTCCAAATGCGGCAATTTTGCTTATTTACGTAGCCATTCAACCAGAAATGAGTCTCATCGCTGAACAAAATTTGTCGATAAAAAAGCGGAAACACATTTCGAACCGAACACTGATTTTGGTAATAAAATTCAATGATTTGCAAGCGTTGCTCGTTAGTAAGTCTATTCATGATAAAATGTCAAAGCATACTGAGCATCTTTCTCTTTGACACCATGTCTGAAATCCCGCGTGATCTGTCAAATACTAATGCATGAAAATCCTAACCTCAAAAAAATCACCCGTTACTATAATATGGAGTAGTGCAAGGTGCACTTGCAAGAGATTTAATGATTACCATGCCAGAGAAGAAATACTGTTTTCAAAACTGCACAATAAACCACGATCGTACCTCAGGTAAATAAAGTCCATCCCTGGAAGGTGATTGGGTGTATCTTTCAAAATTAATGAGATGAGCAAAGAAATGTGAAGAGAGCTGCGCATTAGAATACCCAAGTGAATTGATTCAAGCTATATCTTCTTTTATATTCAGATATCAGAACAGATTGTTAAAGATTCAAAACTGGTGTAGTGTCTTTCAAGCGAAAGTGTGCAATTTTGGAGATTTCAAAGTCTTGCATCATGTGAAATAGTAGGTGCGTTTTTTGCCAAATCTCGGGATAATTGGTTAAAAAAAACGACCATGGGGCTTAGTGGGAAAGCTTGGCAGCAGTGTTCCATTTGAAAGAATGAAAATATTGAAAAAGAATTTGATAGCACAGTTTTTATCCAAAAGCTAAGCCCCGAGAATTCTCGGGGATTAGTTGTTGTTGGACTTACCATGCAAATTGTTAATCCCACTCATCGTTTTTTTCGTCCAATTTCCCCGGGGCTTAGATAAAAACACGCCTAGTTAATAATAATGTGAGCGTTTTATTGGGAAATCTGTAGCGATCTTTAATGTGAAATTCTGCTATGGATAGCTTTATGGATATATTTACCAATGAAACACTCTTAATTAAGAGTGGTTTTAGAGTTAGTAATATAAAATGAAATAGGTTTGTTCGTTGAGCCCTGAAGTCGCCTTACGGTCGCCCTAAAGCATTTTTGAAAAAAAAAACCTGAAGTCACCCTGGTGAACAAATTTAGTTTTTTATGAAACCTAGGGTCGACCTGAACCACTGATCTCTATAATAAACTGGATAGTGTATTCTCTATAAGTATAACAGTTTTTTTTGGAGGCAATTTGAAGATGAGTGCGCTGGTACCATACTTGACGTCTATCAGAGTAGAAAAAAGTTAATTGACATTGTGTTCTTTATACAAACAAAGTAAGAAATAGTTTGTATTTTATTGTTTTATACAAATAAATAATACTTGTATTTGAAATATCGCTCAATGTGAAAAGTAATTAAAAGTGTTATAAAATTATTGTGGCACGGTACGTGCGCATTTATAATAGTTTCCAAGTTGCCTAATCTTTTTACTTGCGATTATAGGTACTATAAAGCAAGTTATGCATTCGTCGAAAAAAAAGTTTTGAGATAACAATCAAACATGACATTACGATGATAGCGAAGACGAAAAAAGATGGTCTAAAAATTCTGTCCGTCTGTCTGTCAGTCTGTATAATTGCTTTCACAAAAACATTTACGCCGAACTTCAGAATTTTCAAAATAAAATAAAAGCGCTGAGTTGGGATCCCGGATCGTAAAAAATCTGAGATTGCTATATAAGAAAGCCAAAAGTATTGATGCCTTATAGACAATTCTGCTTATTTAAGCAACCTTTCCTGAAAATATCAATTGACTGTAAAACAAATCGGGTAAGAAATTCCACATTCGCATTGAAGGCTAAAGAAAGAATCTCTGTACCTGACGCCCGAAGTTGGATAACCGGATGAGCATTCTTTGAAACACGAGTTGAATAGCTTAAGGGGAGGAATTCAACTGGCTATTTGGCTAGAACATTGTTTACAAAAATAGCGATAAAGTAATGAGGCATAAAATATTTCGACGGTGTTCTAAATATAAATTTTTCCATAATAGTTTTATCGGCTATAATTCTTAGACCTCTATTTTGAATTGTGTCCAAGAGATTCAAATAAGTCGTGGGAGCTCCAGCGCAGTTGTAAGTTATACTCAAGCTTTGGACGAATTTAGAATTTATAGATTTACAGAATTTCTGGCATCTGCGAAGAAAGCCCAAACACTTTGCAGCGTATTTGGCTAAATCGAATATGTAGTCATTCCGCACAATTGGTGGTCTGTGACGTGAGGCACATACGGACTGAAAGCTGATCAGTTTTTTATAAAATACAAGTACCGCTAATGGATATTGACATGGGGACATGGTAGGTAGGTTCTGCTTTAATGGCAGAAGACAGCACTGAGTTTTTGACGCTGTTTTTTAAATTCCTATTGGACAATGCTGTCGAGACCAGAATTTAATGAACTTATTATACCCTGCAATTGCATTGCAGTTCCACATCCGAAGAAAAAGGAGTGGAATCTAAAAATTAATATGTAAAGCTGAGAGTACTATCGTCAGCAAAACAATTTAGTGGATTAGAAGTTGCAGACAAGATATCATTGATGAAAATGAGGAAGTGTTTGAGACAGAATGGATCTCAGGGGCACACCAGCGTAACTGTAAAATCAGCAAGCCGGCAAGATTGTTAGTAATGGGCACATTTAAAGAAATAAGAACTTGAGCGAAAATGCAATAGAATGCAATATTTGTATTGAAAACTAAATACAAACAGGAATAAAAAACCCAGTAAGGGAAACACAAATAATGGAGAAGTGGAAAATTTCAATATTTGTTCAATGGAGTTCTCCATTGTTTTATCATTTTATTCTATAGAACATTTTTTGTGTGCATTATTCTTTGTATTGCGTGTTGTGTTCGTTTTTTTATTTAATTTTTGTTTAGTTTATTTTTGTTATGTGTGGAGTTTTTTTTAAATCCATTTTTATTTACCATTAACTGATAACTAATTTAAAGCTAGACGAAAATTCATAAAACTAGCCTACTTATCAATAAATTATAACCAACTTACTGGCCCTTTACGGGCACTCTAAGCTAAACTATGTCTCTAATACTAATGTCGTTCCACATAAAACTATTTGAACTAATTCTAATCATTTAATTTTTGTTTTTCCAAGAAAACTTATTTAAAAAAAAACTCGGTCTCATATCATTTTAATTTTTTTATTTATAAACTACCTAAAGCTAGACTAACTAAAAATAACTTAAACTACTTAATCTACCTAAAAATACATAAAACTTAAATCTACTTAAAGACTAGAACAGCCACAGCAGTAATTTTTTTGTTTTAATTTTGTTTGGGTGTATATTTTAAATATGCATACAGAAACACATGCAGACGTTCATGCCCATATTCGTAAATACATACATATACATATAAGCACACATATAAACATATGCAGCCGCATATTTTAATTTTAATTTTTTTTGTGCCACCCTGACTGTCCCTTACCTAATTACCCTTAATCTATGTAAGTCGGGCGAAGGCATACTATCTTAATCGACTTTAGATATCATTGTGATGTTTCGAGAGCCACCAGAACTGGTTCTCTTGCTTCGCCCTATCGCTTTGGTCCCGATCGGACACAGTCCTAATGAACCGAAGGCGCTCCTCTCCACCTTAAGCGATGACGTCTCGATCATATAGGAGTCGCCTATCTACAGTTCTTCGGCTGACGTGGTAGGTTAGTGGAACCGCCATTCCATTCTGTAACAACCCTCGACTGTTTAAATAGATGAATGCCTCGGGAGGGATGTATCCACTTAACCGCGCACTCTCATGGTATTCATTTTTGGGGTAATAAGCCCCAAGAATTAAGCTGTTGGTTGAGGACAGAGGTCTTGCAATGGGACCCCGAATCATCTTGAACAAAAAATTATCTATTCTGTTTCTGTTGGCTCCCGTTTTATATTTAGAACTTGGTTGGAATAATATCGAGTGTACTCCGACTCTGGTTCTTAATTCTATTGTACATTACTTATATTACATTGATATTTTATTTTGTTTTAGCACTTAAGGGGCTAATATTATACAATGTTTTAATTTTTTGTTAAAATTATTAAAAAAAATTGTACTTCAATTTTACTCCGACTCTGGTGTTCTGTGTAATCCAAAGCAACGTCTAAGACACTGCCTCTCAAACACTCAAATCGATACCATTTGAGATGGGGCAACGTTGAACCACACCGGGCATCTATAGACAATCATCGGCCTAATGAGGGTCATGTAGCAAATCACCTTCACCCTGCTGTCAAGACAGCTACTATAAAACAGTCGTTTTGTCAGGGCAAAGGTTCCCCTAGCCCTGGCCAGAGCAGCACCTATTTCTCTGTCGAAATACAGGTACTGATCTAACCAGATGCCAAGGTACTTTACTACACTTTTACTCGACAGTGGATGTCCATTTGGCCCTACGATCACCAGCTTGCGCCAGTTCTTTCTCGTATCCCTTGAGGCGCTAGACAACGGAGTAGGAATAGTTTCTGATTTCTTGATTTTCAACTTCCAGTCATCACAATATCGCTGAATCTTGTCGAAGTCACTCTGCAAAAGAATTTTGATGACCTCAACTGTATTTGCTGTTCTGCAATTAGATCGTCGGCGTACGCAATTGCCTTAGTTAGGCTACCCATCAGATTGCTGGTGTAAATGCTGAAGAGAATCGGCGAGTTTACCGCTCCTTGCTGAAGACCATTTTTAATATTTAAAATTGCGGTAAAAGTTACATTGCCACTCTTGACAACAAACTTTCTAGCATTTAGCATACCATAAAGCATATACAATAGAGCTTTATTAATAGCTAGTCTGGAAAGCTTTAGATAGAGACCCTCTAACCATACCATGTCAAAGGTCTTCTCCAAATCAACTAGATGGGCACCCGTACACTGCTTTTTAGATTTGTTCCATTAGATATCAGAAACCAGTTTAGACACGGCATGAAATGTGTCATGTCCCGCCTTAAAGCCGAACTCATTATCCGGTATGATATTGTTGTCCTTCGCCAACTTGAACAGAGCCCTATTAATAATCTTTTCATATACCTCACTGATGCTCGAAGAAGACTTATCGACTGAAGATTCACCCGATTGGAGTTGTTCTTTCCCTTTTTGGGGAGAGGATGCACCACAACTGTCTTCCACCGCACTGGTATAAATGTCAAATGCTTCCTCAGGCAAATGTCGTAGTACAACGTTGGATATACCATCGACTCCTGCTGACTTTTTCCCCTTTATTGAATGTGTGGAGTGTTTATTCATTTATGTCCATCGCTACTTTCTGTCCTTGTGTCCACTGACGTTTTACACACAAATGTGGCCAATTTGCGTTTGTTTACTTTTGTTACAAGATTTACAAAATTTCCTCCATTCTTGAAGCTTGGCAGCAGTTGTTATACTTCTTACTACAAAAAAGATTAAACACACATATAGTTGAATAAACTAAAATATTTAAACAATATAAGAACAAAATAAATAAAACACAAAACGTTCTATAATGTTGAGACTTTGTCCAAGTTTATTCTTAAATGCTTAAATATATGTATTAATAATGGTTTTGAATCCAATCACAATGTCTTTCCATTTTACCTTTGTTACGTGTAATCTTATGTACGTTCATTTTCCATCAACTGTTTTTTTTTATTTAATTTTGAAAAAAAATATAATGGCGCAAAACAATAATTAATTTATTTGTTAAAATAGACGTTCAGCACATTTTAAATATAAATCCTAGTTTATGCACTCTAGCAAAGTGAAATTTTCATATAAAAAATAATTTTCATTCACCAGGCGTGGAAATAATAATAATTAAAATGTATTTATTTTGGCATCAAGGAAAAGCAAATTTGTTATGGATTGAATATTTCCAAATTATTTTTAATGCGAGCTCTATTACACCTTATGTCATTTTCGATTGGTAATCCGGAAGAACTCTCCGATCTCGATTTGAATGTGAGTGATGTGTAAGGCAGGCAAAAATAAAATAGTGATATGAAAATGTTAGGATGGGCGATGTTCATCGATCTTGGCAAAACATCAATTTTAGACGCCAAAAATATATTATGTTTCAACATGGACGTTGAAGCATGTGAAAAATCGCGGCATCGATATTAAGATTTTAAAATAAGCCGAAATCTTTTATGTGAAATGAAAATGGTTTTCAATATCGCTCATCCCTACACAATTTGACATTTAATTCGAGTTTTAAATAGTGGGTGTGAATGTGTTCGTACTTCTGGTTTTGATTCTAACTTCAAATCCAAAAGGAAAATTCTGTTCTTTCCAGGAGAAGAACTGTCATTTAGTTCCAATCGAACACTTCTATAAGCATACGGAAGCCTTCTGGACGACAAATAGATAACGACATTAAATTTTACTTCGGATTGATATATAAGCTACGATTTACACTTAAAAAAATGATTCTCTAGTTATGGTTGCGCTTTAAAATGGACTAGACTACAAAAATGCCAATTTATAACTGTTGTAACAGTTATTCGCCCTTAAAAGTGTTATATATTCCGCGGTTCTCTAAATCAAGCAACTAATTTTCACCTTTTAACCCTACGGGATCGCATAAACTTTACTTTTTTGTGACACTGTCACGCTGTCGTAGAGTTGGGCAATTTAGTTAATTTGAGTGTTGGATCAGCTTAGTTTAAATCGTGTTTTTGAACTAGTTCGTTCATTTAAGTTAAATTTAGTTCAGTTCACTGAAAATTCCAAACAAATATAAATATTCTACATTCATATAGTTTTCTGTGATTGTTAGGTCGTTTCGCGAACTGGAAAGATGAAATTTGTGTTTGGCAAATAAGAAAATCATGACAACGACAAGACAGAAGAGATCATTCAGATCTCATTCGTTCGTCTCTTTTACATTCTACTGGAATGTAGAAAATTGGAATTTGAATGTAGACACCAGACATTTTTTTCATTCAAAGAAAATAAAGTGCACAAGTGAACTATTGTACTAGAAAACTTGAACTAAGTTCACATAAATGAACTAGTTCATTTACGGACTACCCAAGCCTACACTACACTGTAGGCCGATACACGTTCATTTTAAATGTTATTTTTCCTTTTTAAGAAAATGATTTTAAATATCAATTGGGACTTTTTATTCTATCAGAGACCAGATGAATTATAAATATTAAAGTTTGACATAAAGGAGTTATTTTTGCATTTAAAGTCGAATTAACTATAATTTTGCACCATTATATCTTCTTTTGCATTGTGTTAAAAGAAATTATCAATGGCAACTTTAAGAAAACGCAGCTGACTTGAAAGCTAGTCAAGTTTCTGGTTTCTGATTGGCCAGCTGCCAAACAACAAAATATTTTGTTTGGCAGCTGGCCAATCAGAAATCAAAAACTTGATTAGGTTTTAAGTCGATTACGTTTTCTGAAAGTGGTCAATGCGTATTCAAAAATACATTGAAAACTATGTCATTCCATATATTCATCCAAACATTAATATCCTTGTTTTAAACAAACTATTTTGACATACATTTATGTATTTTTATATATTCGTAATCTTGCATTAGCTGAATTTTTCTCAATATACGAGTAGTTTTAAATTTTAAAACAAAAAATATTTTGTTCTTTTTTTTTTGTTTTCTTAAATAAATGCAGTTCCTAAGAATTAATGACTGAGATTATTTTGTTTGTTTTGAACAGGTAAATAAGTTTCATAAATATTTTTGTATTTATTTGTGTGTTTTGTTATAATTTGTAGAATATCCCTGAATTGCTTGTTTTTGTTTTTTTTTTTTTAATTAAGTTTATACTTATTAAATAAGTTTCAAATTCTTAAATATTAATACATTTTTAATTTTTATAAATTTGTGACCACAGATATTTATGATTTTTTAAATCTTTTAAATTGTTTTTTGTTTTGCCAAATGTTGTCTTTTTTTGGTTTTAATTTTATAAAAAAAAACTTAAACAAATGTAATTTTAAGCATGATATTTAAAAATTAGTGTGTTGAGTTAGTGCATAATTATGTTTCACAAAAAAACTTGCTAGTTTTTTTATTTGTTTGGCAATTCTGGTGGGCAATCGGGCTGATTGGATGGGTGAGCTGCCCGGAAAGCTGGGTTGCTTTCTAGTTCACGATCGATGCGCAAAATAATTGGATACGGACGCAGGTCAACATGGAATCTTAAAAAAAAAGAAGACAACAATATTTAATAAGATTCTTATCTTAAACTTAAGAAAGTAGCTACATACCGCCTGGCATTGAAAACTTGAGGAACTAAGCAACAGTCGGCCATAGAAATCTCGTCGCCAACGCAGAACTTCCCAGCTGATGTCGATAGTACCTTCTCAACGGCACGGAAGCCCCTAGTAATCCAGTGCTGAGCCCATTCCTTCTTCTTTTCTTCACCAACATGTATAAGGACAATTAGATTCTGCAATGGCTGAATACCAGATGCAATAATCTCACAAATCTCACGAACCTTGGCCCTTTTGTGGACATCTTGTGGCAAAAGAGGTCTCTGAGGTCTTGTCTCTTCAAGATAATGCATCACCGCAACAGATTCAATCAATGTATGACCATCTTTGTAAAAACAATTTATTTTTGTAAGGCAATTAATTAGAAAAAATATGTACTACTTACCAATCTGAAGAGCAGGTACTTGTTCCATGGGATTGACTTCACGGTACTCATTGCAGTGTTGTTCGCCACCAGATTTGATGAGACTAATTGGTTTTATGTCATAGGGTATCTCCTTCAAGTTCAATGCGATACGAACTCGCCACGAACAGGAACTTCGCCAATAAGAGTAGAGTATCGGCTTTTCGGATGAAATTGAAGACATTTTATTAATTCTTGTCGTGTTAAATGAATACTTTGATATGAATTTCGAAAATAAACTAGGTGCTGTACGTATGGTTATGGAAGACATACTGATTCGATTTTACAAATAATTTGAATAAATTATTTAGATGGCTGTTGTTTTTCTTGATAAATCTATGCAAGAAAACCAGTGTAACAGGAACGTTAATTTGTTTTTGTGTCTAGATATGTATATTTTGTTCAATTTTAGTAGATAGAATTTTTCTGATTATAATAAATTCGATCGTGAAGTAAACATTAAAGCGATATGTCAGATAGAAGCTTTTAAAAGCTCACAAGTTAAACAGATTTTTTTGAAAGTTCGACTGAAATAGATTTAGGGTTACCATACAACAAGAAAGTTATGTTTCTGTAAACAACGAGAGTGCTTACGAGAGTTTTTACTTGCGATTATAGGTACTATTCATCGAAAAAAAAGTTTTAAGATAACAATCAAACATGACATTACGATGATAGTGAAGATGAAAAAAGATGGTCTAAGAATTCTATCCGTCTGTATGCTTGGCTGTCTGTCAGTCTGTATGTATGTATAGCCAACCACAACCCAAACGGGTGGGCCGAATTGCTTCAAGCTTGGTATATAGAGTTTTTTAGGTATTGTACCGAGGGGAAATTTAATTTTTTTTTATCTCAAAAAATATCGGTACCTGCCATATAACCGTTACGTTTAATAATCAACGATTTTGATTTATAAAAATCAGTGCAGTATCTTAGGTACGACCGATCATATGGTTGGAAAAAAGACTTAAAAATGTCTAAAAAGGGTACTTTTCATAGGAGCGTTTTTTTATTTCGACTATCTCATAGATAGCTTAACCGATTCTTTCGAAATTTCACACATATATAGGTGTAGGTAGCCCAATATATACTGCATACCATTATTTTTAATTAATATTTTTTTTGTAGTTTTAAAATCTTTTTTTTTTAATTAAAAAAAATTATATTTTGAAAACTGGTCATTAAATTTTTTATTTCATAATTTTGAATTATTTTTTCTTTGATTAAGACGATTTTGTATACATAAAAATTAAGTAAAAAGAGACTTTAAAAATATATTTAGATTTTTAATAGAAATCTTTGATCGAACATAAGAGCAATTTTGTTCGATTCAGTCGTGCCATTGTGCATTTTACTCACAATGTATTTTCCTTATTAATGACAAACGTCAAGTTGACAATTGTAAATTTTCTGCCCACAGATGTCTGTGTTTATGTGCTTGAACATATTTTAGCTTCTACAGTTGTTAGGTCAATTGGATGTAATATTGATTATATTTGCGTTGAAGTAAGGAATTCGTTTGAAAAATGTTTACTTGTAGCTTTATACAGTCCCCCTAATATGTTCAAGGAAGAAAACCTTCGGAAGTTAGAAGAAACGTTACTTAGACTGGGTTCAAAATACAGGAACATATTGATAGGAGGTGATTTTAACGTGAATTTTCTAATCAACAACAGTACTACAAGATTTTTTAACAATTTCTGTGATAAAATGGGTCTATCAGTTGTTAATACCTGCTGGCCGATTCGCTTTAAGTCTGCAGTAAACCCATCTATGTTAGACATGTTTTTGACCAGCTCTAAGTCAAAAATTCTAGGAAATGATCAAATTAGACCAACTTCAGATTTTATACATGATTTCATTTTTTGCTCTTATAAGTTTGATGTTGACAGAACAAATGTCAGTCGTACAATTAGTTTCAGATTATATCGGGACTTTAATTACGAAGACTTACAGGCAAATTTCAGGACTCTCGAATGGAATGAGATTTATTTTTCATCGGATGTGAATACTAAAGTTTCATTGTTTAACAATCTATTAACACGTCTGTATGATGTTTATGTGCCTGTTGTTACTAAAGTAGTAAAAGCTAATAGATGTCCCTGGTTTAACAGCAACATAAGGAAGCTTATTAGGGAGAGAGAGCATTTTTTCCAGAGATTTAAGAATAATCGAACAGATTTTAATAAAAGACAGTATATTTTTTCACGTAACAAAGTAAATTCGCTTATTCGTAATTCTAAGCGTGCGTACTTATTAGATCAACTTCTTCTGTCTCTTAGCTCTAAGGAATTATGGAGGAATTTGAAAAAAATTAGTATAAAGGAAGACACAAATAAAAGTAAATGTCCGTTTAGTGCTGAAGTGATGTCAAATATTTTGATACCAGCTTTTTCAGGTGCATCTGCACGTAATCAAGATAATTTTAGTCTGTCGGAGAGCGATGAAAATTCGTTTTCATTTGACTGTATAAGCATTATTTGATTCCTTTAAGCCTGTAAAATGAAATGCTGTTGGGCCTGATGGTATTTCAACAAAATTTTTAAAACTTATATTTCCTATTGTAACCAGATACCTCCTTCATATAATAAATTTTTGTATTTATAGCACTCAATTTCCTGATGCTTGGAAAATACCAGTTCCAAAAAAAAAACCCAGTATGAAACTTAATCCGGCGAAGTCTATTGCCATGTTATGCTCTAGAAATGAGCTGAATCCAGATGATTTTCCCTCTGTTATTCTTAATGACGAAATCATTGGTTATTTGGAAAATGTTAAGTACTTGGGGTACCGAATAAGTAATAATCTTAGCTGCTGTAGAGCAATTTCAGACACCATTAGACATATTTACTCTGGACTTCGTACGTTGAGATCTTCCTCAAACTTATTAGCACCTGATATGAAAAAGCATCTCGTTAAGTCACTTATTATGCCTTATTTTATTTTCAACTGCACAGTCTATCCGGTTTTTGACTGCGAGTGTAAGCGTAAATGTTGCTGTTAATGAATGTATTAATTTTATTTACTGTATTCCAAGATACTCAAGTGTTTCACATTTACAGCATATTCTCTTTGGTATGAATCTTGATAGGTACCTTCGGTACAGGCTAGTTCTAAAACTCCATGATGTCATCCACAATGGATGTCCTATCTACCTCAGTGAAATGCTACAGTTTGCACAGTCTCAAAGAGAACTCAAGTTAATTATCCCACGTTTTACATGCGTCATAGCAGAACGCTCGTTTTATGTATCTGCAATTCGCGTATGGAATTAGCTTCCAAGTGAATTGCAAAGAACTACCACACCGACCGCTTTTAAAAGGAAATTATGTTTGTACTTTTGGAATCAAATATAATAATAGATTAGATATTTTAAAAACTTTGTACGTTGCATATATGTAGCTTCTTTTCTTGATATAAATTTATATACATATCCTGAATTAAACTTTTAGCTTTTAAGATTATTTTTATTTTATTTTTGCATTGCAATTTATTATGTTATAGCCTATACATTATATGTTATTTAATTCTAGATGCTCTAAAAGATCTAAATCTTAATGTGTCTTTGTAACTGTATATTTTTTGAAATAAATGAAATGAAAATGAAATGAAATTGTTGCCTGCATACAAACATTTATTGGGTAGAGATTGGGAAGAAATTGTCAGGAAGGGAAAATATTTTACTTTCTCAAGAGCGCTCTGCCCAAAACTACCAAATTTGTAAGTCTGGAACAGGATTTGGGAGAAATTGGTGCCAATTCATGCCAATTGGCAAAGTGTGGATCAGACCTTATAAGTCAACAAGTCCGATTAAATAATTCGAAGTCTTCTACTTGGGTGATTAATTTCAGTAATATTTAGAATTTGTATTATTATAACACAAAACATTCTTATATATTTTTACTGTTTTTATTATGAAGCCAATCCGAAGCCAGCCATTTTGTATGATTTATTTCTGTAACCAGATAACTATTAAGTCAATATATTTTGGAAATAGTGAAGATGCTTTCGAAAACAACCTACAAATAGTTCATAGCTACAAAGCCTTTTTGCATTAAAATTGCCTTCTATTTCCTTTACTTATTTCGGTAAATTTCAAATAGGTATTATATGTACAGTACGTATCCCATTTAAAAGAGAAAGTTAAACTTTCACCCAGCTTTAAGGAACAGGATACCTAAAGTGTGTATATACAAATATACATACTCGCACTCTGTACATAAGATTATATTAGACCTTGTGCTCGGTCATTCAACTCAAAACAGGTTCAAACGAGGTTATAAAGGAAAATATATATGTATATAAATAATGATGATAAAGTAAGTATGTAGGAGGTAAATACACATACAAAGATTCATATAATTTTCGATGAAAGCATTATTGTCCCTAAACCCCTCTCCATAAATACATTTTATTCGCTAAAGACATTAAGATTTTGGTTAACGAAGTCCCACAGGAGTGGGGTATAAATGCAAATATGTAGATCATACTAGTATTGGGATAACCTTCCAAAATTAATTTTGATAATATTGTCATCCCTTAGTCAGTAATTAGTTTAAGCCAAAATATGCAATCTAAAAATTATAGTTATTAATGATTTTTTTTGAATTTTAGTTAAGCCAAGATATTTTATTTCTATTTGAAATATTTGAAGTATATATAAATTTAGATTTATTCATTCGGTAACAAGCTTTCCAATTTTTTGGATTCCTTGAAGTTCGATTAGAAAAGCTAAATTTTTAATTTCGCTGACTAAAAATGAGAAAACTTTGATAGAATTCTGCATCTACAATGACTTGCACAACTTTTTCCTAAATTACAGATTCCTAAGAATCTCATGCTAATAGCAACACAATGAGAGACGAGGTGCAAATCCCTTGAGCGCGTGCAAAATTAAAAAAAAAAAAAACCTCATTCATACAAATTCAAAAAAAACAAAAAACGTTAGTGAGTCAACCACACGCATCCTTCCAATATGCTTCCGTTTATTCAATCTCTACTGAACCTGAATACCAATTCCTATGGCTATCCCCAGATGAGAAATACCAATATGGGAATCTTTCGTACGTTTCACCCCCCAAAACCCATTTGATTACATTGTTGTATTTGTGAATTTGACTTTATATCCATGAATAGATGTAAAATAGAACAACAACAAAAAAAAAAAATACTAGGGCTGTGTTAAGAAATTCTAATTTTGATGCCGTGTGCAACAGCAAGTCTTATGCAAAAACAACCTGGATCCTTGATATTGATCCCGAAAAGAATACGAAAACTGGTCTGGGATAAGAAAATTCATAAGTGATCGATTTTTTGGTTAAAATGAAAATGACATTGTAGGTAATTTTGCTGATTTCGAAAAGTTCTAATTTATTGAAAATGACATTAATTGATGTTCGATTAACTGCATTAAGAATCGAGCAATCGTGTTCATCCTTGGTTCAATACTTCATCTCGGTCTAGTTTAAGAAATATTGTACAATCAAAGTTTTGACATAACACACCGCTGAATTTTCGATCGAAATTTCGTGCGCCATTAGAAGCAATATTTGGTATTGCTTTTAAGTAGGGAACATACTGTCATTTTTTACGTCATTTCTCCTGGAATGATGGAAAAAATGATAGTGTGTAGATGTAAATGATAAATGATGAACAAAATGATGAGTGAAATGATGAAGATCAAAATTTTTCGTAGGTATGGCTGAAATGAAATGATGGTGTGTAGAAGTGCATGATGTTTTCATAGTTTTGGAACATGCCCACCGATTTCAAAATACGGGATGGATGTATATTATATGAAAAATATCTTGCGGTTGGATGATAACCTCTATGTGTGCGTTCTATAGGGAATAGGGATAGTTGTGTGGGTTAGCAGCTTAGGCAAACCAGTTTGACAGCCGAGGATTCCCTTCTTGCTATTACAATCGCATTCCATTTCTCATGTATTATTGAACGCATACACACTACAAAATTTTCAGGCAACACGAAGGTAAATTTTGCATTAGCGCCGTTTCTACAGCCAAAAAATAAAGGCTGCAGGTAATATGCTCGATCCCGGTGATATTTGGGCGTTTATGAACAGTAGGACTGGAATTCAACTAGGTTAGTGCGACCAAAAATCTGATCTTATGAAGGCGTCTAAGGCAGGTCTTAGTTATACTACGTTTCCGCCTACCACTTAATCCAGATTTAAGTGGATTAACCATAAATCCTCTTTGAAATCTTCTGAATCTTGAAGATTTCCCATACACATTTTAATCTCCTTAAAAGAAGATTAGAAATTAATCTCATTGAAATCTCCTTCGAAGTAGAAGATTGTCAAAAGAAACAAACCTTATTTCATAGAACGCGCCTATTCTAATGTCATTTCCTCCACTGACATTCAACAACAAAAAAAAACCTGTCCAACATTATTTAATTTGATTTTGTCTGGTGAAATTAGTCGTTGTCTTCGAATTCTGTTTTGTTTATAAAAATATATAAAAATAAAAGATGCAATAAAGCTACAAGGACCAAAGCGGTCCCACGAATTTGTAATGGTGAAATGTTTAGCGACCGACGAGTTGCAATTTCATAAGCGAGATGGATAGTGTGGCTTGTCTTTAAGTATTTTTTTTTCAGGTTGACAGGGAATCCATTAGCTGGAAGTGTTGATCAGATAAAGCTGCAAATATTGTTTACTCAGCAAGTTGGTTTTTCATTTTCCTTTTAGATTATCCAACTCGTGTCCTGAGCAGATTTCATGCACCAGGAAGATTATTACTGCTTGAATTTTGATGGATAAAATGTTGGGATAAAAATATTTTTAAGTTATTGCTCATTTTTATTTATTGAAATTAAATGTGTTCACTGCACCGAAATTAATATTCTTCTTTATAATTATTATTTTGTTTTATCTTGATATATTGACTTTTGAATGCCAATTCAGAGTGAAAACGTCAAACTAATCTTTTTTTCTCTGGTGAACACACTTCAAGATACATTTTACATCTAATCAATTTAAACCGGATTATCTTAAATGAAAACGTAGTATTAGGCAGATACTTAGGAAAACACCCTATCTTCAAAAGAGGACAGATGAATTTTATCGATAACGCTTTTAAAACTCCTCACATGTAAACTTTTATGGACTGACTTTCAATTTGGGTCGAAACGGACGATGTATTTATTCAATTCCAGAAGGATTTCAGGACAAGATAATATTTTCAACAACATTACACACTACAAAGATACTCTATTGAGCACCTCTTCACGATCCCAACTAATTGGATTACGTTTTTCAGCAGTTACATATAATGTAATTAATTTGTCTCGATAGCACATATTATGTGCTCGTATGTTCGGTTAGATCATAAGTACAAGATTTTAAGTAGAAAATCTAAAATATGTTTAAGGTTTTTTCTTTACTTAATATTTTGTATGGGCATTTTTTTAAATGTTTGCTTGCGACATACACTGCGCGTCAACAGGTTAGCACTAGGGGTTTTTCTTCAATTTTTCTCTTTTTAAATGTGGAGCAATAAAAGATAAATTAAATAAATTTAATTTACTCTGATCTTTCCGGTCGAGTTATGAGAGTTCGATGCTTCAATAAATAAAAATGTTGTTATTTAATGTGCAATGTTTCGAGCATGTTTATGCTCTTCATCAGGCAAACAATATTCAAGGAATTTAAGTAAAGAAAGTCAGTCATTATACACAAAAAACTCGAGCAACAAAATTGGTAGACAGGAGAAAAACGGCCATTACTCTACACAATCACCTATACTATGTTCGATGCTTCTCTAAAAATTGACCTCTTATTAGTATTGGAAATTGCTCTATTCTTGCTACTTTTACTATTATTACCATTTCACGGCTTATTCCACAGAAATGCGGATATAATTTTACGACTTCTACCGATTTTTAACGATATTGCACTTGTTTGTGCATGTTGTGCAATGATGAAATTTATATAAAAATAAAAAAAAGGACTCTCTTCAACTACAAATTACTTTATTTGGAATTTCAATTTTTGTTAGGTTTTATGTTGTTGACGGTACAAAAGAATGATAGGTAATAATATAGAAATTTTTATGTTAACAAGTGATGAGTTCGACTGTATGTATGTATATTGTGCTTGCGGTAAATTGTGCTGTCTTCTTTGTAGTTTTCTTCGTGATGTATGTATGTAAATTGTTTAATTTTGTGTATATAATAAATAGATCGATATACACTCTCGTCTCTTCGATGTGGTTCAGGTTTGAACATGCCGCCCCCCTATGCCATACACCTTGCATGGCATATGAATCCCATCTGAAAGGTTGCTGGTTGCACGTTGATTTATGTGAATCCAAAAGAGGCGTAAGCAGACTTATTAAGACGACGCTCATTTTGTGTTAATACTTGGATATAAAATTGAAATGAAAAGCTCTTAAAAACTAAAAAAAATACTAGGTGAGTATGTGACTTCACGAAAGATTAAGAGTGTTTTTAATTGGTAACTTGCATATTTTGGAGACGCAACGTTTGTAGTTACCATTCTTTGTGCGGACTGTGACCACTCGCACTAGCTGATCATCACCGGGATGGGTTTCAATGATGCGACCCAGGAGCCACTGATTGGGTGGCAGTCTATCGTCCTTGATTATAACAAGATCATTGACCTGAAGATTTTCATGTTGTTGACACCATTTTGGTCTAGATTGCAGGTGTGATAGCCAATCTGCTGACCATCGTGACCAAAATTGTTGAAACATCCGCTGGAGTTGTAGGTATTGACGTCGGAGTGTGGTTTCGGGTGCAGGTGGTTCTGGTGGTGCTAGAAGTGAATCGCCAATTAAGAAATGACCGGGAGTGAGCACATTCAAGTCGTCGGGGTCTGAGGTGAGCGGGCACAATGGCCGAGAATTAAGGCAGGCTTCTATTCTCACAAGAGTGGTGGATAAATCTTCGTAGGTGAGCGGCGTCCCAGTTGTCATTCGTTTGAGGTGATACTTGACCGATTTTACGTTAGCCTCCCATAATCCACCAAAATTCGGAGAATGGGGTGGATTAAAATGCCACTGAATGCCCTTTTCTGCGAGCTGAGGAGCGATTTCTCTATCTATCGATTCAATGAACTTTTTTGTATTGGTTTTGAGAACAGTGTTGGCACCAATAAAATTAGTGCCACAGTCACTGTATATATCATGGCATAATCCCCGTCTTCCAATAAAACGATATAGCGCACACAAAAACTGCTCTGTGTTCATTCCTGTTACCGCTTCCAAATGGATTGCCTTGGTTGCGAGGCAAATGAAGATTGCGATATACCCTTTGTATGTTGTGTTGCCTCGGTATCTTGACGCTTTGAGTTCGATAGCACCAGTGTAATCAACCCCTGTGGCCAGGAATGGCCTGAACGATGGATTAACCCTGGCTGCGGGTAAGCTGCCCATCAATTGTTGCGTAGTTCGTGGTTTTTCCTTGAAGCAGGTTAGACAAGATCTTATCTCATCCTGAATTCCTTTCCGAACTCTGAGAATCCAAAATTTTTTCCGAAGGAACGAAGCTGTGAGTCGAATTCCGCCATGTAAGGTAGTTTTATGACCATAATTGATGATAAGATTTGTCAAATGATGATCTCTTGGAAGGATCATCGGATGTTTTTCGTTGTAGGATAATGCAGAGCGTTGTAAGCGTCCTCCTACTCTTAGAACTTTGTCATTGTCCAGGAAAGGCGCTAACCCCACCAACTGACTTCTGTTTGAAACGGCTCCTTTTTTCGATAATGCCTGTAAATCAGAGGGAAAACATTCAGTTTGAACAAGACGTACCAACCTTATGAGACTAAGATCTAGCTCCTCAACCTTGAGAGTTCCTGTTTTACGTTTATGCGCCTCGTCTAGTTTCTTTTTGCAGCGACAATTGTACAAAAAGCGAAGCATCCAAGCCACGATTCGACGCAAGTGTGAATAGTTTGAATAGTTTTGTAGAAACGATTCTGATGGCAGTTCAAGAAGAGCATTAACAATCTGTTTGGTTTCAAGAAATGTCCAGTTGGAAGTTGGCCAAAATTCTTGGGCTAGACTAAACCACTTAGGTCCATGCCAGTATAAATCGGAATTTATCAGTTGTATGGCTGTTGTGCCACGAGAGGAGAGATCAGCTGGATTTTCATGAGTTGCTACGTGATGCCATTGATTAACGTTTGATGCTGCATGAATAATTCCAACTCGATTTGCTACGAATACAGGCCATCTATTAGCATCCCCACGAATCCATGACAGAACTATCGTTGCATCGGTCCAGTAAAAAATTGAAACTGCAGCTGTGGGCAATTGTATGTGTTTGGTTACCCATTGTACAAGTTTTATTCCTAAGACGGCAGCACACAATTCAATTTTTGGAATGCTTATTGGTGGTTTCGGGGTTACCCTACTTTTTGCTGTGATTATATTGGTGTGAAATGTATTCTGGTCATCTTGTATGCGTAAATAAACGATAGAGGCATACGCTTGGGATGACCCATCGCAAAAGGCATGAATCTCCACTTTTCTCATGGACTGAGGTGAAAAGTGGAGCCAGCGCGGAATTTGAATCTGGTTGAGGTTTGGTAAATCCTCCAAAATTTGGTTCCAGTCAACCAAAAGATCACCTGAAATTGGTTCGTCCCAGCTGATATTCAAAGACCACAGTCTTTTCAAAAAGATCTTCGCAGAAACGATTATGGGATTGATGAAACCTAAAGGGTCAAACAATTTAGCTATCGTAGATAAAATATTTCGTTTAGTGACTGTACCGCGATGAAGCTCGAAGTTCATTTTATAGCGAAATTTATCGAGACCAGGCTGCCAATTCATACCAAGTGTTTTGATGACTTCATCACTGTTCAATTCGAGAGCAGTAGCACTGCTTTGTTGTTGCAATGGGATAGCAGCAAGTAGTTCAGTTGTGTTTGCAGCCCACTTATGCAAATCAAAACCTCCTGCTCGTAGAGCGTTCAAACTTTGATTTCGAACTTGCATAGTCTCGTCTATAGTATCTCCTCCAGTGAAAATGTCATCGACATACATCTGCTCTTTGAGTACTTGGTAGGCCCGAGGGAATCGTTCGCGTTCATCATCAGCCAATTGGTGCATGACACGAATGGCGGTATACGGAGCTGAAGCTGTTCCAAAGGTGACGGTGGTAAGACGAAATTCTTGAATGTTGTTGTGCTCTTTGCGCCAAAGTATACGTTGGTACTGGGAATCTTCTTCATTCATATCGATACAGCGATACATCTTCTTTACATCTGCTGTGATGACGAATTTGTGCAGACGCCAGTTTAGCAACACTGCTGCCAAATCATTTTGAAGCGCAGGTCCATTGCATAATATATCGTTGAGTGATGTTCCATTAGATGTTGTAGCCGAAGCATCAAAAACGACACGGCACTGTGTAGTAAGGCTGTCTGTTTTAATAACGGCATGATGAGGGAGCACGCAACATGTATATGAAGGAAGGCTGTTAGAGTTGAACTGACGATGTTGATTTTCTGTTGTTTCCACGGGACAAATTTGGTTAAGGTCAAAATATTCCTCCATGGACTTAGCATATTGTTCTCGTAAATGTTGATTGTTGTTTAGTTTCCGCTCAGTTGAATAAAATCGATTTAAAGCCATTTGTTTTGATTTACCCAAAGTCATTTTCGAATCAAATAAACT
This sequence comes from Philhelius pedissequus, assembly GCA_910595825.1. Classification (NCBI taxonomy): domain Eukaryota; kingdom Metazoa; phylum Arthropoda; class Insecta; order Diptera; family Syrphidae; genus Philhelius; species Philhelius pedissequus. The sequence continues at coordinate 15,385,884 of OU343161.1, read as the reverse complement.
TTTTAAAGGCAGACGAACCAAATACTTGCCATTATCTTGACGTTTATGAGTTCGCTTAAAGAACTCTTCACACCATTTTTCTTCTGTGGTGTATTGTTGCTCCGTAGGAATGCTTTCGAGTGTGTAAAATCTCTTTACAAGAGAATCGAGCTCTTCAAGCGAAACATGTGAGCATGTAATGGTTGGTGGCTCAGGAGTGGGTTCGAAAGCTTCGCCAGAGATGATCCATCCGAGTTTAGTTTGCTGGGCTACAGGCCCGTTTGAGTCACCTTTACGCAGACCTCCCATCAAAACTTTTGCTAAAATGTCAGCACCTAAAAGTAGATCTATAGATGCAGAATTATAAAATTCTGGATCTGCCAACTCTAATCCACTAATATGCGGCCAATCATGATGTTTGACACTTGTTGATGGTAAATTTTGCGTGACACTGTTTACTATCGAAGCAAAAACGCAAAATGTGCATTGATCGTCTATGCGGGATTGAATCATGAGGTTTGTCACGGATTTCCCAGAAGTTCGCTGACCATTTGCAAGCTGGATGGATGAAATAATTGGTAGTCGCTCGAGTTTCAAAGATTGTGCAGCCCTTTCACTAATAAGAGCACCAGTTGACCCCTGGTCAATCAAAGCACGGAGAAGAAAGGTTTGGCCATGTGTTGTTATGACATTGACAATTGCGGTGGGAAGTAGGATTTGTGATCTAGACAAAAATCTGCAAGTTTGTGAATTTGAGGACGATGCTTGGGTGACGTGGTTGACTATGCTGTTTGTGTTGTTCTCCGTAGGAGGATTTCGGTTTGAGATTGCGGTTTGAGATGATGAAAATGAATTGTTGTTGGAGGAAAAATTGTTGTTGTTGTTGTTGGTGGTGGGAAAGTGCAATAATGTGTGGTGTCGCTTACCACATTGTTGGCAATTCCTAGTGCTGAAACATGATGATGCCATATGATTTGCACACAAACAATTGACGCAAAGTTTGGCTTGATCGACCAAAGCCTTGCGCTCGAAACAATCCATTGCAAGAAATTTGGGACAACGACGTAAGATGTGGGGCTCCTTGCAAGCTAAACAAGCCGTTGGTTGATTTGTTTGCGAAGAAGCTAGATGATGGATCTTTGTTTCACGATGATGGAAGAATTTGTTGTTGGTTTTGTTAGCTGGTTTTGTATTAAATGTGTGGGAGTTTAATGATTTAGCAGGAACTGGTGTGACCCAGATTTGCTGGAATTCTGTGGCTTCTAAAATGCGATACCTAGTGTCTAAATAATCTGTGAATTGCTGAAAAGTAGGAATATCGACAGACTTACCGAGCTCTTGTTCCCACAACTGATGAGTTTCTCGTGGCAATTTGGCCACTAAGAAGTGAACAATAATTTGGTCACATTGATCTATTCCGACTTTTAGATTTCGCAAAGCGCTAACACACGAGCGAGAAGTATCGAGTAAATGTTTCATATCAGAAGCGGATTCCTTCTGAATGCATGGTTGAGAGGAAAGCAAGTTCATATAATGAGTAAACAAAACCCGCTTATTATTGTACCTTTTTTCTAGAGATTCCCAGGCTGTAACGTAGTTTGCAGCGGTCAAGGGAATGTCACGTATATCGCTGTCAAAATCACTAGGCAGTGATTGTTTTAGAAAATGGAACTTTTCGATGTTTGCAAGTGACGTGTTAGAATGTATTAACCGAACAAACGAATCATAAAAGGCTGGCCAGTCTATGTATTTACCCGAAAATGCAGGTGGCGGAATCCTAGGAAGCCGAACAGAATTTGCGTTATTTGTCTTTTGGCCGACCTCATCGTCAGTTTTTGTAGACCCGGAATTTATTAATGTTTTATTGTCATCGATAGACATCAGTGAAGGGAACTTGAGATTGAAGGCTTCATTGATCGTGGAAAACGCTTTGATATACTCCTCTTCAAATAAATCGGAAACGTCTTCAGTAAAGTACTTATCATTTAGGTCCAATGTTGATTGAACTAGAGAATTGTGGTTCAATTGGAAATTGGTATATATTTTTTCTAAATTGTTTCGGCGAATCTCAAAATACGTCTTCGTGTGGCGATCAATCGGGTCCTTCTTGTAATTACGAAGAGCTTTCGACACTTTGCTTAACAAATCACGCTGCACCTTGACAATTTCTTCTGGCTCTGCGACGTCACTCATTTTTATTTTATGCACTTAATAAAAACACTCTAATCCACAAATGAAAGTCTCACACTTACCTGCACCTTTTTTATTTCCTATATCCAAGAATATTGTAGGTAAACTTCTTCCAGATGATCACGTGATGATAAATGCAAAATTCTTCACAATAGGCAAAACTGTATATGAGTTAGTGCCGCAATCCAAAAATGATACAAAACGGTGGACTCCTATGTACAGATATCAAGCAGTGAACCTCTATGTAGGTACAACGGGTTAATTGAGGTACTCGCAGAGTATTCTCACTGAATACGCCGTTTGATGTTTTATTTGACTTTAATAATGATTCAATAAAATGTAATTTAAAGAGTCCTCACAGGAGGCACCAAATGTTTGTGCATGTTGTGCAATGATGAAATTTATATAAAAATAAAAAAAAGGACTCTCTTCAACTACAAATTACTTTATTTGGAATTTCAATTTTTGTTAGGTTTTATGTTGTTGACGGTACAAAAGAATGATAGGTAATAATATAGAAATTTTTATGTTAACAAGTGATGAGTTCGACTGTATGTATGTATATTGTGCTTGCGGTAAATTGTGCTGTCTTCTTTGTAGTTTTCTTCGTGATGTATGTATGTAAATTGTTTAATTTTGTGTATATAATAAATAGATCGATATACACTCTCGTCTCTTCGATGTGGTTCAGGTTTGAACAGCACTTATTCCCAACCTTGACTCATTGCAAGTCTCAATTTTTGATTTCTCTTCCACAGATAATGATTTTCCTTTGCCCATATTAATTTTAATAAAATAATTAAGCAGTAAAAAAAATGGATTGAAAATAAAGTAAAAAAAAAATGTGAGGCGCTAACTTGATGACGCGCAGTGTAGATATGCTATATACAAAGTTTAACATTTAAAAAATATTTAACTTGAGATTTTAATCAAACTTCATATTAAGATGGTCAGTTGGTCCCGCAATTCCGCCTTTCATGTTTGTACCGATGTACGTAAGTCGATGTATAGCCTAATTCGCAGAAGGAATTTTCTTCAAACTTTGCACTTAAGCGTTTTAATAGAATGGCTCGATTCTAATTCTAAATATTTTTTTAGCTCCAAAAATAACGGTAACTGCCATATAATTTTTGTTGGTAAATCTGAATTATCTCGAAAACGGTTATAACGATTTCGTTAAAAAAAAATCAGTGTATTATCACCAGGCATACTCTACATTTGGGTTAATTTGTTTGTTAAATCAAATGTTATTAACGGTGTCTGCCATAGAATCGTTTGTTTTTTGTAAATTTCCGACTCTCTCATTAACAGATCAACGGATTTCGATGAAAGCTTTTATACTGGAGGTCCTTCTATTTCTAAATACTATTACATACCAAAATTGGGGATTTTTTTTTTTTTTTTGAAAATTCCATATTTTGAAAACGTGTGGACTATTTTTTTTTAAATTATGTTATAAGTTTTAATATATCAAGTACTTAAAATTGCCATACCGAATTATTTTTTAGTAAAAATAAAGAAATTTTGTATAAAACAATTAAGTAAAAAAATTATTCAAAAATATATTTTAGCTTTTTCGTCATCGAGTATAAATGCAAGTGCAAGCGAAACAGTCGTGCGTTCTATTTTCTAGAACATTGGTGATAAGGCAATTTAAGTATTTAGCAATATAAATTTTAAAACATAATTTCGAAAAAATGGTTCCTATCTTAGAAATATATAGTTTTCAAAAAAAACAATCCATATTCATAAAATTTTAGTTTGTATTAATAATTTGAAGAGCCTGTTGGTAAAAAATTGATTGAAATCCCAAATAACATATTTGTAAGCTAAATATTGCGGGTATTGTAATTAATATTTTATGTTTATTTTCTTGCCATTATGTGGACAATTCCTAGGACAACGGCTGTTTTGTCAAAATAGTTAGACCTGTTTCGGAGATAATAATAGCCGTTATTTTTGCGACAAACAAAATATTTTAAAATACAAGTCTAAGTCTACATAGGTGGACATACAGGACAGACAAGCAGCCGGTATTGTAGGAGCCACTTTTTCGTCGTAATGTCAATGTTAAAGAATTTTTAGATATCGCGAAAGACTAAATCGAAATGTTTTTTCGCTCCCAGTTCCGAGTTCTTCTAAAATTGATCAAATTGGAAAGAAACTGCAAGGTTATCTGCCTCCCAAAACAATGGTTTCGGTCAATGGAAACTCTTCTGAGTGGAAAATTTTAATGATTCGAAACATTTTTGGTGCAACTAGGTGGAAACAAACGGACTTCTAGTAGCTTTCTCGCTACAAGCTTAGACTAAGCTTACTTAGTTTCGTTTTACAACATTTTATGCAAAATTGCTGTGGCTTCCAACACAGCTTTAGATGGCTTAGAAACTTCGAATTGCTTCAAGCTTATATTCTGAGCCCCATCTTTTTTTTGTTCTTTTCGTATACGATGTTTCTGAAAAATTATTATTTAAGTGTTATACTTCTATCATATTTTCAGATGCCTAAATCGGATGATTTAGTCATGTTGGCCCTTAACCACCAGGCGTTTTGGATAGTGTGGGACCTTGCAATAATCACCGGTAAAACGAAAATTATGGTATTCGAAAACCGAAAATTTAAAAGACTAGTTTGTTTCTGGATGGTAAACCAATTTAAATTGTAAATGAATTTAGATATTTAGGAGTGATAATTCTCTACCTCAATATGTGGTCCCCTTTTTCCTCACTAATGCTCCTGTTAACACGTGAATGCTAAAAGGTATTTGAGCTTTTGGTTCACTTTTTTACTTGCGATTATATATAATATAAGGCAAGTAATGTATTCATAAAAAAATGTTTTTTCTAACAATCAGACATGACATTACTATCATAAAGAACACAAAAAAGTGGGTCCCGCAATTCCGCCTGTCTTTCTATAGAACGATCTACATTATAAACGGCTGAACCGATTTGGTTCAAACTTGGTACTTAGGTGTTTTAGGTGATTGTCCAAAATAGATTTTTGTATCGTTGTTTTAGGCCAAAAATAACGGTACTTGCCATACAAACTTTTCTACCATCTTAATTATCTCATAAACGGCTCAACGGATTTCGATAAAAAATTTTGTACAGGAGCTCCTTTCAATTCTTAATAGTATTGCATTTAAAAATTTTCGAAAACTATTTTTTTGGATTTTTGAAAAAAAAAAACATTTTTGAAAAAAAAAACATTTTTTTTTTGAAAATTCAATATTTCGAAAAGAGTTGGACAATTTTTTCTGAAATTTTGTTTTTGTATTTATATTATTAAATATTTAAAATATTTAGAAGTTTAAGAATTTTTATATATAAAAAATTAAGTGAAAAACTTTAAAAATATATTTAGCCGTTTTATTAAGAATCTTTTGCATATAATATAATCGAACATACGAGCAAGTACGTGCGATCCAGTCGTGCATTTTATTTTATACCTAATTCGACTAAAATTTACGCACGTATTGCCCCTATATATGTTAAAAACCTTAAACAACATTTGGTCTTCCGGGAACAGTTTGATCGAATGTAGAATATATACATTACATCCAGATCAGAAGGGGAGAAGATTTTCTCCGAAGAAAGCCTAAATATTTATACTCTGTCCAACAAAAATAGTCAATAAAGGGAAGATAGGACGCTTGCCTCTCAAGCCAATTGTAATAGATGGGAATAATTTCGTACTGTTTTAAAGCTCTTACAGGGTTGGCGTAGTGAGCATACTTAATTACGCCCCATTGAATCAGCAGTGGTAACTCTGATTCAATGGGGCGTATTCATAGTTATTCTTAAACTGTGTCTAAGTTAAACCTAGGTTTCAATGAGGGTTGAGTGGATGGTGAAATCACACAAGCAGCAGTGTGCACTTGAATATGCAGTAGGTAGGTCATGGTAAGATGTACGCTGGTGCTGGTTTTAACAAGATTACAAAAACAATTTATTTTGTAACTCAGTGGTTATTTTCAATTTAAGTTTCAGCAACAGGCACCAGTGAATTTCAAAAAGCTCTTTCTTAAGGCCTCTACTGACCATGATTGAAAGAATAAAAGATTACGACACTTCTATTTTTTCTCTTTGTTGTTGTAATTTTTGACAACTCGTGTGACGTCACACGAGATTATAAATAGAACGAGATAAAAGCGAAACAAAGTTTGAAGTTGTTTAGTTTGGATTTTGTTGTTGAAATTGTATATTTTGTTTGATGTGAAATAGCTTAAAAATGTTGTGTGCTGTTTGTAGGTGTAACAATAAATAAAATGCACGACTGGATCGCACGTACTTGCTCTTATGTTCGATCACATCGTATGCAAAAGATTTTTAATAGAAACGGCTAAACATATCTTAAAAGTGTTTTTTACTTTTTACTTTAAATCAAATGTTATTAACGGTGTCTGCCATAGAATCGTTTGTTTTTTGTAAATTTCCGACTCTCTCATTAACAGATCAACGGATTTCGATGAAAGCTTTTATACTGGAGGTCCTTCTATTTCTAAATACTATTACATACCAAAATTGGGGATTTTTTTTTTTTTTTTGAAAATTCCATATTTTGAAAACGTGTGGACTATTTTTTTTTAAATTATGTTATAAGTTTTAATATATCAAGTACTTAAAATTGCCATACCGAATTATTTTTTAGTAAAAATAAAGAAATTTTGTATAAAACAATTAAGTAAAAAAATTATTCAAAAATATATTTTAGCTTTTTCGTCATCGAGTATAAATGCAAGTGCAAGCGAAACAGTCGTGCGTTCTATTTTCTAGAACATTGGTGATAAGGCAATTTAAGTATTTAGCAATATAAATTTTAAAACATAATTTCGAAAAAATGGTTCCTATCTTAGAAATATATAGTTTTCAAAAAAAACAATCCATATTCATAAAATTTTAGTTTGTATTAATAATTTGAAGAGCCTGTTGGTAAAAAATTGATTGAAATCCCAAATAACATATTTGTAAGCTAAATATTGCGGGTATTGTAATTAATATTTTATGTTTATTTTCTTGCCATTATGTGGACAATTCCTAGGACAACGGCTGTTTTGTCAAAATAGTTAGACCTGTTTCGGAGATAATAATAGCCGTTATTTTTGCGACAAACAAAATATTTTAAAATACAAGTCTAAGTCTACATAGGTGGACATACAGGACAGACAAGCAGCCGGTATTGTAGGAGCCACTTTTTCGTCGTAATGTCAATGTTAAAGAATTTTTAGATATCGCGAAAGACTAAATCGAAATGTTTTTTCGCTCCCAGTTCCGAGTTCTTCTAAAATTGATCAAATTGGAAAGAAATTGCAAGGTTATCTGCCTCCCAAAACAATGGTTTCGGTCAATGGAAACTCTTCTGAGTGGAAAATTTTAATGATTCGAAACATTTTTGTGTAACTAGGTGGAAACAAACAGACTTCTAGTAGCTTTCTCGCTACAAGCTTAGACTAAGCTTACTTAGTTTCGTTTTACAACATTTTATGCAAAATTGTTGTGGCTTCCAACACAGCTTTAGATGGCTTAGAAACTTCGAATTGCTTCAAGCTTATATTCTGAGCCCCATCTTTTTTTTGTTCTTTTCGTATACGATGTTTCTGAAAAATTATTATTTAAGTGTTATACTTCTATCATATTTTCAGATGCCTAAATCGGATGATTTAGTCATGTTGGCCCTTAACCACCAGGCGTTTTGGATAGTGTGGGACCTTGCAATAATCACCGGTAAAACGAAAATTATGGTATTCGAAAACCGAAAATTTAAAAGACTAGTTTGTTTCTGGATGGTAAACCAATTTAAATTGTAAATGAATTTAGATATTTAGGAGTGATAATTCTCTACCTCAATATGTGGTCCCCTTTTTCCTCACTAATGCTCCTGTTAACACGTGAATGCTAAAAGGTATTTGAGCTTTTGGTTCACTTTTTTACTTGCGATTATATATAATATAAGGCAAGTAATGTATTCATAAAAAAATGTTTTTTCTAACAATCAGACATGACATTACTATCATAAAGAACACAAAAAAGTGGGTCCCGCAATTCCGCCTGTCTTTCTATAGAACGATCTACATTATAAACGGCTGAACCGATTTGGTTCAAACTTGGTACTTAGGTGTTTTAGGTGATTGTCCAAAATAGATTTTTGTATCGTTGTTTTAGGCCAAAAATAACGGTACTTGCCATACAAACTTTTCTACCATCTTAATTATCTCATAAACGGCTCAACGGATTTCGATAAAAAATTTTGTACAGGAGCTCCTTTCAATTCTTAATAGTATTGCATTTCAAAATTTTCGAAAACTATTTTTTTGGATTTTTGAAAAAAAAAAACATTTTTGAAAAAAAAAACATTTTTTTTTTGAAAATTCAATATTTCGAAAAGAGTTGGACAATTTTTTCTGAAATTTTGTTTTTGTATTTATATTATTAAATATTTAAAATATTTAGAAGTTTAAGAATTTTTATATATAAAAAATTAAGTGAAAAACTTTAAAAATATATTTAGCCGTTTTATTAAGAATCTTTTGCATATAATATAATCGAACATACGAGCAAGTACGTGCGATCCAGTCGTGCATTTTATTTTATACCTAATTCGACTAAAATTTACGCACGTATTGCCCCTATATATGTTAAAAACCTTAAACAACATTTGGTCTTCCGGGAACAGTTTGATCGAATGTAGAATATATACATTACATCCAGATCAGAAGGGGAGAAGATTTTCTCCGAAGAAAGCCTAAATATTTATACTCTGTCCAACAAAAATAGTCAATAAAGGGAAGATAGGACGCTTGCCTCTCAAGCCAATTGTAATAGATGGGAATAATTTCGTACTGTTTTAAAGCTCTTACAGGGTTGGCGTAGTGAGCATACTTAATTACGCCCCATTGAATCAGCAGTGGTAACTCTGATTCAATGGGGCGTATTCATAGTTATTCTTAAACTGTGTCTAAGTTAAACCTAGGTTTCAATGAGGGTTGAGTGGATGGTGAAATCACACAAGCAGCAGTGTGCACTTGAATATGCAGTAGGTAGGTCATGGTAAGATGTACGCTGGTGCTGGTTTTAACAAGATTACAAAAACAATTTATTTTGTAACTCAGTGGTTATTTTCAATTTAAGTTTCAGCAACAGGCACCAGTGAATTTCAAAAAGCTCTTTCTTAAGGCCTCTACTGACCATGATTGAAAGAATAAAAGATTACGACACTTCTATTTTTTCTCTTTGTTGTTGTAATTTTTGACAACTCGTGTGACGTCACACGAGATTATAAATAGAACGAGATAAAAGCGAAACAAAGTTTGAAGTTGTTTAGTTTGGATTTTGTTGTTGAAATTGTATATTTTGTTTGATGTGAAATAGCTTAAAAATGTTGTGTGCTGTTTGTAGGTGTAACAATAAATAAAATGCACGACTGGATCGCACGTACTTGCTCTTATGTTCGATCACATCGTATGCAAAAGATTTTTAATAGAAACGGCTAAACATATCTTAAAAGTGTTTTTTACTTGCGATTATAGGTACTATAAGGCAAGTTATGTATTCGTAAAAAAATTTTTTTTCTAACAATCAAACATGACATGACCATACCCAAAGTAGTACACACACCAATTTTTATCAAAATCTTTAGCGCCATTTTTGAGATAATTAAGATGGTAGAAAAATTTGTATGGCAAGTACCGTTATTTTTTGAGCTAAAACAACGATTCAAAAATCTGTTTTGGACAATCACCTAAAACGCCTAAGTATCAAGTTTGAACCAAATCGGTTCAGCCGCTTAGGCTGTAGATCGTTCTACAGACAGACAGAAAGACGGAATTGCAGGACCCACTTTTTTGGTGTTCTCTAGGATAGTAATGAAATGTTTGATTGTTAAAAAAAAATACAAAACTTTCCTTATAGTACCTATAATCGCAGACTTGAAACCATACAAAACGACTTATGTTGAAGGGTGCGAAAGGCAATATCTAATCCAACGAAGAAGAAGCATATCGATGATGAGCATATCAATAATCTTTTGAAATATGAATGCCAAACTTTATCAGTCTTTTGAAATATTAAGCGCAATAATCTTACTTTCTCCAAAACGATGCCACTGTTCGGTGAGATATTCCTACTATCAGAACTTCGGTGGACCTATTGCTACGATGGCCATACTGCGGGTCCTTAAGGAGCTTTTGATCTTTTAGATAGTTCTTAAGCTGACAATAAATCAGCGTTTCATTGACCTTGAAAGGAAGGGACGTAAGTCCGATTGGGCGGTAACTAGCGGGTGAAGAAGATTCGCATTTTTACGGAAAGGCTTGGCAAATGCTGTTTTCCATCCACTCGCAAAAAGGCCAGTAGGGTAGGACAGATGGAAAAGCTTACACAGCAGTTTTGCCAACGTAGAAGAACACCGCTTCTGAACAATCTGGACTAGCAGATTTGTGTAGGTGTATCGAGATCTTTAAGAACTCTAGCAACTTTACGAATAAGAAAAAAGATTCGTCATGATATCATGTACTGGAGGAGTCATAACAAAACTTTCTGGCTACGCCGAATTGACATCGAACTGTAAGCTGTAAGCAAATTTTTAGCTTTTTGGAAGAGAATTCGAAGTGGTATTTTCAATGTTTTTTACAAATGACAAACAATTTTTAGTACCTTTGGGACATTGTAGTATTTATTGTCTTAATTGCTGGTCATGCAAAAATTTGATGATCTTAATATGAACGGCGCAAGGATTTCTAGATTGTTTAAACTTATTCCAGGTTTCCTTAGTAGTGCTAGCTTATAATGAAAACAAAATAAATGAACATTATGTATACATGTGTGCATATGAAATTAAAAAAATTATTTTAGTATCTTATTGTATCAATATTCATTCGGCACCATGTAGATTTACGTCAACCCGGCCGGCCGGCCTACTATCGATTTGATGTCAGCTTTCTGGTATTACAGGCGTTTTGCCAAAGTGATATAGGTACTTTATGCTCTTGTATAGTATATTAATATTGTACTGGTAAGGCAAATCATCAACCTTACCAACAATTTTGGATTCATCAGAACCTACCCCCAATAAAAAATTAATGTGTTTATGTATAGGTATCTATAGCATCGGGTCGGTCATTCACCTTAAACCAAGAGTTCAACACCATTTTATATAAGAAAACTTGCGTAGATTTTTACAGATACTTATATACATACTTTCCATTTCCTTCATCTAAATTATTTAATATCTTACAATATAAAAAGATACATTCCCTACCATGCGTATTACCCTCTGCAATAATAATACATACCAATGTACATATATATATCCTTAAAGGTAGAATACAAACCTATGTAGAAGGAAACAGAGGCGAATGAACTGATACTGATTTCATCAACAAATTGAAAGGCCAAATGTAGGGGCGAGGTATGAGGAACCTATTCGGCTCACAGAAAGTTCAATCACCCCGAGAAATTTTTGGAGAAACTCTAGGCAAGCGTCAAGGACATCATTTATTGTGCAGGAACACACAAAAAAGCATAACACACAAAGTAATAAGGAACGATAAAAAAGAAACGAAATACAAAAAAAAAAATGCCGGCTTTGGTTGTCATTGCCGTTGGTCATGTCAAAATTTACAAATAGAGCGCATGCGCCAGTTGTGTTATTCTAATGAGAATCCTTATTCCGGTTCCATAAACCATAATATATATACACATACATAGGTATACACACAAACACAATTTTTTGTATTCGATTATTGTGTACTTATTCATGCCCGTACCTACATGCATTAAATTTAAATAAATATCACTACTGCTAATATAGGTACCTACCTATATTTTAGCTACATGTGGAAAATGTAGACGACAGACAGACACAATATGACGCTTTAAATTATTAAGACAGACTTACCTTTGCTATGGCCGACAAGGACATAGCGTTGTGGTGATACTTTGAGTAATTAATTTTGAAGCTGTTTATGACACACCAGAAATAAAATAAAAACACGAAAGTGAAAGTTTAGTCTGGGAACACTCTCGTAAAGACAGCTGCGAAATTGTCAAGAACGCAGCTTCACGCCTGCGAAGATTATTTAACTATAGGACGATTTTTTAAATAACAGTTAAGTTCAGATTAATTCTCAAAGCCTCACTATCACGCACTGTGTATTAAATCACAAAATATCAAAATTGAACCTTATAAAAAGTAAAAGTAAAAAATGTAAGTTCCGACGCCAAGCGAAAGTTCTCTTGATGATATATATGATGGGATGGCTGGCAACACACTGAACTATATCCTTACTGGGCAAAGGAATGGTTCCCTATCCAAAAACAGTCTTTCCTTTCACTATTGAAGTATTGAGTGAGTAATAAAGGATATGTAGGTATGTTTTCGTTTTTGTTTCATTCCAAGGGTGCCACACACAACTACAACAGAATTACCGGGGTAAATTTAACTTCGATTGTATGCGTGCATACAAAAATTACAAGGGACTGGGTGGTTGGGGTTGCGAATCGAAAGCTTTTCTACTATACGAAGATTTTATTTAACTTTTTTTTATTCTTTTGTAGAAACTTTGCGGAAGCTTATTTTGGTTTGGAGCTTAGGTATGTAGGTTGAAATATTTGAAAATATTTAGTTGAGCTTTTGAACTTCTAAGTGCAGCTTTTTCGAGTGACACCACAAAAATAGCTCTGTTCAATAATTTTTTTCAACTTTCTTACTTTTGAAAAAATAATTGATTCGTTAACCGATGTGCGAGGAATTATTGCACAACGGAGAAAGATTGTTTGGCCGTACATGTTTTCATACCTCATTCAACGAGTTTTGTTTTATTTCCTTATAAAAGCGTATCAAAGATTTCTAAATGGATGCACAAAAGGGGGTGTGCAAACCTTATTTCCTTCCAATTTAGTGAAAATTACATCATTGAATACGTATGAATGTGAAGTAAGATTTTTTGAAAACGTGCAATGTATAAGCTTAGTCAGTGCTGTGGTATGTGAAATATTTTACCAATCCGAAGAACCCTCTTTTCTCCCAGAATTTTTTTTTCCACAGGAAACAAAGTTAATAAAATCAGAAATTTCGACAAAAACGGTTGGTTTTCCATTTATTCATTTGGAGGTAAAAATTCCTACAAAACAGATTTTTCCCGTGATCACAAATTTTTCCAATTCGACAGAACTTGCACATTTTTTTTCCAAGAAATAGAAACAAATTAGAAGCATTACATAGCACGGTATAGTTTTAGTTTTTAGAGACTTCAAAAAACATACATAAGGTAGTTAAATTCAACATTAAGAAGCTTAAACAAAATTAAGCTTGTTGTATAATGCGAATGAATTTCGTAGGCAGGTCTAACTGCGGCAACTTATAGAAAAGTGCATTGCGATTCATCAAGTCGAAGGCTGCCTTCAAGTCTACGAATACGGAGAACGTAAATATCGTTTTATTTCTCGCTTAAAATGCTTTGACTTTTAATATGTGTTCCGTGGTTGAAAAATTATTTCTAAAGCCCGCCCGTGAGAATATTGATATTGTTCGCTGCTACCCAGGAATTTTTTTTTTTTTTGTAAATCTACGCGCTCAAGGGATTATACTACCCTTTAAATGTTTCAACACAGCGCGGGCGTGAGGTTAAGGAAGAGATAGAAGGATAGGAAAGATGTATAGCGCGATGTTCTGAGACTGTAGGTGGTTGTTGACACAAATTTTATCTCCAGGGATGGCGGCTGCACTATTGCGGAGAAATTTCCGTGTCTTATTTATCTATGTCCCTTATAATTCGCATTAATTTTTTATTCGTTGTCATATTCATCGGTATACTAGATTCACTCAATCACATGTTGTAAGTGCTTTGCCTTCAGCATGTAAGGCGTAAACCAGCAACTCATTGTATGACATTTATTTTCGAATTGGTTTTTAATGGAAAAATAAGAGGAAATAGACTACGGCAGGGATCGAACCTGTGACCATGAGGTTGACAGGCGAACACACAACTATCGCGCCACGGCCACCCCAAAATTGTTTGCAAGAATTGCTCAGAATAATTTGGCCAAAACATTTATAAACGAGATTCCTCTAGAATTTGCGACTTGTTCTAGAAAATAATTGATCTTTTAAACAAAACAGGAATATCCTTGAATATTTTCAAAGACTTTATTGAAAAAAGTGTCAGATTTGCGATGAAATAAAGACACAAATGTGTGAGTGCCTACATAAGTTTTTGTCCATAAAATTTTGAAAACATTTTTAGGAAAAAAATTTTAATATGCGTATTAAATTAAAATTTCAAAAAATTCGCCAACCCGTTTTTATAAATCGATTTTCCAAAAAAACATATTATTTATTTTTAAAAATCGAAAAACACATTTTTTTGAAAATACGCAATGCAATATTATTAACACAACAATTTTTTGTATGCAAAAAATAATATTGATCGGTTAATCCAAAAATGAGAAGGTCAAAAATAAAAAAACGTGTTTATGTGGGAAATACAGTTATTAAGTATACGCCACAGAAACTATTTTTCTACTTAAAATTGTCCTGTACTATTTTAAGAACACATACATTCTTTTATCAAAACTCTTTGAGCCGTTTTTCAGAAAAACAAATTTTTCTTAACGTTTTTTTATTGACATTTGTTTGGGAGGTACCGTTGGTTTTTGTTTTTAGGAAAATATGCATTTTCATAAAATTTTGAAAAAAAATGTTTTTTTTTTTTTTAAAAAACTTTGCTTTCCAATACTGTTTAAGATTATTAGAAGCTCCTACATTAAACAAAAAATGGTTTTACTAGAGGTACCAAAAATAACCATTTTTTGTTTAAAAAAAGAAGAAAATCCATCCACCCGTTTAGGGTGTGGCCTCGGTACCATACAGGCAGACACACAGACGGACTAAATTGCGGGACCGATCGATTATAATCGATTCTTACATTATCTCGAGACATTTCCAAGCTTCGTCTGAAATCATTCAAATGATTTCCTTTCCATTCATCATTGCCTATCATCTCTGATACGTGGCAGCGTTACCACTTAAAAAAAATCGAAGTAGATTTGACCCACAAAGTGCAGTAGATTCAAGAAAAGGGAAGTCGATTTTAAAATAATAATTTTTATTGCTTGATGCTTGTGCAATATCAAAAAAAGGAAAAAAAAGTCAAATTCAGATTTGTAGTCACTCTGTTTTTAAACGATTAGTTACTTTATTATTTGTGACTTTTTGATACGAATTGTAAGTAACAATATAATGATTAATAAAAACAAGAAACTACAAAATTCTTTTTAGTTTTCTCCATAACTACAAAATACAAAGAAAAAAGTTAATCCTTATGTTTTAGAGTCTTTTATGCTTCTCCTCTCAATTGTATACGACAAATGAATTCTCGAGTTTTCTGCCTTCTCCTATTTAAAGTTTGTTCAATTCAAACCTTGGTTTTCAGCACCAGCTGAATAATGGCTGCAGTCAGCAGGGTCGATGTCCAGTGGCATCTTTGCATAACACTCCCCTCCGGTATGTCACTAGACTTACCATTTGTGAAGACATCGATCACAGCTAGCTTAACGGCAGGCCGGATGTATACACTTGTCGATCTTTTCCTTTGGTGGTTTCTAGGATTCGTCCCTTAGGCCAAGTATTTCGTGGGTTATTATCGTCCACTATTATGACTACATCTCCTTTCTCGATTGGCTTAACTTGTTTGTACCACTTGGTTCGATGAGTCAGATCGGGCAGATATTCCCTTATCCGCATGATCTGCTTCAGTGGCTTCTTTACAGACTGCACCAACCGCTCCCAACTCCCGCCCATGTGGAGTGCGGCTGGCGGATTTTAGATCCATTTAGTAGTTGGGCTGGAAAATTCTTCGGCCAATTTCTTGTTTTGCTGTTCTATCACTGCACGCAGCTCTCGTTCAGCTCCATGGAAATTAGTCCCATTGTCACAACGAATTTCATTTGGAACTCCACGCCTGGCGATGAATCTTTTTACAGCAAGAATGCAGGAGCCCTCGTAGTCAAACAGGTCAACAATACACCTCAACGTTTATTCGTGCGGCGACCCATGGTAAATGTCAATGGCCGGAAATAGTCCAGGCCCACGTAGGTGAAACGGTTTTCTTCCAACAAAATTCTTCTTTGCCCAATAAGTATTCGAAAGAAACCTATATATCATCGCCACAACTCTCAACAGCTTCCACCAACTTGAGAATCTTTCATCTTGAACGATATTTTCTTGCAGTTTAACGAGAAGGAGAACATGTGTCCTGAGGTCCTCAGTAGTATTTTCGTTGAGTATACTTTCTGGCCACTCGTCTTCGCCTTGTTTCAAAAACGGTGGACCATTGAACCACCGACTGGATGATACAAATTCAGGAGTTCCACTCCATTTAGTGGCGTCATCTGATACGTTTTGCTTAGTGGGTACATATCTCCACTGGTTCATGTTGGTGGTATCAAGAATCTCGCTCACCCTGAATGCAACAAATTGGCGATATTTCCTATGATCAGATTTTATCCATGAGAGAACTGTTCTCGAGTCTGACCAGAAGAATTTTTGCGATATGTTAATGGAAAACCCTTCGAGAATCGTCTTAGCTAAACGAGCCCCAAGCCTGGGTGCCTCCAGTTCTAGTCGTGGAATTGATGCCAACTTAAGAGGTGCGACACGAGCTTAGGACGCCAATATACTGCACTCTATTTTGGTGCTCTTGGGACCCCTGAGATAGGCAACGGCTGCGAAAGCATTTTCGCTGGCATCAACGAAAACATGCAGCTGCAAATCCACCTTTTGGCCACCGAACTGTATACATCTCAGATAACACATTGGTATGCGAACTGTATTTATATTTTTTAAAAGACTCACCCAGTTACACCATTTTTGGTAATGTTCATCCAAAACAGGATCGTCCCAGCCTAATGAAGCTCGACCTATTTCTTGCATCAAGATCTTAATGTACACGATGAAATGGGCAATAAGCCCAAGCGGATCGAAGATGGTCATCATAACACGTAGAACTTGCCTTTTGGTGGGACGAACATTACAACTTATAATGTTGTGTAAAGAAGACTTTGGCGATAAAGTAAAGGTGAAACTGCCGCAAACTGTACACCAATACATGCCCAGGACTCTTTCCGTTGATTCGACTTCGTTGTTATTGTTGATCATTTTGAGTCCTGCTGCTTACCACCAAGTTCCTCGATAACTACTGGAGAGTTCGATATCCAATTACGAATTTCAAATCCGCACTTGGAATGGATGTACCGAACCTCCTTCGCTAGCTGTACTGCTTCGCTTTCCGTATCGACGCTGTCCAGTAAGTCATCCACGTAGTGATTTTCCACTATGGACCTGACCTCTCGCGGAAATTGTTGTTCGTACTCCCGTGCATTTTAATTTTTTGCGAATTGTGCGCAGCCTGGAGAGCATGTTGCTCCAAAAGTTAAAACTTGCATAACGTAAACGTCTGGTGTGCAAGCAAACCCATTCGCGCTCCACAGAAAGCGTACCAACACCTGGTGAAACATCTCTCGGATGTCACCAAAAATTCCAATTCGCCTTTCCCGGAATCTAAAAAGGATGTCAAGTAATGAAGACAATTGATCTGGCCCTTTCGATAGCATTGAATTTAATGAGATGCCATTGACTTTGGCGGCTGCATCCCAAACGATGCGCAACTTTCCAGGCTTTTTTATGTTTGCGACTGTGAAGATAGGTAAGTACCATATTCGGCTATGCTCCTGACTTAATTCGACATCAGATAGTCTTCGTATATATCTTTTTTTCTAGATACATCTTTATTTGTACATTAAGGTTGTCAGCCAATAAAGAATCCTTAACTAACTTCTTACGAAGACACTCATAACGTCTCATCGCCATTGGGTAACTATTCGGCAATTGGGGGTCATCGTACTTCCACAGTAATGGCATTTCAAATCGATCTCCTCGACTGATAGTCCGAAATTCAAGCACTTGGATTGGAAGCTCTTCCTCAGCTGACTTCACTATAGCTGCCGTTGAAACTCCCAAGCTGTCGAGCGAAAAGTACTGCTTCATCATGTTGTGGAGGGAATCACCATTTCCTCCGCACTCACAGATGTGATAATGACAAACACTTTGCTGTGGTCGATCACTCCCACCAAACACAACCCATCCTAATCGTGTTTTTGTTGCTGCTGGTGCGTCTCTTTGGCCTTCTCTTGCTTTAAGAGGAAAACTGAGCTTCCAATTATCCAATCCGATCAAGATACGAGGAACCGCATGTTCGTAAGATTGAATTGGAACTCTTCGCAAGTGCGGATGTTTATTTGTAAGCTCATCAATTTGAAGAGACTGCTCTGGTTATTTGAGACTATTTACAGTTCTTATGTTGCCCAGTAAGTACTCGTACTTTATGTGTTTGTCTGAAGCTGAAATTTCAGCTGAGACAATTTTGGAGTTGTTTTCGACTCGATGAGTTTGTCCTGTCCACTTCAGACATAGTTGTTCTTTTGGACCGTTGAGGTTCAGTTCGTCGGCGACTGAGTCATCCATTAAAGTCAGCGAGGATCCTTCATCTAAAAATGCGAAGGTATTTACTTTTTTGTTGAGGCCGTACATTACCACAGGGATGATTCGAAAAAGCACTGATTGTTGAGTGGATCTGTGTGAGTTGCAGTTATGTTGAACAGATGGTGTTGCATTTGAAGTATTTGTTAATGAATGGGGTGCATCGTCTGAAATTTTGTGCAGCATTGACTGATGTCTACGAGTGCATCCGTTGACTCCACATCGCTTTATTGGAGCGGCACCGTGAATTAAAGTGTGACATCAAGCAAGTGCGACACAAACGTAGCCGCTTCACAGTCTCCCATTTGTCATTAAGGTTCAAGGGGTGAATTTTACACAACTTGCTATTTGTTTTCATTCCTGATTGCAAACTTTGCACTTACTCGTACGTGTATTTGATGATCTGCTGTTATTTTGTTGACTAGTGACCTTTCCTCCCTCCGAATGCGCGTTTATTCGACCACTTCCTCTTGTTAAACGTCTATCACCTTTGTTTTCAAGAAAATATAATGGTGTTAAGGCGACATCATTTATCATTTCAGCTAACTCAAAAAGCCAGTTGCTAAATGAGGACAGGTTGACAATTGGAAGCGAACGTCTATGGGTGACACACTCCACCTTGAACTGAGTTGGAAGTTTCTCCACGATCTCTTGAAGAAGTACTGAGTTCGCTAGATGATCCTTGAGGCCGAAGCTTCCATAGTTGCACACATATTTTCGATAGCCAAGGCGTATGTGATTATCGTGTCCAACTTGTCTGGACGTGGTGCTGGTTTGCCGCGTACCTTTGTCATCATAGAGTGGATTATTATTTCCGGGCGTCCATATAGCATGCGCAGTGTTTGGATGATGCGTGGAACATTTGATGGCAAAAGCATTCTACTACTCGCATAAGGTTTTCTTAATTGTCGAATCCGCACATCCTTGTACTTCCTTCAAAGCCACTCCTCTGGATTACCACTAAATATTGGTAAGTCGCTAGCCATTGAATTGCGCGTTGCGAGTTGCCGACTTCTGGGTAGACCAACTATATCTGCGTCCTGTTCCTATCTCAGAATGTTGTCTGTTTGTATATTGGTAGTGACTTGTTGACTATAGACTAACTGAGCCGCTGATGGTATTGGAATTGGAATTGGACTGTCTGCTGAAGGAAGAATTGTTTTAACACCTCTTGTACGAAAGACTGTCACAGGTGTAGTAGTTCTGAAAATACGATTATTATTTCGTTGTTCAGAGATATCAACAGGTGGTTCTGGTCCTTTTGCATTAGCGGTGGTGAGAGCTCGATTCTCATTATATTGCATAGAGGAGGGATGATTTGCTGACTCATTTTTATTTGCAGATGTGGCTACTAATGTTGGGTTCACAATGGGTGTAGCTGCTGATGAACTTTGTTTGTTATTATTGCAAACATCGCCTGTGAATTCATTGCTTTCATCCATAAGAAGTTCAAATTTCCTGCGTAGGTATTCAGCATCTCTCTTTGCCTTCATCGTCATCTGCTCTTCCAGTAATTGTAGTTGGACGCCTTACGCTTGGATAGATGTTCTTTTATTTTTTGTTGGACTTCATCTGCTACTACTTGTGCTTTTCTGCGACGCATCTTTGACATGACCAATCTTCTTTGGCAATGTCTGCAGTTGTTCCAGGACATACAAAGTGGAACCATGTGTCACATTCATCACATGCCACCATGTAGACGTTGTCTGGTTCAGAACACAGTAGGCAGCATTTTGTTGTACTACCAGCGTGTGAAGTTTGCCGATAACTTTGGCATTCACTACTTGGATGTTTTTCCATTTTATTTAATTTATTAAACGTAAAAAGAATTTTATAGCACTATTGCTTGGTGCTTGTGCAATATCAAAAAAAGGAAAAAAGTCAAATTCAGATTTCGTAGTTACTCTGTTTTTAAAGATTAGTCACTTTATTATTTGTGACTTTTTGATACGAATTGTAAATAACAATATAATGAATAATAAAAAACAAGAAACTACAAAATTCTTTTTAGTTTTCTCCATAAATACAAAATACAAAGAAAAAAGTTAATCTTTATGTTTTAGTCTTTTATGCGACGAATTATTATTTCTCGAATTTTCTGCCTTCTTCTATTTAACGTTTGTTCAATTCAAATCTTGGTTTTCAGCACCAGCTGAATGGCTGCATTCAGCAGGGTCGATGTCCAGTGGCATCGTTGCCAACAATTTTAATAATATATTTTATTCCAAATTAGTTTTATGATCTTATCAACAGCAACAGAACATTTCAAAGGCGAATGAAAATGGTAATAAAAACAACCTAGTCGAAATTATGTACATCTTCTTTTTCAATGTCTACCAAAGTCATACAGACACTTCATTTTTATTACTTTTGGGAAATCTTGATTCTCCATCAGAGCTTTTTTGGAAAATTATATAAATTGTGCACAACGATATTTTTACAAAATAATATCTATGCCTACGAATTTTTATCCACATTCTTGATTACTTCAAAATATCTTTTCATCGATTATTTGACTATTAATCGCATTCTATTTTCAACAAACGCATTACTTGTTTGAACGAAAATTAAAAGGAAAACAATAATAAACGTCAGAAAATTGTAATGCATTTTTAGTTTGAAGTGAAGTTAGATGCAATTTATTCTTTTGAAATGTGAACCTAGGCTTACATAAAAGAGTGTACAAATTTTCTTAATAACTTTTTGTTTAAGCATATTCAAGCTTTTTTTGTTTTAATTGAAGTGAATCAGAAAGGGATAATTGAGTTATAGCCTATTCATTACCAAATGGAGTAGAGCGTTCACACCGAATATATTTAATAGATTTTATTTGACTTTTCTGTTGTTTTGGAAAAGCTGTCAAAACATTGAAAGAACAAGAATGCTGATATTCTGGTATTACACGTTGAAACCAGATGCATGCGACTTTTCGAACAACGTGAGTGTTAGGGAGAAAAAAAAATCGAAAAGATGAGACGAAAAAAAAACTGCCGTGTGTCGCGTGGATAAATTTTCGTTGCAACAATTTGAGGTCTCATCTTTCGATTGTTTCTTCTTTTGCACTTATACGATGTTCGAAAAATCGCATGCATCTGGCTTCAACGCGTAATACCAGACTAAGCAACCAAATCTTATAATGCTGCATAAAAAGACAGAAAAAAGTATAGTTTAAAATTGTGTAAACATAGAAGCATGTGACAAAGGTGAGCTTTTAAGAAGAATTCATTACACAAAGAACGTTTATAACTAATTCATTTTAATATTTTACCCAGATACGTACTATCACTTTCTGGGAGCAAGAAATATTGGAAATGATGGTGAATATTTCGAACAAAATTTTCGAATGTATCTAAATACGTTTGATATGCTGCGCAGCCAAATTACAAAGTTGGACGTTCTAGACCCTAACAAGAGAAAGTGCATTGCATTCAAAACAAAATGCACGACTGGATCCATTATATATACATCTCTATAGTACTACTATGGAACATGAAAATTAGGTTCTTTTTGAATGATGCAGATGTCGTCTGTGTCGCTGTTGTCAGCTTTGCAGAAATTAGTTTGTGGACGCGGGCAGAGGAAGAAAGGGGAAAAAGAAGAGTTGAGGTAGTTTAATTTCGTTTCCTACAACATTAAGGAGTATAAGAGAGAAAACCAATTGTGATTTCTTTTTTGACATCACATGTTTTATTTTTTTATCTTTTAAGTGGATGAGGCAAAGAGGAAAACAAAGTTGATCGTTCATTTATACGATACCATTTGAAGGTATTTTGTTTCTCGTTTTATTTGTGTTTGTAGCAATTTTATTAATTTTGCTGCTTTTTCATTCATATACACAGTTTTGCATTCTTGAATTAAGGAGGCTTTACATGCGTCTTCATCTTCATCTTCATCTGCATTGACATCTGCAAAAAAAGAGGAAACAAAATTAAAAATTCATACTTGTGCGATAGAGGGCGAAAACCAAAATGGAGATCATCTTCATGTATGAAGATTATAGGAAGTACGAACCTGAAGATTGCAGATTATAGTGAAGATGAACATGTTCATCTTCATTATAGCATTTTCATCTGCACCATAATTTGTTCCGTTCAGATAACGAATTTTAAAGGTTTCTTTTACCATTTCACCTCAGTTTGCTTAGAAACAACGAAAATAGCGAAACTTTTCTTCTCAAAACTACATACCTGAACGCTAAGAACATGTGATTGTGAGATGTGTCAAGAAAGTTATAGCAGAGTTCGAGTAAGTTATTAGTGTGTACCCTGTCTTGCTTTTATGTTTGTTTTATATTATTGGCCCGCTCTACTTTTCTTCAAGTCTGCAGATGCAGATCCATGTTAAGCCGCCTTTACGTACTTACATGCTACTCACTTACTATAATTTGGTAATGAATATTTTTGGGGTAGTTTCATTGCGTTTATACATCTCATGTATATGGATACAATTAGCATTGTATTTATTTTATATTTATATATATAAAAAAAAACGGTGTATTAATTTCGAAAAAAATTGACTTATGCTGTTATGAGCAGACTCCATAAATATTAGAACATAATTTAAAACAAAAACCAAACAAGTAAATAAATTTTAAATTAGAATTTATTGACAAATAAAACAAACAAAATAAAACAAAAATCTTTAATTGTGATATATTTGGTGTATATATTTAGGCACAATTGGGTAATGTAATAAAAAAAATGTATATATATTCAGATTTTCATCAAACTCAGCATTCCAATGCTAGAAGCTGAAGCGATTTTCTTCAAACTTGGTAGACACATACTTACATAGTTTTGTTTTGTTCATCATTATAAAAATCCAATCGATTGTTAGAAGACATACTGACAGACTGACAGACTGACAGACTGACAGACTGACAGACTGACAGACTGACAGACTGACAGACTGACAGACTGACAGACTGACAGACTGACAGACTGACAGACTGACAGACTGACAGACTGAAAGACTGACAGACTGACAGACTGACAGACTGACAGACTGACAGACTGACAGACTGACAGACTGACATACTGACAGACTGACAGACTGACAGACTGACAGACTGACAGACTGACAGACTGACAGACTGACAGACTGACAGACTGACATACTGACAGACTGACAGACTGACAGACTGACAGACTGACAGACTGACAGACTGACAGACTGACAGACTGACAGACTGACAGACTGACAGACTGACAGACTGACAGACTGACAGACTGACAGACTGACAGACTGACAGACTGACAGACTGACAGACTGACAGACTGACAGACTGACAGACTGACAGACTGACAGACTGACAGACTGACAGACTGACAGACTGACAGACTGACAGACTGACAGACTGACAGACTGACAGACTGACAGACTGACAGACTGACAGACTGACAGACTGACAGACTGACAGACTGACAGACTGACAGACTGACAGACTGACAGACTGACAGACTGACAGACTGACAGACTGACAGACTGACAGACTGACAGACTGACAGACTGACAGACTGACAGACTGACAGACTGACAGACTGACAGACTGACAGACTGACAGACTGACAGACTGACAGACTGACAGACTGACAGACTGACAGACTGACAGACTGACAGACTGACAGACTGACAGACTGACAGACTGACAGACTGACAGACTGACAGACTGACAGACTGACAGACTGACAGACTGACAGACTGACAGACTGACAGACTGACAGACTGACAGACTGACAGACTGACAGACTGACAGACTGACAGACTGACAGACTGACAGACTGACAGACTGACAGACTGACAGACTGACAGACTGACAGACTGACAGACTGACAGACTGACAGACTGACAGACTGACAGACTGACAGACTGACAGACTGACAGACTGACAGACTGACAGACTGACAGACTGACAGACTGACAGACTGACAGACTGACAGACTGACAGACTGACAGACTGACAGACTGACAGACTGACAGACTGACAGACTGACAGACTGACAGACTGACAGACTGACAGACTGACAGACTGACAGACTGACAGACTGACAGACTGACAGACTGACAGACTGACAGACTGACAGACTGACAGACTGACAGACTGACAGACTGACAGACTGACAGACTGACAGACTGACAGACTGACAGACTGACAGACTGACAGACTGACAGACTGACAGACTGACAGACTGACAGACTGACAGACTGACAGACTGACAGACTGACAGACTGACAGACTGACAGACTGACAGACTGACAGACTGACAGACTGACAGACTGACAGACTGACAGACTGACAGACTGACAGACTGACAGACTGACAGACTGACAGACTGACAGACTGACAGACTGACAGACTGACAGACTGACAGACTGACAGACTGACAGACTGACAGACTGACAGACTGACAGACTGACAGACTGACAGACTGACAGACTGACAGACTGACAGACTGACAGACTGACAGACTGACAGACTGACAGACTGACAGACTGACAGACTGACAGACTGACAGACTGACAGACTGACAGACTGACAGACTGACAGACTGACAGACTGACAGACTGACAGACTGACAGACTGACAGACTGACAGACTGACAGACTGACAGACTGACAGACTGACAGACTGACAGACTGACAGACTGACAGACTGACAGACTGACAGACTGACAGACTGACAGACTGACAGACTGACAGACTGACAGACTGACAGACTGACAGACTGACAGACTGACAGACTGACAGACTGACAGACTGACAGACTGACAGACTGACAGACTGACAGACTGACAGACTGACAGACTGACAGACTGACAGACTGACAGACTGACAGACTGACAGACTGACAGACTGACAGACTGACAGACTGACAGACTGACAGACTGACAGACTGACAGACTGACAGACTGACAGACTGACAGACTGACAGACTGACAGACTGACAGACTGACAGACTGACAGACTGACAGACTGACAGACTGACAGACTGACAGACTGACAGACTGACAGACTGACAGACTGACAGACTGACAGACTGACAGACTGACAGACTGACAGACTGACAGACTGACAGACTGACAGACTGACAGACTGACAGACTGACAGACTGACAGACTGACAGACTGACAGACTGACAGACTGACAGACTGACAGACTGACAGACTGACAGACTGACAGACTGACAGACTGACAGACTGACAGACTGACAGACTGACAGACTGACAGACTGACAGACTGACAGACTGACAGACTGACAGATGACAGACTGACAGACTGACAGACTGACAGAGACTGACAGACTGACAGACTGACAGACTGACAGACTGACAGACTGACAGACTGACAGACTGACAGACTGACAGACTGACAGACTGACAGACTGACAGACTGACAGACTGACAGACTGACAGACTGACAGACTGACAGACTGACAGACTGACAGACTGACAGACTGACAGACTGACAGACTGACAGACTGACAGACTGACAGACTGACAGACTGACAGACTGACAGACTGACAGACTGACAGACTGACAGACTGACAGACTGACAGACTGACAGACTGACAGACTGACAGACTGACAGACTGACAGACTGACAGACTGACAGACTGACAGACTGACAGACTGACAGACTGACAGACTGACAGACTGACAGACTGACAGACTGACAGACTGACAGACTGACAGACTGACAGACTGACAGACTGACAGACTGACAGACTGACAGACTGACAGACTGACAGACTGACAGACTGACAGACTGACAGACTGACAGACTGACAGACTGACAGACTGACAGACTGACAGACTGACAGACTGACAGACTGACAGACAGACTGACAGACTGACAGACTGACAGACTGACAGACTGACAGACTGACAGACTGACAGACTGACAGACTGACAGACTGACAGACTGACAGACTGACAGACTGACAGACTGACAGACTGACAGACTGACAGACTGACAGACTGACAGACTGACAGACTGACAGACTGACAGAAGACTGACAGACTGACAGACTGACAGACTGACAGACTGACAGACTGACAGACTGACAGACTGACAGACTGACAGACTGACAGACTGACAGACTGACAGACTGACAGACTGACAGACTGACAGACTGACAGACTGACAGACTGACAGACTGACAGACTGACAGACTGACAGACTGACAGACTGACAGACTGACAGACTGACAGACTGACAGACTGACAGACTGACAGACTGACAGACTGACAGACTGACAGACTGACAGACTGACAGACTGACAGACTGACAGACTGACAGACTGACAGACTGACAGACTGACAGACTGACAGACTGACAGACTGACAGACTGACAGACTGACAGACTGACAGACTGACAGACTGACAGACTGACAGACTGACAGACTGACAGACTGACAGACTGACAGACTGACAGACTGACAGACTGACAGACTGACAGACTGACAGACTGACAGACTGACAGACTGACAGACTGACAGACTGACAGACTGACAGACTGACAGACTGACAGACTGACAGACTGACAGACTGACAGACTGACAGACTGACAGACTGACAGACTGACAGACTGACAGACTGACAGACTGACAGACTGACAGACTGACAGACTGACAGACTGACAGACTGACAGACTGACAGACTGACAGACTGACAGACTGACAGACTGACAGACTGACAGACTGACAGACTGACAGACTGACAGACTGACAGACTGACAGACTGACAGACTGACAGACTGACAGACTGACAGACTGACAGACTGACAGACTGACAGACTGACAGACTGACAGACTGACAGACTGACAGACTGACAGACTGACAGACTGACAGACTGACAGACTGACAGACTGACAGACTGACAGACTGACAGACTGACAGACTGACAGACTGACAGACTGACAGACTGACAGACTGACAGACTGACAGACTGACAGACTGACAGACTGACAGACTGACAGACTGACAGACTGACAGACTGACAGACTGACAGACTGACAGACTGACAGACTGACAGACTGACAGACTGACAGACTGACAGACTGACAGACTGACAGACTGACAGACTGACAGACTGACAGACTGACAGACTGACAGACTGACAGACTGACAGACTGACAGACTGACAGACTGACAGACTGACAGACTGACAGACTGACAGACTGACAGACTGACAGACTGACAGACTGACAGACTGACAGACTGACAGACTGACAGACTGACAGACTGACAGACTGACAGACTGACAGACTGACAGACTGACAGACTGACAGACTGACAGACTGACAGACTGACAGACTGACAGACTGACAGACTGACAGACTGACAGACTGACAGACTGACAGACTGACAGACTGACAGACTGACAGACTGACAGACTGACAGACTGACAGACTGACAGACTGACAGACTGACAGACTGACAGACTGACAGACTGACAGACTGACAGACTGACAGACTGACAGACTGACAGACTGACAGACTGACAGACTGACAGACTGACAGACTGACAGACTGACAGACTGACAGACTGACAGACTGACAGACTGACAGATTGACAGACTGACAGAGAGACAGATATTTTTTGCCAATCATGTCATGTTTGATTGTTAGAATTTTTTTTGTTCTTCTTACGAATGCATAACTTTCCTTATAGTACCTATAAAGGCAACCAGCTGTTCTCTTTTTTTAAGGGCCTATTTACAATTATATCAATTTCACTTGATGGAAGATCTGTTCGCTTAATTCGTCCTTGAATTGCAACTCGTTTTCAATTCCTTTTATCAAAAACGAGTCGTTTTGCAAAAGTGGTTTATGAAAAATGTATTGCAAACGAGTAGTTTTTAGTATTCGTTTTGAGGAAAACGAGTAAAATGCCGTTTATGGTTTGATGTGAATAGCCTATTAGATAAAAATAATATAACAATAGTGCGAAGTAGGGAGCAGATTTTATTTTTTTTTCTGAAATTGATGTACGTAAATCTTCTTCAATTGAAGGAAAATGGTATCAGTGTTCGTGGGTTTTCTTAATAAATGTAATACCAAGAGGCAAGTGCAAGAAACAAGAGGTATATTGTGAATTGTGATGTTTGAGTGGTTAGTATTATGTGGACTGCAATGTACATGCACGTGTAGTTTCAAATTGGAATTGAATACTTTTTGTGTATCTGTGTATCTGTAACATTCATCATTCGAATTAATTAGAAATACTAATAGTAATCACTCGGTTCTCGAATACAGTTTGTTGCATGTTGGTTAATCAGATCACTCGTGATACATGTATGTAGTGTGTTTGATATGAGGTTTTATGGAATGATCGAATGAAAATCGAAGAATCGAATGATTTCATTTGGGTGATTCTGATTTCATATTTCCCAACAAAATATGACAGTTGACAGTACATGAACCTAAATAAATTAAATGCCGTTTCATATTACCCCATATCATGCCTAATCAATTTAAATAAAAAAGTATGGACTTCTTTTTATTATTAGATTTCTCTTTTATTTCCACTTGAAGACTTTTGTTTGTTTTTTTTTTTTTTTACAATATTACATATATAAATTCATGCATATTATAATGAGATAAAATTCCCCCTTCTTTTAATCTTTTGTTTTTTTCTTATTTCTTTTTCATAATAAACACCTTGAACCATCCTCCCTTACACATTTTAATAAATGCATATTGCCTTTCATAAAATGTCTTTTAGTTTTTTGTTTGTTTCAATTAATATAGATCAATATAAAGTTTTGTTTTGCGTTTTTTTACATCATTTGCAATCAGGTTTTAGTATATCAAAATGGTACTGCTATAAAAAACAGTATCGAAATGATATACAAAAAACCAAGCAATCTAAATTGAACAATTTTACCAGAAACAATCCGACAACACACCCATATTGTATTGTAAAATTAACTATTATTCTCTTGTTATTATTTTTTTCGGCGGAATCATTTTTGTATTTACATTTACAATGTATATATAAATAGTTTACAATATAACTAATATTAATACTTTCTTCACATTTATATATATATTTTTTTTAAATTTTAAAATTCAAGAAAAGACACCTTCATCTCAAATACATTAACATCATCATTCAGGATTGCTAGATGTAGAAAAAGAGAGTTTTATAGTAGATTACAGTTTTTTTTTGTTTTTATATTTTAATATTATATTTAATCACAGAAAAACTAAATTTACATATACATTTTTTTTCACCTAAAAAGTTCTATTTTTTTTGTTTTTTTTTGTTTGTTTGAAAAGTATTGTTAAAAGTTGAAAATGGTGTTTTTTTGTTTGTTTTTAAAGGTTTGATTTCTTGTTTTCAATAAATACTAAGCACCTGAATTTTCTTTTCTTCTGTGTACATTCTATTGTAGGTATATCTTCCATTAATTTGTTTGTTTTCAACATAATTTTTGTGGTTTTAATTAATACATCGAATATTATAACACATCAGTTGTCTACTTAAAAAAAAAGTATTCATTTTGATCCTACACACTTTACAATATATTATAAGTACTATTAATACTAAAAAACAGGGATGTCGTTGGCGGTGATAAGGAAAACAATTTTTTTTTGAAATACTATGTCAAATGAAAATTAAAGATTAAGGTTTTATGTGTAAGAAAACAGCCTTGTGAATAAGAACACTCGTTTATTTTTTTATATTTTTAAAATTAAATAAACATTATTTTTTGTTTTGTCTAATAACAACAGGAAACATAAGCAAAAATATAATAAAACTAATAATCATCTAAGAGGTTACATTAATTTATAATTAATACAAAAAGAAATAAGAATAAATCAATAATTATTATGTACAAGTGTTAAATAGTTTAACGATGAGCATAGGCCTCATTGTATATTTTTGTAAATATTTATTTTTATTTATTACTATTTTAGCACAACAGTTTGCACTAAAGTCGTATAGTAAAAAATCATTGTTTATTTTTTTGTTTTTATTTACTGCTTTTGATCGTAATACACCATACAAAGTTAAAGATTTTTATTATTTATGCATGTATTTTTTTGCGATATTATTTTTCGTTACAGTATAGAGATTTTGTATCCATTTATTATTTTGCTATTTTAAATTTTTGCTTGGAATTTCAGTAGGAATATAATTATATACTATTAATTAACTCGATAGCTTATGCGTTTTTTTTTTTAAATTTATATTTATAATTTTTTTTATTTTACAACCATAGAAAAGTAAATATTATTTACGTTATTTTTTCATTTGTTTTACTTTAGGTACCTAAATTTTTATTTTTTTTTAATAGAGGTTTCATATACATACGTATATTTAAATATATGTATATATATATAATTTTTCTTTACATCACGTTTAAGTTCCCTACATATACAATATATACTATATATATATATATTCCAGAACATGTTCTTAAGATCTAAAAAACTGATATGTCTAAGAGCTATTATCATTCGTTATTAATTTTATGTTGAAAGTATTTTTCATGTTTTCGTTTTTTTTTGTTTTAAAGATTTACTTTTCTGTTTTGAAAATTATAAAGTTTTACAAGGATTTTAATGAAAAGAAATTTTAAAGCATCACATTTTATATTGTTTTTATAATACGAGTATTAAATTAATGAAGTTGTTCGCAGTGGAAAATAATATTAACTACGACGACGCAACTGTAGGGTTTAATAAAAATGTTGTAATAAAAAGTTGAGCGAGTTTTGAGTGTTTTAAGTAATAAAATATTTATTTTGCCCAGACTTTGTATGCGTATTTTATTTAACAAAAAAAAAAAAAATATACGAAATTACATTATACGAATAATATTAATTCTTATTTGAAAACAAAAAACTTACTCAAATATATAATAACAACAAATTTGATGAATTTATAGGAACCGTTTACCGTATGCAAACATAGTTCTTCCTGGAAGCATTCATAGGGTATGTATTAATAAGAAAAAAACTATAAAATTGGTGTAATAGATAAGATTTTTATTGAACCTCGTATAGTGTCCCAAACTCCCTTACCTAAATAGCGGTCGATACTCTGTACTCTTTTAACCACTCCCGTGCAGGTGTTGTAAATCAGCATGATGGAAAAGACCTACGTGTATTTTCTAATTCAAAGGGGTAAGGTGACAAATACCCATGGATGATTTGCCAGTTCCTCGAGAAAAAATTAAGAAAAACTTTTGTTTTGCTTGGACCGCGATTCGAACCGCAGACGTTCACTTCCACAACAAACATTTTAGCTCTGATAAGTCTTCGGTAAGTCATTTTATATACAATTAGACCTTACCGAAACCTTATAGAAGTTGAAAGGTCGTATTTATAAATATATACTAAAGATTTTATAACTTTAAAACATTTTCTATCTCGAAAACTCTATTGATTATAGTATGCCCAACTTAGACCTTTTTTAAAGCGAGAACTTTCGATTCAATGAATATAAGGAGCTTACAAAGCAAGACAAACCCAGGTTTCTAATTGCCCAGTTAAATCTAAAGTCATTATGAAAATTGCGAGCAACTTAATTCGCTGTTCTGCCATGTTACCCAATTCAATTAATCCGGGAACAAATTAAATTTACTTGTCCGGACTCCGGAGTTCTTTCTCATGATTTATTTAAGGAGGTGGATAACTTTCTGGGGTTACTGCTCGTTCAGACCAATCGTTTATTTAAATTCGGGCAATTTAGATCATTTGAGTGATCTATCAATTTAGTTCAAAGCGTGTTACTTAACTGAACTAGTTCGTTCAATTTAGTTCAGTTCACTGAAAGTTCTAAACAAACATAACTTTGTCAAGAATAATTTAAAAATAAGAACAAAAACAGTTTGTTGAAAACGAGTTTTGTTTTGTGTATCACAATAATTCAGGTTGGCATTTGGCAAGGTGCTGAGAACAAGCGTTCTCATGGAACCAAAGTTTCATGAATGCAAAATCTTTAAAAAATTTATCTGTGTTTGTACATGTGAGGATATGTCGTACGCTTCTTTTTTTCAATTTTTTTTTTCGTCCAAAGAAAATAAAGTGAACTAGTGAACTATTGAACTAGAAACCTTAAACTAAGTACACTAGTTCACTTAACTGAACTAGTTCATTGAACTAGATCAAGAACGCTGCCTGACAGGTAATATCAAAAAATTTTGTGAGCAGTCCTTTATGAGTGTCATGCCACCATGCAAGTGTACACATTATCGATCGTGAGCAAAATTGTCACGCATGTTCGATAAAGTGTACCCTACTTATCGAAATTAGGCGTTTTTATTTTTTCGTTCAGAGCAGAGCACTGAACAGAGTTCGAACACATAAATTATGCACTGACCTTGTTCCAAACCGAGCGAGCTCCGATTACACTTAAACGTAGACTCTGCTCTGAACTAAAAAAGAAAAACGCCTATTGTATTGGTTACCGAAGGTTGTCTAAAACTGTAAGAACCGGTGATGCCAGACATTTTTTTTTGGTTTACCCAGGACTTGCACAAAAATCAAAACCTTTTTGCTACGTCAAATGCTACATTTTGGTTAAGCGCTCACGTCTCGTTCAAAGCAGTTTTTTTTCGACATGTCACTGGGTGGACATGGTTTGTTTGAGCTCCATTGTATTTTTTAATGGCATACTCATAGTTCTGCCATCGTTCTTGGCAGTAGGGGCGGCCTTTGATAATCCTCGACATTATTATAAAGTTAAGTTTGACATAAATGACATCTTAAAAATGAAGTAGTGTTCTTATTCATATTTGCGTTGCACATTATGTATCTTCTGACATTTCTAAATTTTTAGTACTGTTTCAATAAAAGTTACCTCAATTTTTTGACAGCTTGCCAGTCAGAGACTAGATAATCTCTTACTGTCACCAATTGGTTTTTAACATTAACACTTGTTAATTTAATGTTGTACAGTGGAGTCTGGCTTTGCAGATCATTTTATTTATTGTTGTTTTCTAAGAAATTTGTATTTATTTTATAAATGAGTTACAGTATTCATTGACACCTGATGAAGTTCATAGACAAGAATGAAACGTCGTGACAAAGATTTAATTTGTTTCATTGACCTAAAGTTCATTTCACAAATAGAATTAATCTAGAATAGAAAAAATCTCGGAGTCTGGAATGGAAAAAAATCACAAACTTATAATCTACACTTACATGTATGGTGTTAAAAATCGGCGAGTGACACAAACATTTGGAATTATAACCAAATTCTGGATACGATTTCAGTAAAAGTCAATAGGTAGTTTATTTTTTTTTTTATAAAATCGAACCCGAGCAAAAAATATACCAGCAATAATTGAATCTGCTATTGCGAAAAAGGAGTTTGTTTCCTCGACTTCTTCAGTTTGTTTTGCATTGTTTTTTTCCCGAAATGTCTCTTAAATTTCGGGTGGTGGATGGAAACGTAATAGAGACATAATCTATTCCATTTCCTGTAGCAAATGCTTTGCATTCCAATAAAATGGGAACGAATTGGTTGCAAATCAATTTTGAATCGATATCAAACGATTAATGTTTTGAATTTATGAAAGCCAATAGTTACGTCTGGGTCTTAAATAATTACGCCTCACATTAGAAATATTTATTTCAGACATTATTGCAGACACTACTACTGAAATTTATATTTTTGCAGCATGTAGGCAAAATATGTCGTGAAATTTTATTCTTTTCCAAGGAGCGCTAAATGACTTAGAGCCGATTTTTCAATCTTCACATAAAGAGGCAGTTATTTGCCAGATGAAAACTTACTTGAATGTTAAACAACCGGATAACAACATTGAATTTTTCAATCAAGAAAAAAACAACCTATAGAATAATTTAATTTGAACGTCACTTTTATTTCGAGTATCGAACTTTTTTGTTTAACGTTTATTTCAAAGCAATCATTTTTCAAAATATTTTTGACATCGAAAATAGCTATTTATTTTATTTCTCAGAATAAATTCTTATTCCGTTCTAAAATGAGCAGATAACTTTATTCCTAGGATTAAGTTATAACTGATTGTTGAGAAACTGATTTTTGCTCTATTTGGAGAATATGTACTAACTGACTACTTAATCTGTTAATCTACATAATCTGTTTTTGAATGAAATTGTAGAAACGTGAAAATAGGCAAACTATGGTCAAGATTCATGTCTTATGAGACATTTCTGGCTGATTAATTTGGGATGTCACGAAACGTCAAATTTAATTTCTTCTGACATTTCTTTTTTAAAATAAAAAAAACCCAGACATAAGGAGCCTTCAAAAAAAAAAAATATAGACTACAGTGGATGCTTAGAAGGTAATGTAGTTCAAAATGACGTTTACATCTCTACAATGCTCAGCAGTTAAAGTGAGATTACGTAAGCCTTCGAGCGACTAAATTATTTGCACCATGTTTTACAGCCTCAACTCTAGCCGACCATCTTGTGTCTGAGAGAATTTATAAGAATTTCCATGAGTGTAAAATGTTGCCAAATGTGTTGAAACATTTTTGAACAACTGCACAATAAGTCAAAAGAAAATTTCAAAATATTACCAAAAAGCTACAAGTAGAAAACGTTTAGTTGTTTCGAATTTGCTGGCCCCCAAATAAAATCCGGGGCCCGGATTAGATAAGTAAAAAAATAAAATAACATTTTTATACATTAAATCAATTACACACATCTAATTAATTTACCGCATTAAACGACTATGTTTGCATTCGGTTTTGAGTTCCGATTCAAGAAATTACACAAAAATAAATCAAAAACGTGTATTGCTTAGAAGTTGGATTGTCAATTTATATATCAAATATATAATGTGTGTATATAATAATATTTTTTATCATATATATACTTAACACCAAAGGTCGGTGCAACAAAGTAATTTGTATTTTATATTTCTTAGAAATTATGCTAAAGTCAATTTTTGGTTGAAATTGTATTTTGTTTTATGTAATGTGTGCGTATAAAAGGAGAAAGTATTTTATTTTTTGCTTTTTTTTGATTTTTTTTTTGAAGATAATCATTTAATTTGTGTTTAATAATATTTTTTGCCAATCTGAGACAAAGAGGCAACTTGATGATTTTTTAATTTAATTTCTTAAATTTAGTTGTTGTATTAGTTCTTTTTTCTGAGGTGTGGAAAGATTTTAGAAGAAATAAAAATATTATTAAATTTATTACAATTGATCGTATTTTGTGAAAGAACCAAAAAAAAGACATGCATAGAAAAAATAAACTTAGATTTAGCTATTAATTGGGATTCCTAAACTAGAAATTAGTCTAATTTTTACAAAAAAAAAAAATATTTATTAAAATTTGTAATTATTCTATAATTTCTTAAAATCAATAATAAAAAAACAGGTAGACTGTTTATAAAAAAAGTTGTATTCGTCGGTGAAATCATTCATTTTGTAGGCAAACTGTTCAACAGATGATCATCTTCAACACCACTAAACACGGTGTAAAATGAATCTTTTGTGCTCGTTTCACAATGCCTGTTTTCTGTTTATGTTGAAATCTGTGTTTCTGGCACCAAAAGGAATGTTGTTTTTTGCGTATTTTTTGTTTTTAATCTGAAGCCTAGTTCCTAGCATACACTAATAACATAAATACTCGAAACCTCTGCTGTCTTTTGACATTTGCCTACAAGCTGAAACACGCACACAAGTAACTTTTCCGTTTCTCTTCCAATAGACACATTAAAAAAAACCGCACACAAATATCTTTTCTGTTCCTCAGCCCTAGTAATTTGTTTTTGTTTTGTTTTTCGCTTTCACATCTATTCATGGATAAATTGCCAAAAGTACAAATACAACTATGTAAACAAATGAGTTTTTGGGGGTGAAACGTACGAAGTTTTCCAATCTTAGTATGGCTTCCTTGTGGTTCCTAGTTCCTCGACGAAAAAAAAACACATGTATTTCTTATTGGAGTGGTTTTTGCGAAAAAAATTATGTTTGACGTTTAAATAAATCGAACTGTGAACTTGCCCAAAAAAAGAAAATTATATTCACCATGAATTATGTAAAAGAAGAAAATACGGGCTTGCGTAATCGTTTTACCCTCAGATGTTTTTCTCTCTGATAAAATCTTTTTTTTCACCGCCAATTTTTGGCCAAGCCTAACCAAACGATTTTGATGCACTAAATTCGATTATGAAGCTGCATATATTTTTCTCAATACACAATCATTACGGAATGTGCAAGTACTTATTTCCAAAAACATGTTTTTCCGGAGTTTTTTTTAGCCAACGTTTTAATACCTGACTGATGTCTTCTAAGTTTTACTGCAACTGTTTAGACGTAGAAAACATTGGTATGACGGCTTTCACACGAAGAAACTAAGTTGCTAAAAAACTTTTAGTTTTTGCAAATGATAGACAAGAAGTGAGAGGAGTGATCAACATCTCCCCGGTCAACAATATGGACAGATTTGTTTGAATTTCCCGTTTAAGCTACGTGTAATTTGCGTTCTAAGAAACAATAATACGAAACGAAATAAATCTCCGTCAATTTTGTCTACTCGTGTGAAAGGTACAGAAAAAGCTTAAAGCAACTAAAACAAAAGTCAAAGAGATCTCCAGCAACTTACTAGTTGCCTTGGGTGAATGGGGACTATGGGATAAATGCTTTCATGTAGACATTTTAACAGTTTTATTATTGTTGTTTTGACTGGTTCTTGTGAAAACAAGTGGTTTAAGAAAACTGTGTGGGAAAACTAGTGATTTTCATTTAAGAATTTTGACCTTTTTCTTTAAATTTAAATTAAAAATTGGTTGGCAAAAAAATTCACTTGTGACTTATTCGATAACTAAATAGGTTCAAATAACTTAAATAACTTAAAATACCAGTTTTTTTCTGATAAAAATGTATTCAAATACTCAAACTTTTATTTTATTTTTTCAGAAACTAGACGTTCAAAAACACAAAGCATGTGAATATCAAACAATGGTTGACCCAACAAAATTTAGGACGAAGGCGCACTTGAGGACTCATCACTTTTCTTCATTATGTGCGGACTAATTAATTATTGTTTTATTTGGAAACCCAACATGTGCTATACATAGTTTTCAATGTCAATACTTTTTCACCATTTTAACTAAGGAAACGGCGGACCATATTCTGAACAATTGTGAAACCCAGGTAGAAGAGAGTGACTTACCATATCTAAAAATACTCCAAACACTCAAATTCATGAGGGAAATAAAATTGGAGGAAGAGCTGCAAAATCAGCTATTCTCATCCAGCTTTAGGAGGGGGCACTAAAGATCTCAAGGTCGTTTTGCAACAACTCCATACTACTATTCATTCATCATTCATCATTTTGACTTCCGAATCGAGCATTTTTGATCAAAAACTACAATCTTTATATGAAATACAGAAATCGACGATCGATAATCGTTCGATTCATCGATCAGCAAATCGAGAACCGCAATAGGGGCCTACCTATGTATATCTTTATATTTTGACTTTGTTTGATTTTTTGAGAGCTTGTTATTGGTTCATGTTCTGATTATCTTATTTATTACTTGTATATGCATGGTGGGAATTTGTTGTTTCCACACTTAAAAAACACCGACCCATTAAAAAAAACGAATATTTAACAGTAAACGATATGGGCTAACAAATCTTTTAGCTGTTAAAAATTATCGAAAATGAAGTTCTCCTTTGTGGCAGATGAAAAATCTGAAATTGGAATGCCCTTGATAGTTGATTTTTTTTTATGAAATATATCAGTTTTTTCCTCGCGAAAGATGCAGGTCTAAAAATGTTATTCTTGTAAATTTGGTAAAGTTTTTTCCCAAAACCTAATGCTCTTACGAAGAAAGTGTTGGGCACTCACCTCTAACGAAACGGATTGTGTGTTTTTGAACTTTCGTCAAAGCTATACTCCTTTGGTTTAATTTTAACTGAAAAAGTAATAAAAAAACATATACACCCATGGGCTAGGAAGGTTTAGGACTTATTCCGTGAACGAAAAGCGAAATGCTATTAATAAAACAGAATGTCTGCTATTTGACATTTACAAGCTTACTCCTTGACTAGACCATCGAAAAAGGTGGTTTATTGAAGGACTAAGGTGCCATTTAAAGCTTTCATTGAAATTCGTCATTGAAAACAAATCACTGAATTTTGTTGGCAAGTCGGTTATAGTTTTCATTGAAACTTGTTTGTCACTGAAAATATCTTTCATAGCGAAAAATGTAATTTTGAGGTTAGATTTGATCATTGAAAGAAAAATTGAAGCATGAGAACAGGAAAAATAAAATGCCCGACTGGATCGCACGTATTTACTCCTATGTTCGATCAAGTTTTTCACTTAATTTTTTATATATAGAAATTCTTAAACTTTTTCTAAAAAAAATTGGTATGAACATTTTAAATATTTAATAATATAAATACAAAAACAAAATTTCAGAAAAAATTGTCCACCCGTTTTCGAAATATTGAATTTTCAAAAAGAAATATTTTTTTTTCAAAAAATAAAAAAAACATTTTTCGAAAATATTGAAATGTAACTATACTATTTAGAATTTGAAGGAACTGTATAAATTTTTTTTTATCGAAATCCGTTGAGCCGTTTATGAAAAAGTCGAAAATCAATAAACTGGTTGTATGGCAGGTACCGTTAATAACACAATATTTTAAAAACTTTTTTGGCCGAAATGTGACCATACTGGTTTCAGGGAGGTTCTCTGGATCTAAATGGGCGCATATGACACAGACATATCTGTCCTATATTTGCCTGTTACGAACAGTACGATTCAATTACACAACATTTACCCAAAAAATTATAAAAAAAGCGTTCATGCAAATTTTTCAATACCCTTACTAATACACTCACATATATAATAAACTTGTCAAATTAGTTGTTTGAATTCGCCTTGTGTAATTTCGATACACTAATTGAACTACTTTTCTTGTAAAAATAATATAAAAAGACGCAAAATTGAAATCGAGAATTTTGCAAATTATTGTGATATTTCTTTTAATTTAATTCTCAGAGATACATACATTTCAGAATATTTTGGAGGAACATGTTTCAGGAGTACCAATCGAAAAAGCCATTAGAATGACACTTTTAAAGAGATCAGAGACAGTTTTAAAGAGAAATGACGTTCAGTCGGACAGTCAATAAAATTTCACTAATTTTTAAAAATATTCCTATTTAAAAATAAAGGATAAAAACCAAATGTAAACTAAAAAGTAAAAAATAAAAGAAATAAAATAAAAACAAATATAAATTAAAAATTGCTTTTTATTAACATTTTTGTTTTTTTTGCAATAAATACATTATCAAGTTTAGCTTCTTTAAAGGTACTTAATACAAACTCATCGAAAGTATTTGGTATTTTGTTTTAAGGATTTGTATATTTCTAAGAAATGTTATATTTTAAAAAAATTTAAACAAATAATATTAACAATAAAAACTTCATGTTTATAATTCTAAATTCAACTAGTTTCTCCTGGCTTTTATATATAGGCTAACAAAGACTGATAGAGATAGATGATGATAGGTAAGGATAGATAGAAAAAGAGATAGATAGATAGAGAAAGAGTATATGTGTTTTTTTTTTAAGGATGTGCACATTATGGGATTAAATTATTTTCAATGAAATGTGGTTGTGGACGCTCTTAAATTTGAGAAGATACAATTAATTAATTATTACAGGTTTATTCTACGGGTATATGCATAAATATATTTTAATTTTTTTATAATTATAACAAACACTTAAGACTACAATACAACCATATTACTAAATATATATTTTATATAATTTATTACCTATTAATGGAGCAAATGTATGTTTTGTAAAATTATAATTTTTTTTAAAACATTTCACTCATTCATATTAGAATTTTCATGTAGAAAAGAAAAACTTAGCTAATATAGAATAATAATTAACAGAAAACAAATAAACATTGATTTTTAATAAATTATTTGTTAGAACACGTATATATATGTATAATTTTTTTTTAATTTATGAATACAACTAATAGTTTAAATGTGCTTGTATAGATGCGTGTAACTTTCTTATTTTTTTTTAACTTGTAGCTAAATTAATGTCGTTTTTATCTCACTCATTATCACTTTTTTTTACTAAAAAAGAAAATATTTTGTTTGTTGCATTTTTATTACAAACAAATTTTAATCAATAAAAGAGAACAATAAATATTTGAAAATTTAATAACAAAAAAAAACAAGAACAAAAACCATACACATTTATAGAAAAGAAGTAAAAAAATATTAGGACGTTATATGCTTTGCAAAATTTTGCTTTGGTTTTGAAAATTTTAATGCACAGTTTGTTGCTTACTTACTTTTGTTTTTAAAATAATTTTTTGAATAATACATTTTTTCGATTGTCAATTTTATAAATTAAATGTTTATATTATATTATTGTTTTTTATGTATTTTTATTTTTTAAACTATTATTAAATTTAAGTTTTAGAAAGTGTCTCTTGGTATAATGATGTTTTTTTGTTGTTTTTACACATTTTGGTGATTTGGTTTGATTTTAATCAATCCATTTAAACACTTGACTCTGGTTTTCCAAATAATTGGAGTATTGTAGGTAATTTGATTCAAATTGCTTTTAATTTGGCTTTGTATTATTTGGCTTTATAATGAATTTATATTTTGTTGAGATTGTTGTTGTTGGGGATGTGGTTGTTGCTGCTGATGCTGGGGGACACTACTTGTATTTGGATCATTTTCCTGAGGACGATGCGATTTCATATGAGCACTTCTGCTTTTGACTTTGTTGAAAACTCTGAAAGTATTTTTTTTGTGTGTTTCGTTTTTAATGAGATTAAAGATTAAAGATTTATGATTTTTTTTTTAAATTTTAAAAGAAAGACAAATATTTTTTATCTTATCTCATACAAATAACATGCAGCGTCTACACAATAAAACTTATACTTCAATTAAAAAAGAAAAATGAAAAAAAATGCAATACTGGCACACATAAAGAAGTACTTGCTTCAAGTAGCTTAGATTTTAAAAGTTTTATATACTTTCATAAAATAATTAGAAACAAAAAAAACAGGGTGTTTTGCCTTCGAGTTGTTGGTTAAATAAAAATGTTATTTAAAAAAAAATAAATAAATAAAAATTTAAATTTTATTAATTGTTCATATTAAATAAAACAAAACAATTAATAATTTTTTTAAATCGCTTTGCGATGTAAAGCGTTTCGGAGTGTTTTCCATCATCGGGCAGTGAGCTTTGGTGGAAAACACTGAGAAACGTGTTGCGATTTATAAAAAATATTAAAAAGTTGTTAATTGTCTTGTTTTAATATATTTTTTTAAATATTTTTTTATTTTTATCTATTTATTTAAAAAAAAAAACATTTTTATTTACAAAAAAATATATTCGAGGGCATAAGATTTACTAAACTAACTTCTAAAATATGTAGTTCGAGTCCATAAAAAGAAATCCCTTATTTAAAGAAATCGAATATAAAAATTAATTTATAGGATCACTGAACAGAGTTGGAACACATAGATTATGCTCTGATCTTGATCGAAATAGAGCGAGCTCTGAACACTAATATGTTTATTAAACACACTTGAACCACAGAAATCAGAATACATTTTCATTTTAACCATAAAAAGCAATATAACACAAAACTACCCTTTATTGTACACAGATGCACACCAGATACAGAAAATCAAGAAGCGATCAACTTCTTTCCCGAAATTAATTGTATCTGATTGTTTTTTTTCTTCACATTTTCTTTCTTGACACCCATTACCGCTTTCACACGCCGCGAACTACTTCATCGATCTATAGTGTCGGCACGGTTGTTTGGTCGTGTGAAGCCTAGTACGCTGCTGATGCGAAACGAAATTTTTCGGTGGTCTCCACTAGGAGAGCGAAATGCTAACGAAAACCGCAGCGGAAAAATATTTGCGGAGAGTTCTGTAAGCTGTCAAAAACAATTGACAAGTTGTAAAAAAAAAGTAATTTTGTCACCAAATTATTTTTAGATGGCAAATTTTTTGTCGCCAAATTACTTTTAGATGTAATTTTCTTGAAATAATTCTTGGATTTAAAAATTGTTCTTGTTACACATAGAGGATTTAAAATAAAACTCAGAACCATTTAAATGATGGAAATTAAAAAAAAAAAAAAAAAAAAAAAAAAAAAACCACAGCGGGGCCGTGAGGTTAAGGAAGAGATAGAGGGATTGGAAAGATGTGTAGCGCGATGTTCTGAGACTGTAGGTGGTTGTTGACTCAGATTTTATCTCCAGGGAAGGCGGCTGAACTAATGCGGAGAAATTTGTCTTATTTTTTTCATCCATGTCCCTTATTATAGGTAGGTAGGTAAAATGGTGGTCAGAGCGAACTCGCATCTGTACCCAAGTAGCGCTGGAAAGCGCCGTTTTGATACCAAAAACTCGTAACGGACCTGAATAAAAGATTTTTTTAGCGGAAAAAGAAAGAACACAACTTAACCGCAGCGCCGCTAGAGCCATTTCGACCCGTTGAGGAAAGAGGGTAAGTTTTTAACGTTTGTATCAGACAGTTCTTTTAGATCAGAAAAGAAAGATTGCATTCTTTGTCTGGCCAAAGCGGGACACTTGCAAACGAAGTGAAGCACCGTTTCCTTTTCCTACTGGTTTTTACAGCTCTGGCAG
This sequence comes from Philhelius pedissequus, assembly GCA_910595825.1. Classification (NCBI taxonomy): domain Eukaryota; kingdom Metazoa; phylum Arthropoda; class Insecta; order Diptera; family Syrphidae; genus Philhelius; species Philhelius pedissequus. The sequence continues at coordinate 15,342,557 of OU343161.1, read as the reverse complement.
TATGTGTTATGTGGAATACCCAGTTTTGCTGCATGCCCCCCCAAGGGCCAGTGCCCCGTGCAGGTAGCGACTATCCTTTCTATGTCGTGCCTTGGTCTACAAATGAGATCGTTTGTGCGGGATTTATTGTACGAAGACCATATTATTCTAGATATCGCACAGTCGGCTATATTATTCCATCTTTTGTTGGATTCCGTGAGGAAAATTGAAAGAATTTTGCCCTTCATAGCAGCGAGTGGTATAGATACATTCTCTGCAAGCGAGCTATGAAGGGCTGATCCCTGCCGGGCCAACTCGTCTGCCCGTTCATTGCCCTCGATACCACTGTGTCGTGGAACCCAGACTAAATTGATTCTGTGGTTAATGTTCAGGTTTTGTAGCTCGACATAGTTGGACCAGTTTTGAAGATATTTTTGTTGAATTTACGGCTTTGCTAGCCGCTTGGCTGTCTGTGAATATAGCCGAATTTAGATTTTGAGTTCGGCTTAGATTAGGAATTTTGCATGCTGCTATTATAGGTAGTACTTCAGCATGAAAGACGCTAGCAAAGTGGGGAAGTTGGAAAGATCTAGAGACTTTCAGTGACTCTGAGAAGACCCCCGCACTCCATTTTAGATCCGTCGGTAAAAATCTTTACATCGAAATCCTGGGACACTTCGTCATCTTCCCAATTCTTACTGTATGGAAAGATAACCTTAAAACCTTTGCCGAGGCTCAGAATAGGGGTGCAGTAGTCATAGTGTTTGTCGACGGGATATCTGCTGGAATCAGATTTGCTGTGTTGCAATGGCCGTAAGGTTTGGCAAGCCAGCATTTTGGCTCTTTGAGTCTTAACGCACTGCAACAGACCAGATGTTTAATGTGGAGGTCAAGAGGTGGAAGATGTAGAATAACACTTAAGGCATCCGTTGGGCAAGATCTTAAGACTCCTGTGGCACCAAAACGGTATCAGTTCGATGAATTTTCTGAAGTCTATTGATGTTGTATTGTTTGTTTAAAGCAGGCCACCATACAATCGAACCATAAGCCAGGATTGGTCGTACTACTGCTGTGTACGTCCATAGTATTATTTTCGATTGAAGACCCCATTTTTTGCCCAATGTTTTACCACAAGCGTAGAAAGCAATGCTGGCTTCTTAGCCCGTTCTTCAATGTTGAGTTTCGAGTTTAGTTTAGGGTCCAGGATGACTCCCAAATATCTCGCACTGGAAGATAGTGAAAGATTGTGGCCATTTAATCGAGGTAGCGTGAAAGTGGGTACCTTAGTCCTGGTAGTGAAGAGTACCAATTCTGTTTTGCATTGGTTAATTCCTAGTCCACAACTCGTGGCCCAATTGCTAATCTTAATCAGAGCTCTCTGTGATTTCACTAATCACTGTTGGGAATTTACCTGACACTAGAAGTACTAAATCATCGGCGTACGCTACCGCTTTCACACCACTATTCCACAGCTTGACAAGAATCCTATTCATGACTAAAAGCCAAAGGAGCGGCGACAGAACCCCACCCTGTGGTGTTCCTCTATTTACATATTTAGTATCGGTCGAGTTCCCTAACGAAGCTATTATTATCCTGTCACTAAATATAGAGATATTCCAGTCTTAAATATAGTCAGGTTTTTAAGTGAATCTTGAATAGATTCGGTAAGGACATTATTGAATGCTCCTTCTATGTCTGAAAAGGTAGCGAGAGTATACTCCTTATAATGGATGGTTCGCTCGATCGTGCCCACTATTTCGTGTACGGCTGTCTCTGTTGATTTGGTCCCTCATTATCTTTCTGTCATATTTATCGGTAGACTAGTTTTACTCAATCACATGTTGTAAGGCATCAACTCATTGTACGACATTTATATTTGAATTGGTTTTTAATGGAAAAATAAGAGGACAAAGGCTACGGCAGGGATCGAATCTGTGACATGAGGTTGACATACGAACACACACCTATCGCGCCACGGCCAGCCCCAAACCCCCAGCATGATCAATTTTAGAGTTGGAAAAGAATAAAAAGAAGAGATTAAATTGCGCTGAGAAAGTGTGTGTGTGGTGGCTAGATAAAAGTATGAGTTGTGTTGTAATAGTACGTTTCCACTTCTTTATAATTTTTTGTACACATGGTGAATTCACAACCAAAAAATTAAATTACAGAACTGAAACAAAATAGATAGTTCTCTTTTGAGTTAATCGTCTTTTTTGGCTATGTTTGTTTGGGAACGTCAGACAAAAAAATAACAATTATATATTATTAAAAATAAAAATATATATAATTTTGGAGTCGAAAATATTAAAACATTTTTTTGGTCCATAAAAACATGAAAATCATGCTGAATCATAATTTCTGAAAGCTCTGTTCCACGCTTCGTATTAATTCGATTTTTACTTGCATCTGGAAAAAAAATCGAACTTGAGATTTTAATCAAACTTGACATTACGATGATAGAGAACAGGCAAAAAGTTTTCTGTCTGTCTATAGGTCGACACAGCCAAAACCGCAGAAGCGATTTTCTTCAAACTTGGCAATTAAGTCTTAAGCAATTGGCTCGATCCCCTTTTTAATAGCTTAATTATCTCGAAAATGATTATAACGATTTTGATACAAAAAAGTTTTTTTCAAAAAATCGGGTATGGTCAACATTTTGGTCAATAAAAATGTTTAATTAAAATATTATTAACGCTACCTGCCATTAAATCGTTTCCTCGTTTCATTAACGTCACAACGGATTTTGATACAAAATTTTATACAGTGGCTCTTCTAAATTCTACATGATACTGGATACCAACATTTTTGGAAAATATTTTTTGGATTTTTGAAAAATTAATTCATTTTTTTTTTTGAAAATTAAATACATATTTCGAAAGGGACATTTTTACGGTATTATATTTCTTAAGCTTATATTTCAAATACATACTTAAAATTGCGATATTAATTTTTTTGTAGAAAAAGATTAAAGACATGTTGTCTTTAAAAAATCAAGTAACAAATGACTTTAAAAATATATTTAGCTGTTTCTACTAAGAATCTTGTGCATACGATGTGATCGAAGGTGCGATCCAGTCGTACATTTTATTTTTTTGTTTTTTTTTTTCGGCCGAATCTACACTTTGTAGACTTTAATTCTGTTTCGAATAGATTCTTGCAAAATGCTCACAGGAAATTATTTTCGGTATACCTTTCGTATTTTATTTATTAGTGCAGTGTGCATATATGAAATATATTAGATATATTACACTAAGTGACAGCTGAACTTTTTTCAACTGATAAATCAGACCAATATTGTTGCGTCAAAATGTGTTTTTCTTCTTCCGTTAATTGAAGTGCACTAACAAAGTTCGAGCGCACAGAGTATGCTCTGAATTTGTTTCAAGCGAAGCGAGTTCCGGGCACTCTTTTGTTTTTTAAGCACACTTAAACTGTTATCTGTTATTAATTGAGATTTTGTTCATTCACTTTCGTTTTATTCTATTATTCATTAAAATAAAATAAGTTCTGTCAAATTTGTCTGCTATTTTAATTACATGAGTATTTTTGGTCTTCACATTTTGTATCGTATGAAAAATGAAATGACAGCAAAATTCCCATGGAAAGTTTATTCCCGATAATAATATGACCACGTTTAGAGGAAGAAGACGTAGTCGAATTGAAAGCTAGTCAAGTTTCTCGTTTTTGATTTGCAAGCTGCAAACAAAATCCTTCCAATAAATGGAACTTTAACTTTAAAGCTGGTCAAGAAATTAATATCTCTCTTCATCTAAAGTCAAGTGCGATTGTGTCAGAATTTATTATTAGCTGTTAGTTATATACAAGTGCAACTTTATGAATTGTTTGTGCACTTTATTATTTCAAAATGATATTTTCCTCACGTATTTTTTTTAAGTCGAGGATTGCGATGAAATCTTTGGACGTGTATCGAATGGTAAGAAACGCAAAGTCAAGAACTAATTCAGTTTGACAGTTGAAAAATTAACTAGTTTTCTAATATTAAATTTAAATTCAATCGTCCCCGTTGACACATCTATGCACCATTCGACCATTATTCACGTTCCCAAAATTCCAAGGAGGGAAACGTTTCCAGGGAAATTTTATATTTTCGATAACTCCCAATATCTTTTTTTTTGATAAGACAAAACATTAAAATATTCCAAACAAAAGTGCAGATTTATACTTTTAAAAGCTTATTCCATCGGAGTAATCTATAGAAAATATTTTGACGGCACTCGCGTTTTTTCCATGTCGAATTGTTATTGCACAAAAAAACGTGCCTAACTTGTATTCCGAAGAAATACTTTGCTACCGGTGCAAATTACCTCTTTGTTACCGATAGTTTGTATGAAAATTTAAATTTTTTTCGTTTTTAGTTCCTTGCGCCAAATTCAGCAAGCATACATATTTCCGATTCCTAAATAGTGCGATAACTTTTTTTTGACAGATAACGTGTATATAGATAGGCAACTTATTCACGGATATTTTGAGGGTGAATACATATTTCGCACGAAAAGCATTCACGGTTGCGGAATTGGGCCTCTGATGTATTTTTTTTTGTACAAATGAAAATCATCAGCAATTAATTCTTTTTATAGTTAAGTTATGATATCTTAGGACGTTGAGTTTGAGTTTGGGATTCTAAGGCGCCAGTTATAGCTTTCTTTGAAATTAATCATTGAAATCTTTGACTATCAATTCTGAGGCATTTAAACAAATATAATTGATATCGTTTTGGTGTAAAAATGAAGGTAATAAGATATAAAACATTTTTTGTCAAAAACAATTTTTATTTGCTCTACCACTTTCTTGTAAATTCCCTTTTGATTTTTCAATGGTCATTGAATGATCATTGAAATCGATTTCCATCATTGAAAAATCAAAAGTGAATTTACAAGAAAGTTGTAGAGCAAATAAAATATTTTCTTAACAAAATATGAGAGTTATTATGTCGAACTTCAAATCAAAGGCAAATAGGTAAATGCACCTACGGATATGTAAATCATGTATATTAAGGATTGTGCAGCTTTCTTAAGTATAATATTATTAGGGACTAAGAATAAATAAAAAAAAATTAAGCTTAAAATAAATATTTAATAAATAAAAGAAATGAAAAGAACTTACATATAATCCAAAAGAACATATACGATATTACAGATGAAACGAAAATTTGAATGCAGTTGGTTGATATTTTGTGTAACTCATACACACGTACAACAATTTTGTATGGCACTTTTGTTTTATCGCTTTATACTTATGTATAGCGCTTGCGCTTACAACAAACGGTCTAACGGTAATTTGTGATGCTTTTTTTGTGTAAATATGGACATGTAACAATAACAACAATATAAAAAGAAAACAATAATATAACATTAACAACATTAACTATAACAACAAAACTGATGTCCAATTATTTAAAGAGAAGAGTTTAAATAGAGTTTTGTAAATTTTTTTTAAATTTAAATTTATGTAGTAACAGGTATCTATAAAGGCGTGCGTTTGTATTAATGTTTTTTTTTTGTGATGGTTGGTTGTTTGTGTGTGTCTGTAAGGACTTATGGGGAGGTCTTACTTGCCGCACACCTTGCAGGGGAAGTCATCTTTAAGATTTGAATGAGACTGAAGTTGGCCATTGTTGGTAAGTATCAACGAACTATTGTTATTGTTGAGCTGATTCATATTCCGGCCAATACAATGGATCCGAGTATGCCCATGTAAGGCAGCTTTAGATGTAAAACTCTAAAATTTGATTTATCGATTAAAAACAAAATACTAAATAAAGAGAATCAAGAAATGTCTTACAGCTGAGCAATCTGGCATCTCACACACATGAGGACGGTGTTCGGCAACATGCGAAGAGAATTGCGATAGGGAGGCTTCTTCATTTTCGACCTTCAGATGAGTCATCTTGTAGTCCACACACAGCTTTTTCCAAAAGTAGTAGAGTTGTATGCATTCACTTGTGGATTTTGTTATAATCTAAAAAAAAACAAATTATAACTCATTATACAGCGCAAGAATAATTGATTTGGCAACGCTTACAAGACTAAAATTTAAAGAGAAAACTCTTTTCTTTATAATACTTCAAGGTTCACCATAGAGAGCGAATATTATCTACGTGTATACTATTGTTCGATAAACATGCAAAATTAATAATTTGAACTAGATAAGAGAAAATATCTGCTAATTATGAGAAAAAGTTCTTAATTTTGCAAAACGAATTTAATTCCCTTGAGCACGGTTGCCGCTGTCAATAAAAAAACCTACCAAGTTTTCCGAAAAAACCTACCAACTCAATGAAAAACCTACCAAAACTTAATTTGAGTTTTTTTTTTAATATAGAGCATTTAAGGCATTTAAGAAATAAAATACACGACTGGAGCGCACGAACTTGCTCTTATGTTCGATCGCACATAATCAATCAATAGCACAAGACTTTGAGTATATAAGCAGCTAAGGTATACAAAAATAAAGGGTGATATTTTTTAGACGTGTTGATTTCAATGTGGCAATATTTTTTTCGGAGTTTGTCTTTTTGACAGCTGTCACTTGATATATAGTCAATTTGGTTTGCCATTTATAATACGAAATACAAAGTTATAATAATGGTTCGTGGGCCACACTACAGGGCCACGACGCGAGATAATCCGCTCATCAAAAGCTTCCTTCAATAAATTGATTGTTTCGTTGGCTGTATGGCATATAGCGCCGTTTTGTTGGAACCAAAGGTCGTCTCCCGAACCATTATTTTGGTAATAAATTTGCACGACTTGCAAACGTTCTTCAGGAATAAGTCTATTCAATAAGAAATGGCAAACCAAACTGAGCATAACTCAAGTGATAGCTGTCAAATAGACCAACTCGGAAAAAAGTATTGCCACATTGAAAACCACACGTCTAAAAAAAATCACTCTTTATTTTTGTATACCTATATTTAGCTTCTTAAAAAACACCTGTTATATACAAACATTTTTATACCAGAAATATTGGTATGGCAGTTATAAACATTTAACAATATAAATTCCAAAATATAATTACAAAAAAAGCGTGCACCCGTTTTCCAAAAAAAAAAAAAGATTTTTTATTCAAAAATAAAAAAAAAAAAACTTTGGTAGGTATGCAGTATTATTTAAAATTCAAATGTTTGAACATTGGTCGAAATCCGCGGAGCCGTATATTAGAAAATCCGTTTTGAGCTTCGCCATTTTTTCTCCCAGAACTGATTAATTTCCATCGTAGCGCTCAAATTGTTTTTAGAAAATCTTAGAAGATTCCATTGTACCCCGATAGCACAATAAAATAAATGTGTAAAAGCGGTTACCAAGGTTACAATGGATCTGATCTAATAAAACTTTTTGAGGAGTTGTAATGAACAAATTGTTCAAGTTTAGTTTTTGAAATACACCTGTTTGAATGCAATGTGGTAGTCCTTGATTTTCCAGACCAACCTGAATTTCGTAATCGATTTTATGTTTTTTTTTTATGACAAATCCTTTTAGGAATTTTCATTTCATATTCAACGCCAATTATTCAATTATTTTGATAAAATGCCTATCCATGTTTTTGTATTCTAACATATTAGAAAGTTTGAATAACCAAATGGAAAATATATTATTTTAATTGAACCTGTCAATTTACACAATTAATTGATTCAAGTAGTCTGTAGTTACAAGTGTATATACTTCTATTGAGAAATAATGTAGAGATTAATCAATTCATTATTAAAAACTTTTGTTTTTGATATTTTATGTAAAAACCTACCAATTTGAATTGAAACTTACCAACCTACCAGAGCTGAAAAACCTACAAAGTTTGTAGAATCCTACCAAAACGGCAACCGTGCCCTTGAGGTGTTGTTTAAAATTTTATGAGAGAAAAGCTCTCTTAATTTTTAGAAAAAGATAATAATTTTACAAAACCAAGTCTTCAGATTTTTAAGAAGTTTAAAATTATAAAAGAACAATATTTCGCTTTTAGCCCAGAGTGTGTATTTTTTCACCTTGCACACTATTGTAAAATTAGTTTAAAGTTGAAACTTAAGGAGAAAAATGCCCTTAATAATATTAAATAAAGAGCTTTTGCATAAAATTGTTTAGCGAAACGAATTTTTGAAGAGATAACTTCTTAAGGGAGGGTAAGCCGCTTCGTTTAGTAACACGTTACGACGCCAGTTTGTCCGGCTTCCTTTTCTTTCACGCAAACGGAGAACTTTTGAAATTAATCACATTAACGAAGAGGGAGAACTTCTGAAGCTTTCCTCAAGTTAAACAATTTCAATATTAATTAGTTAAATTTAGATTAGTTTAAGTTATCACATCTGTCGTACGTCCCGGGATGCACATGTTTTTTTACCTCTCTTTGGAAGTTTTAAAAGTTAAACATTTTAATTTTTAGAAAAAGATAATAGCGCAAAATTGTAGTCGGCTTATCTAATTTTAAACGAGCTCAGTATTATACTATTTTCTTACCATTTTACTAAAGTTATTATCACCAAATGGCTACTTTATCTTTTTAGTATCGGACTAAATCCATAGGCCACTTTGACATTTACAAACGTCAAAAAGTTATATTCGCTTAGTTTCTTGCACTTTTTGGACGTGTTTATCTGCAATTTATCCAGAAATTTGGTTTAGTGATGCTAAGTAAAAATTGTTTAAAATTAGGAATATTTTAGTAAAGTGCTTTAATATTAGCAAATTGTTCAGTAGCATCATGCTAACAACTTAATATATGACTGTTTAAAACGTTGCGCTAATAATTTTACAAAACTTAGCTACCTGTCTTGAGATTTTTAAGAAGTTAAAACTTTTTAAAAGTGAAAAGCTCTTTTGTTCACAATATTGCAAGGCTGTAAAAAAGTCAACGAATTACCACAGGCTGTTGCTTGAAAAACTAGCAAAATTAATTGAAGATTAAACTAAAAAGAAAAATAGTTTTTGAAAATACTTAAAATTTGGCAAAATTAATGTAGCTCTCTTTTTGAAATTTTAAAATGAGAAAAGCTCTCTTTTACAATATATAAGACTGTTAACTGCTCGATAAACCTTTAATTTGAAGTATAAACTAAATAAGAGGAAACTTCTCTTAATTCGTGGAAAAGAGTTTGTAATGATTAAAATTTTGCGAAACCAAATTTACCTCTCTTGAGATGCTATAGAAGTCCTTTCCATACTTTTCAAGACCTCTGAGGAACATTTCAACTTCTAGTGATGACCATTTAAGCTGGAAAGGATTCGATTGCGACTTAAGTAGATTCAACACAGCTATTGGAGTATCACCATGCACTTGAAGCAAAGCTTTAAGTGCAACTTCCTCCGAATGATAACCAAGTGGAATGGCTGAAGATTTGCTCAGCTCAATATATCTTGTTAGAATTTTCTCATCCGGCGCCACACTGGGATCCCACATCATTTCCTCGTGATCCGTCTCTCCCGATAGTAGGCCTCTAACCATCGTAGAATATGACTCATTTGTTGTCTCTAGAGCCGGAATAGTAGCTTGATAAGCCGTGCCGATGTTCACTTTGGATTCATCAAGGAAAGCCATAATACTGGCTGCCTCTTCGAATTCATCATCCAAATGCAAGGCATCCTGGGCAAAGGTTGGTGGTTTGGGGAGATTGGAATACAAACCGGTGCCCTTTCTACCAGGATTAAGAATTGGCTGGGGAGTGTAGTGAGTGGTTGATGGTTTTCGTAGTTTCGACTTATAAAGCTCGTATTTCCGTGGAATACTATTTAAGTTGGAGCTACTGTCGCCACACATTGATCCTTGGCGCAATCTTCTTTTTAAAATTGAACTTGTCAAAGGCGAAGCAGTTGCAGCTGTCGCTAGAATATTTTGCGGTTGCAGGTGACTTTGTTGGACATGGATCTCATTTGTTCCGAAGAACTGTGACATTTTTATGGGAGCGGAGGTGTCTTTGAATGGTGGGGGTGGCAGTTGTGGTGCAGCCAGCTGGGTGTCCACACACATCTGGCCTGTTGAAATATCTGGCTTGATATCTGTTTCGTTGTCTTGCTTAATTTCCTGCTGCTGAATGGTGAAATGGAATTCAGTGCTTCCATCTCTGGACGTACTTGTAGCCATCAGTAAGGGAAAACTTGGATCTGGTTCGGGTTTCTTGGAGAGCAATTGTCCCTGCATCGTTGATGACTGGGAGTCCATGCGAATCATTTGCGTTTGCTGATGTTGCGGTTGAACACTCAATCTGTGACCAAAATCTCTGGGTGACGATGACAGCAAGGGATCTTCAGAGTTTGGCATCATCTGAGATTGGAGACCTAATCCTGGCAAGTAATACAGGTCGATGTCGGTTGAATTTTGGGGGTCACAATTCAGAGATTCATCGGGAAGAACATCACGCAGGACTTCTTTTACCTCTTCAGCTGTGCCGATGCCGCTTGTGAAAAAGGACTCGGATAGCGGAGAAGTGGCATTGCGAGAATCATCGAGGAATCCCTGAGCATCTTCTAAAAAGGACAGATTTTGCTCGGCAAAGTCTTTGAGATCACAGTTTGCCCCATCGTTGGATTCATTTAGCAAGTCTTCAACCTTAACCACCGAGGCATCGAACACATCGTTTGAATCATCTTCGCCAGACTTAAAGAATTGTCCACTGTCCTCGAGGACGCTCTTGAGTTTGAGGATTTTCTGACTTTCGGTGAGTGCATCGTTGGAACAGTCTTTAAAGAAAGTTCCTCCGGCATCATCAATGAAGTCAGATGTGGACTTCTCCTGGAAGAAGGAGTTCGCTGCATCCGAAAAGTGGTGGGAATCATCCAGGAATGGCGAAGCTTGTGCTACCGTCTCGTGGCTTGCTGGTGGGGTAGGATATGCTAGCGGCGAGGGAAGTGGAGATATTGACTGTTTGATCACTGTGGCCAGGGACTTATTTGCGGTGGTGTGGTTGCCACCACTGTTGATAGCCTTACATGTGCCATTGTTGTACAGGACAAAATCCTTGGAATGAAGAGTTTGAAAGTCGGGCAATGCATCTTGTAATGGGGAACTGAATACCGTTTGCATATCCTTGCTATTTCTACTCACCACAATGTTGGAAGAAGAGCTGCTGGTATCATTGTGGAATTCACCAAGTGAATTTATTTCATCTAGATGATTCTGCTCGTCCGGTTCGTTGAGTAACTGTATCGAATCGACTGTTTGCAGGAGCATATCGGTCTCTGACACACTGTAGACATCACTGTCCTCAAAAAAGGACGCTGCTGAATCAGTGGAATAGGTGAGCGTATATACGTCCCCTGATCCGTTGGATGCCTGGGATATGGTGAGTGAGACAGGAGTGGTTTCTCCATTTGGAAGTGTTATTGCGAGTGGTGGGTTGGATGTGCCCGAATTGGTGGAAAGTGACAGTTCAGATGGCAGCATTAGGGTCCCATTGCTGGTAGTGAATATCTGGCTGGAATCAGAATTCGATGTTTTTCTCACTGCCACTTTGGTGCCACGCTTCAAGAGCTCTATTAAAGTTGCATCCTTGTGATCCATGGTTGACGTAGCTTTGGAAGTGTTGGTCGAAACAGTTGCCGTTCCGACACTGACATTTGATGGTTTTTGCGGGACTGGTATTGGTTGCTTTTGAATTTGCAGACCCGATGGAAGTACAGCATTGCCGATATCGGGTAGGCTGTTATTTCGATCGGATGGGGAGCTTCCTGATGAAAGTACTATAGGTGACTTGGGAGTTAAGAAATTTTCTAGGTCACTTGTTGTTCGTCTAATTGCAGCCGTTATGGGTGGGGCAGGAACTACAAAGGCACCCTGAAATTAATAGTGTTATACTTAAGTACAATACAAACGAAGATAATCATTGAACTTACCTTCAAATCCTTACATCGCTTACTGATAATCTTCTCTTCAATCAAAGCTCGCACACCAATACTTGCCGTTTGGAGAGGTGGCCCGCCAAGACCGTCTTTTCGATCGCATTTCTTGGTTTCTGCTTCTTTCTTAAAGTAGCCACCATGCAGACGCATGTGTCCGTTGAGGGCTGGAACGTTCTTAAATTTTCTATGACAAAGATTGCACTCTACAGGTTTTTGTTCTAATTTTACAATATTTAAAATTTGTTGATTTATTGCGGCAGCACTCGATAGATTTTGTTGTTGTTGTGTTTGCTGTTGTTGCTGGTGCTGTTGATGGGGACCACTTCCGTTTAGTAATTCATTTATGGAAATGGATGCCATTGGTGATGTGGAATTTTCTATTACTGATACTTTTGATTGTGTCTGCTGCAATTGAGTCTGGAAGATATTTTTTTGAGAAAAAAGTTATTAAAAGTTTCAATTAGTTTGATGAGAAAGCTTTTAATATAAGCTCATCTGTATCTAAGAACATTTGAATATTCTTAGAGCTTTCCTGAAATGTAAGAAAATTGATTATTATTTATTTCAATTTATAAAATTCTGAACTTTGCATTTTTTGTTTCCTAAAATTTCTTGACATACAAAAAAATTGGCCTATAATCAACACAATTTTGTTACGGGTAGATTTTAAAAGTTCATGGCAGCCATTTTGTTTTATGTCTTGTAAATTTTTAAGAAGCACACACTAGTTATAATAAGGACTGGCTTCGGGAGCAGTTGTAAACATACCCCAATTCGAGCAAAAATAAGTCTCCAGCGACGAGAAGCCTTTTTGATGACCGGAAATGGACAAATTTGGACACATGTAAATCTACGCGGGAATCATAAGGTGGCAATTCATCGGCAGAAATTAACTATTTGGACCACACTTCTTTGAAAATTATGGGTTTCAAGGGGAAAGAGCTACCAATAACAAATCGATGATATAACTACTTTTACACAATGCAATTTTACGGTACGGCAACCCAGAATTGTTGTTGCAACAAAATGAACCTTTGGCCATGTGTTAGGAGTATGACAGTGACACTGCTAACTCCAGAGGTCGGAGCGACTGGTTTGATGAATAATGCAAACAAACGACTGAACGTAAAAATGTTGCATACCGAGCAATACAACAATCTCATAGAACGCGGGCATGGGAAGGTTAATAAAAACAGACAGAATAAAGCGGCATGAAGAAAAAATCTGATCTGTGAAATATAAAATTGCGAGAGCAAGGTCCGCACCAGGCGCGGAAGTTCTACTAATCCATCCGAAGAACGGGTAGCCTGATCACCGCTTCTAAATGCATACGAGAGTATTGGAAAGCGCACTTCAACGAATAGCTAAGCGGTCAGTTCATTAAAGAACTGGAGGCTCCAGTACTTCATCAAGAATACCCTTTGCTGCCGCCACCAAGCATAGAAGAGCTACAATAGGCATATCAGCCGAGCTGATTTAACATGGAGTGCCAGCATTAATTACATCGAGCAATTCATGAAATTATAGTCCATGTATGGGAGCATGAAGAAATGCCAGAAAACTGGCGAAAAGGTGAAATATGTCCCATACAAGAGATGGAAGGGGTATGTCACGACGTACATTAGTTATAGATACCCTCCTCTATCCTTCAAGGACGGACCCTATACGCTAAGATTATAATTGGTAGTTATCAATATGGTTTCATCTCAGGCAAATCAACAACTGAAAGGATCATCACCCTTAGGCCAGTCGATGGAAAAGACTCAAAACTTGATTTTCCAACTAACCACCTCTTTATAGACTTTAAGGCCACCTACGACACCATAACCAAGGTAGAATATAGAAGTCCAAGGTTGACCATGATGAATGTTACATTGTCTACAGGATTGAAGGGGAGCTACAGTTTATTGCCGAATCCGAACGGCTTAAGTGAGCGACACCATTATATAACAAGAGTTACACTTGGAGAATTTGTCAAAGGCAGTAGCCCTAAAAGAAAACATTCCCAGAAGTTGCTGAGAATCGGCTACTACGACGAATATATTAAGCCTAGTCAAAAAAGCCAGATAGTTATCCAGACCAATCAACATCTTTAATGAACTCCATCCAACAAGGCATTGGAGAAAGCAATCCGTAACTCTGGTACGCCAACGAGAGGGAACATCATCGGAAGAATCGAATAAGCTGTATACGAATCTTTCATAAAGATCGAGCGGGCGCCCCACAATCTGGGGCTGAATGAAAGGTAAAGTACATGGTGGCGTCGTCGTCTGCGAAAAGAAGAACTGCTGATCAAATGATCAGACTAGCGGAACATGAATTTAAAGTGCTGCAGCATTTGAACGTAGGTTCAATTTTCAACAGTAGCAGCTGAAACACTCGGGTGGCTTGTCAATTCCATCAAAACATACATATAGTCTGTCAAGGCTTTTTAAATCCATAAATCTAACCATGACTGCTGCTATATAGGATCAAGGTCCCAGCAATACTCAAATATGGATCCGAGACTTGGGCGTTTGACAAAATTTAGGCTCAGTTAGCTACTGTGGGATCCGCTAGATCGCATGTGGGAAGAGCAACCTGCTCGGAAAGTCATTTGCAGCTCCTTTCATGGTAGACGCTGAAAAGATGGCGTAGACCCGGACTCCCGAAGCCTTGTGGTGCGCATCTGGATTACATAGGCTCGTAATGGGAATAGCATATCTTGAGGGAAATCTTTGATAATCGAATAATATCCATGCCGTTGGCCCGATCTAATGGCTACACATTTTGTTTTAGGGCTTTCTGATATTGGAGAAAAAAGTGAGGGCATTGGGAACTAAAGGTCTGGAAGAAGTGATGGAAAATGATCTGGAAAAAGCCATTTAAAAATACAGTAGAATTCGGTTATAACGACCACTCATGGGAGACAAATTTTCAGTCGTTATAAGCGAATGTCGCTATATCCGAAAGTATAAAACACATTGATTTGTTCCCGAAATTGACAGAATGAATAGTTTCCTTACTTTACATAAACTTTAAAGTATGTACCATAAACAAATAACACTTTTCAAGAAAAATAACTAGCACAAGAACAACTGACTCAAATTTGTATCAAACAAAATAAACTATGTATCTAAATATGTAAGCCTAACTGTAATATGGCTAGATACGCAACACAGGAAAAAGGAAAAAAGTACAAAAACATTCTCTTTAATTTTGTTTTCGGTCGTTATATCCGAACTTCATGACAAACAGAGCCCGCCATAATAGTCGTTATAATCGAAATGGTCATTATAGGCGAAGTCGTTATAACCGAAAGATATTATTCACTATTTAGTGCGAAACCAAACTTTACCTTTAAGTTTCGTCTTTATAACCGAAATGCCGTTATAACTGAAGTCACTATAAGCGAATTTAACTGTATGTCTCTATTATACTAAATTTTAACAAATTCCAAATTAAAATCATAAAGTTCAGCGTTCATTATGGACCTCCCTGTATTTTTGTGTTAGTTTTTTTTGTTGCATTTTTCTCTTCCTTAAAAGAACTTTCGTAAATTAATCCTTCCACACAAATTGCAGAGACCGAAATCTAAACATTATCCCAATGACTTGTTATAACAACCACGTACCTAGTAAATTTAACAATTTAAGTACTTTAAGTTTAACAACTTTTAATTTATAGAGTTCTTAAGGTTCATATTAAAATTGGAAAAGTTCCTTAAGCTGTGCTAAAAAATATGTCTGCCCAGAGATGAAGAAAAATATGCTGCGAAAGATTAAAATTCTGCAATCTAGATCTGAAATAACACCCACCTGCATATTCCATGTGCGTGGTCTCTGCAGCTGATGCTGAGCACTTTGGGCCTGCTGGCTCTGATGGGGTGACGGTGGTTGATTAGTAATTTTCAAATTCGCAGTCCTTGATCCGACAGTCAATTGGGTGTTGCCCTGTTTCGTCTGCTGCATAATTTGACTAATGAGATCTAGTTGCTGCCTGGTGAGTCCCTCACCAGCAACAACCGATTTTATTGAAGCATTCGACGAAGGCGAAGAAGCAGGTGAAGATGTCACTGAATAGCACTGCGAAGAGGAGCTAGCTTGTGTCGAAGATGACACAACCGACACATTCACAGCTGACGCGGATTGCTTAACAGAGCTGTTGCTATTGCTACCACTACCGTCGTCGCCACCTCCCATAGTTGTGTACTGAATACAGTTTGCTCCGTGGGGTGAACTTGCGTCTCCTTTAAAAAGAAATAAAAAAAAAATATGTAAAAGGGTTTTTGTTGTGATGACAGTTAGTAAACTTTACCACTGGCAGTTGCTGGTGACAAACTAAGCCCTGTCGGGGGTCCTGTTGACGGCGAAAGGGATGATGATTGATTTTGAGGAGTGGTTGCAGCCGCGGCTAGCCCACTATGGTGATTCTCGGTGTGTCGTCTCAACGATCTTGCGTCACAGTAAGATTTGCCACAACCTTCAGCCTTGCATTCATATGGTTTCTTATTTCTATGAGTCATCATATGACCATTTCTAAAGTTAAAAATATTAATTATTATTTTAAATTGATATTCGTCATAGATGATGAATTCGGCATGTGGCTTTTGTATACTCACAAATGGTCCTGTCTTTTGAACGCTTTTGAACACATCACACATACATATTTTCTCTCATCGCTATGCGTTAATTTGTGCTTCGCCAAGGCAGATGCATTTCCGAATACTTTACTGCAAACCTGCAAAAAAAAAGTCAAAAGAAGATAAAATTGATGAATTGGTCTGGACGGGTGATGGGCGCGAGAATGCTTTCGAATTGCGCAATACTTTGTACTGCACCAATTGCCACTATTTTTGGCACAATATTTTTTGTTTGAACTTTTAATAATTTTTATAAATATCTTTAGCAGAGTGGAATTCATATTTATGTATGTAATTATACCTCTGCGTCAATTGTAAATTTTTGAACATGTTAGGGGAGTTGGGACTCAGATAGAGCATTTTTGCTTGATGAAGATCGATAAATATTCACACATAAGTATATTTTTTTAAATAAAAAAAGTAATAAAATTCAAAGAACACCCAGCACATGTAGAAAATATACTTAATAGTTGTTTGATTAAAATTCTTCTTGTAAACAGTCGACATAGTCATTAAATTTTGTAAGACAACAAAGTAATACCGAATTAATGGACCTGCTCTAAACATTAAATAAAAAGATTTTTACGTACATACTCGTGTATACGAGTAGTTAGCAAAAATGTTGATCTAGCAAAGGACAATTAAATGAAATGAGAAATAAACATTTATTAATGATTATTTGGCATATTTTCCTAATAGTCGTGCACGTGTTTTGAATAAATGATTTAAACAAAAAACAAAAACCTTAAGACGCCAGCACTTGGATTATATGGTCGAACTATTAGATGTTAATGTTTACAGCTTAATCTAAATAAAAATGCATTCAAAAGAGCTTTACATTTCGACATGGTGCCGTTTTTATTAGCAATGAGCAGCAGTTTCGAATAGTGTAAACAGACCGCAACATAAATCTCTATTAAACATTTTTCAGTTGACGATGTTGACATTATGCTTTTCTCAACATTTGATTATTGGTTCTTTAAGATAAATATGTTGGAACCAGCTCGAAGTTACCTCCTGCAATGTGTTACGATAGATGTCAGACTAAACGTTGCTGTAGCTTTACTCGTATATATTTGAAAGTTGTTTGTACATGGACGAGGCATGCTGACAATGTATTTTATTGAGGGGATTTCTTGTAGTGCTTTTTATGGTTGATTATACTTACAAATTGTATTAACAGTGTGCTGACATGCAGAAATGCTTAGGTTAAAGAAAAAAGAAAATTCATACAGATTCTAAATGCAATAAATTTGCCATTTTTAATTGCGATATTACGAGTATGTAGGTACATACCAGGGACTGTTTTAAGTGGTAATATGTATGTTTTCTGGTAATTACTTTTTGAAATTGGTAATTCTAAATCATGTTTCTGGTAATTCCTACTTTGCACTGGACCCTTGAATTAACTCTTCCTTATCTTTTTTAATAAGCGTTTTTCTTAAGCTTAGAGCAGGGAACTGAGCTGTCAGAAAAAGATCTGTGTTTCTTTTTAAGCTCAGACACATTAGAGGTCTCAGGTTCGGTTTCTTTTTTTTAATCAGAGCTAGGTCGGAGCACGCTCTATAATTTCAGAATAAAATGACCGAGCATATGGAGTAAAAAGCTGAGCGCGGCTAAATTTGCTTTTTTTGTGTGACATGACAGAAACAGACATCGAATAAAAAACCAAGCAAACAAATAAAAATGAAGTTCGACGACGACGGTTGTGCTTCCATTGAAGGTTATAAATATGTATTATTTATTTAGCAATAAGTTATATTTTTTTTTGTTTTCGTTTTTACTAAAGCTGTCAACTTAGGACCTTCTTAGTCGTCATTATCCAATTTTGATTTATTTTAATGAAAACTCAGCAACAATTCCTACGCTTGACAGCTTGCCAAAGCCTGAAATTTTTAGAAGTTCAGTGCTACAGTGAGTTTCATAAATAAAATGGAGAGCTCTGTTCAAACTCTGCTCAGAAAGTATTCGACATGTTTCAAGCCTTTAAGTGCTCTGCTCAGAGTTAAAAAAGAAAAGCGCCTAATATCATCTATTACTTAGTATAAATATAAACTTCCGAACAAGGAGAATTATAGTGAGAAGCAAAAATTTCCTTCACCAGACCATGGCTAGTATTGCCGCTTCGTACTCGAACGCGGTCATCTTTTTGGACACGATTTCGTATATGACGTTATTCTGAAAAAGAGCTCTTCAATGTGCACTGACATGACGGGACCAATATAAGCAGCGCTGAATCTGGTGGCATGTGGGTGATTTTGGAAAGACGAATTTCTGAAATGAAAATTGGAATCCGAGATCATCCATCAAGAAATGGCTGTCGGTGTTGCGTCGAAATCGTTGAATCGATACAGAGACAAATATCACCAGGAAATTACCACATTTCAAGGGAATATTTAATAACTGTTAGGATGATGAATATGAATAAAAGTGCCACATCGAAATAAAATTCGATCTACGCCAATGAATTTTTAAGAAAATTCTTACGTATGTAATCTTCGAATAAAAGGCAGGATTTTAAATAAACGCCATCATTTGCGGTTTCATTACCTTTGAATTTTTTTTAATTTGTTGGTAATACAGATTTTTCCTTAAAACAGTCTTTGGTACATACTAGAAATTTTAATCAAATGTGACATTCGATGAAAGAGAACACTAAATAAGTAGGCCCCGCAATTCAGTCTGTCTGTCTGTTTGTCTCTCTGTATATCGATCTACAGCCGAAATGGTTGAAGCGATTTTCTTCAAACTTGGTACTAAAGTGGTTTAGGTGATTTTCCTTTTTTTTTTAGCTGTTGCAGCAAAACTTCGCAAACACGAAACTATTGGCCGGGAGTGTGCTTCTGTGATTGTTACCAAAGGGAGGGATAAACGCGATGTTTTGATGTTGAGCACAAAACACGGTCTGGAAGAACGTTCAACCGGAAAAAGAACTCGAGATGGCCACGATATAAGAAAGCCTGAGGTAATTTTTGAGTATAACCAAGCTAAGCAAGGAATTGATGTGTCGGATCAAATGGCTAGCTATTACACACCATGCGAAAAATAATTCGCTGGTACCACAAGATTGCGTTCAAGTTTTTACTTTCGACAGCTGTTGTAAATGTTTTGGTTAGACAAGCTATTGGTGAAAGTCTTTGTGGCGTAGGGGTTCAAGAAACTCAACATGTAAATATTACAAAACACCATCTGAAGGAATTTGAAACGGTTGATAGAACCAACAGAAAAACCAGGAAACGATGCTTGGTATGTTGCAATGAGCTCAGTAAAACAGAAGGAAGAGCTGTCGCATCGAAAAAAGCTAAAAAAGTCTCCATGTATTTCAGTTCGTGTGAAAGTAATCCAACTTTCTGCATCGAATGTTTCAACAAAAAACACTAGTTTTCTTTAATTATTATCTACTCGTATTTTTTGAAGTCAATTTATTATTCTTATCTTATTTTGTATCTACAATTAATTTTTTATTTATTTTGTATCTAAAATTAAGCTTAAGGCTAAAAAAAAACTTTGCCAGAATTAGGCTAATAAAATTCTTAATTTTGAAAAAAAACAAAATTTCTTCTTTTGTATTATCAAAAACGCACTTTTTTCTAGAAGAAAAAAATTAATCTTACCGGTAGGCCACATGAATAAACATCCATAAAAAATGTACTGACTGTGACCCATCGGTGGTTAACATGGTCTCTTGGAAAACTTTTGCGTGACCCACCGGTGGGTCACATGGCAGTCACGTGTTAAAAATAACGGTATTTGCCATACAATTTTTTCTACCATCTCCATTATCTCGAAATCGGCGCTAACGATTTTGATAAACAAAAATATGTGCATAAGTGTTGTCTACATTTTGGTAAAAAAAAGTTGTACATATTTTGTTATCATAATGGCTCATAAGCGGCTAGACAGATTTCGATCAACATTTTTATATTGGAGGTCCTTCGAATTATAAAAAATACTGCATACCAAAATTTTCCAAAAATATTTTTTTTTGATCTTTGAAAAAAAAATATTTTTTTTTTGAAAATTTAATATTTCGGACGATTTTTTTGAAATTGTGTTATAAAATTTAATATATCAAATACTTGAAATTGCCATACGCCGAATTATTTTTTTTAGAAAAAATAAAGAAATTTTGTATAAATATATTTTAGATTTTTCTACTAAGATGCTTACGCATACGATGTGACTGAACTTAAGAGCAAGTGCCTGCGATCCAGTCGTGCATTTTATTTCACTTCTAATTGAAAGTATACATCATATAGCATGTTTAAAATCGTTTTCAAATAAAATACACGACTGAATTGCACGTCGGATGCACAAGGTTCTTAATACAAACGGTTATATATATTTTTTAAATGATTTTTAATTATTTTTTTACATACCATTATTTTTTTATACAAAACATTTAATAATATAAGCTTAAAAATAAAATTTAAAAAAAATCATTCACACGTTTTCGAAACATGTATTTAATTTTTAATTTACATGTCGTTCAACATAATGAATAATATTTATTCAAACTGTGTATCCAATTGGATATTTTTCGAAAATTTTGGTATACTGTATTATTTAAAATTCGAAGGACCTCCTATAGAAAAATTATGATGGAAATCCGCGGATCCGTTTATGAGAAAGTCGAAAAAAAAATGATTTATGAGGTACCATTAATAAAAAAAATTTATAAAAATGTTTGACCAAAATGTAGATCATACCTAAAGTAGTGCACATATTTTCAAAATCGTTAAATATTTTGTTGTGGCAGCCATTTTATATAGACGCCTACGAGCATTTTCGTTGATGAAATAAAAAAAAGTGAATCCCGAGTGCTCAAACCCAATTTTTTGCGAAAAAAAATATCACGCAAACCAAACAAAAGCTTGATAAATATTATGGGGTCTTCACCATCGATTGGAACCATTCAGCATTCACCACTGACTTACTCAATTTCAGTGGGGTCATTGAAGAACAAGTAACGCTGAAAATTCTGATTGCCCAATTGGCGTCACCACATCAGAAATGGTCCACAAAATCCATGGTTCGAAGATGGGCGAGTGAAAGTGAGTGAGCCATAAATATTTTGACATGCAAAAGCTTTCGGCAAAATGAGTGTCGCTTTTGCACACAATCTACAACAATCGCATTCGTTTGATAGTTCCAAAGGTGTGTTTGGCGATATTACAGAAAAAATCGACCTGGATTTATCACGACACACCAGAAACCGAGGAACAGACAAAACAATGGACTTCTCCTGGTCAATCGAAGCCGAAGAAGACCAATGTGGGTTTGACAGCAAACAATTTCATGCCGAGAGTGATTAATTATTCGTTTTGCTGATTGTTATAATTTATTAGGAAAAAGTTTAAATGGATAATTTATGATGTTTTCACGCGTTTCAAAATACAAATGCTACACTAATCGATGTCAAATATCTCAGAGAATTTTTTTTTTGCAAAAAAGTATTTGCTATAGAGCTATTGCTTTTTGTTAAAAATGTATTTTTTTATTTTCCTGATTTTCGTGCCAACTGACATAAATCTGACACAAAGTGGACCAATTCATTCCAATGATTCAGTGATTTGGGTTCCAATTTCTCTCGTTCCACTGACATAATTGCCGACGATAAACTTTTTCGTGTGCGTCACTTTTAGTCAGGAAAACTTCATGTCTGACTATGGCAAGGGTAGTGAGGCTTGCTGACTGACATATTTTTCCTTTTTGCTAAACGACTATCAGGAAAAAATCTTCAATTTCATACCGAGTGTGTTTATTCTTAGAATAGTCTTTTCATTCCATGTTTAACATGGAATAAAAAGAATGTATTCCAAACGTTCCGGAATGAATAAAGAAACAACAAAATAGTTTATCCGGAATATTCCATGGAATAAAGAAACGCAAAACTGGCATTCCGAACATTCTGGACATTCCAGAATGAATAAAGAAACACACTAACTGTTTCAACTTTTCCTGGCTATAACTCTACCCTAAGCGATTGTGCAGTACATTCTCTTTCACTAGGAAAATAAAAATGAATATATCTATCAAAAGGAGAACGTTCTAACAATGAAATGATTTTTAAAGCAATACCTTTACTTACAGCCTGGTTACACGAGCGTAAAAAAGAATCAGTTTCTTGGATACACACAGAAAACAAATTGAGTGGGCATGCAAGCGAATTTTGCGGTAAACCCAGTCTGTTACAAATAAAACGAAATGGAAATGGTACGAGGAAAACCAAGCCTGTATGTGTAGTACCTTCGCCGGCAAAATAAAAATGAAAATATCTGTCAAAAGGAGAACGTTTTTTATCTCACGAATTTGATGTAAGGAGACTAGAAATAAACCTCATAAAGTTAGTTAAATGAACAGCTGATTGCTTTCTACATTTACGTAATTATTTTAAGGGGACGTTAATACAAACGCCCAGGGGAAAGATTAATCTTTCTGCAAAGCGAAATTATCTCGTTGCATGAATACCCTTAAGGGGCAAAGTTATAGCGATCAGGAAAACGCATCAGGAAAAGTTGAAACAGTATGAAAGTGAATATTTTTTCCTGATGATCGTTTATAGCAAACAGGAAAATTATTCCAGTTGGCAAGCCTCACTTCTAGTATGCCATCAAGTTTTCCTGATTGAAACACACACGAAAAATTTTTTCGTCCACAATTCTGTCAGTGGAACGAGAGAAATTGGGACCCAAAACATTGGAATGATTTGTTTCATTTTGTGCCATTCAGCTCAAAAAATGAATTTTCATCAGGAAAATAATTTAATACATTTTTCACAAAAAATAATTGTTCTATTGCAAATATTTTTTGCAAAAAAAAATTTCTGAGTTATTCGTCATGGATTAGTGTAGCATTTGTATTTTAAAACGCGTTAAATTATCATAAATTATTCATTAGAACTTTTTTCCTGGAGGGTCATTCCGTAATGTTCAAAGCGATAATCGTCAAAACGATGATCGTCTTTAATTTGCTTCACGTAACTCAACCACTATCGTCTCGTCAATCGTTTATAATTTGAGAGCATTTGGTAGATTTCAGAAACTCTCAAACTTTTGTTGAGTTATCAAATGAACTGCCATAAATGTCAATAAAGTTGTGTATTGTCTTATATTTTGTGCGAATAAAGTTATATAATTTGACAAAAATGTAAGTTATTTTATTGTAATATTTTTAACAAATTGATATGTATAAATGTAAATAAATCAATTTATATATAGGGCAGCCACACAGTCTCAGATTGGTATTGTGACTCGATATATGGATGAACATCCAGATTTGTCTCTGAACTGTCTTCGCATTCGTATTAATTGTATTTTCTCCCAACTTGCGCTTTCATTTCCACTTTCTAATACAAGAAAATTGTTACGCCGAAACATTTTAACTATAATTTGTAAATACAACAGATAGACAAAAAACAAGATGTCAAACTACAGTGGCTACTCAATTATTCAAACACAGTCACCTCAAACTTCAAAATTAATGCACGACATTACCTATTTAGCTATCGTCCAAGCGCTATTATTTTGACGATAGCGTTTTGACGATTATCGACTGACGTGAAGCAAATAAAGGCTTCACTATAGTTCTGACGATATCGTCTGACGATAATCGAATTACGGAATGACCCCCCTGATTCGTTTCCCTGATCGCTATAATTGGCCCCTAATGTAAAATTGCTTTATAGTAATTATTAACTTAGGGGTATGTTCATAAGCTTTCTCAAATGTCACTTTCGGATTTGAAGATTGTTTTTTGTGTCTTACGACCTTAAAATCTTAAGTGCGACGTGGTTCGAGTGGACTTTTTAAAATTATATGTAGTAGAGTGTGGATGATTCAGAATCGATTTTGTGTAAAAGTAGTCTAACGTAAAGCATACAACGGATACAATGGAAGAGAATAAGTTTAATTTTTTTTGTTGTAGTTGTGAATCTCTTTTGTAACCTACTTGGCCAAATTTTAATTTAAAATTAATTTTAATTTTGTAGTAGATTGCTGATTTTGACCAAAGTATACATATTGATACCTTCCTAGGTTTTATTTACATTTAACTTTGCGCATCTAAAAAAAGGTTTTCAGAGACCGTATCACTTTTTTCAATTTAAAAGACGTATGATTTGTGTTTGAAGAAAACGTATCAAAAATTATCTTCTCATTATCGAAGTGCTAATTTGTCAAAAAAAGTCAGCCTAGGCTAAATCAAGTGGCATTAAAAAAAAAGCTATTTGACAGG
The DNA here is from genome assembly GCA_910595825.1 of Philhelius pedissequus. NCBI lineage: Eukaryota > Metazoa > Arthropoda > Insecta > Diptera > Syrphidae > Philhelius > Philhelius pedissequus. Next base: position 15,317,879 of record OU343161.1, on the reverse strand, counting down.
GTCACTGAAAATTTATCTTTCCTGATTATCTGATAAGCGATGCGAGTCAAGACTTACAAAATACACGAATCATACAATTTTTGTTAAGACTACGGCGCAAGTTGTCATGGAAGATCAAACTAATACATTATCAACGAACACATACTTTGAAACTGAAAGTCTGTCAATCTTCATGACACTAAATAATTTCTAAAATCTTCATTGCAGCATTTTAAGGCTCTGATTTCTTTTTTGTCAGCAGTCGTTTTGTTGTTGCTTGCAAATAGAAATTTTACACAACTGACTAGCTAGTAACTCACAAATAAGATACGGCTATAGTGTTTGGTGGGAAGCTTTAAACCAGTACGCGTAAGTGTCATAACTATATAATTATAATGAAATTATTTAAATAAAAAAAACTGTTATCCTGGGGCTTATAATAAATCGCCTAAAAGATTCTGTCCATTCGATTTCTATTGCCTTCGCATAAAACAACAATCAATAAATACCTTCCGACACATGAAAGTAAAACCATTAAAATTACCTGACATTGTTGAGGTCCATGCCGTGTGGGGGATGATGTTTTGGGTCTTTGTTTCTTTACAATCGGTGGATTAGATCCAGGAACTGATACATTTGATATACTCTCATTACTGCTACTACTACAACTGCTATTACTGGTTGTACTACAATTACTGCTACTGCCACTGCTGCCACTACTACTACCGGTAATGCTGATTATTTGTCCACTAATCGGACTATTCAGCGATATATTACTGCTACAGCTAATAAGGCTGTTATTGTTGAAGGTCTTATTGTTGTTATTGCTGCTGCTACTGCTACTGCTGCCGCTATTATTGCTCTTGCCACCATTGTTATTGTTATTATTGTTTGGGGTGTTAATGATTGCTGAACCGATATCATTGAGTTTGCTACCATCCACATTCTCCAAAGTAATGGCACTAATCATTGTGTTATTACTGTTTGAGTTGTTGTTTAGGGCTGTTAAATATAAAGGTTTATTATTAATAGATACACCACGGACAGACACCGTTCGGTTGCCTTGAATACACAATATTAATTGGTTTACTTACAGGCCGTTTGTAGCGAACCTAGAACATCGGCTAGCATGTCCGGATCGGGATAACCAATTGTGAGGGCATTGTCTAGAGATGAATAACCATCGACCGATGAGGAATCTGACGAATGAATAGCTTCTCTTAATTGCAATGTAACTGATCCTTCTGCACCCATAGAGGCACTACACATCAAAACTCTGGGTGGCGAGAGTCCAGCCAATGGCAAATGAAGGCCACTTTGAACCTACATAATCAGAAAAAGTATACACAACACAGACAAGAGATTGTAATTTAATTAAATTTCACATGTAAGATAGTTTGTAGTTTTAAAATAAATACAAAAAAAATTTTTCTGAAAATAAAATCTAATTTTGTTTACTTTTTTTTTTTTTGAACAGGGGTAAGAGAAAAAACACAGTTCTATAGTAACATGGATGTTTTGCATTAATTAAAGTGAAATTTCATTAGCGTTGAAACATATGTGCAACGAACATAATCTAGATGCAAACACATATTCGATATTCGGGGCACCCTTCAACAGGGTCTGGTTGCGTCCATCATATAACACAAAAAAAAAAAGAAAATGAAACTCATACAAAAAAGTTTTTTCGTATTTGCTTAGGAAAATAATAGAAAAAAATGGATTATCTTTATAATTTTGATAACATTATTTTGAAATGGTCAAATATTTATGTATGTAATTATTTATGTACATAGAAATTGGTATATTAAATCACAATAATAGGAAACAAACAAAAGAATATAATTTAGTTTTTTTTTTTTTAATTCTTCTGAAAAACTAATAGCTGTTTTTTCGAAACATTAGTCAGGTACCGGTTAAAAATTTCATGGAAAATCATAATTAAATGTGTTCAGTGACGTTGTTCTGAATTGTACTGTACAAAAAAGGACATTTTTTTTTTTTGATTTTCAAGGAATAATTTTTTGATTTAATGTTCCATAAAGTTGTATTCTTTTGTTCTTAGAACAGTTGAGATCAGAATTTTCTGCTGTGTTATTGAGTTAAGTAATGACCTTTTAATCAATTGGTAATCAGAAAGACTTTCCCCCAGTTACGTCTGAGACTTCACCCTTTACGGTAAACCCACTATTCCCCACACGCCCTCTTGCCTAACGGCACATTCATAAATTCTTAACGGTTTCCCACGCCATTTTTGCTAACGCAGCAAAACCAATCCAGAACGGATACACCCCTTTTCCCTTCTAACTTGTGCAACAAAATGTAATGCGAATGTTTTACAAACAAATTGATATTATGCTAACGCGGCACATTTCCCCTTTTACCTGAAGTATAGTTCAAGCTAAAGATAATTCTGTAAGTTAGATCATAATCAGTACTCTAATTGGAAGGTGCAGCCTTTTGCTATGGACAGCGGCCTTCCTTTTAGAAATAATATAAATCAAATATGTATAATATAAGATAACAAATAAATAAATAAATAAAATAATAAAAAAGAAAACGATTAAGTTTTTTTTAAGTTAAACGCGAGGCCACACTCGTAAATCCCCAATAGAACAGTCGGGAACCATTAGATCAATTCTGATTCACTGTGTTTGTAAAAATAAAATAAAAAAAAAATAAAATATCACAACGGCTAAAAAGAAATTGAGAACCTCTTGCTTTTAATATCATCATCAATAATAAGATTTTATCAGAAAAGTAGTTTCTAATCTATTCCAAATTCCAACAAATCAATATTATGATTTTGACATTTTAACTATTTGGGTATACTCTTAGGCAAGCCGGGCACATGCAATTTTTCCGAAACTAAATAGTTTAATTAATAGTTGGACGATGATCTCGCGCATACTTAAGTAACTTAAAAATTAATCAACGAAATAAAAAAACCCACATACAATATTTAGCTCGTCATACTTCCAAAAACATCGGATAAAGGTATTTATTTTCAGTTGGAGCAATTGTTCAACCTTCGCAATCAAAAGATGAAAGAGAAAACCAATGATTTGGAATGTTTTTGGAACGGAAACTATTGACTGCAACGACTTTCTCTCATGCACTCAAGGAAATAAATTCAATTATTTGTTTTATTGTGCGCGCAGTTACATATGTATAACACAAACTGAAGAACTGATTTGGGGCGATCGTTCGATTTGAGTCAAAATACAAACTTTAAAGATGCTACAATCGAAGACTGAATAGTTTTTTGAATGTGTCACTTTGGCAACCAAACTGTTGCAATACTGAAAGTTGCATTTCTGCGCCTAGCCTTATTGGGCCGAAAACACACACCGGATAAACCAAATTGTTTCTTATAAGCCTATACACACCAAAGAAAACGAAGCAAAACACACGTTTTTGCGTTGATGTGTTGCGGTGGCTTCACTGTATACGAGCAACACACACCGAATGAAACGAAACTTTTTCGAAACAGCAGCGTAGTCGTTGACGATAATTGGCTACTTTTTTATGGCGCATCACATACCAAATAAAACAAAACATAAAAACCAAAGCAAAATAGAAAAACGTGTTTCGTTGTCAATGGCTCACCTGTTGATTCTTGCAAAACAAAATTTTGATTCAGTTATTTTTATTTTCACAGTTGAACAACACTAAAAGCAAGTTTACTCTAAATTAACAAAAAAAATTGTTATGTTACATTCTATTTCGATTGGTGTGTGTTCAAATAAAAACGTTTTGTTTGATCCGCCTTTAGTGTTCTGGTTTCGCTTTGAGCTAGTTTTGTTTCATTTTTTACGCTTTCTGTAAAGTGTTTACTTGGCAAAAAATGACAGTTCTGATTCCGAAGAGAAGATACATTTGCTTGTGGAAACCAGAATCGAAACAAGAATCACTAACACGTTGATATACTTAAACGTCGACAGTTATGTTTTTTTGTATCATAATAATGCAACAAATGTTATTTTTCACTTTGATTACTTTCAAATACACAATTATTTTCACATACACACCGGCACCTGACTTTAGAAACGTCTAAATTAAAGAAAAAAGTTCAGTTGGGATTGCAGATCACCATTAGAGTAAGAACTGTCATTTTCAAGGGTTCATAACTGTTCCGGACAACCAATCGAAATTACCATAATATCAAACTAGAACAGAATCGTAAGAACTGTCAATATCATTAACTTTTTCTTTTCTTTTTGGTTTGTGGTAAAAATATTATTCTTTATTGGTATAATTCAATCAAAATTTCACAAAATTAACAAAACACACTTGTTTGTTTTTAATTTGGCATCTGCCATCTGTTTTGACTGTTTTTCTGACATTTCTGTTTTAATTTCTTCTGCTCTGTAATTTCCTTCTTTGAAGCTCAAATCATTAATTCATTGATTTCTCTCTTCATTTTTTTTGACACTACAGTTAGTTCATAGCAATTATTGAAAATTGATTTAATTAAAATTACTAACAAAAAATACACGACTGGATCGCACAAACTTGCTCTTATGTTCGATCACATCGTATGCAAAAGTTTTCTATAAAGATTCTAAATATATTTTCATGGTCGTTTTTTAATTAATTTTGTATATCCATACAATTTTTTGAATTTTTTTGTCTAAAGAAAACGTGGTATGAACATTTTTAATATTTAAAAAAATCATCCACCCGTTTTCGAAATATTGAATTTTCAAAACAATGTTGTTTTTTTAAAATCCAAAAAAATATTTTTCGAAAATTGTGTCAGTGTTATTTATAATTTGAAACACCTCCTACATAAAAATGTTGATCGAAATCCGTCGAGCCACTTATGCCAAAGTACAAAATCAAAAAAAAAATGGTTGTATGGCAGTTAACGTTAATAACAAAATATTAAAAAAGAACGTGGTTTGGGCTTTGTGTGAAAAGGCTATTGGACAATCACCTAAACCGCTTAAATACCAAGTTTGGAGAAAATCGCTTAAGCCGTTTAGACTATAGAGCGTTGTACAGGCAGACAGGCGGAATTGCGGGACCCACTTTTTTGGTGTTCTTTATCATAGTAATGCCAAGTTTGATTAAAATCTCGATTTTTTTTCCAAATGCAAAACTTGCCCTATATCGCAAGTAAAAACGAACTTTAGGTTAAAGTAGTTGTTCATTGAAAGAAGTACTGACAGTGACATATTTAAAAAAAAAAATCACTTTATTTAAACGAAAATCAGCTCCTGATTGAAAACGATTTCACGTATTGTATAAATATAGAACTTAACTAATAAGCTTCGTTTTTGATGCAAAACATTATGGATCTTGTGTATTAAATGCCCGTTTGCTGATTCAGATCATAAATCTTGTTAATAGCTAAGTTCCACATAACTTTTAAGTTATACATAAATTTATTTATGTTGCACGTAAGAATCTATGTGAAACTTAGCAAATTATTAGTTTAAAAATACAGCCAAGTTCACTTCGAACTATGCGATATGTCAAAATTTGAAAATATTGCATACAAACTTTAAATTAAAACTGGGAAAATGTGTTATAATTGTGTATTTTGTTTATAAAATTAAAAAAAAATGTTCGGTATTTGCCGGTACACAAATTCACGATTCCACCCGCATGTTTCTTATAGTCGTCTGTTGGCAATCGCGAATTATTGGTGACGGAAACCGGTGTTGGTGGCGGAGCAGCCGCTAGCTACTTCCGGAACAGGTGGATAAACCGCAACTTGTAGAGCTTCTGAATTGACAACTGTCCTTGCAGTTGAGTCGAGGTAAACGGTGTAGATTGTAGGCGATAACGAGACAAACATAATTTCTACGAATTTTGAGTCAATTTCTTCTTCTATTGACTTTTGACTCTTCTTCGGCGGTACGATACAGCCTTCTAAAATCGTGGCGTCCACTTCCATTCGAATACGATGGAAATTTTGTTTTCGTTTGGGAGAAATAATTTTATTTTTTTTGGGACGTGCGTCGGGTTAAGTTTAATGGCAAACGCCTTTGTGAGGCGAGGTTTGAAAAAAAATTGCAATTTGCACAAGCAGTACTGCAAGCTATACATAAGCACAAGAGAACAAGCGAGAAACATCGCAAAATATAGTTCCACTTTAAATGCTCCAATCTTTCTTCTTCTTGGATTTTAAGGTCACTCTGTACTCAGATTCGGACGCGGTTTTATATAATCGAAGCTTCAATCAGTTATTCATTATTCTTTTGTTACTCATTTATTTTTGTAATCAAATGAAGAACAATATATAATTTTCTGGTATTTTTGTCAAGGAAATCAAATCTCTGATATTTCAGAGATGTTCAGGTTATTGTCAAGCACATTATTTATTTCTTATTTTAAATGATTTCATAACTAAAAAACCAAATACCTATCCAAAAATTGTTTTTAAGAGTGCTTCAATCCCTTATGTCATACTTAAATATTTTATGTGCTACTTTTTCTAAAACATAAACTATGTTCGACTTAACTACTTTATGTTTAGGTTTCTGTTTGGTGCAAAGCTCTGTAAAACCCTACATAGCCAGAGGAAGCCTAAGCCCCTTGGGTCATTTTTAACAATACACGTTCTTCAATCCGGTGTTGGAGAAATAATCAACAAGATGGGACATCCTTGGAAGTGTCGAACAAGCTGTACACCAATCCTTTATCCAGATCGTTTGGGCGGCATACAATCTTGGGATGTCAATAAGTGGAAAAAACGAAGTACACAATGCTGTCATCTGAAAAACGCAAGAACAGTTGGTAAAACGATCAGAGCAGTGGAGCATGGATTTGGAGTAGTGCAATTCCAACAAACACTTCTATACATCATATCTGTTTAAATTCGGGAATCTAACCTAAGCTAATTTAAATACGTTCAGCAATCCATATTGTAAAATGGCAAAACCTAAGACTGAACACAACTTTTTTGGATGACAGTTCGGTTTGACATAGGTATATGATTGTAGCAAGAATGTCAAATCCGGACCATGAATTAGATGATCCTGCGGAGTAAGGAAATGTTTTAAAATAAGAATGTATCCATATCCAACCTTGCTTAAGTCTTACATAAAATATTATTCAATAAATAAATGTATTGTCTTCATAATTTTCAAGATAAGGTTTATGATAAAAAAACCCATTAAAAACCAAACTAGTTTTGTTCACGCGTAAACGTAAAATTCCATATAAACATTTTAACCCTGTTGCACTAACAGTGATCCCAACAATGAAAAACTGAAATTAAAACCGGGTCATCAACAAAATTCTGTTTCGGTCTTTTTACGGACGGATCTAAGTCTGAAATGGGGGTAGGGTAAGGAATCTGTTGAGAAAATCCTCCCTTAACCAAATCATACATCCCTCCAAATTATTGCTCAGCATTTCAGGCGGAAGTGCTCACAATAAGTAATAATAATAATATGTCAACGAAATAAATTAAATAATGCGAATTATAAGAGACATAAATAAATAAGACACGGCAATTTTCTCCGCATTAGTTCAGCCGCCATCCCTGGAGATACAATCTGAGACAACAACCACCGTCTCAATACATCACTCCACACATCTTTCATATCCTTTTTTCTCTTCTTTCACTGGATGCCCGCGCTGTTTTAAAAACATATAAAAGGTATTCATAATGCCTTGAGCGCGTGCAAAATTATATACAAAAAGAAAAGCGGCTAAGCATCTCTCCGCATGTAAGCTGCTCAACTGAAACATATATATTTTCGTAGACAGCCAGGCGGCAATCAAAGCCATTTCCTCAATCGTCACAAAGTCAAAACTGGTAGATCGCTGCCGCAACGAATTAAGATTGCTAACATAATGACATGCAAGGGAATGAAACCGTGGCCACAACGGGATCATCACTTGAACTAAGCCAAATCGTTTCCGGGACATTTGTGCCACTGGATCAAGATAATTTTAGAATCCAACTAATTTTCTTCAAAACCGCAAACGACAGATGGTCAGGTATCGACAGTTGTCGGGTTTCGAGAAGTCTTTGGACAAATATCTCTAAGAAAAAAAAAACAGAATATTTACTAGGGCTAGCACATACCTAAACTGTCCCTCCTGATGGACATCCTAACGGGTGATAGCTCTTTGGAAACCCACATGGCCAGAATGGGCATCAGCACATCTGACTAATGTAGAGGTTGTATCGACGAAGAGGTGGAAGTGGGCGCATATCAATTCCTTTGTGAATGCCCCAGCCTAACCCGAACCAGGAAATAAGCCCTCGTAGATAACTTCTTCGACGAACTGGGCGATATCTCGAATAAACTAACGGGTGATTTTTTTGCTACTTGGTTTTTGACGTTTATATTTTTGACAGATCACACATGACAAATTCCACGAGCATTTGACATTTCGATTCAGTATTGTTTGCCATTTCATCATGAATAGACTTACGCCTGAACAACGTTTGCAAATTATTGAAATTTATTATCAAAATTCGTGCTCTGTGAAAAATGTGTTTCGCAAGCTACGTCCGTTTCAGCGACGAGGCTCATTTTTGGCTAAATGGGTACGTGAATAAGCAGAATTGCCGTATTTGGAGTGAAGAGCAGCCAGAGGAAATTCAGCAGCTACCAATGCATCCCGAAAAATGCACTGTTTGGTGCGGTTTATGGGCAGGCGGCATCATTGGGCCGTACTTCTTCAAGGACGATGAAGGCCGCAGGGTTACGGTCAATGGAGAAAGGTACCGTTCGATGATAACAGATTTTTTTTTGCCGAAAATGCAAGAATTGAACTCGGTCGACATGTGTTTCCAACAGGACGGTGCCACATGCCACACTGCACGCGAAACCATGCATCAATTGAGAGGCGAATTTGGTGAGCAGTTGATCTCACGTTTTGGCGCAGTCAATTGGCCACCAAGATCATGTGATTTGACCCCGTTAGACTATTTTTTGTGGGGCTATGTTAAGTCTATTGTCTATGGGGACAAGCCAAACACGATTGCTGCTTTGGAAGCCAACATTGAACGCGTCATTGGTGAGATTCCGGCCGAAATGTGTGAAAAAGTTTGCCAAAATTGGACCTTCAGAATGGACCACCTGAAGCGTAGCCGCGGGCAACATTTAAGTGAAATTATTTTTAAAAAATAAATGGCGGAAATTGATTTATCGATCCAAATAAAAATTTCATTCACTTTTTACAAGTTTCTGTGTTTTTTTGAATTTTCAAAAACCAAGCTCTTAAAAAATCACCGTTTATATCCTATAATTTATTTTCAAAGGTCAGAATGGTTTTATGGTTCACCTCACACATATTCTCCCAATTTACTTCCATCCGTTTATCACCAAGCGTTGCTATCAATTAAAAATACAAACAATTGATTATTAAAGCAATGGATTCCGAGTTATTTCTTTTAGGTAAATTCATATCTTACTGAAATTGTTTTGTTTGGATTGACATGAATTCAATAGAAAAATTCGACTGGATGTAGGTATTCCTTCTCTAGGAACTGTCTGACGAGACAAAATACAGCCTAAATTGATATAGAGAAATACAAATGAACCGGGCATGAAGAATCAGTTATCTATAAGACCGAAAAAAAAATCAATATCAGTTACGATATTAAATTTCGCCCAATGACCGGCGAACCAACCAAAATTAATGAAAAACAAGTCAAGGCTGATATAAGCCAGTTTATTGAAACAAATGATGCGACTTAAATTAACTTAGAATTTCGTCGGCTTCTCAAAATTTGAAGCATTAATCATTTTCAAACCTCCTTAAGTAGGTATGTACATATTACGAAATTGTCTGAGTCCCAACGGAATATTTTACAAAAAATACTTACATATTTTAAATTTTAAATTCTGAAATTAAAATTACAAAAAAAATCACAAAGTTTGTGTTGTGAAAATGGTGTGTACTATTATATCTACCCAGTGCTAGTATGTAGGCCACTACCGGCTATCCTTTGGCTACAATCATGAATCATATAGCATGTCCCTGCCAGACAAAACACACACACAAAAAAAAAAGTACAAATAAATACTTTACAATGGCGGCTGGCGCGGCGGCCGTCGGAACTAAAATGTTGGCAGTTTGCAAGATGAAAAATTGAAAGTTATGTCTCTCGGTATTTCGTTGTCGTTGTCGCTCTTGTTCTTGTTCATTTCTTTTCACTGATTTCGAATTTGAATTTAAATGCATGTCGAGATATACATACATATGTACATGGTTCTGGTTTATTTGACAAAATTTTTTTTTGTCTTTTATAATTCGGTTAAAATATTTCATGTGCATACTCGTACATATATTATACCACATAGCATTGAGAGTGTATTATTCACTTAACTCAATAGACAATGTTGTCTTAATACAATATAGGTACTACAAGATCCTCTCAGGCAGAGTGAATAAGGAAAAACGCAAATTTGGCAAATTTGAAATGGCATATTGAGATGAAAACTGACTGACTTTGTGCCTTTATGAATTTAGGAAAATTTAAATTGGCTTTAAGATTGTTGTTTTGTTTGCATATCTGAAAGTAACGGGGTGGAATTTTGTTGGCAGTGTGGTTGGTTGGATTTGAGTCTTTATGCCTTAGGTATACAAGTATGCCTATACTTACATATACCTTTTACTTGATTTTCTTTTGTTGTTGTCTTGTCTATGCTTCAGAAGCAGGAAGTCAGATTTCGACATGACATGACTGTTTGAATAATGGATATCATCTACATACAATTTGAATATTATCAAATATTGTAAGCTCAACGAAAAATAACAGAAAGCTGTGTGTGTTTTTTTTTTAAATAAATTTGTTGTTAATGTTGTAAGACCTTAAAAATGAATCTACCTATACAAATAGCATACATACGAGTAGCTCCATAACACTTTATTTTTTGCAATACCGACTTAACAAAACGCTCATTATACCTAGAAAAAGTTAAATGAGTCTTTAACAGAGTAGTAATAAGTAAGAATAAGAGTAAGACCATGGACTAAAATTTCCTATTAATAAAAAATCGAGCAAAATCTACTACAATAAGTACCAACTCTACCTCTTTTTATTGTATGTCCCTGTAAATTGTTTTTTTAAATGTCAATTCTTAGTCCATCGCTAGACCACCGTCTTAGGTGGTCTAGCGATGGACTAAGTTAGTAAACGTCAAATAGTAGAAATTCTGTTTTATTAATAAAGTGAAACCTGCTTAAGCGAAACGACGAAAAATCAGGATTTTTTTTTGAAAAATATATTTTACTTAAACGGGTTTCGGATAACTGAAAAAGTAAGTAAGTTTCCGATGTTATAAATCCAACTGAGGAAAACCGGAATAAGTTCAAAAAAGCTATAAATACCTGTAATAGTCATATTCAAAGAACCAAATTTCTACATGAGCAACAATTATAGCAAAAAATACTACACAAAGGTATTAAAAATGTTTGGTCATTTGTAAAAAATGTACGAAATTCCACCTCCTTGTCGGTTCCAACGCTCGTTTCCAATAACACTCCTGTGGTAAGCGCACAAGAAAAAGCAAATTTGCTAGCAGCTCAGTTTGTTGCTAATTCTACGCTTCCACAAAGTGTCATGACTCCTCCTGTACTTGAGAGCATTAACAGATTCATGCGACGTATTTTCTTTCGTACTCGTATAGTTGCTAGAGTTCTTCATGGATCTTGACATACACAAATCTGCTGGTCCAGATAGTATCTCCCCTATTGTTGTGAAGAGATGTTCTTCTACGCTGGCTTAACCACTGTGTAAGCTTTTCCATCTGTCCTATTCTACTGGTCTCTTTCCGAATGGATGGAAAACAGCAGCCTGTCCCTAAAAAAGGAGAATCTTCTTCACCTTTTAAATACCGTTCAATTGTACTTACGTCCCTTCTTTCCAAGTTCATGGAAACGCTGATTAATTATCAGCTTAAGAAATATCTTGAAGAACGAAAGCTCCTTAATGACCGGCAGTATGGCTTTCGTAGCAATAGGTCCACTGGTGATCTGATGGTATATCTCACCGAACAGTGGCACAAATCTTTACATCGTTCTGGAGAAAGTAAGATTATTGCACTTGATATTTCAAAAGCTTGTGATAGAGTTTGGCACCAATCTCTCTTATCGAAAATGCGTGCATTTGGTATCGATGAACCTCTTCTTCGATGCATTAGTAATTACCTTTCGGACCGCTCAATAGAAGTCGTATTGGACGGTATCAAGTCTGATATTCATAAAATGCTGGTGTGCCCCAGGGCTCCGTTCTGACTCCGACTTTCTTTCTCATTTTCATTAATGATCTTTTGTCTGAAACTTCTAATCCATTATACTATTTTGCTGACGACAGCCCCCTCAGCTTTTCATATTCGTCTTTAGATTCACCACCATGTCCTTCGGATGTGGAATTTGAACGGCAGCGTATGATAAGCTCATTAAATTCTGATCTAGACAGCATTGTCCGATGGGGATTAAAAAACCTTGTAGAATTTAATGCTTCAAAAACCCAATGCTGTTTTCTGTCTTTAAAGCGGGACCCTGCCCCAATGCCGTTCTACATGAGTGGCGCTTGTATCGAGGAAACCGAACATCTTACAGTTCTCGGTATGTACATAACCGTTCTCCTTTTATGGAATGACCACATATTCGACGTCGCCAAGACGCTGCAATATGTTTGGGTTTTCTGAGACGATGCAAGAAATATTTCTCCCTTTATGATCTGGCTGTAATATATAAAGCCTATAATCGTCCAAAGCTTGAGTACAACTGTCATATCTGGGCAGGGCTCCCATAACTCACTTAAGTCAAAAGGTCAAATTTCATAATGTGAGTTTTGCTGTCAAACTTGGGAAAAATAAAATGCAGGACTATATCGCAAGTATTTGCTCTTATGTTCGATCACATGCACATCGTATTCAAAAGATTTTATGAAGAATTTAAATGCATTTTTAAAGTCGGTTTTTACTTAATTTTTGGTTTGACAATTTTAAATGTAGATGGTGTTCACGAATCCATCTTACCCCGAAACAATCAAAATGTCTTATCATATACTATAAGCACTAACTTGACCGAAACTACTTTCCTACAATATATTTAAATGGAACAGTGTTTGGAGTATACTGACCAAGATAAAAATATAGCTATTTGGTTCGACTTCACGGAACTATCACCTTGAGCTATCAATTAGTAACATATATGGCTGCTTATGTAACCTTTCCATGGGCAAAGATTTTACCCTAACAAAATTCGTATACAATTGGTCACAATACTCCTAATTCCGATCCTTACCTATAAATATGAAGTTTCTGTGGTCATTAGCCTTCAACATTATTATAGATGCACAATCTAAGTCGGTTTGACATGTTTCCGGTTATCCAAAAAATTTTCTCGGTTGATGTACCTTTCAAAATTACTTAAAATTTCGTGAACTCAAAACATTGAGTAACATTTGTATATGAAGAACCATCGAATTTATATGAAAAACTAGCATTTCCTGAATCTCCGAGTTCTTGTGTTCTTATTCAACCACGTTTCTCGTGTTCTAACTCTGAACGGCACTTTTTTGTTTCTGCCATAAAAAAGTGGAATACCGTACCCCCAGACATAAAAAGACTTCGTGACACAAAAATTTGTTGCCGGGTCTTATTCGAGTATTTGGTTGAATCTTTTTAAAGTGAAACTTGTTTAAAATTTGTGGTTGGAAACTCGATGAAACGAAAATGCGTCACGATAAAGAAAAAAAACATAAATATAAAGGATTAAGTTGGCGAGAATGAGATAGCATACAATACATAGTATTTTATACTATCGGTCTCCTCTTTGTGCGAAGCTTCATAGCGTCTTTAAGCATTATATATATGTATGAGCCTTGGGTATTGTGTTGAATCTCACTTAACTCCCCGAAATCAGTAAACTAAAATTGCTAAACAATGGATCAAAGTTCAAACGACGCACGGTGACGTTTGTACAATTGGTAGATGAGATAGTTATGGGGGATGTATTTATGCAAGTATTGGTCAGGTATCAAAAAATGTCAACTTTGTTGTTCTTTAACGCACTGACAAAGAATTTTGAAAGAAAACGAATTGTTTCAAAGTAGGGAAGTTTTACTTTTAGCGAGTGGACTTAATTACACACACTCGTTTTTTGTATTTGAGGTATCTTTTTTATTTCTTCTAATTTGATTTTTTTTATTGTATTCATTAATAACGAACAATATCTATTTATTATTAATTTTATACTTTTTTTGTTATTTTCTTTTTTTCTCTTAATTTTTTCTTCAAATGTTATCTTAGTTTATTTAAAATTAGATTGTTAAATTTTTGATTCATATTACATGTAACTTTTGCTAAATAAGGCCACAAGTATTTGTATTATAAGAGATGTGAAAATATAAAATAAACTAAGGTATAACATTTTTACTTGCGATTATAGGTACTATATATATACACAACTTATTCGTAAACATTTTTTTCTCTAACAATCAACATTACGATCGTAGAGAACACCAAAAAAGTTGGTCCCCCAATTCCGTCTGTCTGGCATTCTGTCAGTCTGCCACTCTGTCTGTCTGTCCTCGAGTCTACAGCCTAAACGCTTTGATAGATTTGCTTCAAACTTGGTACCTATTGTTTTTTCGGAAATATGCCCACACGTTTTTGTCATTTTTTTTTAAGACGACACATAAGAGTAGCTCCCATACATTTTTTGTTGGCCAAAAAACAAAAATCTTATTTTTCTCAAAAACGGCTCCAACGATTTTTATAAAAAAAAAATCTGTTCATTAACGAAGGGAAAGTTTAGCTTTTGATAATTGTTTTTTTGGATAAAAATTGTTATTTTTGCTACCTCTAGTTAAACCATTTTTTTTGTTTTCGATTTTCTCGGAAACGGATAGTTTGATTTTTTTTTAAATTTCTTACGCAGAAGCTCCCAGAGAATTTAAACACTAGTGTATACTAAAATTTTTCAAAAAAAAAAAAAATTCTTGGAAATTAATTTTTTTTTTGAAAATTCAAAATTTTGAAAACGTCTCAATAGATTTTTTCAAAACTTCGTATTTGGTAGTTTTTTTTACATTATCTAGAATTTAAAAAAAAAAACTATTTTTCTAAAATAAAAACCAACGATACCTCCCATATAAAAGTTAAGAAACAGTTAAGAAAAAAAATTATTTTTCGAAAAAGGGTCCAAGAATTTTTATAAGAAAATTTGTGTGTTCTTAAATTAGTAAATTAGTACAGTTCACTTTTAAGTATAAACATATTTTTTTTGCGTACTTATTGACGGTACTTCCCATAAAACCACTTTTCATATTTTCGACTTTTTCAACATTGGATAAACCGATTAATAATAAAATTAATAAAATTGCATGCCATGTTCAAAAAAAAGTTTTTCGATTTTTAAAAAATAAATAAAATTTTTTTTGAAATTTGAATTTTATATATATGTATGTATATTAATAATATATTCAAAATGGCGTTTCGAATTTTTTATCTAAAAATCTTTTCAAAATTTTATACATAAAAAATTAATTTATTAAAAAACCGCTCCAACGATTTTTGAATTTTTTAAAAATATATTCTCTTTTATCCATGAATTCAAATGGCATATTTGTTTTTTCTCAAACTTTAACGACTACGCAACATAAAAACATTTAACTATGTGTATTATCCATTAATTTCTATACCTTTATTATTATTCCTTTTTACGTATTTTTGCGTACGTCACTGAATACTAAATACAATGTAGGCCCTCATACATTTATATATACATATGACGTGTCTTTAAAAACTACATGAATCTTATATATGCATATTGCACCTAAATTATGAAGTTGTATGTATATAGCTACCTACATCCATCATTTCCATTACTATATGTATGTACATGTTTACATGTAGATACATTTTACCCTCCTAACTTACATAATTAAAATCCATAACTTAGATTTAGACATACATTTGTAGGAAGCTATCTATCTAACTATTCCTTGAATCATCCATTCCACAATTCATTATACTAAGAATCAAGTAAATCTTACCTACATAGGCTTTAAACCTGCATAGGATTACTACATCTAAATAACTTAACCTCAATGGTAAGCTACATTAAAGTTGTTAGCTACAAGAGCAAGTTCGTGCGATCCAGTCGTGCATTTTATTTGAAATGTGTATCTCTGCTTATTTTGATACCATTTCTTGTACATAAAATAATTATCAAAAATTCGTAGGAATAGGAAAATATGTTGTTCCCTAACAATCCCAAGAATACGTTACCATAAAGACAACAATTAAGCAGATATCGTTGTTGATCGACTTCTTTCAATAAAAATTCTGATAAAAAATTACTCCTAACATGTTGTTCTTAAAAAGTGCCTAAACTCCTTTCACATCTGGTCAAAAAAAAAAAATGAGCATGCCATTAAAGATTTTACTGACCGACCGAAATTATTCAAGAAATAAAAATAATAGAAGGACATTCTACACTTCTACAGTATTTTTCATTAATTATTCAAGTGACCACAAGTCTACAAAATAAGAAAAAAATATTTGGACATTCCAATGTATATCTGCACAACCCACCCGTGCGACGCGACGTACATGTTTCTTAAAACAAAAACCAACTAATAATTTCTTCACACACAAATGGTCTCGTTCAAGGACGTTCCATATTACTTAAAATAAAACTGAAAAATAAAACTAATTTAGTTGACTATTTTTTTTTTTTAAATAACTCTGAACAAATTTTATTCGTGCTCTTTGCCGCGAAAATCCAAATCATATCATAAATTTCTACAATAAACTCAGCCTATTAAGATATAATATCTATACTGTAAAATAATACTGCTATAGGCTTCAATACAGGCTAAGAGCATTCTGATGATGAATAATGCCAGAAAATAAAATAAATTTTCAACGACACCGACGCGTCGGACATCCACGAATGCGGAGGCGTCACAATGCAAAGTGGCGGAACCACCGATATTTTGTATTTAAGTGATTTAAAAAAAAAAATTAAATAAATTTATATTCGTTGTAGATATTCGGTTTTTAAAATTTCCTACTAAACCCAATAAAAAAAGTGCCTAAACTAAACATACATATGTACGAATACTAAAGTTTATTTATCTTTGTTTTTTTTTTCTCTTAATGTTAATGAAAATATTTTGGGTTCATAAAAACATGCGTGGGGGGTGCGCCACTCAGTTAAAGGCAAACACGACCACAAAAAAAAGAGAAAAAAAAAACACAATTCAATTTAGTTAATTATAAACTCAATTATAATTTTTACAATGCTATTATATGATCAATGATATTTATAGCTAGTGTAGAATATTTTTCAATAATTTATTATAGGTAAAAGTTTATTTTTATAGAAAAAATAGTTTGTTGAATTATTTAAGGCATATAATTGAAATATTATTTCCGTCGCTGTATATGTATTGTATGGTATATTAAACAGGCTTTTATGTTGTTTTAAAACGGATTAGGTACAGTGATTTATTTATGGGGATTTTGCAGGGCCGGACTTAGTAATGAAACGGCCATGCGTTGTTATTTCTTTTTTTAATTTACACAATTTATTTTGTATTGTTTTTTGTATTGTAGGAACGTTAGTGGGTGGGCTTAGGGTTATATGTGAATTGAATGTATAAAACACATACCACGCAAATATTTGATTAAACAATACATTTTTTTAAAATTCGGGTAAGAACTGACAACGCAAATACTCGTATGTATATTTCGATTTTAAAATTTTCTTTTTAACTTTTTTTCGTTTAGAGTATATGAAGTTCATTGTCAACAGACCCACCTTGGCAGTGTAAAAAATGGTTTATCCATTCCCACAAATGTGTTACTCCGCCGTAATCTTATGCGTCCATGTCAACTGTTTTGTAGGGACTCAAAATCACAAAATTCAAATTTTTATATTACATACATTTGTGGTATTGTCATTCTTTCATTGCCATTATAGACAACTTTTAATGAGCTGTGATAGAGCTTACTTGCCCCCAATGCAATTTTTGTGAAGAATTTTCACTCAAATCTCTTTGGTCATTGAGACTGAAGTTGAGTTGAAATGACTCCCGGAAGTTTTATATAAACAGAGCTAAGGCTGCCGATTTAAGCGAAAAAACGATGCCGATGGATTAAGTTTTCTAGCAGCTAAATGGAAATCATATCGACCACTTCCAAGAGAGCACTATGTAAGCCACCATCCAACCAATGAAGACCCTGTTCCAACATACAGTATAGTACTGTGACCTAACTATGAAAAATCTGAAGAACAACAAGGCTGCCAGTCCTGACAGAATACCAGCGGCTCAGCAACTAACGAAAGCAAACAATCTCACTGGACAATCAGCCCCATATACATTATTTACAAAAGGGGGTATCGCAAAAACTATAGAAACACAGAAGATCCTATCAATCTTGCTGAATGAGCGTTTTAAGAAGCCGTTCTGCAAAATTTTAATTAGCAATATCGTTGTGGTTTTTGACCAGAAAAATCGACCATAGATCAAATCTTCAAACTTACCAAATTCTGGAAAACTTAAACGAATTTTAGGTCGAGACCCACCATGTCTTCATCGACTTCAAAGCTACATATGATAGAATTTCTTCGTCAAGTGTTCTATAATGCAGCAGCTGAACTCGGGATTCTGGAAAAATTGATCCAGTTATGTCTTGTGAAACTAAACAAAATTCAGAGTACAATGTGAATCTCGGGAACAGTATTTCTAAACTGTTCCAAACGTGTATAGGGTTGTTGACAACATCTTACGGCTTATATTAATTGAAGAACAGTCAAAATTTGTTGGTTTTGGGTAAAAGAAGATAAGAGCAAATAACTGCTATACTACAAAATGTCAATATTAATAACAACTTTCTCGAGATAGTTAAGGAGTTTATGCCTTGGAATGAATACAAAATACCAAGTGTAAATCTGAAGCAGCTTTACACTAGCAGACTTCTGTTAGTTCGGTTTGGCACGGTCTTAAAAGCACTTATAAGCAGCCAAAAGATCGAAAATAAGCAGAAAAAGAGCTGATACTGAATTCTTTCGAAAGAAAACTTCGGCTGAATATGACTTACGCAAAAGAAAACCGCGGACATTAGAAGCTGTACAAGGATATTGATGTTATATCCAAAAGCTCAATATACCCACACATGTAGAACTCGGAATTAGGTAACTTACTGTATATGTTAATGATGTTTTAATACAGTACGAGTTTCATTGTCATTGTATAAGTTCGCTGCATGCAGTAAGATATTACCCCGATTTTTTACGACCTCAAATTTCGGAATTGGATATAAAATAATGTTTTTTCGGAAGACCAATCACATAAGTTGGGTATTGTGATACTAGAACTTCCTAGCCATGTTGTTATATACATTTTTTTTTGACCGTTTAGACTGACGGCGGCACTTGTCTTCATCAGCTTGGGGTTTTTTTAAATCTGAAATTTTCTACAACAACCAAAACCTTTCAATTATTAAAAAAAGCGACATAGTTCGAAGTCTGATCAAATGATCAAACGTCACCACCCGATTGAAGATTGAATCAAACGTGGAAAAAAACTTCCCAGCTTCAACCGCGCATCGAACGATTATTCCTGATTTTCTCTTAGCTTACCTGTAATGTTGGTTCTATGGAAAAAACTCAATCCCACGACACCATCATCGTCCTGGATTGGTTTGAGTTTATACTGACGAATGGTTCAGAGAGACTGTTCTTCCGAATTAAATCGGCTGATAATTATGTTTCATTTAACGCGAAGAGACAGAATTCATTCATGAAATATCGGAGAGGCAACATAAACGTCAAAAATTTTACTCTATCCCAAACGAACTGTTAAAATTTAATTGGTAAGCCTCTTCCAACAAATCTTAAACTTTCTGACAAATTTCCGGCCAACTATTGTTGAGATTGAAGCTGTTCGACGTTTAATGAACAGCTGATAGACTTACAATATGATTAACGTAAGCAGTTAGTTGAACTTGCGTCAAAAGCTCAACAATTTTTCGACTTGGATAATTTACGACGTTGTCAACTCAACTCCGAATCAATTGTTGAGTGGTTGTTTCATGAAAAAAAAACAACCTAAGGAGAAAATCCAATCCAAATTCAACTCGATTCATATATCCTAATGTAATAACGAGCTTATTACAATTGACTTTTCGAGGGATAATCAGGCTTGCCTGAAACGTATTTCTTGCACCAAGTATAGAGTAGTTTTTCTTTGAATAAAATATTCGTTTGTTCCACTTTAATTTGTTGGCGCCCCCATAGTGTCTTATGGCTAGTACGGGCCTGGCTGACTGGTAGTGTATAGTGGTGTCAGCGGCGGATATAAAGTGAAGATAGCCTATTTAATCCAGTTCCATTTTGTAGTTGTCAAGAGCACGTGGATTCATTTATTTGCACCTCTTCCTCTGCTTGTGTGGAGTAGGAAGATACATGAATACGAGTACATACATATTCCCCGAGTGGGCCGTGTCCTCGAGAACGCACGACTAATTGCTTTTGTTAAATATTTGTTTACACGTATAGCCACCCTAGTAGCCATACACACCATACACAGCTATTTGATTAACACAAACTTTAGGAATATCTATAAAGCTTGCAAAAAAAAAAACAACAACAAAACAAAAGAAATTAATTTTCAATTTCAAACATTCCATTAAAAAAAAACACAATTTTCGAAAACAGAGACTCAAGAGAATGCCAATATAATATTGTAAAAGCTAAAAAGGGTTAACTGAAACAAAAGGCTGTAGGAACACATATCATTCAAATTGAACTGAGAACTTTAAGTATTTTTTTTTTTTTTTTTGATTTTTTATGGAACATCAAAACACATATAAAAATATATTGCATACCTTTTTTAAAAGGATATTGATTTCCAAATGTGGGGATTCTGCGCGATTTGAAGTAAACTTTTATTATATATTTTTTTTTTCTGAACTGATTTTAGAGTTTGATGCTTATTACTTTATTTAACACTGAAAAAATGCAAAAGACATATACATATATATTTATATTTAAGGTAAAAAATATGCATTAGTTTCAAAGCAAATCTTATAAATATTGGTGAATGACTTTCAATTATTGAAATGTTGAAATGAAAAGGTAAAATGTTTTTTTTTTCGTTTTTATGTTTGAAATTTAAAAGTACATTTTTTGAAATTGATAATACTTAAATTTTGGAAGATTTTCAAAATGACTACATGCTTTTGCGGAATAAATTAATTTGAATGTTAAGCATCTTCATTTTTTTTGAAAAGGGGTATGACTTTATGCTTATATTTTTGAATATTTTGGAATCGGTTCTAGAAGACGTTTTTCCATTGAAGTCAACAACTAATCAAATAATTCTTAGAAAGCAGATATCTCTAACGAAAAGTATTCTCAAGGAAATCTGATTGAGTTTGATCGATTGATAAGGCAACTAAAATCATTTCTACGTTAATTGAATACTATATTTTTAAATATTTTGGAATAGGAAAGAGAATATTATGAATAAGAAAACAATTCCACTTTCATTTAGATTTGTCGATTTAAATAGCAAAAGAATAGAACATTTTTAAGTACTGTGGACGTGTGATGTCAGTCAACCACTTAAAACACTTAATTTAATTAAAAACAAACAAACAACAGCGAAATGTGGTACAGCATGGTCTTCCACTATTTATTCTAACTTTTAATTAACAAAATTTACACAGTCATAAAGAAAACCACCAAGTCAAGTTGAAAAGCAAGTTTTTAAGACCCCTAAGAAGATAAATGCCCAAATACCCAAAGGGAAAGAAACTCAAGTGCAATCAACACAATCTGAGCAAATACCAAAGAAAGGTATTGTAAACACATATGCCGAAAAGATACTGCTGATGCTGATCCACGCACAAACGTCTTAAACTTAATCCTGTCGAAAATTGAGGAGAAGTGTGGTACAAATAAACTTATATTCTTTGATAGGCTAGCTAAACTCGAAAACAGTTTTCACCTACAACGCGCCCTACAAAAACAAAAACATGATGGAAAATCTTAAAATCATTACCTAAATGCCAAAGGTTTATGGCAAAAACTTGAAGAACTAGATAAGTGTTAATGCATGAAAAAGATATTGATAGAACTCATAATGTTGTACTGAATATATTTTCCATATGTATTATTGTAACACGTGAACAATTAAAACATATTTAAATGTATTATTATTGTTTTATCACATTATCATATAATATATCAACAATATTTTACTTTTAATGAATTCGAAAAAATTAAATAAATTAAAATAAAAACAAAAAACATATTGTAAAAAGAAAATGTGGCAACGGCGTAATAATCAAAGCTAAACCAAAAAAGCTTTTCCACATTTAATGAATAGAATCCACAAGGGGCAAAAGCTCACTGAAAATAATATAAAAGGAGTGTTCATTTCAGAACACTTCCATTCTTGTTTGTTGCTTGGTATCTCGCCAACGACGATCGGTCGGGTATCTTCCACTGTCCTTCCAAGGAACATTCTTTTTCTCTTGCACTTAACTCCATTTGTTTCGTTGTCTGTTAACGTTTGCTGCAGTTTTCGAACAGCACAGAAAGGGGCAGAGAATGAAACAAAGCTGCGTTGATATGTTGGGTCAAAAAGATTAATCTTGCGGCCTTTCCAAGCAGACACACCCTAACTTCAAATCCAGAAGAGGTCTCACTCTACAAACGTGCTAAAGTTACTTAAACAACATTTTATTGTTGGTGGTGACTTTAATGCGAAGCACAGCTTTCGGTGCTCTGGAGGTATATTCCAAAAGGGTCGAATGGTCTACCAAGCGGGATTGGAAAATAATTGCGATTTAAATTCGACTGGCAACTCGGTTACTGTTACTGTCCGACTGATCCATCAAAACTACTTGACCTTATTGATTTTTTTGTGGTCAAAAGAATACCCTTAAATAGAATTAACATAACAGAAAGCTTTACTATTTTCTCAGATCATTCTGCTGTTATTCTCACTAGGCTCATAAATCTGGTTAAAAACGAAACACCACCAAGACTAACCAATGGGAAAACTAACTGGGAAAGATTTAAGAAAGATATAGAGGATAAATTTAAATTAAGGGTTTAAGGCTTTAAAAACCTAAAAAATCCACTGGAAATAAAACATTTAGTAAAATAGAAACGAAAAGCAGCAAGCTCGAGCTCCTCAACTCAAATTTAAATCGCTTGTGTAATTAACTAAAAAAAAAGACGAAAGCAGAAAAAATTCAGAAGTTAGAAATTATCTTGAAAGCTTGACAGTAGAAAAAGAATCCAACTACTTACTCTGGAAAACTGTTAAAGGAATGAAAAAACCAAAGCTCCCACAGCCTCTGATTAAGAACCTGGAGAACCTGGAGAATACATTTAAACCTTTTAATGGACAAGGACTCAACGAAAATTTAAATATACGTTCTAACTCAAGCGAAAATTGCATTACAAGAAATGTTACCCTTGCCGCATTAAGTAGAGAAATAATAAAGCTTAATTATAAGAAATCTCAGGGATATGACTTAATTACGGCCGAAGTTTTCAAAATGCTTCCTCGCAAAGGTTTTATTTATCTACTTTATATATTAAATGCCACTCTAAGGCTAGAGTACGTTCCGAGCCAATGGAAGGTTGCGCAAATTATAATGATTCTGAAATCAGGAAAACCATCATATGAAAAGAAGTCTTATCAACCCATTTCCCTTCTGTCTGTAATATCTAAAGTCTTTAAAAGAATATTAATTCGGCCTGCAGTGCCTAATACCTGAACATCAGTTCGGAATGGTCGCAGAAGGCAACATCTTGGGAATAGGCTGGAGGAGGAATACTAACTCATGCAATTTTGCCATTGCGACTGCGTTGTCCTGATGAAAAAGACCTTTTTTCTTCGCAAAATGCGAACGTTTTTGCTTCAAATTACCTTGGAATCGATCCAGTAGCTCTGCGTTATATGCGCCAGTGATCGTATCGTAATCGATGTGAATAACACCGCGACAACATGACATCGTTTGCTGACAAACACCACCCTAGGACTCCTTCGGCTTCTATTGACCCGAAGAAGTACATTGTTTTGACTGTTCCTTGTTTTCTGGTATGTTGTGGTTTGTGGAATTGGGTGACCAGAACGTTTGGTGTCACTTGTGCTTGACCGATTAAATAAACCAGTGGTGAATGGTTTCAATCGATGGTTAATAGTTCCCATAATATTGTCAAGCTTTTGGTTAGTTTGCGCGTTAGTTTTTACTCGCAAGAAATAGTGTTTAATGAGCAATCGAAATTCACTTTTTCCAGTTTATCGAAGATTATTGTAGGCAAATATATAAAATGGCTGCCAAAACAAAACTATTTGACAGATCTGCCAAAAATTAGGGTGTGTTCTTTTTAAAGATGATTCCTGACAAAAAAAAAATGATGAATTTAAGGTGACGGACGACCCAATTTGTGTTGTTGATTTTCGGGGACTTATTGACCCAACCGTATATTTCATCTAATATTTTAAGTTTTCGACTCAAAATAGCTTTTAAAGGCCTTTAGTCCACAAAATTTGCGTTTCGTCCCGGCGATCTCACTTGGACTCATAAGTTGGCTAAAGAGCTCCTTACCAATACGCACTTTTTGTTAAGTTCAGTTTAACTTACATGGAATTTTTGACAAAAAACAATGTGAACTATATCCAACAAAATTAACTGTTGAGTCCAAGTGAGATCGCCGGACGAAACGCAAATTTTGTGGACTAAAGACCGCTAAAAGTTATTTTGAATCAATAATTCAACAAGTCCAATTTAATATAATGCTAAGTCTTCTACTTGGCTGAATAATTTCAGTAGTATATAGAATTGTATTTTACAAAAAAAAAACCTTCTTATTAACTATGCCTGCCCATATTGCACAGCTTCAAACTACACAATCACCACCACAAATTCGACAAAAAGTAAAAGAAGAAAAGTGGTAAATGTAGACTTCAATTGCGCTGATTTGGAATAGGATTCCGCAATCGCATTTACTTTCTCGTTGCTCCCGGTGGGACATGCAAACCTTCGGCATTTAGTTGATTGCAGCAACATTCGGCCAAGATCCCTTTTGTTGCCTGTTGCGTCCTATGGCATCTATATGGCATTGCTGCCACACGAACTCCATATTCCTCTTTGAAGCTGGCGATGAATTTTCTCACGGTTTACAATCCAATAACGTGCACAATGACCAAGAATTCGGCGACAGCGAAATTGATGCGAGAATGTAAATTCATAGTTTGGAACGAATGCACGATGGCGCATAAACGAGCTTTGGAAGCAGTTGACATAACAATGGAGGTCTTACAACTTGATTCGAGATGATTTGAATATGATATTGCTCAGCGAAGATTTTCATCAAACGCTTCTCGTCATCCCGAAATCTACTGCTGCCGATGAATTTAATGCATGCTTGAAATCGTCGTCTTTGTCCCGGCATGTCAAGAATTTGAAATTGACCACAAATATGAGAGTGGCATTGCAGAACGCTGCTGTATTTTCAATTTTTTTTTTTTGATGACCCGACTGATATCATTCCCGGCAAATTTTTGCTAATTAAAACGTCGAAGGAGAAACTCATCACCAAAGTAAAGTGTTCCCCGGCATTGCAAAAAATTATAAGAATCTCGATTGGATTTGTGAACGTGCAATACTAGCAGAGAAGAAAAAGGACGTCGTCGATAGCTTGGTAAACGGTCTTTGCTGTTTGTTATTGCGCCGGAAAACAAATCGAAAAACATTGTTTATCATATCACTCCTACCTTATTTTTATTCAATTAAAATAAATCACATTGAAATTTGAACTATCTGTGTTTTATTATAGCTCTGCAGTTCATTTGAAAGGCGTTAAATTGGGGCGAGACGAACTTAGCCTGGACCGCTAGTAATATAAATATAAAAAAGTAAGTTATAAAAGCTAAACCCTAATAAAATCCCTAAGCCATAACTAAAGCAACCTTTATTTTTCCCAGATACCGCCATCCTGAATCCCAAACGCTCGTCAGATCTTGTTGACGAAGGTCTGGCCAACTCACCCTTGTATCGGGAAGATACAACCATCGCCATTTGCTTGGCCAAGCGGAAATAGCCATTAAGTTGACAAAACCAGTCACTACTAGTCCGTAGTTAAAGTCTGTCTGTCACGTTCTTTTACCCAAAAGAAGACATCCGGACGGCTTTACCAAGCCTTCACACACCTTTAGCTAGAAAATTAGCACACCATTTCCTTCATTTTTAAATCGATCAAATTAAAACTTTTTTTTTTTGATTTAACTAAATGCCTGTAAGACCTAAGGTCTTTTAAATGCAACCTAAATTGCACGGCACTAGTTTGGCACTGTGGATTTGAGAACCAGGTATCGACTGTCTCATTAATTCATTTTTATATATAAAAAAAAATCAAACACACAAGATTCGAGTTCTCCAACTCGCTCCTCTTATCAATGTTGAAATTCAATAATAAATAAGTAATAAAAGATTTGAATCAATGAAAGAGTTTGACCTCAATATATTGCAGAAATATTCTTATATAAAAAAATGTTGGTGCCTACCGTTGCACCAAATTTCATCAGTCTACAACAATCAGAAGTGGTCCACGTAATTTATATCAATTCTATGAAAATGGGAGGGTACCACTCCCCCTGAATGTAAAATATTAATCTTTCGGTTTTTTTTTATATACACCATAAGGCCTACCGTTGTGCGAAATAACAACATTCTACGATATTTGCTTTTTGTAGTCTTATATCTTGGGACCCACTAATGAATTGAGCCTAAGCCTGGTGAGCTTAGCAAATGCTGCGAGTTTAAAGTTTCTTAATTTATTGGTTGGAAGTTCGAGGAGGGTCGAAAATCACCCGAGTTTGATCCTGAAAAAGTGTGTAGTGCCAGAACTTGGCTGGACAATAACCGTGCCCTTTGATATATTTCACAATTTGGGGATCTAGAGTTATTTCTCAAAAGGGTCGAATGCTCTACGAAGCGGTAATGGAAAAGAATTGCGATTTTCATTCGACTGGCAACCCGATTTACTGGCCGACTGATCCATCGAAAATACCTGACCTTATTGATTTTTTTGTGGTCAAAGGAATACCAATGGGGAAACCAACTGGGAAGGTTTTAAGAAAGATATAGAGGATAACGTTGAATTAAGGGTTTCCCTACAAACGCCTCTCGAACTTGAAGACGCAGTAGATAATTTCGTCAATATCTTATAACAAGCCGCATGGAAAAACACCCCTTACCAAAGAGAAATGCCGCACTTTAAAAACCTAAAATATCCGCAGGAAATAAAAGATTTAGTAAATGAGAAACGAAAAGCACGTAAGAAATGGCAGCAAACTCGAGCTCCTCAACACAAGGTAAATTTAAATCGCTTGTGTAATTTACTAAAAAAGACGATAGCAGAATTCAAAAATTCTGAAGTTGGAAATTATCTTGAAAGCTTGACAGCAGGAAAAGAATCCAACTACTCACTCTGGAAAGCTGTTAAAGTAACGACCAAAGCTCCCAGCGCCTCCGATTAAGAATGATCAAAACGAATGGGCAAAAAGCGACAAAGAGAAAGCAAATGTTTTCGCGGATTACCTGGAGAACACATTTAAACCTTTTGATGGGCAAGTACTCAACGAAAATTTAAATATAAGTTCTAACTCAAGCGAAAATTACATTACAAGAAATTTTACCCTTGCCGAATTAAGTAGAGAAATAAGAAAGCTTAAGTATAAAAAAGCTCGGGATATGACCTAATTACGGCCGAAATTCTAAAAATGCTTCCTCGCAAAGGGTTAATTAATCTTCTTTATATAATAAATGCCACTCTAAGGCTAAGGTACGTTCCGAGCCAATGGAAGGTTGCGGAAGTTATAATGATTCTCAAACCAGGAAAACCATCGCATGATACGAAATCGTATAGACCTATTTCGCTTCTACCCGTAATATCTAAGGTCTTTGAAAGAATATTACTTCTGCGCCTGCAGCCAATAATAGAAGAAAACGCGCCTAATACCTGAACATCTGTTCGGCTTTAGAAGCAAGCATTCGACAATTGACCAAGCGCAGAGGATCACTGACGTCATTGAGAAAACTTTTGAAGAAAAGAAAATTTGTTCGGCGGTCTTCCTAGACGTGCCGCAAGCTTTTGACAAGGTGTGGCACGAAGGCCTAAATTCTATCTAGAAAATGGACTTTATAGAGTAAGACATGGAAACCATTACTCGGATCTCAAAAAAATAGTGGGTGGGGTACCACAGGGAAGTGTTTTAGGTCCAATATTGTACCTATTATTTACACGTTATATACCTCAAACAGAAGACACTATCGTAGCCACGTTTGCTGACGACTCTGCAATACTAGCAGTGGGCCAAACGATAAATGATTCTACGACAAAATTACAAAAACCTCTGAATAATGTCAATGATTGGACAAAAACATGGCGGATATCGCTCAACGAAGTAAAATCAGTCCATGTAGATTTTACGTATAAGAAAATTAATAGATTACCGGTATTTGTTAATACGGCTCAAGTTCCGTTTGCTAACGAAGCAAAATATCTCGGGATGACTCTAGACGCGAAATTAAAATGGAAGCCGCATGTTAAAAAGAAATGCGAAGAGCTAAATAATAAACTCAGAGATATGTACTGGTTGCTCGGGAAACACTCTAAGCTCAGTATCGAACATAAGCTAATTTTGTACAGGCAGGTGCTTAAGCCTGTCTGGACTTACGGTATACAACTCTGGGGTTGTACGCGAGATTCTAATTTAAATAGCTTACAAACATTTGAAAATAAACTCCTAAGATCATTTGTAAGCGCACCTTGGTACATTAGAAACGAAGATCTCCACAGAGATCTCGGGATTCCCACGGTTCGCGATGAAATAAAAAATTTTGCCCGAAATCATAGAAAACGACTATTACAACACTGCAATAGTACTATTTTCGAAATTATCGATGAGACGAATTTAGTACGCCGCCTGCGAAGGACAAAGCCTTCCGATCTGGTGCACTAAACAAGAATCCGCTTTAAAATCGCGGTATAAGCAGGAACTATCACCGGATAGTTACCTGCAACACGTTAATTAAATTCGTTAAAAATAAATTGCTAGATAAGTTTCAACTTAGTTGCAATCGGGAGGAGGAGGTGTTTTTAGTGCAGTAAGAATCTCACACTCCTATGAGCACGCGTTTTTCGGTCCTCATAGAGCCTTTTGAAGGTTTTACACCTACCCACGGGAAAAAAAAAATATTTCACAATTTCAATTTTTACCACAATTTCTCATAGACAACGCAATCGTAGTGTTTTCAAGAAAATAGAGGCAAATGTAAAATCAAAAAAAAAAAAAAAAAATCGAATAGTTTTATTTTATTGTGGAATAAAAAAAAGTTAGTTTCCTTTTGTCCAAAGTGATAAAGTGCTAATGAATTTGAGAATAATTTATATATATCTTTCCGTGGTTAGGATCGATGGTGGGCGTTATGTATTTCCTACATTAACAATTTTGTTTCTAGTTTGTTCCAGTTTGTCATGTTTTTTTTTTTTTTATTTAGTAAGAATTTTCTATTCTCTGGGTCTCCATCTGTCTGACACATCAATCAAATGTCATTTTGTTATTTTTCTTTTTGTTTTATTTTTTTTTCCGGTTGGGAGATCGCCTATATATTTGAAAACTAAAAATTCTAAAATTACTTTTAACTTCTGACGCATTAGTCGTATATCGTAATTCGTCGTACAATGTACGAATGTGGTTGTGAAAATTATATGGAACCAAAGCAGAAGATATGTTTGCGCAACAACTTCATTCCAAGCGTGTGATATTTGGAAGGAAAAAGTATACCGAATTAGAAAATACAAAAATCGCTCTGCGTAAAGATGTTCCTGCAATCGAAATTGTGTACCTACGAGTAATCTACGAATATGCGGATTTTTGTGGCAAAAGTTCTCCGTCAATAGTTCTGTTTTTAATTATAACAGATTTTGTCGCCTCTGGTTGGCAAAGGTACAAAGTATTATTTCTTTCTTGTTGTTTCAATATTTAATTTAAAACATTTGTTTTCTTGTTGATCGTTCCACCATAATTATTGTGAAGGCAATGTTTTTTTTTTCATTTCCCCAAAGAGCATATACATATATGTACCTATATAGGATGTGCCTTAAACATAAGACACTCAACGAACGTTTGATATTTCATAGGGTTCTTCTTTCCAGTCTTTCGATAACAGCAACATAATTATCCTACGATTCGGTTCAAGGTCTAGTAAGCATGTTGCATAATCATATCGGTGCGATACACTCACTCCTCCATAAAACATTGGGGACATTTTTTAATTCGAAATTTAACCTACTTCACTGCGTGGAGGTTGTCACCAAAGGTTGCGCTAAAATAAAATCTAATTAAAAATGAAATGGAAGTCAAGAATAGCAACCACGCATAGAATTCGAGCATATGACATTATTTTTACTTTATTTTTTTATTTTTTTTATTTAAATATTTGTGTATTTTTTTTCCTTTTTGAAATCAGAAGCTTTTAAAATCCTATAAAACAATTAACAGCTGATTTTAAACTCGCATGTTTGTGAGATGTTTTTTTGACGTGTTGCAAGCATTAACTGTGTACTTAGTTCGATGTCAGTAATAAATTTTATGTCTTTAAAAAAAAAAAAAGAAAAACAATACAATTTATGGTAGGAGAAAATATTTTATTTAAAATTCTTTTTTTATATACAAATGAGCAGTGAGATGGGTTATTTATATTAAAGGAAGAAAACGTGTGCAGTTTTTTAATAGCGTGTGTCAATAATGTATTTAGATTTAGCCGAATGTATGTTTGTTTTTTAAATTTGAAATGCATTCCTTGAATACTTTACGAGTAGCATAATATCTACTAAGATGTGGGCGTTTTTTTTTTTTTTTTAATAAAATGGTTTTAATTATATTAAATTAAAATTTTGTGTCGCCATCTTTCACCCTTATAACGAATGGCGTTTCGCTTAAATATCGAATGTAATTTTCAAACATTTGTATTACGATTGGCGTTGTATTGTCATTTCTCTCAGCGTAACGCTTTAATTTGAGTGGAACTTAAATTTTTGTAAGAGAAACGTCACTCATCGTTATTACAATATGCGTTACGCCTTGTTTATACGCCAACTAAAACGCTCTTTTTTGCCGAACAAAAATGTTTAAACGACTCGTCGCGAAATTGCCTAAAAATATTAGTTTTGTTGTTTTGTAAAGGGTCCGCCATCTAGCGTTTTTTTTTCAACTAGTGCTTATTTCGTGAATGGTAACACTTAGCTCATGTCTGATTTGACAGATAATTAGTTTTATCCTTCCGCGAACGAATATGTTAGTGTATACGCTTGAACAACGCTGGGAAATATTGCGACATTACTTTGAAAATCATGGTAATGTTGCAGAATGTGTGCGAAAATTGCGTACGGATTTTGGAAGAAGAGAAGCACCGTCAGCTCCGTATGTTCGTTATCTTGTGAAAAAAGTAAAAGAAACTGGCATTCTCATCGATAAACCAAAGCGTGAAAAGCCAAAAACAGTTCGTTTACCCGAGAATATTGCTGCTGTGGCAGAAAGTGTGCGTGAAGCGCCATCAACATCAATTCACACAATCGATAATGTGCTTAAAAATTGGACCGATCGTGTAGGATACTGCATGGCCAGCAGAGGCAGCCATTTGAATGAAATTATTTTCCATTATTAACCGGAAGGATTGTGCTTTCAAATAAAAAAAGAAATTTGAGAAAATATTCAGTACTTTTTTTTAATAGGATTTTCAAAAAAATTTGGGTTTATTAAAACGTAAGCATTACAAATGCTGAAGAAATGAAGCATCTCGTGGAGTAATTGGAACTAATTTTAGGAGAGAAGGAGGTATCACAAAATGCACGAAACCGAATCAAATTGGAATCATAACATAACAATGAATTGTTAAACACCAAGTTTTAAAATTGACACACAATATCCTTCTTATTTGTGGCATTTTATACAGATATTTATTGAAGTAAAGAAAGGCTACCTTATTCAGCCTGAAGTATCTATACGCATTACAAATCTGGAAAGAAGAAAATAATCTCAATAGAAAATATAAGGAATTTGATTTGTCCATCTACTTACTTCGTATCTGATGGATTTGATCTGGAATTTGGATCTTTAGTTTGGTATATCAAGTTTTTTTTTTAACGTTTGCGCGCACTAAAGGGGATTTGACTACCCTTAATATGAGCAAGCATAGTGCGATCGGTAGGAGATTAGGGAAGGATGCAAGAGGAGATACTGATGTACATTGGTTTTGAATTTCTGAATATCAAAATGGGAGGGGAAAATAGAGCCGGATAAAGTATTCCACATTCGCGTTGTACAGCTAAAGAAAGAATCTCTGTACTTGACAGTAAGTCCGAAGTTGGGCTCAAGGATAAACTGATGAGCATTCCTAGAAGCGCGAGTATTACGGTTGAAAAATTTACGCGGAGGAATGCAACTGGCTATTTCGCTGGAACAGTGTTTATAAAAATAGCGATAAAATAATGACAGACATGTAACATTTCGACGGTGTTCTAGAGATTTAAATGTCTCTACTATATTTCTATCGCCTATCATTCTTAGAGCTCTATTCTGAGTTCTATCTAAAAGAATTGGGAGCTCCTGCCCAAATGTGCGAGTTATACTCCAGCTTTGGACGAATGAAGGCCTTATAGATTACAGCCAGATCAGACGGTGAGAAGAATTTCTTGCATCTTCGAAGAAAACCTAAGCACTTTGCAGGGTTTTTGGCTTTATGTGTTCATTCCACAAGAGGTGATCTGAGACGCACATACCTAGGACTGAAAGCTGATCGGTTTTTTGCAAGTGCCGCTCATGGATAGCGGCATGTGGGGTGGGTTCTGCTTTAACGACAAAGACTGCACTGAGTTTTTGGAACATTAAATTCTACGCGGTTTTTTATTCCCCATTGGACAATGCTGTCGAGATCAGAATTTAATGAGCTTATCATACGCTGCCATTGCAGTTGCACATCCGAAGAACAAGGAGGCGCATCTGAAAACGAATATTAAAAAGTGAGAGTACTATCGTCAGCAAAACAATTTAGTGGATTAGCAGTTCCAGATAAGAGATCATTAATAAAAATGAGAAATAGGGTCGGAGACAGTACGGAGCCCTGGGGCACACCAGCATTTATTTTGTGAATATCAGACTTGAAACCGTCCAATACAACTTGCATTGATGGGTCTGAAAGGTAATTTCTAATCCAACGAAGAAGAGATTCATCGACACCAAATGCACGCATTTTCGATAAGAGAGCTTGATGCCAAACTCTATCAAATGCTTTTGAAATATCAAGCGCAATAATCTTTATTTCTCCAAAACGATGTAAAGATTTATGCCACTGATTGGTGAGATATACCATCAGATCACCAGTGGACCTATTGCTACGAAAGCCATACTGCCGGTCATTGAGGAGCTTTCGTTCTTCAAGATATTTCTTAAGCTGATAATTAATCAGCGTTTCCATGGCCTTGGAAAGAAGGGACGTACGTGCAATTGGACGGTAATTAGCGGGTGAAGAAGATTCGCCTTTTTTAGGGACAGGCTGGACAAATGCTGTTTTTCATCCACACGGAAAGAGGGGGTGGCCGTGGCGCGATAGTTGTGTGTTCGCCTGCCAACCTCGTGGTTGCAGGTTCGATTCCTGCCGTTGTCTATGTCTTCTTATATTCCATTAAAAACCAATTCTAAAAATTGTCATAAAATAAGTTGCTGCTTTGCTCATTACATGCTGTTTAGGCATAACACTAACAACATGTGATTAAATAAATAAAATAATGCGAATTATAAGGAACATAAATAAATAAGACACGCTAATTCTCTCCGCAGTAGCCGCCATCCCTGGAGATAAATCTGAGACAACAACCAGCTCTAGTCTCTGAACATCGCGCCACACATCTTTCCTATCCTTCTTTCTCTTCTTCCACCGGATGCCCGCGCTGTGTTGAGAAAAACATATAAAAGGGTATTCATAATCCCTTAAGCGCGTGCAAAGTTATCAAAAAAAAAAAAAAAAGACCTGTAGAATAGGACAGATGGAAAAGCTTACGTAGTGGTTTTGGCAGCGTTGAAGCACACCTCTTCAGAACTATGGGAGGGATATTATCCGGGCCAGCGGATTTGTAAATATCAAGGTCTTTGAGGGCTCTAGCAACTGCAGGAATGCGAAAGACGATTCGTCCCATAAAATCATTTACGTTCTCAAATACAAAATATTCAGTACTTTTTTTTAATAGGATTTTCAAAAAAATTTGGGTTTATTAAAACGTAAACATTACAAATGCTGAAGAAATGAAGCATCTCGTGGAGTAATTGGAACTAATTTTAGGAGAGAAGGAGGTATCACAAAATGCACGAAACCGAATCAAATTGGAATCATAACATAACAATGAATTGTTAAACACCAAGTTTTAAAATTGACACACAATATCCTTCTTATTTGTGGCATTTTATACAGATATTTATTGAAGTAAAGAAAGGCTACCTTATTCAGCCTGAAGTATCTATACGCATTACAAATCTGGAAAGAAGAAAATAATCTCAATAGAAAATATAAGGAATTTGATTTGTCCATCTACTTACTTCGTATCTGATGGATTTGATCTGGAATTTGGATCTTTAGTTTGGTATATCAAGTTTTTTTTTTAACGTTTGCGCGCACTAAAGGGGATTTGACTACCCTTAATATGAGCAAGCATAGTGCGATCGGTAGGAGATTAGGGAAGGATGCAAGAGGAGATACTGATGTACATTGGTTTTGAATTTCTGAATATCAAAATGGGAGGGGAAAATAGAGCCGGATAAAGTATTCCATATTCGCGTTGTACAGCTAAAGAAAGAATCTCTGTACTTGACAGTAAGTCCGAAGTTGGGCTCAAGGATAAACTGATGAGCATTCCTAGAAGCGCGAGTATTACGGTTGAAAAATTTACGCGGAGGAATGCAACTGGCTATTTCGCTGGAACAGTGTTTATAAAAATAGCGATAAAATAATGACAGACATGTAACATTTCGACGGTGTTCTAGAGATTTAAATGTCTCTACTATATTTCTATCGCCTATCATTCTTAGAGCTCTATTCTGAGTTCTATCTAAAAGAATTGGGAGCTCCTGCCCAAATGTGTGAGTTATACTCCAGCTTTGGACGAATGAAGGCCTTATAGATTACAGCCAGATCAGACGGTGAGAAGAATTTCTTGCATCTTCGAAGAAAACCTAAGCACTTTGCAGGGTTTTTGGCTTTATGTGTTCATTCCACAAGAGGTGATCTGAGACGCACATACCTAGGACTGAAAGCTGATCGGTTTTTTGCAAGTGCCGCTCATGGATAGCGGCATGTGGGGTGGGTTCTGCTTTAACGACAAAGACTGCACTGAGTTTTTGGAACATTAAATTCTACGCGGTTTTTTATTCCCCATTGGACAATGCTGTCGAGATCAGAATTTAATGAGCTTATCATACGCTGCCATTGCAGTTGCACATCCGAAGAACAAGGAGGCGCATCTGAAAACGAATATTAAAAAGTGAGAGTACTATCGTCAGCAAAACAATTTAGTGGATTAGCAGTTCCAGATAAGAGATCATTAATAAAAATGAGAAATAGGGTCGGAGACAGTACGGAGCCCTGGGGCACACCAGCATTTATTTTGTGAATATCAGACTTGAAACCGTCCAATACAACTTGCATTGATGGGTCTGAAAGGTAATTTCTAATCCAACGAAGAAGAGATTCATCGACACCAAATGCACGCATTTTCGATAAGAGAGCTTGATGCCAAACTCTATCAAATGCTTTTGAAATATCAAGCGCAATAATCTTTCTTTCTCCAAAACGATGTAAAGATTTATGCCACTGATTGGTGAGATATACCATCAGATCACCAGTGGACCTATTGCTACGAAAGCCATACTGCCGGTCATTGAGGAGCTTTCGTTCTTCAAGATATTTCTTAAGCTGATAATTAATCAGCGTTTCCATGGCCTTGGAAAGAAGGGACGTACGTGCAATTGGACGGTAATTAGCGGGTGAAGAAGATTCGCCTTTTTTAGGGACAGGCTGGACAAATGCTGTTTTTCATCCACACGGAAAGAGGGGGTGGCCGTGGCGCGATAGTTGTGTGTTCGCCTGCCAACCTCGTGGTTGCAGGTTCGATTCCTGCCGTTGTCTATGTCTTCTTATATTCCATTAAAAACCAATTCTAAAAATTGTCATAAAATAAGTTGCTGCTTTGCTCATTACATGCTGTTTAGGCATAACACTAACAACATGTGATTAAATAAATAAAATAATGCGAATTATAAGGAACATAAATAAATAAGACACGCTAATTCTCTCCGCAGTAGCCGCCATCCCTGGAGATAAATCTGAGACAACAACCAGCTCTAGTCTCTGAACATCGCGCCACACATCTTTCCTATCCTTCTTTCTCTTCTTCCACCGGATGCCCGCGCTGTGTTGAGAAAAACATATAAAAGGGTATTCATAATCCCTTAAGCGCGTGCATAGTTATAAAAAAAAAAAAAAAAGACCTGTAGAATAGGACAGATGGAAAAGCTTACGTTGTGGTTTTGGCAGCGTTGAAGCACACCTCTTCAGAACTATGGGAGGGATATTATCCGGGCCAGCGGATTTGTAAATATCAAGGTCTTTGAGGGCTCTAGCAACTGCAGGAATGCGAAAGACGATTCGTCCCATAAAATCATTTACGTTCTCAAATACAGGAGGAGTCATTACACTTTCTGGCAGCAATTATAGGTTTCTTGTTCGCATTTCTTGATAAAATAAATGCGTCACACTATTTATTTAGTGACTTTTATTAATTTAATCGGCAGAAATTGAATATGAATTGAAAAATTTATGACAGTTGCATTGAAAATTATATTTTTCAAAATCAGCTGCTTATGTGGAACGTATTTCGATCGACAACGAGTGGCGTTTTAGTATCGTAATACCGACACTAAAACGCCTAAAAAGTGACTCCACACAAAAAGTGAGAGCTTTGGTTTAAGATAAACGCCAATCGTAATAAGAGTAAATATATTAATTAATAATTTTATAAAATTGTTCGGATGCGTTTTAGCTAGTTTTTTTAATATTTTAAATGGTTGGAGAATTTAGAGTAGACTATTCTAACATTCGTGGGCTTAGGAAAAATGTCTCTTCCGCATACGTTCATACTGCGAAATACAGGCCAACTGTTTTGGCATTGAGTGAAACTCAAATAGGTGAAAGTTCTGATCCGTCGGAATTTAATCTCTTTGGGTATAGCTTGATGCCATTATTCTATCACCACCATGGTCTCGCCGTATATATAAGAAATGACTTTACGTACCAACTTCAACCACAATATGGTTTGTGCTCAGACACAAATTTCAATTTCATGTGGTTAAAATTCACGGTCAACAAGCACATCATACACACATGTTTCATCTATCGGAGCCCAAGTTTGGACAGTACTTCGACTTTTAACGAATTCGATGCGCTGTCCGACTCTATCCAAAGAATTGTTTCCCAATATCCGCAGAGTGAAATCGTTGTTACGGGCGATTTCAATGTACACAATTAAAAGTGGCTACGCTATTCTGGCCAGACAACACCCGAAGGAATGTATGTTGAGCTCTTTGCTGAGGTGAATAATCTGACTCAGCTGGTTACTGAGCCAACAAGAATACCTGACATTGCAGGTCACTCCCGCAACACCCTAGACTTGTTTCTTACCTCTCAACCTGGTAAATATACTATTAGTGTGTTATCGCCTCTAGGCACATCGGACCATTGTATCATATCAGCCAATTTCTCGTGCTCAAAGTTCTCAGTTAAAGAAAGCATCCCGAAGAGGACCGTATGGCAATACGAGAAAGCCAACTGGGGCGGTCTGAATAATTTCTTCAGGATCTTTAACTGGTCACTATGCTTCCTCTGTAGTGACGTTGACTCCAGCGCTAATATTTATACCAATATAATTCTTAAGGGGATGAAAGCCTTTATACCGAACAAAACCAAAAGCATCAAACCAAAAGAAAACTCATGGTTCGATTTGAGCTGTAAGTAGGTCGAGAGAGGTAAGTTTCCGATGTTATAAAGCCAACCCAACTGAGTAAAACCGGAATAAGTTCAAACAAGCTAGAAAGACCTGTAATAGTCATATTCAAAGAACCAAATTTCTACATGAGCAAAAATTAAGGCAAAAAATACTACAATGTCCCAAAGGTAGTAATCTTCTTAGGCGAATCTTCTACACCCTCTAACTACCGTCCAATTGCACTTACGTCCCTTCTTTCCAATGTCATGGAAACGCTGATTAACTATCAGCTTAAGAAATATCTTTAAGAACGAAAGATCCTTAACGACCAATAGGTCCACTGGTGATCTGATGGTATATCTCACCGAACAGTGGCACAAATCTTTACATCGTGTTGGAGAAAGTAAGATTATTGCGCTTGATATTTCAAAAGCATTTGATAGAGTTTGGCAACAAGCTCTCTTATAAAAAATGCGTTTGGTATCGAGATGAATCTCTTCTTCGTTGGATTAGAAATTACCTTTCGGACCGTTCAATACAAGTTGTATTGGACGGTTTCAAATCTGATATCCACAAAAAAAATGCTGATGTGCCTCAGGGCTCCGTATTGTCTCCGACCCTTTTTCTCATTTTCATTAATGATCTCTTATCTGGAACTTCTAATTAACTTAATTGTTTTAATGACGATAATACTATCAGCTTTTCATATTCGTTTTCAGATTCACCTCCTTGTTCTTCGGATGTGGAACTGCAACGGCAGTATAAGCTCATTAAATTATGATCTCGACAGCATTGTCCAATGGGGAATAAAAAACCGCGTAGAATTTAATGCTTCAAAAACTCAGTGCTTCGTCGTTAAAGCAGAACCCACCCCCCATGCCGCTATCCATGAGCGGTACTTGCATCGAAGAAGCCGATCAGCTTTCAGTCCTAGGTATGTGCGTCACAGATCACCTCTTGTGGAATGAACACATATTCTATGTCGCCAAAAACGCTGCAAAGTGCTTAGGTTTTCTTCGAAGATGCAAGAAATTCTTCTGACCGTCTGATCTGGCTGTAATCTATAAGGCCTTCATCCGACCAAAGCTTGAGTATAACTCTCACATTTGGGCAGGAGCTCCTAAAACTCATTTGAATCTTTTGGATAGAATTCAAAATAGAGCTCAAAGAATGATTGGTGATAGAACTATAGTAGAAACATTTACATCTCTCAAACATCGTCGAAATGTTTCATGTATTTCGCTATTTTATCGGCATTTTTATAAACAGTGTTCTAGCGAAGTAGCCAGTTGCATTCCTCCCCTTAAAATATTCAACCGTAATATTCGCGCTTACAGGAATGCTCATCAGTTTGTTCTTGAGCCCAATTTCGGACGTACTGTCAACTACAGAGATTCTTTCTTTAGCCGAACAACACGAATGTGGAATGCTTTACCGTGCTCGATTTTTCCCTCCCATATTGATATTCTAAGCTTCAAAACTATATATATCCTTTTACCCTTCCCTATTTTCTTAACGCTCGCACTGTGCTCGATCATATTAAGGATAGCCAAAATCCCTATAGTGCGCGCAAAATAAAAAAAAAAAATCTCCTTTCGTTTGTGAAGTAGGTGCAATTTACTAAAAAATTACTAAAAATGAAAAAAAAAATAATAACGGTAATATTTAAAAATAAGTGTTATTACTTTTTTAAGAAGCCATTACCTTACGTAGGTAGGTAAAATGGCGGTCAAAGCGAACTCGAATCTTAGACCCAAAGCTCCGTTTTGATACCAAAGAACTCGAACAAACCTAAATAAAAAGATTTTTAGTGGTAAACGAGAGGGATACCACTGAAGTGGAGCGTCGTTAGAGCCATTTCGACCCGTTGAGTAAAGAGATTAAGTTTTAAACTTTTGTATCAGACAGTTATTTTAGATCAGAAAAGAAAGCCCTTCCAAATATTGCATTCTTAGCTTGGCCAAAGCGCGAAACTGGCAAACGAATTGGAGCACTGTTTCCTTTACCTCCTGGTTTTTACAGTTATGGCAGTAGGTGTTATGGGGAATACACCGTTTTGCTTCGTGCTCACCCAATGACCAGTTCCCAATACAGGTATCGACTATCCTTCCCATGTCCCTCCTTGGTCCACAAATTAGATCGTTTATGAGGGCCCATATCATTCTAGATATCGTACAGTCGGTTAGTTTGTTTCAGCTTTTGTCGGATTCCGTGAAGAAAGCTAAAAGAATTTTGCCCTTCAGAGCAGCGAGTGGGATAGATACATTCTCTGCAAGCGATCTATGAAGGGCCGATTCCTGCCGGGCCAGTTCGCCTGCCTGTTCATTACCCTCGATACTAAGATGATTCTATGATTAATGTCCAGACTATGAAGCTCATTTCGGCATAGTTGGATCGGTTTTAATAATATTTTTGTCTAATTTACGGCTTCAATAGCCGCTTGTCTCCTTGTGATTATTGCCGAATTTAGATTTTGAGTTGGATTTAATTTAGGAACTGTGCATGTTTCTATTATAGCTAGTACTTCAGCTTGAAAGAAGTTAGCAAAGTCGGGAAGTCGGAAAGATCTAGAGACTTTTAGCGACTCTGAGAAAATCTCTGCTACTACACCGCACTCCATTTTAGATCCGTCGGTAAATATTCTTACGTCGAAATCTTTCGAAACTTCGTCATCTTCCCAATTCTTCCTGGATGGGAAGATAACATTAAAACTTTTGCTGCGGCTCAGGGTAGGGGTGCAGTAGGCAGTGTTTGTCGACAGAATATCTGGTAGAATCAATTTTGATTGCTGTGACCGTAGAATTTGGCAAACCAGCAATTTGACTATGGGTCTTAGATCTCTGCAAGATACCGGAAGTCAAGAGGTAGAAGATGTAAAATAACACATAAACCATAAGTTGGACAAGATCTTAAGGCCAACGGAAGCAGTTCTCTGAATTTTCTTAAGTTTATTGATGTTGTATTGTTTGTTTAAAGCGGGCAACCAGACAATCGAATCATTTAAGCCAGGATTAGTCGTACTACCGCTGTTTATTGATTTCAGAGGATAATTAAATAAAAAAAAGGTGAAAGTATAATTTTGGCAACTATTTATTAACTTTGTATTTTTGGTTCACATTTGAAACGAAATAATATTCTCTATGCATCCAAAAATAATTGATCCCCATTTGTCCAACCACCAGCTGTCAAATTCTATAAGGGATAGCTACGATGAAGACGGATTAAAAAACCGATAAATTCTACATTTTATTTTCTCTGCTCGGAAAAATCTCATTCAAATCGGGTATCGTTTGGTTACCTGTTACCTTATTTTAAACCAAGAACTCCACCGTCGGTTCTTACCAGTTAGTGTGTAAAATTAACTGGGAATAGCCAGTTCTATTTCCCATAAAATATCAACAGGGCCAGATCAACCATATGTTATGTGCAAATGCACAGGGCGCATCACCAGGGGCAAGAAAAGTTAATTGATCTTGCGCAAGCAAATACTGCTATTTTCATTTTAACCGCAAAATTTGTTCATATAATCCTAAAATAACATCCATCACAACTGTGCTAATTTTAAATATTTAATGATATAAACCTAAAAACAAAATTTCAAAAAAATAATTCAAAATATTAAATTTTCAAAAATCCAAAAAAATCTTTTTCCAAAATTTTGGTACGCAGTATTATTTATAATCCAAAGGAGCTCCTATATTAAAATTTTGATCGACATCCGTACAGCCGTTTTTGAGAAAGTCGACACAAAAAAAAATGTTGTATGGCAGGTACCGTTAATAACAAAATATTTAAAAAAAAAATGTACCAAAATGTAGAATATAACTAAAGTAGTCCACTCGTTTTTTTTTATCAAAATCGTTCAGCTACAATTAGACGGTCAACGTAATCGGTCATCGCGCTGACTCTCTGAAGTAAAAATGATTTCAAAATATATCCTAATTGTGTCACGTCGTCTGATAGTCAACCAAAAATGTTGTCAATGCATTGGCGAGAACGTTGCGCATTGGCCCAGTTCGATGACTGTGTAATGACTTTGCCAACGTAGTTGGGACGCGTTGACAAAATTTTTGGAACTATTCGTTGACATGGCACAATTTTATAACCGGTCAACGTAGCTTTGATATTTTAATTGACACAATCAGTTTTGCTTTATAAAATCACAAATAAGCCATAATAAGATTGGAAACCTTCGTACGTTTCACACCCCCAAGACCCATTTGTTTACATTGTTGTATTTGTAGCTTTGAAACTCTATCCGTGAATAGATGGGAAATCGAAAACAAAACAAAATCAAATTACTAGGGCTGTGTTGTTTATGTGTCTATAGGAAGATGAACAGAAGAGATTCTTGTGTGCGTTTTTATCAATGTGTCTATTGGAAGAGGAACGGAAAAGTTACTTGTGTGCGTGTTTCAGCTTGTAGGTAAATGTCAAATGAAAGCAGAGGTTCCGGGTCTTTATGTTATTAGTTTATGTATAAAATAAAAACAAAAAAATATACACATACTCGTATTTACTAGCTTGAGTATGCTAGTTTACATATTTGTGTTTTTTTTTGTATTTGAGGCTTCACTAGGGTTAGTAAAAATCAAACTGTTTGGTTGACATGCGAAGAAAGTTCCGGTACAAGTTTGGCTCCTCGTTTCGCAATTCGCGGAGTAATTTCACACCGAATCCTTCTTTTTCACGCAGCATCAACCAACTTTTTGTCTAAACGGAACGACGATTTCTTTGCAGCCTTGCGCTACTAATGTTGTCCTGCATAAGCGGCTAAAACATCAATTTTCAACTCCACGTTTCTTTTTGTCATTTGTATTTTTTTTTTTAATATTCATAATTTATTTTAAAATGACTCGGTCCTTTCTTACGAGTATGTCATTGGGTCAACGCGTTTGAATTTGGTCAACTCGTGTGATCGTTTTGAGTGTCAACGCAGTGGCAGTTACGAATAAAAATTACATTGACACACAAGACACGTCACCGCATTTTGGGACAACATTGACCGACTTGTGTTTCGTGTGATCGTTAACGTTTGAAGCATTGATTCTGTAAACATTGACGCTGTAGTGGCAGAGTCAGAGAGTCAATGTGATGACTGATTACGTTGACCGTGTAATTGTAGCTTTAAAACCGTTTTCGGTTGAGATGATCACCTAAAACGCTTAAGTACCAAGGTTGAAGAAAATCGCTTGAGCAGTTTATGCTGTAGAACAATCTATAGACAGACAAAGAGACAGAATTTCGGGACTCACTTTTTTGGTGTTCACCGTCATCGTAATGTCAAGTTTGATTAAAATCTCCAGTTCGATTTTTTTCCCAAAAGCAAAACTTGCCGTATATTACCTTTATCGCAAGTAAAAAACGGGGATGCTTTCTACGAATCTTGCACATGGCGCAAGTTTGGTTGAGGTCAGCACTGAATAACTGGGAAGAGTATAGCTTGAACCAAATCACTTACCCAACGGTCGAATGCGCAGAGAGAGGATTCAAGAGAAAATAAATGGTGCGCAAGAGATTTAATGAGTACAATGTCAGATAAGAGAGAGAGAGTGAATTTGTTCGAGCTATAATTGGCCCGTTTTTGACTTCGCTACTATTATATGTTGTGTTTTAACTAGATTGGGTTGAGAGTTTGAGTAAAAGAAATAAACAAAATACTGGGCTACAGGATACTTTTCAATTGTTCGGCACCGACTTTTTCATGGTTCACATGGAAAAAGGAATTTGTTAAATAAACAAAGCAATTGATTCAAAGATATTTGATTTTAATTTTCGTTAACAACCGTTACCCAATAACTGCTAAGGATAACTGTTATCATGAAATAACCATAACTGTTATAACTAGAGACGTGACGGATATCCGGTAGGTATTCGGTATCCGGCCTATCCGGCTACTTTTATAATATCCGTCCGAAGCAGAATAATATTTTTATATCCGGCCGAATACCGGATAGTCGTTTTTTCAGTAAAAAAATTAACATAATATTAAGTTTAATAATCTGATTAATTTTATTTCATATAATAAAAATGGGCTATCAGCAATTTAATTAGGACTGGTAACGAGACGAGACCAGACGAGACTTTTGATAGTCTCGTCTCGGTCTCGTCAAAAACAAAAAAATTCAGTCTCGTCTCGGTTTCGGTCTCAGTATCGTCTAACCACCAAGTCTCGTCTCGGTGCTGGTCTCGCCTTTTTGCCGAGAAAATTTGAATGCGCAGTCTCGTCTCGGTCTCGATAGGTCTTGGGCTTATCCTTGGTCTTGGTTTCTTTCGTGTTTTTGGTAGTTTTGGTAGTAAAAAGAACAAAGATAAGACGCCTGAGTCTGCTTTGTCTTTTGTTGTTGTTTCAAACAGTGAAATTGAAAAATTGTTGTTTTTTCTTTC
Source organism: Philhelius pedissequus (assembly GCA_910595825.1). Lineage (NCBI taxonomy): Eukaryota > Metazoa > Arthropoda > Insecta > Diptera > Syrphidae > Philhelius > Philhelius pedissequus. Next base: position 15,273,452 of record OU343161.1, on the reverse strand, counting down.
AATGTATTTTGAGGCTTATCAAAGTTTTTAATGTAAAAACGATTATACTTGCCAGTCAGTACTCATGCTTTCCATTATCATGCAATTAAAACCGATTTTTTTTTAATCAGATTTGATCCATTTGGATAATCGAAAGTCATGCAATACAGCAATAACAACATGAAATCTTGCAATCCTGCAATCCTGAAATCGGGAACACGTTTGTTGGGGGTTGTTTTCGGGGGTGCATTCAGTAGTGTAAAGAAAAGAGACAACATTAAAATAATAAATAAAGAAATGCAAGAAAAATGGAATGGGTATATATAAAGCTGTCGAGTTAAATTCGAGTTTGATATTCAACCCAAGTTTTTTGTCAACTCAAGTTCCATTTTGAGTTAAGTTAAATTTTGAAGAATAGTGTAAGTTATTTTATTTCGTAACAAAAACAAATGAAATGTTAACAAAAATAGTATCTACATACAACGCTCGATTTTTTTCCAAAACTTAACCCAAAAGCTTAAAATCATCTTTTTCTGGAGCAAAAACTAAAATCGGAAAAATTTCGGATTATTTATAATTACATATACATATTATGTATACATTATGTGGTTTGATATTTGAACGCACATAGAATATTTCTCCAAAAAAAACTTGTGAGTATCAAAAAAATTGAACATTCAGTACTCACGTTCAAGTTTTATAATTTTTTTTTTAAATTTTAATAATTGAATAAAAAAATATTTCTCCCAGCGAAAATCTAAACCAAACCACTGAGACCGACAAGACTCTCGGCGAATTTCAGTACCAAAAATACAGTCTCGTCTCGGTCTCGTCTCGGGTGCTTTTAAAGAAGTCTCGTCTCGTCTCGTCAACGAGACCGAGAACGAGACGAGACCGAAACTAGTCTCTAAATTTAATATTGTAAAGGGTTATCCATTTGGCGGTTTCAAAAGTATAGTGCTGGAATTTAACATCTGCCAAACTTAGTTGTTAAACCATTTTTTTTTTCAGTTTAAAGTCTGACATTTACGAAAATGGATCGGTTAACTATCGCACAACGCATACAAATTGTTAGAACCTACTACAAAAGGGTGATTCTGCCACAGCCACATATCGTGCTTTAAGAGGAGATTATGGATTACATAATATTGCAACTACGCAAGCAATTGGCGAAATTGTGAAGAAATTTGAAGAGACTGGATTGGTTACAGACATTGTAAGGTCTGTGCATCATCGTTTCGCTCGTACCACTGAAAATATCGCTGCTGTAAGTGAAAGTATTGCCGAGGACCCGAATGTGTCGATTCCTCGTCGTTCTCAGGAATTAGGACTGTCTTACGGCACATTATGGCATATTTTGCATTTGGATCTACACCTACATCCATATTAAGTCCAGCTCACACAACAACTGAAGCCAGCTGACTATTCAAAACGTCGTAGATACGTCAAATGTGTGCTCAAACAACAGGCGGTGGACGGCGATTTTTCAAACAAAATTTTTTATAGCGACGAAGCACGTTACTCTTTCGGTGGGTATGTTAATTAACAAAATTGTCGTATTTGGGTTTCTGAGAATCCTCAAGTAATTGAAGAGAGGACATTACATCCACAAAAAGTCACTGTTTGGGGCGCCCTTTTGGTCCGGAGGTGTGATTGGACCTTACTTCTTCGATGGAACGACTGTCACCGTCAATTCGGAGCGTTATCGTCATATGATAACCGACTTTTTTTTGGCTGCTATTGAAATTACGACTTGGAGAATATATGGTTTCAACAAGATGGTGCCACATGCCACACAACTCGAGCGAATATGGTTTTATTGCAAGAGACATTTCATGGCCGCGTAATTTCTCGTCGTGGCGATATCAACTGGCCACTAATTTCATGCGATTTAACACCGCTGGACTTTATTTTGTGGGGCTACGTGAAAGTCCTTGCTTATGCAGATAAACCTTTAACACTTGAGCACTTTAAAACCAACATTCGTCAAGTTATGGCTGAGATACCGCCCAATATGTGTCAAAAAGTGGTCGAATCTTGCAATAATTCGCGTGGTGTTCATTTAAATGATGTAGTGTTTCACACATAATGTCAACGTTCAAACTTTATAATAAAAAAGAAATATCATAAAAAAAAATATTTTATATGCATACATTTTTTTTTGGCCAAAAACAAAAATCTTATTTTTCTCAAAAACGGCTCCAATGATTTTTATTAAAAAAAAATTCTGTTCATTAAGAAAGGGAAGGGGTACATTTTAGTAATTTTTTTTCGGAAACAAATTGTTAGTTTTGGTACCTGTAAGAGTACCATTTTGTAGGTTTTCGATTTTCTAAAAAGCGGTTGATTTGGTTTTTTTAATTTTTTTATACAGACGCTCCTATAAAGTTAAACATTAATGTAAACAAAAAATTTTTAAATAAGAATTTTTTTGAAATTAAAAAAAAAACTCAAAATTTCGAAAACTACTTGATGGCTGTTTTCGAAACTTCGTACTTGTGAGTTTTTTGACATTATCTTGAATAGTTAAAAAAACTGTATTCCTAAAATAAAAACCAACGGTACCTCCCACACAAATGTTAAAAAAACCGATAAGAAAAAAATGTATTTCTCGAAAACGGCTCCAAGAATTTTTATAAAAACAATTGTGTGTTCTTAAATTAGTACAGTTCACTTTCAAGTAACTATAAACATATTTTTTTTGCGTACTTATTAACGGTACTTCCCATAGAACCACTTATCAGATTTTCGATTTTCCCAATATTGGATGAACCGATTAAAATAATTTTTCTTATAAAAATGCCCCCTAAAATTATTAATAAAAAGCGTTAAAAAACGTTTTTCGATTTCTAAAAAGTAAATAAAATTTTTTTTTGAAAAATTAAATATAAATGAAAAATTCAAATTTTTTGAAATTTGAATTTTATATGTATATTAATAATATCTTCAAAATGCCGTTTCAAATTTTTTTTCTAAAAATGTTTTCAAAATTTAATAAATAAAAAATTAATTTATTAAAAAACCGCTCCAACGATTTTTGAATTTTTTTTGATATATTCTTATTTATCCATGAATTCAAATTGCGTCTTTGTTTTCTCCCAAACTATAAAGACTAAGCAATATAAAAACATTTAATCTCAATCTTCATCCAGTATATGAAATCACAGAACCTTGAGGACACCAAATGCGCTTTATAATCGTAGCTATTTGCACTGTAAAACATAAGAATATCTTGTGGAAGTGGAGGAGAAGGAAAAAAGGCATGCTTAAGTTGGTTTTACTTGTTCCGGTTTGATTTGTGTACCAGACCACCAAAATATTAAACTTTTCATTTGGGCAGATATCCGGCCGCTGAATATTCGTCTATCCGGCCTAGCTGCTGGCCTAATATCCGGTATCCGGCCAAAATCACTATTCGGCACAACTGTAGTTATAACCGTTATTCAAAAATAACCATAAAGACCATCACTAGAAAACACACTGATACCTTCCGATGATATTTTTAGCGAATGGGACTAACCGTTCTTGAAGGATAAAAGAGAGTAGGTACCTTTATAATTGCTGCACGTTGTTAGATCTCTCTTATGTATGGGGCATATGAAACATTTTCACCAGTCTTCTGGCATTTTTTCATTCTCCCATTTTATGCAGCCTTAATGCTGCAATATTTTCAGTACACGGTTAAAAATCTGGGGGTGTTTTTTAATACCGCCTCAGTATTACAGGCATATGAAGTACAAGAAAAATTTGTTTTTAATATTTTCAATTTATTAAACTTTTTTTGTACGAATTTTGTATTAAATTTCAATTTTTCTTTCATTAAAAACCTCATTTTAATACTAGTATTCTGAAATATAATCTCACAAGGTTTAAATTTAGTATTTTAATTCTACAAAATAACCCTGACATAATTAAAATTACAGTTCAACCATAAGCTTATTACAATTAAATTATAATTGACTTAAAATATAATGTCTACTCTGATTATATTTAAATATTCATTTGCAACGGCATTACTTTTTTAATATTTAAAAAATACTTTCTAATACTTTAGTATTATGTTACAATGTTTTCATATTAAATTTTTTAACAAAACATATCTTGGATCATTTGCAGCGCGTCACCGTTATAAATGAATTCTAATATGCAACAATACTTCATTTTAATAATTCGGATTTAATATTGAAAACATTTATTTTTAACCTGAAATTACTAGGTTTTTAATCTTAAATAGAAGCTTAAAACACGCTAGAGTTACTTTTTAACCCTTGAGTATTACATTTTAATTTTTCGGTATTACTTTCATACAAAAAGATTTGATTTTGTCCCTTTGTTTTTCTTAACAAGTTTAGTTTGTTTGAATGCGTGATTCGGTATATACGAGTAAGTATATAATAAAATTCTAACTGTTTTTAATGGCTTAAGTTGTGCATTACCATAAGCTTGAAAAAAAATATTAATGCTTTAAATATGTTAAGGAATGTCAAAATAGATAAATTAGTTCGGGGGAATCCAGAAAAAATAGGTATGCAACCCCCAGCCACTATAAGATTTGGAGTAGGGTCGAGGTTGGGTATACCTATGCAGAGTTTCTATATATGTGAAGGATTCCTAAAAAACAAAAATAATTTTGCATATATCCCACCTTGCACTTACTCCAAATCCTATAGTAAGCCCATAGCAGGGGGTTTGCAGAAGGGCACCTATTACCTAAGAAATATTTCTAGTTTTTCCCCGACCTGACGCCAGCGACTCAGTCGTGCCTATTTTTTATGAATGTGAATTATTTTGGTTTTAGTTCTGGAAGGCGAAGAACTTGAGCTGGGTTAGTTCTTAATGAACGGGACGGAGAGGAAATACCTACATGTCGAAATTCTAAGAGATACAGTAAAACAATATTCAAGAAGTGTCTGGCTTTATAAAAAGATTGTTCCCGTTCTTCGAATGCCGGTTGGTCCTGACCGAGATTCAAGAAATCAGGAGGCAGGAAGTCGTCTCCTTTTATACAAAGAAGTAATTAACTTTTAAATAATAAATATGTTTTGTATAGTAAACATTTTTTAAAGTAAATATTTTTCAGAACTTTCTTTGAAATCAGTACGCTTATGTAATGAAATATATTTTTACTTATCTAGATTCTATATGACTTTTTAATTCGTTACCCTGGAAAAAAAACACCATCTTTTGAAAAGTGGCCAAACTATACGAAGTTTGTAAAGGAAATGTTTGGGGAATCGTTTAGAGAAAAAGCTTTTAAAAAATCGAAGGTTTGTGTAATTTTTTTTATTATTTATACTGTCACTTTAACTAAATACATGACCCTTAAAAGGTTGAAATCAAGAGGCTTCTTCATTTCTCTTATTGCTCTGGATGTTCTCATCAACTTCGCAAGGCCCAACATCTAAGGAGAAAAAGAGGCCATTCTTTAACAACTCGACAGCCCCATATTATTGCAGTTGGACTGAACAAGCAAACAATTTTACAAATATTTTATTATATTAAATTAGTTGTAAGTTATTGATAATTAGGCTAGTTTTAAACATTTTTGTCTAGCTTTAAGATAGTTATAAGTTAATATGAAATAAAAATGAATTTAAAAAAAAAAAAAAAATATTTTATTGTTGGACAAACACATAATTGGCTGCCCAAGTAAATATGTATAACTTTATTGAAATTTTCGATCTTTTTTTCACATTTTTTTTATATATTTAACATCGAATTTGACTTTGGTTTGAAAACATTTTTTGGATTTTTTTCAATTTTCGTTCATAAGACAAATTGAAATAAACACTAAGTTTGAGAACATTTTTTTACAAAATAATTAAAAATAATAAAATTTTAAAACAGGAAAACTATGGTTTTTAAGACCATATACGCACTTTGAACTAAGAAACAAAATATTTGTATTGGAACCCTAGTTTTTAAACACCCTATTTTTATAAATATTTTTTTGAAATCTTTTGTGTAGCTATCTTAAGTGTTTATTTGAATAAAATGTATGAATTTGAAAAATAAAACAGTCGTTTTTTTTACATTGGAAACTTGAATTTTTAATAGGTCGATGGGTCACAAAAAGATATACTCTGTAGTATCTTGGTAAGTTATTTTGCTTGCAGTAAATTATATGTACATACATACACTTAATACCTTGAATACAGGTATGGTAATATTAAATAAAACAAAAGAAAATATAAGATATTTTGAATGCTTTAATAATTAAAATGTAATACAATAAGTATTAAATAATTAAGTTTTAATACTTAAAATGTATCCAATTTTGTGTTCAAATAAATATATTTTGTATTATTTAATAATCTTTTGACATTGAAATCAAATCCTTTTTGTGTTAAAATGTAATATATTATGTATTATATTATATCTTCCCTATACTTTAAATTAATACAAATTTGTATGAAAATTTAATACATTTGGCGTTTAATTACATTCAATGGTGTATTCAAAACAAATACGAATTAGTATTAGAATAAGAAATATTGTATTATATTGTTATATTCCTTGGAATTTAAACAAATAAAATAAATATTAAATTTGAGGTGAAAATATTAGATTTCAATGTGCAGTATATTTATTTCTACTACAAATGTATTAAAACCATAAACACAATTTTAATATTAAGGGTTTGTTTTCAATACTTTTGGCTTAAAGGCCAACCTTAACGTATGTTAAAATTGAGTATTATAGTTCCATTTTGTAATAACTAACATTATTTAATTCCAATAAAGGTTTTATTCAATTTTAAAATTAAATACGAGTATATACAAAATATTCAATTCTAATATTTTTTCAGCGTTGTCATATATAGAACCTCAGAATTTTTAACCGTGTACCAATCGACATTAAACTTATGCAAGGAAAAATAGATATTTAGGTAAAATTTATTTGAAAATTATGAATGAACGACATGCAGCTTCTGTAATTGAGTTAGTTTCCGCAAAAATTCTTTATTCACGTAAAACTTAAAATACAAACCATGAACTAAAGCGGGGACATTTTTTTTTTTGGTTAGCTTTCCCAGTGGACTTTTAGAAAAAAAAAACATAATATATGTACATAGGTACATAAAAGAAATTTGACCCATAAATGGACTAACAATACATATTCCATCCACTGGACTTCAGTCTGCCAGTACTGATAAAGTCATCGTTACGCTAAACTGTTTAAACGTACGTGCTTCGACTATTAAAATGACGATTTTGTCACATTCGTTATGGATCCATTTATATGCCCTTCAGGGTGTTTCATTATTTATATATGTATGTATGTAGGCAATAGGTATATACACGTGTATTCGTATCCTTCGTGCTTAACTATTTATGTATGAGTCCGCAAGTATAATATCCAACTCCTGTTTTGATGACGAAATCACCTTTATGTGCATTTAATTTCTTTAACAAATAAAACCGCCCGGAATATTGGAGTAATTCTCGTAAATTTATCGCTGACCTATTCGCAATTTTCTTTCTATTGAAAATCAGTGGAACGTGTATAGATTTTAATTTATTGCGGTTTTATATAACAGAAAGGTCCTTGCACGTTCTACAATATGTACCTATCTACCCATGTTTTTTTTTTCTTGTTACTTATTCTATGGTGCAGGTATTGGTTTCATGTAAGAAAAATGTATGTCAATCATAATATTGCTATGATTAAAAATATTAAAAGGGAATATGCCATAACGTATAAGTCCTTTTACAAAGAGCATTTGCAATAAATTTGTGACATAAAAGATACCTTCATTCATACAGGGTGGTCGGTAAAGAATATAAAAAGAAGATTATCCTTTATACGGTTTTGAATAATTGTGCAACGACTTCTAGTGAATTAGTTCTAATAATTAATAATTTAAATTTCTTTTTCAATGCAAAACGCGGAGGAAAATATATATTTTTAAGAAATTTTCAAAATACTAACATTTTTTATTTTAACTGGATCAATTGGAAATTATTGGTGAACTTCTGCTAACAATTTATCTCATTGGCTCAAAATTCAAAACCGATAAGAATGTTGTCTTCAACTGTAGGAATTTGTAAAATGAATAACAAAATAGTCTTAGTTCAATTCCGGTCCCGGTTCAGAATACCAAGACGAGGCTGAGACCGAAATAGAAATTATTTATACGATACCTACCAGTATGGAAATTATACTTTTTTTTATTTTAACGAGACAGAAATTTCCCAGTCCTTATAATAATAGTGTATACATTGACATACTAGATATGGACTTCTAGTCGATTGCCATTTCCGTACAAAGATCTATTGAAAGTGAAGTGAAAGATCTTTACGCCACTCGGCACGAAGTAGCCAACAAAAACATTACTTTCAATTGCCACTTTTGGCATGCCCACCACATTTAGTCAAAGAAACCAAGGACATCTGTTATAATTTCTTAACAGAAAAAGATCCAAGCTGACTGCTCTACCAAATTTCTTAATTCTGTACCAATCGAAAGGGTTCTTAATATATTTAATATTAATGCTGTGAAAATCGGTGGTTGCCACGCCTACTGAAAAATCTAAAATTTTTAATTTTCCCTTTGATTGCATGGCAAGTCTTATAGCTTTAACCAAATTTCATCATTCTACTACAATCAGAAGTTTTCTACATAGTTGATATCAATTCTAAGAAAATGAGCGGGTGCCACGTCCCTGAATGGATCAATTAAAATTTTCCAATATCTCTTTTTTCTTAACAACATGATCTACTAAATCTACCAAATCTTTTTATTCAGCAACAATCTGAAGTGATTCATATATAATGTATAATAATTCTGAAAAAAATGGGCGGATACCACACCCCCTGAATGTTAAATATCAAATTTAAAATTTAGCTTTTGTTTGCAGTTCAAGACCTACCGGTCTACCAAATTTCATCATTCTACGACAAGCAGAAGAAGCTCCAAGTAATTTATATAAATTCTATGAAAATGGGAGAGTACCACACCCCCTGAAAGGAAAATCTTAAATTTTCAATTTTTTCTTTTGTATCCACTCCAAGGCCTCGTTGTTACTAGATTCTACGATGTCGAGAAGTGCTCCATAATTTTGATGATCCGTCAGCGAGTGACTGAGTCAGCCAGTTGCGGTTTTTGCGATTTTTTAGTCTTATATCTCAGGAACCACTAATGCTAAAAAATTGAAATTTGGTGAAATGCCTAAACTTTAGGAAAATGCTGCGAGCTTAAATCGCCTGAATTTGATTATGTAAAAAGTGTGTAATGCCAGAAATTGGCTGTGCGCTACCATGTCCTTTGATTATAAGTTTTCATCATTGATCTTATGAATTTTTCAATTTTGTATATTATTTTATTCTTGGATTTGTCCTCCGAATAGCAGAATGATTATTAAAATGCAGGAAAATTCACAAAATTTATTTCTCGTTCTTTTTATGGAATTACTTATATACTTGTGGTTATTGCTATGCTGAACCAATTCCAACTATCAATGGGTGAAGCGTGCTGAACATTTCGTGCTAATAAATGTCAATACATCGAACTGCATTTGAAATATATATATATACTCATTGCGACATGACAATGGCTGAATCAATTGTTTCTGTAAATCAAAGTCAGATACACACATTATTCTCTACCATGATGACGAAATGCCTCCGCTCGAATCCAAGTGAATTGTGTAACAATTACATGAATGATATGTCAGAAAACATTTCACATCGAATCCGGGTCTGTGATTTTAGTCACTGTATGTGCGAGATCCGAAATTGCTGCAGCAGTTACCTCATATTTAATGGGAACGGTTTATTCAGCATTGAAATTAGCTTAAAGGCTTTAAACAAGTGCAAAACCGACATGCGAATCACTCAGCAATGGCCGACGCTTAAGGTGGGCACAAACTACGAACATGCTCGCCGAGTTCATCAACAAAGTGTTCCCGGACATTAGAAATCACAAACCTCACAATTATTTGAGGAAAACTCACAAATATCTACAGTCTGGCAAGGACTCCTCCAGGAAGAAGCGGGGAGGTACCTAGCAGGGCTGGCAGCAATCAACAAAGCTATATCCTTTGCTCAAATTGGGTGGAGTTTAATCCTAACAGATAACTTGGAAATCCTAACAGGCCTTAAAAATGAAATTAATAGATGCCCGACACTGGAATTACTGAGAAGCAAGCTAGCGGAGCAAATTATATTGGCATGGGTACCAGGTCATACCGGAGTTAAAGGCAATGAAGTTGCAGACCATGCAGACAAAGATGCGATTAATTATCCACTTATTTTTGAAACGCCAAACTTCTACCAACTGACTCGAAGTTTATTCCTACATCGGCAAAAGAACGAACTCGCAGATATGTGGAGAACTTTCCTACAAACTCACAACCCTAAATATTCCCGTATCCCGTACAACAGCTCATTTACTAGAGAAAATTGTATCAAATTACAACGACTGGGAGTTGGAAAAACAATCTTCACTACTAGACATTACTTTAACAACGGAGCTCCGGATGCGTGTGAGCTGTGCCAAACACCTCTCTTCATATGGCATATCTTTGTTGAATGTCCTTTGTCTCGTCAAATAGATGTTTCATTAGGAAGCACAACTATACGAAACCAGTTATCTACCACACTTAACCCAGCAGATTATAGGTCAATACAACGTTTAAGAAATAAAATAATCATAATTATGCTGAAAAATTTAATAATTTCACCAGAATGCGGATTGAAAATTTTGATTATTTGCTCGAATTAATCGAAAATGATAGCAGAAAACAAGGTACGAACTACTCGTATAATAAAAGCATAACTCCATAAAGGAATCAAAATTTTGTTTCTTTAGAAACAACAGATCATCTATATCAACAACGAAACAAGTTTTTTCTGCTTTGCTTTGGGTCTTATTTTTCTTCGTTTCGCTTGGTGTATTTTCCACACAAAACAAAGTAGCCAATTATCTCAACGACGCACAGTGGTCGAATTCACCAATATAGTGGGACAAATTCAAATATGAATGTCATGCGAATCGTTTCAAAATGATGTGGCTTACTTTTCAATATAGTAGTTAACTGTTATTCATATTTTATTTTTTTAATCTATTTCACTGATAAGAAAATATTAAGCTTTGAAGTTAGTAGTTGATGAAGGCAACTTAGCGCCAGCAGATGAGAGTTGTTTTTTATGCAATTTCGTTTAGCTATAAAAAGTGTAGCGTTGGGTCTTTTGGAATAATTTTTTTTCTTGAATAGAATTATTTGTGGGTAATAAGAAAACGATTCCAGAAGTTAATTGGTTCATTAAAGAATTTTTTTTATAGTTTCTTAAGTTCAGCGTGAAAAATTGGACTGGATTTTTTTTTATTGAATTTTCGAGTGGAATAAAACTAAATAGTTCCGACTCGAAAATTTCAAAAAAGTAATTCTGTGGAGTATTGGCTTTGATGTAAAACACACACTTTTTGCGCGTTCTTGCGATGCCCACACAATTATTTTCAATTTTCAGACCTGCCTCCCTAATATCGCGAAAGCAAATTTTTGAAATTTGGCTGTAAATGGATAAAACAAAAAGGTTTGAGTAGTTAGAGCAATTATTATAGATAAGTTTGAGCTTCCTGAGCTGTCTGAAGATTCTAATAAAAAACTTAATACTTCCGTAAAAAATTTGCTGTCCAAAATTGGTGAAAAGAGGGTAAAAAGCGGTAGGCATGTTAACCGATTTTTAGCTGCAAACTCAGCCTGGTTAGAGGAAACTTATACGTTGCCCGACATATTGCACAGAGAAATTTCATAAAAAAGTCGGAAGAACTAGAAAGTCTTTTGAGGAATGCTGTGAAAAATCTAAAAAAACGCAAAGTTCAAAATTTAATTACATCAACTAGCCCTAGGGAAACAATAAAAGCTAGTGAAGTTGTGCTTCGCAAAATGGGTAAATGGGATTCAGCAAACATCATAAAAGAATCTTCATCCAGTAAAGATACTGAGGTAAACACATTATTTAAAAATCTCATATACCTCTGTCTCCCGTTGAAGCATTGGCTTTAATAATTGTCAGAAATCTTTCCAAGCATCAGTATCAAGGTCATATGCCAAAAAATCAATGCTAAATGAAAATATATGTTCTCTTCTTTTAAAAAAGTGCTAAACGCAAAAAATAAATGTTATCCCACAGAAATTGACGTCACTGAAGCATATTCTAAGAGTCAACTTCAATCCTTGGTTGATCATACTATAGAACGACTTTACTTTGGTCGGGAATTGGAAGTAAGTGAACTTCAAGATGGTAAGAAATATCTTAAATTTTGATCAACTGGGGTTGCGATGGAGCTCAGCAATACAAATGATGACAATATTGTCAGACGTTTTTTCCGAGCTCCAGGAAATAGTTCAGAAATAACTGGAGTTTTCACGTTATTTTGTTTTAAATGTATTTGAAAACTATGTATCTGAAACAAGAAACCTTTATTTAAAGGAGTATTCATGATCCACTATTCCAGTGAGTATTCACAAAGTGCTTTTTAATGGAAAAGACATCATTGCATCTTGTATTCTTTCTATAGGACATCTCTTAGAAGAGGCTAGAAATAAGGACACAAGGAAATATAGAGAGATATTCACAGGGTAGAATTCAAGAATTCAAACACAGATCTCTTTAATCGGCTATTGATTTCTTCAGATCGATATATCACCTTCTATAATACAATTCCTTTCTCTGTTCTCAATCGATAACAACCAAGACTAAATCTTGGCTGATGAAGATGAAAGCAAATTATTTAACTACAATATTTTAGAATACATTTTTAAGGAATATAACATTTTATTTTTTTTGTATCTAATTATTCTTATATATCATAAATCTGAGTAATGACATTTAAACAATGTCTCAAAGTATTATTCCAATAAACTTGAAATGAATTGAATTTCAGATCCATAAACGAATTTTATAAAAAAACAAAAAAAACATTCTTTTTTTCGTATCATGAAATCGATAATTGTTTGGTTATTTTTCGTTAAAACAATATTGTTTCTAGGAAAGATCGTATAGTTTATCTATTATTACCCATAAAACATCAAATCATTAATTTAAAATATGATTTTCATATTCAAACAAATTTTGTTCCGCTAGATTGGTGAATCCGACCACTGTGCGACGATAGTTCGAAAAAGCTTTGTTGCATTCAGTGTGTGTTGCTCGTATACAATTGCGTGTATTTTCGACAACCACCACCGAAACACATCAAAACATAAACGTGTGGTTTGTTTCGTGTGTATCATAAGAAACAATGTTCTCTTGTTTCACGAAACAAAAAGAACAGTTTGCTTTATCAGGTGTGTTTCAGCCTTACGGTCGTCAATATTGTTCGTACCATATTCACGTGTCGGCAAACAAAAATGACGAAAATGTCGTATTTCATATAATGCTTCACTAAACAGAATTAAACCGAGTGCATCCCATCTAACACTGAGCGAAAATAGGCAACGTAAAATCAAATTAATCATATTTGATTGAACGTTGGAAAATAGTATCATGAATGTATTTAATTTAACGTTGAAAATATATTGATTTAACTACTCAACGTTGTTTAAGTATTGTCATCCAGTTCTTTAAAGTGAACCGTAGTCGATTCAACAGTGAAACAACTTTCATAAATTATTAAGTACGTTCAACGTTGTTTTAATTTGCAAAATGCTAAAATGTATCCAAAATTAGAATTCCATGTACAACTTCCATAGTGTAACATAGTTGATTCTACTTTGTTCAATATCATTTCGAAGTTGCAGCCACTTACAAATAACACTTATAAGTACACTATATTATTCTTCCACAAACATTGATATAAGATTTACAACGTAAAATCAACTCTAATTTGAATACATTGTGGAAGCGATGTAAAAACAAAGTGTAACGTATTCATTATCACATTGATTTTGTATTTTCAAACTATGATCGACGTAAATTCAATGGGATTCATAGTTTATCTTAAATGGATTCCATGTGGATTCCATGTAGAATCATGAAAACAGCACAAAAAACTACCTGCGACATAGTGTTGGGTCGGCGCCGCGTCGAATGGCGATAGCAATGCAGTAGCTTTGGCTTCATAATATTGTTAGTCATGTTTTGTCTTTCGGATTTTAAACATTGTAAATAGTAAAGTGTTAAAGTGAATATTTTAAAGGCGATTAGAATAAAAGCGAACATTTGCAGTTTTTGATGAGTTCGGGACATTATTAATGTACCTACTGAACATTTATTAAAACTATTAAGGCCCGTTTGCTGATACGAATCATAAATATTTATGTTCAACTTAAACCGCTTAAGGGCTACTTTTTTTTCTGCGTAAACTGTCACATAAGTTCTTAAGAAGAACTTAAATGCTTAAGTTGTGTATCAGCAAACGGGCCTAAGAGAATTTGAAATGGAATACATTTTCCTTACGTTGGAAACTAAGTTTAGTTTTTGTGAAATCATAAGAATATTTAAATTTATCAATGAATAGTTTCACAGAAAGTATTGCAACAAGTATTACATTCATATCGATATAAATAAAATACTTTTCATTTTGTCGCCGGTTCATTCAGTACGTAAGACTTAGGCCCGTTTGCTGATACGGAACTTAGGCATTTAAGTTATACTTAAGAACTTATGTGATAGTTTACGCAGAGGAAAAAGTAGCCCTTAAGCTATTTAAGTAGAACATAAATATTTATGATTCGTATCAGCAAACGTACCTTAAAATGTTAAAAAAAAAACAATAACAAAAATTGGTAAGCTTTTCGTATTTTCACAAATAATTTTTAATGTAGAAATTTATTATTCAGTTTTCTCAGAGCAAAAACCTGCGACACAAGTATTCTTTTTATTTTATTCCATTTTCATTTTAGAAATGTTTAACATAAAAGTTCAGGAATTTGAAGAACTTATTTAAATTTACTTTCACGCTCTAATGCTGGTGCTGCTGGCTTAGGATGAGCAAAGGACGGGGGGGAAGAGTACAAGGATAAATTTATTGAGGATGAACAGTAGATTTTTTGGGCCATAACTGCTGCCAATCCCGAAGGAACATTCAATCATTTTATCTAAAAGATAATGTACACAAACATGTTTCCATTTCGAGTAGAATTTTAAACATTCTGAAACAACTCATTAGGGAGCATATAAAATGGCGGCTGTGGGACTTGTGTGTCGAAATGAAAAATCCCTCCAGCGAAATTCGAGAATTTCAAAAAGAGAACAACGCCAGCAATAGCATAAACTTATTAATGATTTTATGGAGGCAAGTTGTGCTTATGGTTTGTGTGCTATGGTTTTTCTCTCTCTCTTTATACTCATATCTTTACCAAATAAAACCAATTTAATTTGCGAGATGCTTGTTTATGGGAAACCTTTATTTTTTTTGTATTCTCTTAAACTTCTTTCTGATTAATAAAATATGGTGGTTTAAAACACATATAGAAGACATAATCCGTACTTACAGAATTTACAGCAGCCATATTAATATTTGGATAAATATCTGAAAACAAACAAAAAGAAAAAAAAGATTAATTAATTTAAATGGCCAATAAAAGAGAGTTTTTGGTGTAAATCAAATAGTTAAAGGGTGTGCTAGGGATATGGATGAAATGGCTTTTGGAAGTATTTTTTTTTTTAATCTTTTCTAAAGAAAATGTCAATAAAAATCAATTTTACTGCAGTTTAGGGCCGATTTAAGGGCTTTATTCAAAATTTACCTTTAGGTGTAAGCTTAATAATATTTGCTGGGTGTTGGGGTTGCCTTAGCAAAGGAACAGGGGATCTTAAAAATATTTGTAATAAAATTATAATAATATTGAAATGTAGCAATATCATGGATCCGGCACGTATTTCCTTTCGGTTCATTTTAATTGATATTTTGAACTTAAGAGTACACCATAAAAGGATGAGGGGCCTTATACGTGAATAACGTACACAAATTACAATGTGAGATACCCACAAACCACCCCTGCGAATTATGCGCTCTTCTTTCCAATAAAGAAATTAAATTTTTATCATCAATTCGGGGTTATAGCTATGCAAAGTTTAAAAAAGGTATTTGTTTGTATAAATTCTCTTATTTTGTTTTGTTGGTATGTGTTTTGTTTTTATTATAAATAAATCATAATTGCCTTGTGTCCCTCCTGAATGAGTTACAAATCCACAAACTAATTATATTGACTTGTGGAATAATGACCGTTTAAATTACATCTCAATAATTTTAGGCAAATAGAGGTAATAGAGGTAACGTCTAAAAATTGGACCAGAAAAAATATCAAATTTCTTCATTAAAAATACTTTCTCATTCACTATAATTGTTATCCCTTCTAGGTAATTTCCAAACAAATATAAAGTGTCAGAAATATTCCCAACCATAAATACACCTGAATGAAATTATCAAACAATTTCTCTCCTCTCGAATTTCAGCAAACTTCTCGAAATGCTGATACTCAAAAAACTTCGTCCACTAGGTTCTTCTATGGGAATAAGTTTCCAAAAGTCGACTTTTGATCCAATTAAATTCAACACACTGATACAACTATAGCTCTGTATAAAAATGGAAATGAATTCAGGTACCAAAAGCATTTTACTTGAAGATTTTCAATAATCTCGCCTTGGGGTTCGATTTGTTCAAACCAATTAATATCTTCCGAACAAATCACTCCATTACATGCATAAAGAAGACCAGTCGTAGTTCTCCGAATAGATTAGGATCCCCTGCTTATACTTTTGCCTTGATGGCCTAACTCTTACTGATAACACATATAGTTATCAGAAAAAACCAACGCAAGCGTTTTAAATACCACATAGTGTACTTCTTCGAAATACTGGCGTTTACTTGCTGTGTGCAATAGAGATTGATATGCAAGTGGAGCTGCATAAAAAAACACTAAAATTCAATCTTAAAAACACAAGTGTTGACCTACTCTTAACATTTGCATAGGGATTTTTTGACATTTCACAATCAAAGTTTGAAATGAAGTTCAAGTTCATTTTAATTTCTCATATTAGGCGTTTTTCTTTTTTAGTTCAGAGCAGAGTCTGAGTTGTCAAAAAAATGTTTGTGTTTCTTTTTAACTCAGAGCATGCAGAGCTCCAAATGTGTGTTTCTTTTTTAATTCTGAACATGCGTAGATCGAACTCGACGTGCTCGAAGATAATTGACAGATCATATGAGTATAAATTGCTCAACGCACCAAATGCCATGTGTGTCAAGAAAGAAAATAGAAAGAAAAAAATAATTAGATACGTAAGTTGGGGAAAGAAGGTTATCGCTAGTTGATTTTCTGTATCTGGGTGTGTATCAGTCTACAAAAAGGGAAGGTTTTGTGTTATATTGCTTTTTATGATTAAAATGAAAATGTGTTCTGATTTGTGTGGTTCAAATGTGTTTGAAAAACATATCAGTAATCGGAGCTCGCTCTGTTTGGAACAAGTTCAGTGCATAATTTATGTGTTCGAACTCTGTTCAGTGCTCTGCTCAGAACGAATAAAGAAAAACGCCTATTGTAGCTAAGAGCGCTTCATCATTAATTTTACTTTCGATATAGGAACTATAGGGCAAGTTTTGAAAAAAAAACTTTTGACAATTGTAATTTGTATGTTTGATTAAAATGATTAATAAATTCGCACAAATATTTCAATCAACTGATCCAGCTTCATTGTCATTAGCACATCAAAAATATCATGTACGACACTTTTTGACAGCTATTGTAGTTGTAGAAGTCTGTTGTGTTCAGCGAATTAATCAGCATACCAAAATCCTCACTCGCAATTGAAATCAAACCTTAGTTGTACTAAGATGCTCAAATAAATACCATACCATTCCAATCCTCTTATTAAGAGTATAATCTATATTTTACCCGCTACTCGCTACTTGGAATATCAATATCAAACTAATAGACGAAGGCTTCAGTAACTTATATCACAACAGAGTTTGAATTCAACAGAAGACTACGCACACAAAATTCCAACAAGGATCTCAATCCAGCTCTTTGCCCACACCACCAGCGAACGACCGTTAGCACTGATCTAAGACAATTTATAAATTTAAATTCTTTACAAATTCTAATCAAAATGGAAAAAAATGTATATTTATATTTATAGGAGTATCTATAATTAAATTTGCCTTTTAATTGCTTATCACTACCCCGTGGTTCGCCAACGTGCTAAAAATTCGCTCGATGCAATTGATTGGTGTAAAAGCAGCCTTATCTGATTTTTACGAAATGTCACGGTCCACATTTTTTAAACGACTATTCGCGTCGAAATAAATTGGAAAAACGCTCTCCGAGCTAGAGCTTTAATATTTAAAATTCAGTAACAATTATAGCCATGTTGGCAGGCAAAGACAATTAAAATTAAAAGCGAGAGCCATACATTACAGCCTCCTGCAATATTAATAATTATATGCAATAACGTAACTTAAGAAAAGAAAAATGCACGACTGGATCGCACGTACTTGCTTCTTTATTCGATTACATTATATGCTAAAGATTCTTAAGAGAAATGGCTAAATGTATTTTTAAAGTTTTTTTTACTTAATTTTTTATATACAAAAATTCTTAAATTTTTTCAAAAAAAAATTGATATGAACATTTTAAATATTAAATAATACAAATTCAAAAACAAAGTTTTAGAAAAAATCGTCCAACACTTTTCGAAATTTTGAAATTTCAAAAATCGAAAAAAACTATTTTTTGAAAATGTTGAGTATTATTTAGAATTTGAAGTTACTCCTGTATAAAAATTGTCATAGAAATCCGTTAAGCCGTTTATGAGAAACTCGAAAATCAATAAAATGGTGGTACCGTTAATAACAAAATTTTTGAAAAAAAAAAATTGGCCAAAATGTAGACCATATCCAAAGTAGTACATATACCAATTTTTATCAAAATAGTAGAATAATTTGTATGGCAAGAAGCGTTATCACCAAGTTTGAAGAAAATGGGTTTAGCGGTTTAGGCTGTAGATCGTTCTACAGACAGACCGACAGACAGACGGAATTGCGATATCCACTCTTTTGGTGTTCTCTATCATCGTAATGTCAACTTTGATTAAAATCTCGAGTTCGATTTTTTTTTCCAAATGCAAAACTTGCCTTATAGTTCTTACAGCAAGTATGTAAAAATACAATAGGGGTATTCACGATCCGATGCAACAAAAAGGTGTAAAATTGCGAAATTTAATTTTTTTCTTTAAATCGTGAACGCACCTTTTCTATTCTATTGCAACTCTGGAGTAAAAATACAAAATCAGTTTGAAGACAAACATTTCTGACAGAAAATAACAGCTGCCAAACTGTCACTGACACCAGGCAAATTTTGCACCATTGTATTTTTCTGCTGCAATATAGTTAGGGTATAGCAAAAGTGCAAAAGTATTGTAAGATCTTATTCAGTGTAAGTTGTTGTTGTGGTGCAAAAAAAGTAGCACTTTTCCATTTTTACAATGATACTAGACCAGTTGCACCGGATCGTGAATACCCCGAATGTATTTGAATTAGATGTTAAATGTAATCTTCTTTTATAAAGACTCAATAAATTAACCTAACAATAAAATTAACCTCCACATACAAAAAAATAAACTGTTCGTCCGGCATAATACAGCGTATCATGTTTTAACAATTCATAAATGAAGTGTAAAAGAGAATGAAAGATAGAACAGATGAAACAGAAATAAGTTTATCTGAACATGCATATTATGGGTAGGATTTTCGCTACATGTATTTGACGTTTCTCCTTCACTTGATTAATTTTTTTTATTTGCTCCACTTTTATCTTGGTTGGTTTTGAGCAGATGAGCCACACTAATACTACGTTTTCACCGACCACTAAACCGAGATTTAAGTAGATTTAACTAAATCTCCCGCAAATCTTGATGATTTACAAATTTTAATCTTCTCAGATGAAGATTTAAAATAAATCTCATTTAAATCTTCAATCGAACTACCTTATTTCCATATCGAAATGAACACATTCATCGGGAAAGTGAATTTTTCTCTTCGGTTGACACACATGAAGCTGTCTGTCTCACTTCTACATCATAAGAGAAAATGAAAACATATATGCATTTGAATAGTTCTGTCAAAATTAATCTACTTTTGGAGCGGTGGAACCACGTTTGAGATTAGTAAATCTACAAGAGATTAAAGTTCGGTGTAAACGTAGTATAAGAACGGAAACTTTCGCATCACCCTCCAACACAAATTTGTTTACATTGGGGGCGTTCGGTGGCGCATAGCTTTGCTGAGCAATAAGTTCGTTGTTGTTGTAATACGTGTTAAATAATAGTCTATTAACAGCTGACGACCAAAACAACGAACAAAACATGATTTCCAATCGAAGCCAAGCTAGCGCTAAGTTTCTGGTATACTTAGGTATCGTAGTGCATAGCTGACTACGAAAGCAGCTGTCTTTTCAATATGTTCTTCTTCTAAATTGGCTGAAACATTTGTGGTTCTTTCTTCTTGATTCATTTTAAATTTATATTTTATCCAATATGTGTATGTTCAATTCACTTTGAGCTGAATGGTAATCGTTTAATTTGTAAATTTGACTTCCTATCCACGAATAGATGTGAAATGAAACAACTAAATGTGGAGTACACCCAGATGCAAAAATATCAGTTTTATAATACATGTATGGTGGGGGAAGAGTTCAAGTGATCTTAGGAATAGAAGAGAAAGAGAGCTTTTAAGAGATGGGCAACTCGAAACATGCTTCGTGGAATAGTGCGCGCAATAGAAGTTCAAAACAAAATAACCATGAGTTGGGCATTTAATTAATGGGCCTTGTAATACCGGTCTAAGCTAAAAATCAATGCAAAGCAGTCCCAAAAGGTTTACAAGGCCTTTAAAAACAGCATATAAGCAAAATATCTGTTGCCAATTTGTGTACCATCCTAAAATTTTTGGTTTCATTTGGAAATCTGAGAAACGTACATAGCTGATTCAAAGTTTGTATGTGTAATACAAATGCCTTTTGACAGGAAAAATTCAAAGCCATGTGAACGAAATGTCACATGGACGAATATTCGTTGCTCTCATGTGAATAGTCCTTTAAGAATTTTGTAAATTTGTGACAGTTTCTTGTTTCGACTTCTTCTTGAAAATCTATTAACTATTTCAATTCTCTGAAAAAGGAAACACAGCGATATGGTTTGATCTGTGAAATTTTCACAAATTAATTGAAATATAGTAAGCTTCATTTTCTACATTTCTTTTTATGAAAAATAAACAAATTAGTATGGTGGAAACAGGGTGTAGAAATGGTGCGATAGCGAAAGCACTCACTCTCCCAAAGAATGTGTATAATGACACACCCGTTTACAACTTTTTAGATAATATCGCTTTAAAACATAAATTTACCACCGGACAACCTAGATATAATCTTGTTCAAATAAAATTGATGACATATACGTTTCCTAAATGGTTCTTAAAATGTGTATACATATCTTCTCCCTCTCCGCCCCCTGCAGATACCATTCAATGTTCAAAAATTGGAAGACTATTTCTCTAAAATGAAATCATTTTTTTTTCACACCCGCGCTTCAAAGCGAATGGCACATTGACAACACCGATTTGTAAACATAGAGTCTCCTCATACTCATGTTGACTTTATACATTGTAACCAAAGTGAAAAACGAAAAGAATTTACCACCCCTCTGTTTTTGACAACCCCTATCGTCAGCCAGCCCCCTATACGAACGATGCAAACGTTTCGATTATTCTATTGTGAAACATTAACTTACGGTGACCATATTTTGTTTTCGTTTTCCAATTAATTTTTTAACGAAAGAATATTTCTGCACAATCTTAACAAATGGTTTTCAAAAAAAAAACCCTTTCAATTTTTCTTATTAAAATTATTTAATTTATTCGTTTTGCTTAGCCATTGAGATGAAAAAAAAAATTAATAGTCTTGAATTTTATTAAGTTTTTAGTAAGAAAGTTCCTGTGAAATACCTAGTTGCGTTAAAAAAAATTAAATTATCTTATAAACCTCCTGAAATTCTAAAAGCCAAGAATTCCCACTAGAGCTCTAAAACATACTTTATAATATAACCAATTGGAAATTTATCAACACATTTTTTTAGAAATCGCCAATACAATTATACATCGGTGTCCCAAAAAGTAGTAAGGTTGGTCACCCTCTCGATTAAACCTTACAATATCTTGCTATCTCCTTCGTTTTTTTTTTGTTTGTTTATATTGTTTAGTGAAAAATTCTTGCATACAATACAATGCTTTTTTTATTGTGTACATTCAATTGTTCGGTTAACATTTTTGGCAAGCAGCCAGGTGATAAAACATTTCATCGTAACCCTGATATGGCCTCTTGAATGACGATCAAATAGTTCATATCGTTCCACCTCTCTATTGTGTTATTTATTTTTTAAGAGCGTTTTTTTTATGTTTTCGCATTATTTTTGGTATGAATGGT
This sequence comes from Philhelius pedissequus, assembly GCA_910595825.1. Taxonomy (NCBI): domain Eukaryota; kingdom Metazoa; phylum Arthropoda; class Insecta; order Diptera; family Syrphidae; genus Philhelius; species Philhelius pedissequus. Next base: position 15,251,050 of record OU343161.1, on the reverse strand, counting down.
TTCGTGCCCAGGAAACTAGTAAAATGAAGAAAAAAAAATGAACATAAAAAAGAATAGGTATGTAGGACGTAATGCTGAAGGACAGGTGCTATGATGTAATTATGCAATATAGTGGATGTGAATTATTACTTTCCGGAGCTGCCATTTATAATTCATGTCGCGTCGTTTGGTTTGGATTTTCTTTTGGTTTTGTTTTCAATAGATATGAATTTTTTGTGTCGAATATTTTTATGTTCAATTTTATCTTGCGGAAGCCTTTAATAAAGAAAGCTTGGGAATCATAATGACAATTGTTGCTTTAACTTTTAAGTAAGGCGTGAAAAAAATTACTAATGGCCGATTTTACTAACGATTTTTAAATATTTAATTTTTTAAACCTTTAAATGGGATTTTTTGGTTTTACCATGCACTTTTAAATTACGGCCAACGGCCTTGAAAATGAATGAATGAAAGCACCGCTTCCCATAGATCAGCGAAATCAAGCATCGTTGCCCGTGGTTAGTACTTCGATGGAGGACCGTCGGAAACCAACCACGTGCTGTTGACAAGTATTTTCTTCTGTTGTGTGTTCTTCCTTTCTCTGTCTCTCTCTCTCTGTTGTATTAATGTATGTCAAAGTTTAAGCCAATATGGTCTAGTTGCCAATGCTTCAGTGTAGATTCGTAGATTTATGTGCGGAGTAGTATAGTATGTAATGTAAATTACACTAAATGCCAATTTTCGGCTCATTAAATTTTAGAATTGTTATTCAAATGGCATCAGATGCAGTTAACAAGTGGATATAGCAGCTGACATTTTTGTTTTAATAACATTTTAATTTTGAATTTTTGGAGATACAAAATGAATAAGTAAACAAATTTTGACTTTGCATGTTAAATAATATTTTACTAAGGAAAAGAATTTTTAAAGTTTTTAATTTCTTAAAACAAAAAAATAAATAAATTTTTCATAATAACATTTTCAATTCTTTTTCAAATAAAAAAAAACGCACCAAAATTCAACTGTTTTGGATTTCTTGGCATTTGTTATAAAACATTATGCTTTCTCAGTTTTACCTGCGATTATAGGTACTATAAGGCAAGTTATGTATTCGTAAACTTGGTACATATTATTTTTTCGGTAATATGCCCACAAGTTTTTTTCATTTTTTTAAGACGACAAATAACAGTAGCCCCCATACATTTTCTTTTGGCCAAAAACAAAAATCAACACAATCAAAAACATATATGTAACTTTTTGTGGGCTGTAGGTCAATAAATTGAAGATGTTATTATTTAGTGTGCAACGTTTCGAGCATGTTTATGCTCTTCATCAGGCAATTTTCAAGGAATTCAAGTAAGAGCAAGAAAATTACACATTATACACAAAAATCTCGAGCAACAAAATTGGTGGACAGGAGAAAACATCCATTACTATACACAATCACCTATACTTAAACCTACTGTGATTGTGTATAGTAATGGACGTTTTCTCCTGTCTACCAATTTTGTTGCTCGATATTTTTGTGTATAATGTGTAATTTTCTTGCTCTTACTTGAATTCCTTGAAAATTGCCTGATGAAGAGCATAAACATGCTCGAAACGTTGCACACTAAATAATAACATCTTCAATTTATTGACATACAGCCCACAAAAAGTTACTTATATCTTTAACGATAAAAGGTCACAAAAATTATATATAATTTTATTCACAATCAAAAACGGCTTCAACGATTTTTATAAAAAAAAATCAGTTCATTAATGAAGGGAAAGTGTACCTTTTGATAATTTTTTTTTGGAAAAAAAATGTTATTTTTGGTACCTCTAGTACAGCCATTTGTTTGGTTTTCGATTTTCTCGGAAATGGTTAATTTGGTTTTTTTGAATTTTTTTACGTAAAACTCCTCGAAAGTTTAAACACTATTGTATACCAAAATTTTTCAAATAATTTTTTTTTAAATAATTTTTTTTGAAAACTCAAAATTTCGAGAACGACTCAATAGATTTTTTCAAAACATCGTATTTGGTGGTTTTTTGACATTATCTTGAATAGTTAAAATAAAAAAACAACGGTACCTCCCATACATATGTTAAAAAACCGTTAAGAAAAAAATGTATTTCTCGAAAACGGCCCCAAGAATTTTTATAAAAAAAATTGTGTGTTCTTATATTAGTACAGTTCACTTTCAAGTATAAAAATATTTTTTTTGCGTACTTATTAACGGTACTTCCGTTAGAACCACTTTTCATATTTTCGATTTTCTCAATATTGGAAGAACCGATTAAAATAATTTTTTTTTATAAAAATGCTCCCTAAAATTGTTAATGAAACTGCATACGAAAATTTACAAAAAAAACGTTTTTCCAATTTTAAAAAATAAATACATTTTTTTTTTGAAAAATCGATTTTTCAAAAACCAGTCACCGATTTTTTTTGAAATTTGAATTTTATATGCATATTAATAATATCTTCAAAATGGCTTAACAATTTTTTTTTTCTAAAAATGTTTTCAAAATTTTATACATACAAAATAAATTTTTTAAAAAACCGCTCCAACGATTTTTATTTTTTAGTTAAACTATATGCCTGTAAGACCTAAGGTCTTTTAAATGCAACCTAAATTGCACGGCACTAGTTTGGTACAGTGGATTTGAGAACCAGGTATTGAATGTCTCATTTTTAACCCATGGGCGGCATCCAATTAAAATTGGAGTTAAAGAAAAGAATGCGCCAAACGTAGGGATCGAACCCACACGTCTAAGTTAGCAATCAAGCATTTTATCCACTTGCGCCATTTTTTTGAATTTTTTTTTGATATATTCTTATTTATCCATGAATTCAAATTGCATCTTTGTTTTCCCCCAAACTATAACGACTAAGCAATATAAAAACATTTAATTATGTGTATTTATATGTACATATGTATACCTATGTAACTATTCCTTGAACCATCCATTCGACAATTCATTATAATAAGAATCAAGGTAATCTTACCTACATAAGCTTTAAACCTGCATAGGATAACTACACCTAACTAACTAAACCTCAATGGTTAGCTACATTAAAGTTGTTAGCTAAAAGAGCAAGTTCATGCGATTAAGTCGTGGATTTTATTTATCATTCACTTAGGTTATTCGAAAAAAAAAATTGAATTTTCCAGGGATGTGCAAATAAGTCAATTTTAGCAAAAATTTCCTTGAAGTTTTCATTTTATAGATTGATGAAACTAAAAATATTTAAAGTTCTGATCTAATTTAAGAGTATTTTTGATAAAAGTGCTTTTAAGGTTTGTTTATGAAATTAGGAAATTGTCCATAAGTATTTTTATTGAAAAACGTCAAAGTTAGGTGCACAATTTTTGACGGTAATACTATCTAAAAATTGATTTTTAAAAATTTTTGTGAACGTTTAGTTAACTGATCCAGAAAAAAGTGGACATTGTCAAAATTGGAGAATCATCAACCAGGAAGCTTTCTTGATCCGGCCATTGGCGTTTGGGTAAAGATTTTGCTGTAATCGTTAAAAGCTTGCATCGGCTAACTGAAAATGATAAGGGGATTACGTGGTTAGGAGAGCGTGAAAAAAGTTCTTAGGAACTAAAGCTTCGATCATCTACAATTCTCCTGTGCTGACCCATTCACCAGCAGGAAAGCCGTTCATCGTAGATGCTGATGAAAGGGATGTTGAAAGTAGGGATTTCTTGTAGCAAGTCCCGGACGGAGCAGAAAATTTCCTTTGATACTACAGCAAGGTCGGACTTTACCCTCAACGTCAGAAAGAAATTATATGAAGGGAACTTCTAGCTTTGATTTTGGCCAACGTAATTCACTTCCCTTGCAGTCCTTCCTTCTGTAAGTCTGCAAACAGACCATGCTGCGCTTCATTGGTTTCTTAATTTCAAAGTACCACATTCTACATCGCGGAAAAAAGTTGCACGCGAACGCAGGTGCATTGTCTCGGCGACCTTGTAAACAGGACGGTTACCATTGCATTTATTAAGAACAAAAAGAAAAAATGGCCGCCGTCCAGTGAATTCACGGCTGAATTAATGAAGAAGTGAGGATATTGCACCCATTATGGAAAAAATTTTTCCAAAATGGAAAAAACTTCAATTTGCAAGCTCCCAGATGGACAGCTGGTGTTTGTATATTCTCATTCTTATTATCGGTGGTACTTGTGGGAAAACTAGTGACTGGGAGATTATCCAATAAATCACTAAAAGGACACTACTGCGAATTGACTTTGAGTTCAATGACTTACGATCTCAACATGCTATTGGACGATGAAATCGATGATGTTGCGCTTTGGCGCAATAGGGCAATGTTTTCGGCAAATGTTTTTTCACATGGAACTATTGGATAAGTTGCGTTCGCCAACAGCTCATACATAGACTTTACCAAGAAAAAATCGTATTCGAGATTGGATAAAATTTGACATTACGATGATTAGGGCTGGCAACGAGACGAGAACAGGTGAAACTTTTGTTAGTCTCGCATCGGTTTCGTCAAATCGAAAAATGTAAGTCCTGTCTCCGTCACGGTATCAGTCTGCCCTATTTTTCCGTGAAAATTTGAATGTGCCGTCTCATCTCGGTCTTATCCTTAGGTTTTGGTCTCATCCTTAGTCAGAAAAATTTCGAATTTTCTGATAAAAAAAATTGAATTTTGTAGAGGTTTTTTAGTCCATTTAAATCAGAGACATCCGTCAATTAATTTTGACAGTTAATGGCTTGACAGATAGGCAACAAACTACATTTTGACGTTTTAATAATATTTTTTTCCAAGTGTCATCTTTAACTATAGAAAGAAAAAATGCGCCCCAGAGGCGCACGCGAAATAAAGATATGCTTTTATTAAAACCGACGCACGTTCGAACAACCTTGTTGTGTTTTTAAGCCAACTCACTCCTGGATGTACACTTGCGAGAGGAGTTCGTTCCGGTTCAGTAGGTACCACAGTACAATTTAGGTAGGTACCTTATACAATTTCTGAGGAGACCAAGCTGTGACCTATCAACACTGTGGATGAGATGAGATTAGAAATTCCTAATTTGACGAGACGTTTGAAGGAACTTGTTTGGCTTATAATGTTTTAATTGATTGCAAATAATATAGCGATAAAATGTGGGAATAACCAAAATATATAATTATTTAATCTAGTAGAAAAAACGCCTTTCTTAATAGTGCGCCTCGCATGGGCATGTTCAACTTTTCAATACTAAAAAATAAGTTTATCTTTCTAGGCTTAAGACTTTTTTAAAGTCAGCATTTTCGGGAGGTGGAAACAGAGTCTGAAAAATGATCGATTTCTTTTTCATCGACATGCATACATAAATCGTACGTATTCTTTTCTGGATTTCGCAGAGCGCCTATCTGAGAATAACTATAAAAAATAACGGTACCTGTCATACAATTTTGTCTACCATATTAATTATATTGAAAACGGCTCCAATGATTTTGATAAGAAAACTTTGTGCACTGCTATAGAAATAGTCTATATTTTGGTCCAATTCATCCAGCACGCAGGTCACATTAGCAGATGTCCATTCTATTTATGTCCGGCTTCTAATTGAGTTGTTACCCTGTTAAGATTCCAATAAAAAGGGATAGTTGAAGTCGGCTTAGTAAATATTTTATATATATTTGTTTGGTACGGTTGGTATAGTGTCCATGGCACCAGTTGTGTCAATACACGCTAGTCTCTGAATTTTTGTCACGGAATTAAGATGGCCCTAAACTGGCAAGCAAAACTGACATCCATATGTTAAGATTAGCCTAATAATTGAAGTGAACACCTGCTTAATGGTTTTAGAGGTAGGACCCCATCATTTTCCAAAAATTCGACTGCTGTTGTAGAATACTTTTGAGGCTTCTTTTCCTTAATATCTGCTTTCCAGTTAAGTTTACGATCGACCATAAGACCAAAATATTTTCGGTATCAGTTATATGTAGTGGAATGTCTTTTAGGAGAGTGGGGGTATATTTGGAATATTTCGTTTATTCGTAAATACAATCAGTTCTGTTTTGAGGGGGTTGACGTTGAGTCCGCACCTGTTGGCCCATTTACTGAGCTTATCAAGATATGCTTGCAGGAGTCTTGTCGTAAATCTTTAGGTTTTAACGAATTTCGGAAAAAGTATGTTGATTCTTTAGTATTAGATTCTAATAAATAATAATATTTTATTTTCATCGACGACTTAATCAGTCAATGTAGTCAACTAGAGTAATGATAACTTATGAGGATGTTCACAAAATAATCAAATATCAATCAATAAATATTAGAAAAAAGGTAAGCTATGTTATTTAACTTATACCAGAAAACTTCAAAATGAAACAGGTAAAATAGTAACATAGCTCAGGGTGGCAAACAAATTAATCCTTCCTGCATTTTACAGAATTAGTTTTCATCAAAAACTAACAGCCTTACTAAGCCACGCACGTTTTATTAAATAGAATTTTCGAAATCCTAAAATAAAATTGAATTAGGTCCGAAGGACTGCATCTAAAAACAGAGAAATAAATTTAATCAATCCCATTGTAGTTGCTTGTCACACAATGAACAACAGAAAAAAAAATTAAAATAAATAAATTGTTTCTTAACATTCTTAGTAATGCCGAATTAATTAAACAAATTAATGAGCCTCAAACAAAATCAAAATAAGAAAAAAAAAAACAAAAATTATACAACATCAATTTGAAATTCAAGAAAAATAATGCATAGCTAGTTTTCAAACAGTCACTGGCACAAAACAATGGAATTAAAATTATTCAAAGGATTTATTTCGTGTATAGTTTTGAAAGTATCTGTGTTTTACATTATTTCATCTTCATTGCTCCCGTCATCGTTCCCCTTTAGTCTTTGCCCGTATAGTCGCCCATAGTCACCCGTATAGCGTCCGTTGCCGTCATTTTAGTTGTTGGGATTTGTTTTTGTCGTCTATTTGCATCGACAGTGTCTGCATCTAATTTCAGCACATGCTGCTGTTCTTCTTCCTCTAAATTGAAATTTTTGTTCAAAGTATATATATATGTATATATTTACTAAAAGCATTTGCAAAGTGCAACATCTAAAAAAAAAAAAAATTATAATAACTATGACTGTCAGGCACAGTCGTTGGATTGAAACTCGTGTTGCATCTATCAGCGATGCCACTAATAATAACATGTGTAGAGAGAAAATTATAAAATATTTCGGAAATTTCAGAATCCACGATGCCTTCATGAATATATGGCCAACGTCAAATACTAGCCCATGGGCAAGGCAAGTTTCTAACACAGCCTGGACAAAAAGTACCTTTGAAATTTTAAATATTGAGGGAAAAAACCTATGCACTCATACAGTACAGTTTTCATTTGAAAAAATATGCAACTAAGTTTGCATGGCACTGCAACTGATTTAGCAACTGATTCGTAGCGGACTCAATTTAAAAGCAATTTGAAGTGTCTCCTAGCTTAAGTAAAGTAAATTTATTTCAAATAAAATAAATAATTAGGAAAAGCATCAGTTGCATTATAAGTTGTGAGGTTCTACTGGTAAATGGATGTGTGCATGTCTATAGGTATTTAGTAGATCCAAGGAATTTTCGAACTTCTTTGGGTACCGGAAATAAAGAGGCAGACTGTTTTAATTAAATAACACCCTTAATAGTTCCTGAACTTTCTTGGGGAATAATAGAAAACGTGATTAAAAACTAAAAATGAAAATTTTAGGTCAAAAGTTGTATACCAATAAAAACTTATATGGAAAATGATGCGTTAATACCAAGAGCGATTAATGAATTCATTATACCAACCGCTAAGCATTCTGATATGATCTATAGCGCCATCTCATAAATTTCATCCCTCATCTCATATAATAATTCAATTCAATGAATTTGAAATCATCACTCCTTTCGGAAAATAGTTTTTGTCCCATGGGACACATTCGTGCACTATACGGTAACGCCTTCAACAAAATGATTTATGCTGTCATCCGCTCAAAATTATATCTGACGGCGTACCATGTTTTTTTTAAAATATGAAATTGAAGAAACCTGAAATTAAACATCACATATAAAGCAGTGACGAATATTATCCACAGTAAGCAATATTATTAAATTAAAGGCTTTTTAAAGAATAGGGTTGTATAAAATAGCCGCGTTTTGTTGTCAAATCTATTGGCAGGACAACAGGATTTTCCAAAAAAAAAACGATCCCAAACATCCTGATTTTTTATATTTTAAGTTACTTTTACCGACCATGTGCCAAATAATTAAATGCAAGAAAATCAAAAATTGATTTGTTTATATTTCTTCAGATTAAAGGCATATAAGAAAACTTAAACTTGAATAAAGAAGTTTCAAATAAGAAAGTTCCCCTGCCGCACCCTGTACATTCGTATGTTCTGATCATAAACTAATAACATAAGGCCCCCAAAACCTCTGCTGTTTTTTAAAATTTGCCTACAAGCTGAAACACGCACACAAGTAACTTTTCTGTTCCTCTTCCAATAGACACATTGATAAAAACGCACCCCAGAATCTTTTCTGTTCCTCTTCCTATAGACACATAGATAACACAGCCCTAGTAATTTGTTTTTGTTTTGTTTTTCGCTTACACATCTATTTATGGATAGGGTGCTAAATGTACAAATACAACAATGTAAACAAATTCGGTTTGGGGGGTGAAACGTACGAAGGTTTCCGATCTTAGGTTCTGATACTAAAAGAGTACGCAAATTGGTCGACGATAATTGCAATCTGAGTGCAACGAACTGTCAAACTGAGTTCGAGTTCCACATATTATCTATACTTCAACGTCCACCGGATAAATTATTCGCTTTCGGCCATTCGCGAAGACTAAAAAAAGCTACATGAAAGAAATGTCAAAAAAGACGAATATTCTGTATATTGTTAAGCTACAGCGAATACGTGCAGATACCGTAACTTTGTCTCTTTTTCCTTTGAAACATAAATCAGAGTCCACAAAATTATTCCCCAAAAAAGCAGCCTTACTGCTTGAATATACACAACGGCGACGAAGCTAGAATTGGAGCTATGTATGTGGAATAGCTGTCAAAATATTGAATACACATAAATTTAATTTTACGAAAACAATGGATCTGCATTCGGAGCTTCGTTCGATACTGCAAGATTTGGCCAACCTTTAACTCTTGTATGAAATATTTTTGAAGTTGAAGCAAAGAAGACAAACTATGTATATCGACGAAAACCTACATCATAGATAAATGATACCAAGACACGAATCTTCGACTGTCAAACGGATTTGCCAACAAGCTAAAAATTAACTTTTCCTATAAATGAGTGCGTAAAAATTGGTTTTAGCTGTGAGTGTAAGCATTCAATCACCGCACTTAATTGTTTTTGTAGTTCATATTTAACGTATACGTAAGTTTTTAATCATGGCATTACTCATCTGTGGTATACATAGGCATGAATCAGACAAAACAAGATTACGACACTTCTTTTTTTTGACTTATTTTATTGATGTCACCAGAGATCAAAAATAGTGAAATTGTTGTTGTTTGTGCGATGTGGGTTAATAGATTTCGATCTCTGGTGACGTCATTAAAATAAGACAAAAAAAGAAGTGTCGTAATCTTGTTTTTTTTTTTGATTCATGTACATAAGCATGAAACAAAGAAAACAAGATTACGACACTTCTGTGTTTTGTGTTTGTTGCTTGTGGATTAATGGATTTTTTTCACATATGCCGTCAATAAAATAACAAAAACAAAGAAGTGTCGTAATCTTGCTTCTTTGATTCATATACATACGGTTGAAGTGAACTCCAAGCTCTCTTCAATTTCTCATATTATAAATGTGAGTATTTCGTCGTTGGTTTTTGAAAGAAAGCTGTATATCTTCATTAGGAATTTTGTTTCTTACCATTGAGTAGAACACTGAGTGGAGCTTGAGCGAACAGAGTAGGCTCCGATTAGATTATATGATCATATCTCTCAGACACTTGAGCACTGAACTTTCGCATGAATTAAAACCATATGAAAAATTGAATGAACTTGGTTGATGGTTGCCCTCAACTTTTTAGTAGAAAAAAATGGCGGTCAAGGGGAAACTGGCAACTTAACCCCAAGTAACGCTGGAATACGCTGCTTTGATACTAAAAACTGGTAAGAACATGAACAAAAAGACCGATTTTTAGCCAGAAAAGAAGAGAGGGAAACCACTCAAGTTGAGGAAAGAAAATAAGTTTTGTTTCAGAAAGTTCGTTCAGATCAAGAAGGAAAGCTTTTTCAAAGGATTGCATTCTCTGTTTGGCCAAGGCGGAGCACTTGCAGATAAAATGAAGCACTGTTTCCTTTTGCAACAGATTTCCATAGCTACGGCAGTAGGTATTATTGGGAATACCCAGCTTTGCTGCGTGCTCTCCCAAAGGCCAGTGCCCAGTGCAAATAGCGTTTACCCTTGCTATGTGTTGCCTCGGTCTATATATAAAATCGTTTGTGTGGGATTTATTTAAGGTAGGCTGTAACGATCTAGTCTAGATCTAGATAATATGTATGATTAAATTACTCAATATACATACGGTTAGATTCTGAATAGAAAATTGAGAAAATTTTGACCTTTTTAGGAGCAAGTGGGATGGAGACCCTCTCCGCAAGTGAAGGACTGACGCTTTTCGGGAAAGTTCATCTGCCCACTATACCACTGTGACCTGGAACCCAGATAAAAGTAACTCTATGGTTAATGTTAAAGCTATTAAGCTCGTTTCGGCATTGTTGCACCAGTTTTGGGGATATTTCTGGCGAATGTACGGCTTTAATAGCCCCTTCCATCTGCTGCGTTGTTTTATTTTGAGTCCATATGATACGCTTTTAGATAGCTCATTGAAAGAAGAAACTAAAGAAACACATATCCATTTTGGAAGCTCAAAGTTATGCTGCGAGGTGAGTGTGGGAACAGACAACATACCGCGTACAACACTTTTTCTCAGCCATTGTAACTTCCTGGTCTTGTTCCAGTTGGAGACAAAATCGTCCTATTGGCAAAATTGATTGAACATTTTATTTTTATCAACAATTAATAAATGTTTATAAAGCTATGCATTTTATAATAAGTTTGTGTTTTATTTTTAAGTGTGAGGAGAATTGGACAGAAAAAAAACAAACAGAAATTAAATTTGCCCAAAAACTATCGATAGCAAAAACATTCGCGCCGGTAACACAGTTTCCTCCGAAATAAGAGCTAATAGCAGAAAATTAGTTTTGTTGCATTTAACATGTAAATTGCATAAAAATATCATTTTTTTTCGTCGAATTCTCATGGGGTTTGCGAAAACAAAGAAGATAATTAATTTTAGAAATCAAAAAGGATGGATTTTATTTCGTTTGTGTTGTTCAGATTTGTTTCGCTTCATGGCGTATTGTCAACTAGTTCTATACCTGTCTGCACCATAAATGTCAAACTATAAAGACACTTATGTCAATTACTGAAACTCTAAGTCCTGGTTTGGAGTGTGAAAACTAATTTAATGATTTGCTTCTATTCAAAATAATACTAAACTATGTAAAATCCTGTTTTACAATAAAAGCCCGTTCGTGAAAACTAGTCGTGCCAAAATAAGAAAACATTTGTATTGGTAACCACATTTAATTTATGTTGTCATTTCGAAATGAAATAAATCATACTCACTAAGTGAACGTGGAACATTCAATATCCAATCATTGGATTCGTGAACAATTTATCAATTAATTAATTTATTCATTTTCTTGATTGGTAAACATCTAGACCAGTGGTGTCCAACTGGTATTGCTCTAATTTGCAAATCTAAAAAGGCTATGCGGGTACTACTGAGTACAAAAGGTAAGGTTTTTAATACTTGTCATAAATTAAACTGAGAAAAACGCAACGGATTTAGTGAACAAGAACGGAATGAATGACGATCTGAAAGTCTTACGATGAGCGTGATGACTTATTTGCATTTGATGCAGCATTATTCTCACTTGTTGAAGCCGTTCACATGAATATGTGCCCTACACATAGAGCTATATGTAAGATTTAAGAGTTTACCCTAGGACTCCACTTGAAATAGATGATTGAAAGAAATGTGTTATGTAGTTAATATTTCTTGTGGAGGCCCCTTATGTCTGGATTTTGTTTTATTTTTAGACATAAGAATATGTATTTAATTTCTTGTCTTCTCAGAAGAAGTAAACGGAGAAATAAAATTTGACGTTTCATGACATCCCACATTAATCATGCCCAAATTTCCACATTGAATTTGCTTATTTTCATGTTGAATTCCAATAATTCATTAAAAAAAAACAGGTTACCTATTCTAAAGTACATAAAGCGCTTAGCGCTTCTTGGAGAAGAATGAAATTTCACGATTTATTTTCGCCCACATAGGAAATAAATATACATTGTTATTAGTAGTGTCTGCAATAATGGCCGAAATAAATAATTTTTAATGGAGTCCCGGCCTTACGTTTATTCAAGGCCGCGTGCTACCAAGTGCCCGCGAACTACGGGTTGGACACAACTGATCTAGACTCTCGTCAGAGGTGAAATTGAGAATCACGTTAAGGAATCTTACGCACGCCATTTTGTTTAAACTCATAGAAGCATTTACTACCTTCATTTTTTAAAATGGTTGGGGAACTGAGAAGGGATTTTTTAAGAAGGTCCGGAGCTTTTTTGGGAATGTACGAACCAATAAGGTAAAACCGAACACGATTATACTTCTGTTACACCTTACAATTTGAGCGTGCGATTTTTAAGCATGTGCCGAGTTATTGTTTCTTCTTCATTGTACCTTATCTTAGTGTTCATCGAGCTACGATTCGTTTAAGTGAAGTAAGGAAAGCGGAGGTTTTATTCCTCTCACATTCGTGTAAAAGCATTCTTGGAACCGAGAGGAAATCAAATATTAAATACGATATTTATATATGAAAAAGTAAAGTACATACATTTTGTACACCTACACTTTTATAAATATTGTACTTTATACAACAATACAACAAAAAGGAGTTTATACATATCAGCCTTGAGTCGACGGTACTCAACAGTTTTTTTTGTTTTTTTAATTCAGGAGATTGGATTCAAGTTCAAAATGATACCTGAATTAAGACACACACAACGTTACACCATTTCGTTTAAGAACGAAGACAGTATTTTTCATCAAAATAAATAATTATTTATGAATCATTGCTTCGTTAGATTACTAATTGTATATTTCTAACCCCGACCAATCCACAAGATAAGTGCTGGTGTCCCCAGGTTCAGTTTTGTCTCCGACTTCATTTTATCTTCATAAAATATTTATTTTCTAAAACTTCTTACACAGTTTAAAGTTTAAACTACCAGTACTCGTAGCAAGAGAGGTGGTAGTGTCATATGGATTTCATACCCCAGTCTCAGATTTATTTATGAGCACTGAAAAGCGTCATAATAGATGATTCAAGACTAAAACGTGTTATGAGTCGTTGTAGGGGAATATGCCCTCTTAACAGGAAATCAATAAGGCTTCCGAATAATGGAAATGCACGTAGATAAAACTTAACGATTTTCGGTTTCCTGGATTAGCAGTAGTCATAGATTGCAGCATTGCCTGCGGATGGGTTGTTGGTAGGACAGAACATATGGTCATGGGTCTTATCTGAGAAAGGTACGAAAAAATGGCCGAACTTTATGTGACCACTGACTACGTAACACCTGTATAAAAGATTTAAGAAAAAAACTTCTCTATTTTAATACCCCATATGCATGAATGGGAACCCAACTCACTGCTCAGTGAACTGAGTATCCCCTTCTAACCTGATTGGACAAAAATGGAAGAAGGAAAATGAGCTGGGTATTGTGTGTGAGGCTCTTGAAATCGGGAATCATATAAACTCCCAGATGAGTGTAGTTTCTTTTAAGCTGAAATTGTCTCTATTCAAAAAGCGGCATAAATGCTCGTCGCGTCGGAGATAATATTTTATGAACATTTTGTAGATTTGCTTGCGAAATTTCTAATTGTTCGGTCAATCATTTCAGCTTACAATCTCGTTTACAAGGCGAAGACAGTCCTAAACATTTGATAACAATAAATGTTTGTTCTTGTTGATTCTCATTGTTTGAAATGCCGTGCCTACCAATAGTGAATATATGGGACAACGACCGTCTGCACTGCTCAAGCCGTCGAGAAAAATTCAATTTTTATAAAAAGGAAGCAATGTTAGACCTAAGACACCTTTTATTAAAAAATTTAAAAAACCAACTATTTAACGAAGTAGAGCCCCTTCTGTGCTCGCAGATATGTATTCTTAGACTTAAGAATTAATTATTTGTAAATACCACTATGTAAAAACTTTGAGCTGAATAAGATTGAATATAAGTGGAAGATGCTTCCCAATAGAACATTCTTCACGTCGAGTTCTGAACGTGCAAAGTTATTCCCTCGTTTAGGTGGCAATAGCAAGCGGGCAATGTTTGGGGAGGTTCTGAGTTGCGCTGAAGATAAACCAATATGATCCATAAGTGATTAAAAACCAAAATCTGAGTTTTCACTGAATCGAAACCTGAGCGGCTAATCTAACTGGATTAACCGGAGGTGTGACGGTGGGTAGTTCTAAATGCTTCTTCTAGAAATATAGGTCATCAGTGTCACACTGAGAAGATATGTGGTCTGTCTTTAATTTGGAAAGGTGAGGTAAATCGCCTAGAAGGGAATACGGCTGGCCAGGGGCTATTGAGTAGTTTGTGGGGAGGAGGTAGGTGCGGCATTCAGGGGAAGGGCCTGGAGGAAAGTAACCTGGAACTGAATGAAGTCCCGTCTTGGTGCAGACTTTCTTCAGGGGAGGTTTTTAGGAGGTCACAAGGGTTTTGTTTTAAGAGGTTTTGTGGTTTTGGTACGATGTTCCACTTGAGTAATCGATCAGGTATATGTAGGGTAAGGAGTGTACTCAAGTGGACATTCGGGGAAGATGTTGACTGATGTATAGGTGGAATCCCGGATAGGTGTAAGCCGAAACTTGAAAAAAGCCACATAAATGCGTTTTCAGGGGATCATTGACTTTCATGAAAGTATGATCAATGTATAATATCTTTGGTTATATTGGGTTTGGGGTAAATCATTTGCCAACCACCGTGGATTCCCACGGCGTGTTGGCCATTTTCGGAGAGATATCCGTTTATCGGGTATCCGCCTTACGGTTTTTACTTGCGATATAGGTACTATAGGGCAAGTTTTGCATTTGGAAAAAAAATCGAACTCGAGATTTTAATCAAAGTTGGCATTACGATGATAGAGAACACCAAAAAAGTGGGTCCCACAATTCCGTCTAAAGTGTCTATCTGTAGAACGTTCTACAGCCTATATGACTGAAACGATTTTATTCAAACTTGGTGCTTAGGCTTTTTAGGTGATTTTCCAAAGTAGATTTTTGAATCGTTGGTTTAGCCCCAAAAATAACGGTACTTTCCATACAAATTTGTCTACCATCTTACTACTTTGGTTATGGTCTACATTTTGGTAAATTTTTTTTTCAATATTTTGTTATTAACGGTACCTGCCATACAACCTCAACGGATTTCGATAAAAAATTTTATACAGGTGCTCCTTCGAATTCTAAATAATACTGCATTTTAAAATTTTCGAAAAATATTTTTTTTTTGATTTAAAAAAAAGTATGGCTACTAAGCGGCTGGTCATGGTTCAATACACGATGAAGGCACAAGAAGTTTTTCAATTAAAATGAAAAAAGTAGACCAGAACCACTAGAGCAAAGGAATCTGATGATCGGCCTTGGAAATTCGTGAAATAACTATAATTCCAGCCAAAAATAATTGAGAAAAAACTTGGTGGTAGCACACTCAAGTTGTTGTTGGGCATTCAAAGTCATTATATAATATATGAAGTGAAAACGACTTTAAAAATCATTTACCCATTTCTATTAAGAATCTTTTTCATATAATGTGATCTAACATAGGAGCAAGAACGTGCGATCCAGTCGTGCATTTTATTTTTTTATAGACATGTGCATTTTCAGCTCACAAATACCTCAGTTTGTAACTCATCTGGTGTGGCATTTAAGGCTACGAAGCTCGACCGGCAGCTATAGTCTGGTGTCAGTGAAGACAGGAGCACCTGGGTCATATTCTTTTCTGGTGACTTAGGGCATGATGCCGTCTTGATGCCGGCCTGTCTGAGATGTAGAGGCCCCTATATGGGACATCGTGATGGCTGTGGTTGCCCAACATCGCGGGAACGTATGGTTTCCAAGGTTTCTTTTTACCACCTACGAGCCTTGTATTCAAGAGGTGTTAGATAAGCCTCGTGCCAAGCAAGGAGTAATGATTAGGCCTTAATTCATACCATTGCAGTTGTACTGAGGTGTTTCGCTACCCAGGGTGGAGGTCCGCCCTTTTCTTCGACCCCGAACGTGGGTATTCCCACCGTGCAACAGTGCCTAACTGGCGGGTGTGACAAATTCATGGGTTTGTCTGAAATGCCTGTTAAAAGAATTCTGCAATCACGAAACCCAAATACTAGACACACTAATGGCTAGGCCTGTAACTCTGAATGTCATTTAACAATTCTTAAAATTTTTATTAGGTAAATTAATAAAAATTAAAACGACCCGACTAAAACATAAAAATAATTAATCTTCAACCGAAAACATTTAACTACCACTGTATAAACATTCTATTTCTGTCATGAACATGAGTGTTTTATTTTTGTTGTTTTTTTCTGAAATAATTTAGTAGGTCTAACTGAACTGATGGACTATCTTGAGCATCTTCAATGTGCATGTGTGGCCACCTGTCGCTGTCCGTTGAGAGCTTCGCATGATAAGTACTTCATGTGGAATGGTCGGGTCGTGTGGTTCGGCAATTTGATTAGTTTCCTTGAGTCGGTTGCAATGCTGCAATAATTTGGCCAGCCAGCCGGCTGCTAGTGCGACCGTCCGGCGCGGAGCAGCGGTGGCAGACGATGAATAGATATGACGCACCCCAAATTTGAAGCAGTACCTACGAGTATATATATATATTTGCAAAGTATCTATAAATTGCATTCTTTCAGCGGCACCAGGAGCAATAGCAGCGATCCAATGTAAATCAGGAAAAAAAAAAAAGAATTTTCATTTCTCAGAATCACACAGTGCGAAGATTCTCATCAAAAAAAAAAAAAATAAATAAGTAAACTGGTGAGCAACGATTTGTAACGATCTGATTCGGGGCCATTAGAGAAACCATAGGACATACCTAAATACACCATCATTGGAATATGTATAATTCTGTTCAAAATATTTGGCAATAGGTGACGTCTCACGTAAGATAGTTTGCTCCAAATGCTTAATTATAAGTCTGAGCGTGCTGTAAGCTGTTAGCTTGTTACTGTTTGGTTTGCTGATGGGGATGGGGCTGTTGCTGCTTGCGTATCTGCCGGCTGCTGATGGACGATGGCACCATGGCGATGGCATATACCGCTTGTTATTACAACTTAGAAACGTGGCTTGTAATTTGCGTCATTGTGTGTCAGTAGTGGCAACTCGCAAAACGCATAGCAGAGCAAGGATGTGGCTTGTTTCTGTTTCTGTGTCAGTTGTTTGGCCTTTTTGGCGGTTTTGTTGAGAGAGAAGGTGTGGGGGATGCGGTAATATTGTTTTCATAATTTTATTAATGAATGAATTGCGGAAGAACAGGGCTTGTTGTTGGTATTTTTATTTCATGTTTTTGTTTAAACAAAAAAAAAAAACAAAAATAAATAAATCAGGAAACAGAACTAGAGAGGTAGAGAATCGCCAAAGAGCCAACCTTTTTTTTTATGCGATATGTGGTGAGTTGGCGATAGGAAAAATAATAATTAATTGTTTTATGATCCCTAATTGAATCAGTGAATCTTTTATGGGCTGGTAGGTAAATCGAACATGACACGTTCTTAATTTAATTGCCAATTC
The DNA here is from genome assembly GCA_910595825.1 of Philhelius pedissequus. Classification (NCBI taxonomy): domain Eukaryota; kingdom Metazoa; phylum Arthropoda; class Insecta; order Diptera; family Syrphidae; genus Philhelius; species Philhelius pedissequus. Next base: position 15,233,170 of record OU343161.1, on the reverse strand, counting down.
TATTTAGTTTGATCGAAAAACTAATTTAATCAGGCATTCACTATTTACATACATATTCCTTACATTGTATGTATGTACCTCTACACAAAATGTTTATCATTTATTTTGTATTGTATGTAAGTATAATGCCAATTCTATAGTTGATTTAGCCACACTCACACATTCCGATACACATAAATATCTATAGGTTTAATATCTTATTTAGATACAACTGACAGATGGTGATTTTCAAAACGTGCTTTGGGGTGCTGACATTAATGGGGTTCATTCTCGAGTAATTTTGGTAAATTATTGCAGACATGGGAATTCTTGGGTACCTATGTACGTAGGTACGTACAATAAATTTTCTCTTGGCATCTTGAATGATTCAAGAAGACATGACATTTGAAATGTCCTTAAAGAATTATTTCATATTTCATCATAGGTATACCTACCTACAGTAACAGTTACTCTATATAAAGATGGGATGAGTAGAGAGTGGTGTGTTGAAAGGTAAGATTAAAAATTCACTAGGACATTTACCAACCAAAAAAAAAAAATGTCAATACCTAGTCAAATTGCAAATAACTCAAATTTAATATATTACGTTCTCTTGTGATTTTTGAAGTGAAAAAAAAGAGGAGTTTAAATGTTTAATCAACAGCGACATTTGATATACAAAATTAATTGCCTAAAGCGGCATCAAGTTCAGGCAGGTAGGCACCTAGATGTTAATAAATCAAGAAAATGAATTTATTAAATTTACGGAAGGTCGGTCACGAACAAAAAGGTCTGAAGGAGATGAAATATTGCAAAATCTTACAAACAGAAATTGCATGACTGGATCGCATGAACTTGCTCTCAAGGTTCAAAAATATAATATGGTGAAGCATAACGTTATTAATACAATCATTATATTAAAAAAAAACATGCATGAAAAAGGTGAAAAGTAATAAAAAAAAAACATTTTTTTGACAAATTCCTGAGATGCAATTTTGTGTGAGGTGAGTTGGCACTGTGTGAACAATTTATTACAGCCAAGGAAATATGTGTACTATAGAAAAATCCAAAATTATAATAATTTGCTTCCAACACGTCAACATCGTATAGGTATCTTGTTTGCCAAGAACCTTAAATGTAATTTTTACTTGTGAAAAAAAATAAATAAAACTCGAGATTTTAATCAAACTTGACATTACGATGATAGAGAGCACTATCTGGGGGTCAATTCCCGATCTGTGAAGATGTGAAATGATAAATTTTATCACGCTTTCACGTCTAATTCGATTCTCGTTTCGTGAAAAAGTTAAATGCCAAACATTTTTCATATGATAATTTTTTTATCACAGTCAATAATTGTTTTGTGAAGAAAATGTTTCTAATCGAATATTAAGAAGAAAAACAAGATTTGGCACATAACAAGTGAGCAACAATTATATTTATACACAAATTTATTTTGGTTATAAGTTATATTTGTGTTTATTCGAGTAAATAACGAAATTGTTAAATCAACAGATTGGCAACAGCCAACGCGACGGTGCTCATTCCCGCGACAGATAGTTGAAAACTACCCATTGCAAAAAAATGCAGAGCACTTTACCATATTTAAATGGCTTTGAAGCGCACTTATAAGTGTTTTTCAAGAATGCTCTCAATTCACGTATTAAATCCATGCATAAATGTTTTGGGAATTTATAAAGTTCAATAAAGTGCTCCTAGTTGTAACTTCGAATAGATTCTGCCCATCTCGAAGGGAAAGCCTCAATATCCTCACATGAAAAAATAATAAATCTTACTCAAAACAGAGATACTATTGAATATAATATAAAACCCACAATTGTTCAGTACGACGTCTTTTTTTAATTTATTAAACGAATTATTATTCCGGACATTGTTCTTAAGCAAATTTAGTAACTGAAATGTAATATTTACCTTCCCCAACAAAAAATCTAATCAGATATGACAGAATTTATCATTTAGTACTTTTTAGTACAAACTTTATCACAATGAGTTCTAGAATCGCATTAGGCGTGTGCGTGAAGTTGGAAAATGATAAACCTCTGTGAAAACTGAAATGATATATTTTTTATCACTTCATAATTTCACAGATCGGGAATTGACCCCCTGATCTGTCTGTCTGTCTATGGGTTGGGCTGTAGCCTAAACGGCTGAAGCAATTGCATTCAAACTTGGTACTTAATATTTTTAGGTGCCTGGCTCAATTCTGCTTAACTTCAAAAATAACGGTACCTGCCATAAAATTTCTTGGGTTAAAAATGTTAAATCTCAATTATCTCAATAACGGATTTAACGATTTTGATAAACAAAAATTCAGTGCACCATTTGAGTTATACTGTACATTTCGGTCAATAAAATTTTTTAATTGTTATGTGACTTACGGTACCTGCCATATAATAGTTTTTTTTCGATCTCATGAACGGCTGAATGGATTTCGATTAAAATTTCAAGACAAGAGGTATTTCAAATTCTTCTCTACCAAAATTTTTGAAAAATATTTTTGTGGATTTAAACAAAAAATATTTTTTTTTTTGAAAATTCAATATAGTTCGATAAGTCGAACTTCGATAACTCGAACTTCGATAACTCGACTGTTTGATAACTCGAATGAAATTGGTTGGTAACAGCGCGAAGCCTGAAGTTTACATGTAATTTTTGTTTGATAACTCGAACTTCTATAAGTGGAATGTCTCGATAACTCGAAGATATTATTTGGCGTCACCTTCGATAAGTCAAATTTTTTAGGGAAATTATTAAATTCTGTGGATTTTTAAAAGTTCATTTTATAATGCATTGCGTTTGTGGGCATTGTGTTTGTATGTTCTATGATATATGTGTGTTTTGAAAATTGTGAATCCGTTAAGTGTGAGTAAAAGTTGTCATGTTCCGGTGTTAAAACACACATTAGCCATGTTCTCGTGACAAGCAAGTACAGCAAAGTAAAAATTTTACAAGGAAACTAACAATAAGAACATACTGGCAAGTACTTTTCTTTTCATCGGAAGTATAATTGAGTTCCGATAATTAGTAAGTCTATTCAATAATAGAGGGAAAGTGATTTTTTTTAGTAATGTATGTTTGTATTTTTTTCTCTTTGTATTTCTTATGATTTTTCACAGAAAAAAACACAGATGTGAAAATTTCTCAATATTAAAATAAATAAAATCCAGTTGGAGTGTGGATCCTTTTCGTAAAAATGTTTGTCACGAGAACACGACTATTATTAGGTTGATATACTTATGAATTATAATACGAATCCAAAGTCGTATTTTAGAAATTAAAAAAAAGACGACGTAGATATTAAGAGTGTAGTGTGAAGTTTTTACTAAAAGTAAAGCTAACGTGGATATGTCCTTAAACCAACATTAAAAACATCGTTTGAAGATAAATTTAAATTAATAAAAGAGGTGGAGAGTGGGTCAATAAAGAAGGATGTGGATTAAATATAACATTCCGGCAAATCCATTCGTCAGTCAAGTATAACAGAATATTTTAAGTAATCACAACAACTGTACTTTTTATATTAATTAATTTATATAAATTTTCTGTTTTACTTGATAACTCGAATTATTTTTTTGGCAAGTGATGGTTCGAGTTATCGAAGTTCGACTGTATTTTGAAAACGGATTGAAGTTTTTTTTTGAAAATTATGTTCTTAAGCTTATATTATTAAATAATTAAAATTGCCATACAAAATTCCTAAAAAAAAAATAAAGAAATATATAAAAAAGAAAAAGTATAAAAAAAATTATTTAAAAAACGGCTTTAAAAATATATTTAGCATTAAGTAGCTTGTGCTAAAGATGTCATCGAATATAAAAGTAAGTACGTGTATTTAAAAACAAATTGAAAATTAAAATTTCAAAAATTATTCAAAATCGTAAGAAGCGTTTTCGAGGAAGTTTGAAAATAAAGGGGCAAATTCCTAAACGCAAATCTTGCGCATAATATGCTAAGCAAACTGTCCCTAAACGCAAATAGAACAATCTCTGCTATGCATACTGTCCCAAAAAGCAGTTCATTCTTTTTTCTTAAGCAAACTTCATTGCAATCGTGCAAGTTTTAAACTTGTGTTGCGCACTTCACTTGCTTTTCAATTTTTATGGGGTTCGTGCATTTGCTTAGCATGAGACTTGCTTTGCAAATCTTGCCTTTAGGAATTTGGCCAAGTATATGTATGTCCTCTGGGTAATCAGAGAATCACAATTAGAACAAAACTTTGAAGCAAAACGGTCCACCCATTTAAGATCTAGTATGACGTACGGTGGATGTTATATGACCCATTAACGTTATATGAATTGATGGCATGCATTTCTCGGCACGAGTACGATAACTTTGGCGCCAAGATATAATAACGGTTTTTGGTAGCGGGGCTTAATACAAGCATTTTTTACTATGGGAGGGGGGGTCTATCTCACTTCGTTTAGGCGAGAGGGGTAGTTTTATAAAATTTACTTAAAATCTAGAAAAAAAAAATATTTAAAAACAACGGCAACACTTACAGTTATAAATTATACTTTTTTAAAAAGTCAGAACTCTACAATTTATAATAAATTTTAAGTAAAGTTGTTTCAGTCAATAGTTTTTGAAATAATTGACTTCAAACTCAAAATTTATGAAATAAAAGTTAAAAAAATCACTTTGAGTATTATTTTGCTCATGATTATAAATACCAATAAAGAAGTAATTGATGTAGTTAACTGTTCCAATTATTTTTTAATCAAACACTGAAAACTATTCGTTTCTATGTTTTCTAGTTTTTGAGAAAATTGAAAAACAAAAAAAAAATAATTTTGTATCAGATGGGTGCATGTAAAGTTTCTTTTACATTTAAAGAATCTGGATTAAGAAAAATAATTGATATTATATACATAAACGTATGTACATAGAAAAAAGAAACACTTAATAACCGCATTAACTGTAATAAAATCCCAAAGGTATATATGAAATTTACGATGCAAACAGTGAGATGCCTAAGGGGGGGCATGCTGCCCCCCTGCAATCCCCCTGCTTGGGCTCACTATAGGCTTTGGGGAGGGTGAAAATTTTATTATATGCAAAGTTTCTTTAAAATTAAAGAATCTTTTGGGTTTGAAGAACAAGTATAGTTTTACTAGTTTTCAATTACATATCTTAAAAACTAGAAGACATAAAAAGAAGTAGTTTTCTGTGTTTAATAAAAAATAATTGGAGCAGTTAACTACATCAATTATTTTTTTATCGATATCCATTATCATGAGAAAAATAATATTCAAAATGATTTTTTAACTTTTTTTTCATAAATTTTGACTTTGAAGTCAATTATTTAAAAAAACTATTGACTAAAACAACTTTATTTAAAATTAATTATAAATTGTAGAGTTCTGACTTCTGAAAAAGGTATAATTTATAACTATAAGTGTTGCCGTTCTTTTTTAATATTTTTTTAAAGATTTTAAGTAAATTTTTATAAAATTGCCCCTCCGCCTAAACGAGGGGAGATAGACCCCCCTTACCATAGTAAAAAATGCTTGTATTAAGCCCCTCTACCAAAAACCGTTATTATATCTTGGCGCCAAAGTTATCGTACTCTCCCCCATTTCTCTATATTAGGAACTAGATTAAAACACGAAATTTAATTTTTTACACGATACAAATACTATGGCCCCATGAAGCAAATAAATAAAATGTAAGTATAATTTTTAAGGCTTACAAATTTCCATTTTTCAAGAATTAGCTACCGAATTATGAATTACTTCCAATGGGTGTCATAAGCATTAAATTAATAACATGAAAGTTAAAACTGAAATTAGGTTAGAGTGGCATTTCAAGCAAATGAACTTATTAAGTGGAATTTTATTAGGTATAGCAGCCTAACTTTAATAAATAAGTGACAAACATTTGATAATAAAATATTAGAAGGCTGGGTTTTTAATGTGGAATTTAATTAAAATATAAATTTTTTATTTAACGAAACCGTGTCAAACTAATTTAATTTCGATGGAGATAAGCGAAAATGCATGACAACTGTGTCGATCAGATAATATGCACAAGATTCTCAGTAGAAACAGGTATATATATTTTTAAAGTCGTTTTTTACTTAATTATTTTTAAGCAAAAATTCTTTAATTTTTGTATTGAAAAATTTGTATGGCAATAAAAACTACTTAACAATATCAATTTAAGAACATAATTTAAAAAAAAAATTAAATTCACGACTGGATCGTACGAACTTGCTCTTGTAACTAACAACTTTAGTGTAGCTAACTACTGACGCTGTTTGTAGGTACAGGTTGTCTAGTTATCCTTTGCAGGATTAAAGCCGATGTAGGTAAGATAACACTGATTGTTAATATAACGAATTGTGAAATACATATGATGCTAGGAATGGTTACATGGTACCTACCTACAAATGTATATTTAAAGGGATTTGAATTATTAAAATTAGGAGGGTATTATATACCAACCTATATATAGAGAACCTAGGTATGTATATATGTACATACATATGAGTACATGTATAAATGAAAGTGAATGCTGTATAGGTGGGTAAACATCGTTTTTAAACTTATAAAAACTACCAAAACCATTTAATTGGTTTCTCGAAAAAAAACAAGAAATCCACCGATCAATGAAAATTTTATAAAAAAGTATCTCGAAAAATGTAGGACGGATTTTGATGAAATCCGGTTTTTTATTTTTAGTTTTTTGAAAACAAATGTTTTTTGAAATTTTGGTATGCAGTTTTTTAGAGTTTATTAATATACACGTGATTATAAAATTTAAAATTATTTTTTTTGATTAGTTTTAAAAATATTGATTTTACAAAATAAAAAATTCAAAAATTAATTTTAATTATAAATAAAAAGTTATTTAAAATTTTAATATGCAGAATTAGTTTGGTTACCTAGGTCTTCTCAGATATAAAATTTCACAGAAATCCAATGTACAGTTACCGAGAAAGCCAACAATTAAAAAAACCGTTATATGAAAAGTACCGTTAATAGACTTTTCCCGTAAACTTGGTTCATATCAAATGATAGCTATTACCAACAAAAAAAAATTCTCAAATTTTTTTTATCAAAATCGTTGGAGCCGTTTTCGAGAAAAATAAGATTTTCCTTCAAGGTCATATGGCAGGTACCATTATTTTTAGGCCTAAAAATAAAATTTCAATTTCCCCTCTGACGAATGCCAAAATAATCACACATACCAAATTTGAAGATAATCGCTTAAGCGTTTAGCCTGCAGCTCGTTATACATACAGACGGACAGACTGACAGACAGACATTTTTTGTCGATCACTTTTTTATGATCGTAATGTCATGTTTGATTCTTAGAATTTTTTTTTTTTTTACGAATGCATAACTTGCCGTATAGTACCGATAATCGCAAGTAATTATGCACCCGTTTTCGAAATATGTATTGAATTATCAAAAATAGTTTTTTTTTAAACAAGAAAAACACTATGTAAATTTTGGTTTGCTATATAATTAAGATCTCAAAGGACCTTCTATATAACAATGTTGGACGAAATCCGTGGAGCGTTTTATGAGAAATTCGAAATCAAGGAAATGGTTGTATGGCAGGTTAACGGTACCTGAACGGTAACAAAATATGTGAAATAGTTGTTGGACCAAAATGTAGACTATACTTATATTAGTGCACAGATTTGTTTTTTTTTTATCAAAATCGTTAGAACCGTTTTATACAAAATTAATATGTGTGGTACATTTATTTTTACCAAACTTGTTTAGTTCGCGATTTTAACAAAGAATTACTTGTCACTCGTCGTGAACACAACTTATTACTTTTATTACAAGAACCAAAGATCATCGAGACGACGGAAGTGTCAGAGACTAACTAACTTTTTTCCTCATATGTTCGATTTTTAGGGCCCCGTGAGCTCGTTGTGCGACATCTAGTTACGAAACCCTGAAACCTGAAAATATAAGGAGAATTACACACTATTGCGCGTGTTCATTATTTTATACTACAGATCTTACAAAATTTTATAAAACGTACCTTTATTTTTGGGGCTAATAAAACGATTTAAAAATCTATTTCAGACAATCCTTAAACGCTTAAATATCAAGTTTGAAGAAATTCGCCTTAGCTGTTTAGCCTGCAGAGTATTGTACAGAGAGACATACAGACGGAATTGAGCTACACGATTTCTTGATTTTTAGTGCTCTCTATCATCACAATCTCAAGTTTGATTAAAATCCCGAGTTTGATTTTTTTCCAAATGCAAAACTTGTCCGTGAGTACCTATATCGCAAGTATTATTTTCCTACTAATATTTATTATAAATGTGAAAGTTTGGATGTATGGATGTACGTTTGTTGGTCAATAACTCCGGAACGGCTGACCGAATCTGGATGAAATTTGGAACAGAGATAGATTATTGTCTGGAAAAGCAAACAGGCTGCTTTTTATCCCGCTTTCACGCCCCAACGACTGAACGGTTTTTAATGAAATTGTAGATGGATAGATGATTTCATTAGATTGCCGTGAGTCCGTAGCATCGCACGGGTATCTGCTAGTTGTTTTATATTTTTGTTAAATTTAAATCACAGTTATTTTAGATATAATAATGAAATTTGTCCAGCTGAGTTGTAAGAGAAATATGGCAACCATGTCAACTACAGTGACATGATTGGCGCCAGTCATCTATTTTTTTGTATATTGAATGTTTTTTCAATACCTATGGAAATTCATATTACTTTTATAACATACATAAATACACAAATTAGGTTCGCTGCGATTTTCAGTTCCAAGAAAAATTATTTATAAGAAATAATTGTGACAGCTGGAGTACAGACTGAAGGGCGGGTGGGAACATTTTAATGGATTTAAATAATTTTGTTAAGAGCAAAACAGGCTGTATCTATACGTAGATTTGGTATTGTTCTGGTTTTTCATCTTCTTGCATTTGCAATAATATTATGGAAATACCTTAACATTGTGATTTATTAATACTTGCAGAGGCAAAAAAAAAGAATCTACCAATAACATTTTGAACACAGATGAGAAATACCGAGGTGGGAATCTCTCGTACGTTTCACACTCGAAAACCCATTTGTTTACATTGTTGTATTTTGTAAATTTGACTTTCTATCCATGAATAGATAGATGTAAATGTACTAAGGCTGCGTTAAAAAATTCAAGTGTTGATGGCTTAGACATACTTTATTGGGAAACATTTATTTGCATGAAAAAAGATCTGTGGTAGGGTTACCAGAATTTTTTGTTCTGTTGTACCTTACAGATTCGCTAATGGGGATTTTGATCAGGGATTATGGATTTTTCTGTGCAAAACAACGCAAACATTTCTTTTTAATTAAATGTTTGTGTATGTATTCTCTAGAGTAAGCAAAACCGTTTGACGTTTAAGCAAATTTATCTTTACTTTGGTGTGTGTGCAAGTGTGTTTTATTTAAAACCTGAAACTGTGATTTTGATCCCGAAAAGGACTCGAAAACTGGCCCGGAATCCAAAAATCCATGTTAGATTAACTGGATTAACAACAATCGTGGATTAACCTTGGTTAAATATTTGAACTCGGCTTAACTCCAATGAAGTGTTTAGACTTAACTCACAGGTCACAGCTGAATTTTCGATTCTCGTGTTCTATTTTGTGCTTGCTTTATACTTTGTCAACTTCAAATTTTAAAATTAATCCGAATTATATCATGTGAAAATAAAACGCAGCTCATTATTTATAGTTTATTACATCTAGGGTTACCATTCGTCCCCCTTTTGGAGGGACTGTCCCGCTTTTTTACCTCACGATATTTATTGTCCCCCAAATCCAAAAATAACAAAGGGGGACACAAATGTCCCTCTTTTTTACACATATTTATTTTTTTTGCACCTTAAAGCAATATTTGTATACTACCACCCTTTCCTATTTAAAAAAAAATCTTAGGTTTCCAAATTAAAGCAGTGAATACTTCCATCATTTTCATAGCTGGATACAACCATTTACTTTATTCAAGAAATATTGCCAACTTCCCTTCAGTTGACTGACAAAGAAAAGAAGTAGACAAAAACAAAAAACGAAAGGTTTATACAAGATGTGAGAAGAAAACTATAATTGGGTTGCAAAAACTGCAGAAGACAATCAATACACGAAATGTGTCTTGGGTAAATCAGATTTAAAACTTTCTAACGGGGTTGCCCCCCGTGACTTAAAAAAGCAGTAAAAACAAAAAAAAAAAACATCAGACAAGGTAAAGTCAAGGTCAGAAAGAAAAGATCTCCAGCTTTTTGAGTAGATTAGGACAATCAAGTTCAAGTTCTGCCTTATGCCAGAATGAAAAAAAGCAACTTTCTCCTGCCATTCAATAATTTATAGCCATAGTTATGAACGGTTTGCTTGTTTTTTTAAAATTATTTTCCCAATGAAAAACTAATTTATTTTTTGTTGGTTTTATTTCCATTGGTTTACTTTAGTTGATAAGTTATAATTTAAGTTAACATTTTTACTTCAGATTCCGATGACGTCCGTTATTCAACGATAAACCGACACATCCGAACATGTTTGGATTTCTCGTCAGTTTGCCTGTATGGTTGTATGTAACATTACACTCAAGAGCGGAGTCGTCAGATAACAGATTGAGTTTATGCAGGTAACCTCCGAGAGAGTCGTCCAAATTGTTCCGACACAAAATCGGCCAATGATTTTTTTTTTGTTAAACTATGCGCGCACTCAAGGGGTTATGAATACCCTTAAAATGTTAATACACAGTGCGAGCGATTAGGAAAATGGGATAGGATTAGACAGGAGATACCGATGTACATTGGGAGGGAAAAATTCGGTCGGGTAAAGCATTCCACATTCGTGTTGTGCGGCTAAAGACAGAATCTCTATACTTGACAGTACGTCCGAAGTTGGACTCAAGGGTAAATTGATGGGCTTTCCTAGAAGCGCGAGTGTTACGGTTGAATAGTTTAAGGGGAGGAATGCAACTGGCTATTTCACTAGAACACTGTTATTATAATAGCGATAAAATAATGAAAGGCATGAAACATTGCGACGCGACGGTGCGAGAGATGCTCAATTGTTTTAGTTATTGTTTCATCACCTATCATTTTTAAAGCTCTTTTTTGGATTCTGTCCAGGAGACTTAAGTGCGTTATGGGATCACCTGCCCAAATATGACAATTGTACTCAAGCTTTGGACGAATAAAGGATTTATTGATTACAGCCAGATCAGAAGGGGAGAAATGTTTCTTGCATCGTCTCAGAAAACCCAAACATCTTGCAGCATTTTTGGCGACGTCGAATATGTGTTCATTCCACAAAAGGTGGTCAGTGATGCACATACCGAGAACTGAAAGTTGTTCGGTTTCCTCGATGCAAGCGCCGCTAATGGACAACGGCATTGGGGGAGGGTCTCGCTTTAACGACAGAAGACAGAATTGGGTTTTTTAAGCATTAAATTCTACGCGGTTTTTTATTCCCCATTGGACAATGCTGCCTAGATCAGAATTTAATGAGCTAATCATACGCTGCCGAATCTAAAAACGAGTATGAAAAGCTGAGGTTACTGTCGTCAGCAAAACAGTACATTGGATTAGAAGTTTCAGACAAGAGATCATTAATGAAAATGAGAAAGAGAGTCGGAGACAGAACGGAGCCCTGGGGCACATCAGTTTGGTTTCAGTGTAGGCGAATCGTCAGAAAATGGCTGGGGGATGGATGACACTCAATATGTGTGCGTTAGCAGCTGGTAGTAGTAGTAGTAGTAAACTTTATTGAGATTTTTTTATAACAACGTTTTCCAATAGATAATGCACATGTATTGCGATTACATATATTATTTTGCCGACTTCGAATTGGCCAGGATACACTGAATTTTATATTATTTTTGTTCTTTAAATTTAGACAAAAGAAAGTTAAAATTACATAGTTGTTAAACTACAGTTAAAAAATTAAAAAATGAGCCCACTCAACAAAAACCAATACGATTTCATTTAAAAAAAAGGAACTAAAAAAACTAGGTGCGATAAAGAGAAACGGTCATCTCGTCTCTCTTGTCTTGAAACACAAAATTGTCTGCAATTACGAATTGGAATACATAAGCGCATGTACTACATCTTATGTTTCGTCAGTTAGAGCGAGAACTCAATACTTTAAATTTTTCGTTTGAATGAGAGGGCGATATCTCGATGGTTATATGATGATAGCGATCTTCTAGTTGTTGGGTGGTGAGATGACCAGAACTGTTGTTTCTTTAATTATCGATTCCGTTACTGTATAACGGGATTCTTCAGCTTGTGTCCATTATGGGCTGCGACATAAGCAATCCAAGGGATGCTTCTAATTTCTGGGACGACGCGACGTTCGTATCCGAATGCCGTGTACATGTGCTCGACCAAGGAAACTGGGAGTAGGTGTAATTCGGATGGCTTCTACACACGTGGATGTCGTTCGTTGGACTCCCTCTCCAAGTTACAATTTCCCTGGTGTTGTCGACTTAGTACAACATAACAATTAAATAACAATTGCACTATTTAATGCGTAGTTTGTATGTTAACTCAACTTTTAATTAAATTAATTAATTTAATTTAATTAATTAATTTCTTACTTCTCCGGACGGAAAAACACGTCCGCTCACGACGGGAGCCAGAAGCCAACCCGTAAGCAGCTTGTAGGCAAACCCGTTTGACAGCCGAGGATTTGGCGGCTGCAATTGTTACTGGTTTAATCTGTTTCACGCATTACCTTTCACTTTAGCTTGTTGTAGACAATTACGATATGGGATAAATGCTGGAATGTAGAAAAATACGAATGTTTTGCAAGACGTCAAAAAGGAACATTTTTCTCAAATGCCACCTTCAATTGGGGTCACAAGAAATACTGTTATACTTTGTAGTTAATCAACTACCCAGGTTATTATAGAGATCACTAGGTAGCCCGTGTATGCTGTAACTGTTATAAATTAAGGATAACATGGTCCTGTTTGATTCAATGGCTTTTTACTATGTGGTATATGAATATTATATTTTTTTTCATTTATTTTCCATTTTAAATCAAATATTTTTGTAACCGTAAAGTCACAAAATAGTTTAATTTTAAATTATTTCATTTAGTAAAATTAAAAATTCAACAAAAATAGACAATTCCCCGAAATTACGTGAAAACCTAACAAACACACTCAAATGAAATATATTTAAAATTTCAAATGAAATTAACAAATGTTTGATGACATACCATTTAAAACGAATCTGTTTAAAAGTTTCCGGCCTCGCAGGGTCGGAAAATTATTTAACTTTCGGAACTTGATCCAGCATTAACATTAACACTTTTAATTACGAAGAAATTTCTTAAAACTGTTATAACTGCTAGTCTGGTCCGAAAAATAGTACCGAATTTTACGAACCAAAGTCTCTAAGTTATAGCAGTGCCATTTATCACAGAATACAATACATAATGTGTATGTATGTACATACATAATGTACTGTATGTAATATGTAAATAAATACATATATCCTCAACATTGAAAACAATGTTGATCCTTTTCACATAAGATACTATCGATTTTTCATTTAAAATATGTTTTCTTAGTCCAAAGTTTTTTTTTTTAATTTTTTTTATACAATGTATATATGTAAATTTTAAAATAAAATGCTGTCCACTTTGTCTGGAAAGATTGAGGTAGCTTCTTTTAGTTCTTTAATTATATTTATGATGATGACAGACGCCTTGAAAAATTCTCTTTAGTAAAATATTAATGTCAGTCTTAACAGAAAATGTGAATTTTATTTTTTTTTTGAATTATGTAGCCCATAACAATTTTCTTTGCCTACGTCAATTTTTTTTTTAAATAGTTTTTATTTTATTTTTTTTGTTAAGAAACAAAATTCTTGTTCACAAATAGAAGTATATAATGTACATATGTATGTATACCTACGTAGTACGTAAGCCTACTCATTTCTTACTGTAAAAAAATCAATTTTTGGTGTGCAAAATTATGTATATACATAAACTACTTATGTTTGTATAGGAAGCATTATGAATCATTTAAAAAAATAGTTACTAGCTATGCTCTAAATTTAAGCAGACAATTTGACTCCTAGTAGTGAAATTTTTGTATATGTGTTTTTTTTGGAAATGTTAAATATAATGTACTCGTATCTTATTTTCTGACGGTTTTTGCAAGAATTATAATTATTCTTAATGTCCGTCCAACACAATTATGTGTCCTAAATTCGACTATATATTTTTATAACTAAATTGAAAAGTTTGAAGAAAGCCAACACGAAATGTCCTCTCCCGGAAAATAATTTTCAAATGGAATATCGCCTAATTTAGAACAATGTGACATACACTTTTGGACTTATGATAATTTGAATTCAAATCTTTTAGAAGCATTAGGAAGAATTGGTATTCGAGGTTTGATGGCTGATTGGATGACTGACGACCTTCAAAATAGAAAGTTTTGCGTTAAGATAAAAGATGTTTATAGTGAGTTAGAGAATGATACGTATGGTGTTCCACAAGGATCTAATTTGGGGCCTCTACTATTCATCCTTTATACCAACAAGCTTCTTCGATTGTTTAAATTAAGCATTCCGTTCGCTTTTGCCGATGACATTGCTATTGTTGTTCGTGATAGGTCTATTGATATTGCAACAACGGTGATGAAAAAGGAATTTGATGCAGCTGTACGATGGGTTGGTAATAAACGCTTCTAAAACAAAATTAATGCATATCCGAAGTCCACATTTCAAAAAAACTGATAAGCAAATATACTTCACGAATGATTCCTGCCCAAAAATGCACAAAGAATACATCGAAGTAGTTGAAAGTTACAAATATCTTAGAAAACTCTTTATGCAATCTCTCACTAGAGATACCATGCTTCTGAGGATGTTTTGCGACAAGTCTATTATATACTACTAGAGTCGAAAATAAGGTATGGTATACTTGCATGGGGAAACGCGGCAATAACTCACATAAGCAAGATGAATAAACTTAAAAATTCAGCTCTAAAAATTATTTAAAACAATAAGAGGCAGCAAACTGAAAGCAGTTTTAGAGTACTCAAGTTCGATCAGATCTTCTAGATGACGATACTATTGGAATACCAAGACGACAACCGTTTTAAGTCAACCGATACAACATCATATTAACACCAAACAACGAGCAAAAGGTATTCTTCAAATCCCAAGAAACTACAACACATATGGCAAAAGAAAGCTGCATTACATTGTTCCTTCCATAATAAACTGCTTACCTCAAGAACTGAAACAAATAAGAAATTATAAAACAAGAAAAAAACGATTGAAACTTTTCTTTCTAACGTAAATAGTTGAAAAATTGAAAATTTAACTTTTGATGTAATTTTATAATTTGTATCTAAAATTTTACTTTGAAATTGTTTATTTTTAATTTGTTAAATCAAAGCGCACTTTTTATTATTTAAAATAAGATAGTCACACAATCTTCTGCAGAAAAGTTTAGGCTTCGCAGGAATATTAATAATATTATTACGTTTTTGAATAATAATAAAAAAAAAAAAAAAAAGATTATACTGTCCAAAATCACAACATCCTATGGAAAATGTCCTAAAACCTTAAAATTGCCCTATCTTCCAAAATATCTTAATGCGCTACATATTCAGTAGTGAAATAGGCTAAGATAATTGGTGCTTCGTGCATGTCACAATTATGGCAATTATATTTTTCGTCTGTGTAAGGTGATCACAAAAAATTACTGAAAAATTGGCATAACTTTAAGTGACCTAAGCATTTTTGTTACCATTTGATATTTTAAGCCAGAAATGTTATACCTAATAATTATTTGCATGTTTTTGTGACCTTTAGTCCAAAATGCGTTTCGCCCAGGTACTACAGCTGGGCTAATCAGTTAGATGCTGTAGTACCTTTCTAAGACGCATTATTTTTTGATCGATGTTTACCGACTTTAATAAAACTTACAGCGATTACTCACTGTAAATTATATTTTTCTAGGAGAATTTGGTTAGATTCATGCACCTAGAAGTATGTTTTGCCCGTGGTCTGGCCAGTGATTTAATTAAAGAAAACGCAAACAATATGTTTATATTATTTTTGTTTTTGGTTTAGTGGACTGTGTAGTTTTATTAAAGTCGGTAAACATCGATCAAAAAATAATGCGTCTTAGAAAGGTACTTCAGCATCTAACTGATGAGCCCAGCTGTAGTACCTGGGCGAAACGCATTTTGGACTAAAGGTCACAAAAACATTCAATTGGCTTTAAATCCACACAGTCCACTAAAACAAAAACAAAAATAATATAAACATATTGTTAGCGTTTTCTTCAATTAATTAATCTAATAATTATTACCCAACTTAAAAATGTTTTAAAAAAGGACAACCAAATACCAAGTTTTTTAGACAGTTATTCTAAATAAAATGCACGACTTGATCGCACGTACTTGCTTCTATGTTCGATCACATTATATGCAAAATATTCTTAATGGAAACGGCTAAATGTATTTTTTCTCTTAATTTTTTTATATAAAAATTCTTAAATTTTTTCTAAAAAAAATTGGTATGAAAATTTTAAATAATATAAATTTAAAAACAAAATTTCAGAAAAAATCGTCCACCCGTTTTCGAAATATTGAATTTTCAAAAAAATATATATATATTTTTTAAATCCAAAAAAACTATTTTTCGAAAAACTTTGAAATGCAATTATATTTAGAATTCGAAAGAGCTCCTCGAAAATCAATAAAATGGGTGTATGGCAGGTACCGTTAACAACAAAATATTTTTAAATTTTCTTCGGCCAAAATGTGGACCATACTCAAGGCAATACTTACACCAATTCTTATCAAGATTGTTAGAGCTGTTTTCGAGATAATTAAGATGTAGAAAAATTTGTGTGTCCATTACCGTTATTTTTGGGGCTTAAACAATTTTGGACAATCACTTAAAACGACTAAGAACCAAGTTTATACAAAATCGGTTCAGCCGTCTAGGCTGTAGATCATTCTACAGACAGACAGACAGACAGACGGGATTGCGGGATGCACTTTTTTGGTGTTCTCTATCATCGTAATGTCAACTTTGATTAAAATCTCGTGTTCCGATTTTTTTCCAAATGCAAAATTTGCCCTATAGTACCTACATATATCGCAAGTAAAAATTAAACAAGGAGCATAAATAAATATGTGATAGAAAAAAATGAGTTTTGCTACTTCCCGCGGATTAGGTAGATCTCATTACCTACATATTTTTTGTATGCATCGTATTTATATACATAATATGTATATGTATTTCTAATAAACAATAAGGTCCTGAAGGGATTCCTCTAATTCTTTTAAAAAGATGTTTTGCAGCTCTTTATGAACCATTAACAGTGCACTTTAATGAATCCCTGATTCCATTTTTACTTGCGATAATAGGTAATATAAAGCAAGTTATGCATTTGTCGAAAAAAAAAGTTTTGAGATAACAATCAAACATGACATGACCTACAGCCCAAACGGGTGGGCCGAATTTATTTTTTTTTTTCAAAACTGGTATATAGAAGTTCTTAGGTATTGGACAGAGGGGAAATTGAATTTTTTTTAGCTCAAAAAATAACAGTACCTGCCATATAACCGTTACGTTCAAACCTACTTTTCTCGGAAGCGGCTCTAACCATTTTTATAAAAAAAAATCAGTGCAGATTTTTAGCTACGACCTATCATATGGTTGAAAAAAAATTAGAAAAATGTCTAAAAACGGTACTTTCCACAGGACCGTTTTTTTTTCTTTCGACTATCTCATAAATGGCTTAACCGATTCTTTCGAAATTTCACACATATATATGTTTCGGTCGCCCAAATTATACAGCGTATTAATATTTTTAATTAGTATTAAATTTTTCAAAAATTATAATTATATGTATTTTCTGAATTTTTGTTGAATTTTTTTTTCTTAAATATTTTCAAAAAGTTTTTAAAATAAACTTTTTTTCTTAAAAACCGCTCCACAGATTTTAAAATTTTTTTTTCATAAATTCAAATTTATCCAATAAACAAAATGGAGTACTTTTTTTTGAGCTCAAATAAGTTTAAGTATTTATTTCAGAATTTTGAAAAAAATTTCTCTTTGACTAGTCGAATTAATCTTTTGTTTTTAAGTTTATATTATTAAATATTTAAGATTGTCATACCATTTTTTTTTAGAAAAAAAAAATTAAAGAAACTGTATATAAAAAATAAAGTATTAAATGTAAGATTGGCAGAGTAAATGAAAAGAGCTAAGATGTACTTTCTTTCGTCAATTCTTTATTAAGACTGACCATACATACATTTATGATAATGTTAAGTAATGATATCTAGGTATATATAAAACTGTAGTATAGTACATTACATAATACAACTGTGATATTGTGTTATCGATTACACTACATAATAAAAGTTTACAGTAAAGTGTTATATAAAAGTAAGCGAATATGCAAGTGCACGAATTTAGGCATGTTTGAAGGGTTACATTTTAATTAATTTGTTATATGCATTTCAATAAGATCCTTATAAAAACGACTTTAAAAATATATTTAGATTTCAAATAGAAATCTTTTGCATACGATGTGATCGAACATAAGAGCAAGTTCGTGCGATGCAGTCGTGCATTTTATTTCTCAAATGATTGGAAAGTTCCTTATATTAGTCTCAGTCGCAAATCGGTATAAAAGCAAGATGTCACCAATTATGATCCTATAAGCAAATTGTTAAAGATTCCGAAGATATTTGAGAAAATTGTTGAAATAAATTCACTTTTATAATATTTAGGGGTGGCCGTGGCGCGATAGTTGTGTGCTCGCCTGTCAACCTCGTGGTTGCAGGTTCGATTCCTGCCGTTATCTATGTCTTCTTATATTCCATTAAAAACCAATTCTAAAGTTTGTAATAAAATAAGTTGCTGCTTTGCTTGGCATAACACTAACAACAAGTGATTGAGTAAACTAGCATACCCATAAAATACGACAACCAAATAAATAAAGTAATGCGAATTATAAGGGACATAAATAAATAAGACACGGTAATTCTCTCCGCATTTATTCAGCCACCATCCCTGGAGATAAATCTGAGACATCAACCAGCTCTAGTCTCAGAACATCGCGCCACACATCTTTCTTATCCTTCTTTCTCTTTTTCCACCGGATGCTCGCGCTGGGTTAAGAAAAACATATAAAGGGTATTCATAATCCCTTGAGCGCGTGCAACGTTATTAAAAAAAAACATCTCATTTCCCCGTTTCGTCTCGGAAAGATCGACAACAACCAATATAACTCTTCTTTACAATTAAATCACAAGTAATCTTGTAATCTGACGCCATCTTCAGTGATTGCTCTAGTGCCGTTCGTCCACTACGTGCGCAACAAGCTCAATCAACAAAAGTTCAAAAAAACTTGAACTAAACCGAGCCCATAAAACTCAAAAATAAAATAAAAAAACAATGTTCGTGTTTCTAGTTTTAAGATGATTCTAGTACTTTGCCATGAAACCGGTGATATTGTAAAGTGAAATTTAAATCAACTTGGCTTGTATTCAATTGATCCAAATGCCCCCTTAAAAATTAACATTTAGATACGCCTATGGAATAATCCCAAGCAAAAATAAATACATTCATACGATAATATTCCAATCAGAAATATAAGAAAATCGTTTTAGGGATGTCATTTCTATAAATGATTAATAAATCACATTGACAGAGAAATATACATTTATTTCAAAAGAATAATAATTTCAAGCCAACAATTTCGAAATAAAAAACAAAAACATGTATCCCTAAATCAAGTCCAAATTGTGCAAAGTTAACAATAATATATACCCACAATAAAGGAGCTTGAATAGCGGTAAAAATTCCATTGCCCTTTTTTACCGTTATAAACGAACACACATTATACTGCATTTATTATTTAGCAATACAAAAAAAAAACACTGTGAAAATACTGAAAAGCCCCACAGTTTATGAGAATTGGAACTGAGGGGTCATCCATTTTATTTTTCTAAAACATTCATGCACAACGAATTCCATATTTCATTCTTCGATATACCAACTTTTTTAATACTCGTTTTGGTTGTTGTTGTTGTTGTTGTTCTTTTACTTTTATTCTCAAGGAAACCTTTTGGTTTTCTGATATACTGTTTGCCAACTCAGGACGAGTATATTTTGCTAAGGTGGAGTTCTGTGTGTATATGTGGGTGAGTTTGTATTTTTTCCAGAATTAATGGCTTTGGTTTTAGACGGTTTAGTAATTTTTGTTTTTTGTTTTGCAAGAAAGATTGGTTTGAGGAAATTAAATTCGTTTAGAATTCATATTGAATCTGAAATCAGTAAAGTGTGGCGAATTGTCAACATGAACAATTCCTTAATGCAAAAAAACGTTAGAGGATCCCTATAGAGAATTTAGAGAAGCGGATATTTCGTTTTAAACTCTAACGCTTTCATCTACATATTATTTTCATGTACATATTAATTCCAATTCTTAAATAAACTCCAGGAGTAAATAAATATGACTGGTGAAAAAAGTGCTATAAAATAAAATTAAACACAAATAAATTGTATAAAATTTAATTTAGTTGACAAATAATGCTTTTCCATTTTTATTTGAATACTAGCCTTACCCGGCGTACGTTTTTACGCCCAAGAAAGAATAAATGAAGTATTTTATTAAGAGATTGAAAAAAAAATCAGTTTATTTATGCCAATATTTTCATTTGTATGATCTTCTTTTCCTTTCGATTTTCCTTCTTATTATTTCATTTTGTAATAATTTTTATGACGCGCTCTGTTGGTGGTAAATGTAATTTATCTCTTTCTTGCTCTCTAGACGCCATCTAGTAGCGTTTTCATATAAATAAATTTGTAATCTGGCAATGCCAGAAAAAGAATGAAAAGGGCGGAAATGAAAAAGAGGCCATCTTGTCTTGGCGATTGTAAAAAGCGAAACACGTTTTAAGTAGCTAAAGAAAGAAACCAAATAAAAATAAAGATTGTCATATTTTAGAAACTTGAAACCTTAGTTTATAATTTACTCCTCCTCACATTGACCACCTCAAATTCGACAAAATGTTATTGGAAGAAGACTAGTCCTAAATGTATCTTTCGAATACTATTCCCGGTGGGGCAGGCAAGACATTCGTCATTTTGTTGAGCCTGGCAAGATCTCAAACTTCGTTGGCTGTTGCATTCTATGGCATAAGCTGCCACACTGTTTGATTGCGGTTGAACTACATATTCCGATGAATCTTCTCACGGTTGACAAGCCAACGTGCACATTGACCAAGAATTCGGTGACAGCGAAATTAAGCGAGAGTGCAAAATCATCCTTTGGGATGAATGCACGATAGCGCATAAACGTGGCTTGGAGGCAGTTGACCAAACTATGAAGGATTTATCGTCAAATGCTTCCAGTCATCCGAAATCTTCTGCGGCCGATGAATGAAAGAGTCGTCTTTGTGCGGCATGTCAACAAGTTGAAATTGACAACGAACACGAGAGTGGCATTGCAGTATGACCCATCGGCTGATGAATTCTCGAGACAATTGCTGGCGTTTGGAAAAAAACAAATTCCTGTTGATGCTTCATCTAAATTGATATCGTTCCCGGCAAATTTTTGTTAGTTAAAAACGTCGAAGGAGGAACTCATCACCAAAGTAATGTGTTGTTGCACAAATTTATAAGAATCTCGAATGGATTAGTGAACGGGGAATACTGGCAGCCAATAAATTACGTCGGTAGCCTGAATTTCATTATTAAAAGTCAAATCGCTGGAGAATTGAATTCGTTCAAATCCGTTGACAGCATGAACGACGAGGATGAAGCGATCACTCGCTTGATGTGCCAGGAACTCCGCCCTATAATTTACAGCTGAAGGTGGGATCAATCATAAGCATGTTGCGGTGTTTCAAGCGACGGTCATCAAAGGCAAGGAGAGCAAGTGCTTATCCCACGAATTCCGATTCAAGCAGATTTAGTTCCACGTTCGTATAGCTTTTGAGATGCCAATCAATAATTCGCCAGGCCAATCGTTGTACCTTGTAAGTCTGTGAGGGATATATCTGGAAATTGCCCGTTTTTCGCTCGGTCAGCTGTACATTGCCTTTTCGGGCATTATCAAACCGTCTTCGTTGTTTTTTTTTGTACCAGAAAACAAATCGAAAAACATTGTTTATCATATCGCAATCTACTATTTTCGATTCCATTCCAATAAATCAAATATAAATTTGAACTATCTGTGTTTGATTATCACTCTGAAGCTTATATGAAGGCGTTAAATGACGAAGTTCGCCGGGTCCAATAGTAAAAATATAATGGCTGCCGGATGGATAAGATTATGGGAAAAATGGATGGCGGATGGATGAGAGGTTCTATGTATACGTTTTATACGGAAAGTAACGTGCGTAAGGAGCTTGTAGGCAAACCCGTTTGACAGTCGAGGATTCCCATTTTGGTTTTCCTCATCTCTGTTTTTCAACTTGTCCTCAAAAAATTTTAACAATTACACCATTTTAGTTCTCATAAGAGACATTAAATCGTAACTTAGATTTCGATACAAGTAGCTCCTCCCCAATGACGATACCGATTTCAGTTGTTTTATATTATTTTGTTTTTTAGTCTCAACATTCCAGAAAATGGTCCAGTTGTCACAGAAAGCTCAATAAAAGATCAAATACTCCTAATATCAAAAATATCGACTACTTGGTGCTGTTGGTTGAACTCGTAAGCAAAGCCAACCTTGTAACAAAAAATTTAATTAAAAACGTAACCTAAGTGCCGAAAGTAATATTAAAATTTGTCAACTTCAAAATATTTGTTCAGAGCCTGATGCTTGTTTTTCTTTCCAATCATTCTGGAGTATTTATTTCAAGAGTATGCGGTTCATACTCAACTCATAGTTTAATTAAATTAGAATAAACATTTTATAGAAGCGGAATTCATCCCACCTACTGTTTAGGTATGTTGTTACCCATTTCATTGTGAATAAACATCAATCAGACTAAAGTAAACAAAATATATCTGAAGTGCTAACTCCTGCATCTAAGTACATACACATATAAGAGTAAATGTTTTACAACATCAATCAAAATACTATAAACTCTTCATCCTAATTTTACCTTTGGGACATCTATATGTTGTAAAAAAAAATATAATTTCTGCATTTGACAAACCACACCATCTGACACAAAAATTGATGCTTCTTGCTCTATAATCTGACAGATATACATGCGGAAAATGTTTTTTGCACAGCTGGGTTCGTTTATTTATTTCACAGTTGATGATATTTGCGTGGGTTTGCTATTTGGAATTATTATTTTAACAGAAGGAATAAATCAGCAGAGTTTCTGACAAAATATAACAAATTAACGAGTTGTTTTATTAAATTATTTTAAACACAACAATCCTCTTATTGTGGGAGGAAATTTAAGAAAAAAAAATTAAGAAGAAGGAATAAGGACTAAATGATAAATTGGATAAGATATCACGAAGAAGTTGTGACACTTGGCTGAGATTTTTTTTTATAAAATGAAAAGTTGAAGCTGCGCTGTGCAAGGATTCCTTAAGAAAAAAATGTTTTTTAATAAATAATGTATGTAAATATTTGTTCATTATTTTAATATTATTGTGCGTTGTAGGGAATACATCAATTATATAATAATTTCTTAGTTAAAAAAAATGGTTTCTATAAAGTGTAAATAGTATAGGCTCTAAAATGGAATGCTGAGTAAGTAATTCCTCACTCTAATTTGAGAAGCAATACAATTATATTATTATACTATAATACGTTTTTTTAAAGAAAATAGGATGACGAACATATCATGAGTGGTAAGTTATTCAATTAACAATAAATTGTTCTATTTAAATATTTTATATATTGATACGTTATTAGTAAATCGTGAAGAACGCCTTTGTACATAAGTACAACATATTGCGACTATGTTAAAATAAATACAAAATGGCGCAACTCCAGATTTTTTACTTGCGATATAGTTTTGCCTTTGGAAAAATAATTCAGCTCAAGTTTTTGATCAAACTTGACGTTAGGATGATAGAGAACACCAAAAAAGTGGGTCCCACAGTTCGGCCTGTCTGTCTGTAGTTTTTTTTAAATTTATTTGTTAAGAAATCTAAAGATTTAATAATACTTTAGAATGCATTTTTTAAGAAAGAGCGTATGAACACTTGACAACTGTGTAAATTAACAAAATGTAATGGAATGGCGGATTCCTGTGAACTCGGAATATGTATTTAGGAAAGGCGACGAATTATAAGGTATTGGTTTTCATCGTAATCGTGTGATGAAGGCGTACAATTTATTTTTCTAATATAAGGCAAATCAGTTAAAGTAAAATATTACTGGCCGCGTTTTATTATGGTCAATGACCCTTGAAAATAAAACGATCTGCGTTATGAACAATTTTTTCTTTGCATGGTTGGCAGCTGTTATTACCTTTTGACATTTATTTTTTTTTACATTAAATAAGTTTTGCTTTGTGCGGTGCTCGGAGCAATGTCCCGGAAGCACTACCCCGGTCGCAATGTCGCAATATATGTTGGTATTGGTAGGTCAAATGGAATCTGATTTCGGTTTAATGGTGATTAAATGAAGTTAAAGACAAACAGAAAGTCCAGCTTACAGAACGAAAATTTTACTTTGTGCGTTGTTTGGGAAGAGCCTTTACACATCACAAACACGAAACTTTCTCATGTCAAAATTAATTAACATGGCGAAAAAAATGACAGCACCCATACTAAAGCGATGTGATTTATTCTCATATGAACCCGATAACTGACTGGGTATATCTATATAGTGATCTCTAAAAAACACTGGGTAGGGCATTCATACAAAAAAGATTAAGCAACTTGAAGATTCTTATAAGTGCGCAGGTACCAAGGAACTATAACCTTATTACACTTTGAATTACTTTTAGAGGTCATATTGAGCGATATTTTCAATGCAGCTTTTATTTATTTGTATAAAACAATAAAATACAATAATATTTCTTATTTTATTTGTACAGAGCACTGTCAACTTTTTTTTTACTCGGATGGACGTCAAGGTTGATACCAGCACACCTTATCTAAGCTTAAATTTCCCTAAAAAAAACCGTTATACTTATAGAGAATACACACTAGTGTTTTACTTGGTGTTCGAATATTATTACACCGAGTAATAGAAGCGTTTGAATGGTGCTGTGGGGGTAAATAAAATAACCCAGTTATTTCTCGTTCTTCGTTGTGCTTTTCCTTGTTCTTTGAGTAAAAATGTAGAATATGTTTGAATTCGATTTGAATTGCTTTGGTTTTCGATATGGTAGTCGATTGTATTCGTGTATATTAAACTAGTAATTGTCAAAGTAAATTCTTCCAATTGTACTAGTGCTTAGTGGTTCTAGTAAATAGAGAGGTTGAAAAAGAAAAATACCGATCTGCAAAATTGATTCAGAAAAAAAAAATTTGTTTGCCAGTGGACAGACATAACTTGGCAAAATTGATATCATTTACCAATGGAGAACCGCGTAAAAATCGCACTAGTGTAACATCAGACTTAATTAATGCCAAATATAAGTAGTTGTGTGGCAATATGGCAACACTGTGGTTGACAATTCAAAACTGTAGTATGTACCAACTTGTACAAGTTGAAATGTTGCCCTTCTGGTGAGCTATCTAATTAAATTCTGGGTCAACTCCATAAGTTTCGATTACTTATAGTGTTGTTGTAACGCATGCAAAGCTCTGATCTATATAGGTCTTCATGTATAATAAAACGCGGCCATTATTAACATGCTAAGTCGAAATTTGCTTACATATTAGTTAGTTTACAAACTTCACCGTCTTAAAAATTTTTATAGTTTGATTAGCAATTTCAACTCAACGATTTCCCACGGTATAATCTCCGAAATCGGGATGAGTTTTAAGAAAAGAATGACTCACAATGCACAAGAAAATGAGACGTAGCGTGATATGATTAAGTATATTTTAATCATAAAATAAATTCACAATTCAATGGGATGAAAAATTTAAGAAAATAAAATTGAAGCCATCTGATTTTGAATTACTTATCCAAGTTTAACAGTGCAAGTTTAAACTCCACTTTTGGTTTAAACTTCAGATCAACAATTTATTCTCTTTCTCAGTGTCGTTTAAACCTTGAACTGAGTTCAATTTGAAGTTTAATCTAACCGAGATTATTCTGCCGTTTGAACTTCTGTACAGCGTTTGTATTGTTTTTTTTTTTCAGAAAATATTAGGGGTATTCACGATCCGGTGTATCTGGTCTTATATCATTGTAAAAGTGTAAAAGTGTAGCATTTTTTTGCACTACAACAACAAAATATACAGAATGTCAAAATCTTACACTTTTACACTTTTACAATACCTGATCCCTATTGTAACAGAAAAATACAAGGGTGTAAGATTTTTTTAACACAAACTTAAGCCTACTTGAGGACAAATGTGAAGTGAAACAGATTTGGACATTTGCTTCAGTGTTGCTACAGATTAGTAAAGGGGTGTTCAGAGTCTGTTGTAAGAAAATAAAATTTTACACTTTTACAAGACTTGGCACACCAGACCATGAATACCCCTATTATGATTATGAACAAAACAAAATTGTGTATCCAAATGTTATCCAGTTGTTATAGTGATTTTGAATATTATTTTATTTATATTCTCTTGTTTCCGGTGTTTTTTTGTGTCAGAGAGAAAGAAGAAAGGGAGGACGAGGTAAGAAAAATGCTGCCAACTATTTTCATAAAATATAGTTAAACGAATTTCAACTGATCTGAAGATCAGATTTCACTGCGAAACCGGACGAATTTCACCAAAAATTTAAACTCAGTTTAAGGTTCAGTTGATTTTCAGTTTAAGCTCCAACTGTGAAACTGGGGGTTAATTTATTGATTTAGCGTCACGTGACGACATTAAATGCTTTGATATGTGTATCCTCGTTATAACGATAGGAGATCTATTCACATTTATGTCTCGATTTCTTATTGCACCCATTCTGTTTAAGAAAAAAGAATTCTTCCAAATGCATGGCAATGCTATTTTGGATTTGTCAGCGGACTTAGGATTCCTCGTATATGGCAATACTGGTCTACGTTTGTCAACAAGTTAGTGTTGATTATTTGCCCTTGCTTTTTTTAGGAAATTTATTTGTTAATCTTAAGAAGTTGGATTGTAAGTAAATTATAAAAAAGTAAAAAGTGTTATTAAGAATTAAGTGTTAATTGATTTAATTTAAATCAATAAAAAATGTAAAAGGAGATATTTGTTTGTTTGTGAGTTTTTATTTTGTAAATGAAAATGATTTTTGGACCTGGTGGTTGTCCTTGGTTGAATTTATTTAAAACAAAAACACTACTATCATGTGGTTCTTTGTTTTAAATATGTGTTTAAATGTTGTGCTGGGTAATCTGCGTTGTTATTTTGTAAAAATCAATTATTTTCGGTTTGAAACATCTTTTTAAAAAATATTTATTTGTAGATATAATTTTTTTTTAAAAGAGCTAAACTAAATCTATCATGAAAATTTAAGTCGATTCCATATATATTTTTACCCCCAACACCGCAAAAGAAGTCTTAATTCAAAAATCTTAAATCATTAAACAATTATAAAAATCTAAATTAGGACTTAATTATTTTAATAACATTTCTTCATTATTACATTTTAAAATATTTTTCTGAGAACCTATTCATATAGTTTATAGAGGACCGAAAATTTATCCAAATCAGCAGAGCCGTTTTCAGGAAAATTTGAAAACAACATCGAATATCGGTTTGCAATAATTGGACGTTAGATAAATTAAGGAAGCTCAGTCTGGGATGAAGATATTCGCTTTTTTGTACATCTACAATATCGATATGTCATGTTTGATTAAAGCCTTTATCTTTTTTTTTTTGAGGGAACCAATACTCGCCCTAAAAAGGAACTTAATATCATGTGTGTGTCGTTTAGGCATGTAAAACAACATAAACTTGCAGACGTGATTTCTCATGAAAAATGTTTTCAAGATTCTTTGAGTTCACATAACTACATACATACCTACATAGATATAACGAAGTCTCTATAAAACCATCGCTGGAACTGTCTAAAGGAGTCTTATGTCGCATTGGCACGTGCTTGTCATATTTTATAATCGATGACTAATAACAGCTGATATCATCAGACAACCGCCATCTGACGGCCGGCGGTTAGATAACGTCAGACCGTAGACTGTGGTAATCTAAATGTTGGTTATAGAAAAACAATACAGTTACATATATGTTAATATCATAAGTTCATTTATTTCTAGAAAAACCAGCTGCGGCATGTTGAATGTTAAATACATAGGGTTTCGTTACTAAGGAAATAAGAAAACACACAAATCTTAAATTTGAACAGAAAGTCATAATACAAAATGTGTGGTCGATGTTTTTAAAGCTTAAGGATTAAAAAGATTCAATTAAGAATTTAAGGAGTGGAAAAAATATATACCTTCTGGGATTGAAATCAATAAAAATACTAACCAACATACTCATTGATTTGGACATGACCTTCGAAATTTTGCCGATAATTGCATCCGAGTAAAATCCGCGTATACAATCTGCAAATTCCATCTTTCAAGAAAGTGACAAATCTTGAAAAAAGTACCTTGCCTAAGTTGTTAGCAATCAGATTCCACGAGGTGTTAAAGTTTGCTTATTCACAACTCTACAACAAAAGTTTTCACTGTGCCAACGAATTTTTAGTTGAGCCAACAAATTTTAATTTTACGAGTGAAAATAAATACACTGAAAGTATGATTTTTAAAAGAGTTTAATCTAATTTAGCGCATGCTCTTAAGCATATACTTAGACTAAGTTGTAGAAACATTTTAATCGGTTGTTAATATCTTTAACTTACCGACTTCGGCGGATTAAATAAGTTTCAACCAATATGGTTCAGCTATTATGAGTGAATATAAGGTTATGTTAAGTTAGACGGGCTGATATGATAGAGCAAGCCGATTTATCTCATTCGTATCTCATTGAAAAGAGTATAGATGTGAACCTTGAAATGTTCTTTAATGGCCGTGACGAGGAATTATTACCCGAGGGCTGCTATCTTAGCAATGAAAATGTGGTGAGCCATCGTCGTCCACCTCTTTATCCTGGCACCCACTATAAATACATGGGTTCCCATTGAGTTGTGACCGGTTAGGCTTTAAACAAAATGGGTTATTTAAAGTCTGCTTAGCTGCAGTAAATAGGTATTCTGTTTTCTTTTTAGAAAGATCTGGCCAGAAAATTCTCGAAACCCGATGTGAATCTGTTTCTAACCATCTGTCGTTTGGAGCTTCGAGAAACCCCTGTTGCATTTTGTTTTTTTTTTCTTGCTACTGTGGCATAAATACTGAAGATTCTGTTCGGCTCCGATTGAGTGACTATCGGTTCTTGGCAAATTCGTCAAATTCGTCATTCCCATACCTCAAGGTATTCTGGGACCTATCAAAGCGTAACTGTATTTGTTGCGCTGAGTAATGAGTGAATCTTAGTTGAATTTTAGTTAATCAACCGAATTTAAAGAAATAATACACGTTTGTACGAAATTTCCCTTAATTGTCTTACTATTTTAGACTAAAAATAGGGTATTTTCAGTCTAAGGAAATGCAATTAAAGAATTTCATATTTTGTTCATTTAGATTAAAAAACTCAAGTAAATAGTTGGAAAGCATATATATATATTCGTAGACTAACCTTTTTATAGGCCGTCGGATTATTGTTTCTTCCCAACAATAATTTCAAACTAAAAACAACTTTGGAATACTGTGAAATGTTTAAAGAAAAACATTTCAGAAATATTTTATCAGCGGATACAGCAGAAATAGAATTTCAGAAACATTTCCTAAATAATTTTAAAATGTTTTTATATTGCAAACATTTTTTAGACAAAACATTTACCATTTTTGAAATGTTACTAAATTGTTTCTTTGGGACTGGATTATGATGAAGCATTTGGAAATATATTTCTCTGAATTCTTTTTTCAGAAAAAAAATTTAAAATTCTTGGAAAATTTCTAATGTAATGAGGATGTCAATAATCATAACATACAAACTAAAATAATAGAAAACATGAAATATGATGGATAAGATTTTTTTATTGTTTTTTTATTTCTTTTCATAATTTAATGATGATTACATGAAACGTACTCGTATGTAGGTCATTTATTTCTACTAAATTTTTGTCCATGCTTTCAAGATGAAACAATCCCCACGCTCTACAACAAAGAAAGCATTTCAAAAGCGTTTATGATTTGTTTTTCAAACAGATAACATTTAATTTTTTTTAATGCAATTCCTATAGACCTTATAGTCACATAATTTTCTATACTTACATACATATGTGCTACAACTAGTAATATTTTCAAATTTTTTCATCGTTTCTCCTACAAAGAAAATGAAAAAATGTATTCATTGTCTCCGGACCGACACACCGAGACGAGACTGCTTTAAAAGCACACGGGACGAAACCGAGACGAGACCGTATTTTATTACCGAAATTCGCCGAGAGTCTCTGCTGTCTCTTAGGTTTGGTTTCAATTTTCGCTAGGAGAAATATTTTTTTATTTAATTATTTTTTAGTACTCATGTTCAATTTTCACATTTTTTTTTTGCGAAATATTCATACCGCTATAAAATATCAGCCACACATATGTACATAGTTATACTGAGATGGGCGCACTGCGAAAATCCAGAGAAAAATACGCACGATTTATCTATAATGTCGTTGAAATAGATATTGCTAATTTTTCAGACTTTGTTTCCCCCTCCGAAAAAAGGTTAAGACTTTTAGATGACACTTGGAAAAAAACTTAACGAAACATCGAAATATAGTTTGTTGCCTAACTGTCAAGCCATGAGCTGTTAAAATGTATTGAAGGCTGTCCCGATTTAAATGGAATTAAATGGATAACAAAATTAAAATTTAGTTAAGAAAATTCGAAATGTTTCCGATTTTATTGGTCGCGTTCGAGTTCGTACTCGAAGATACTATAGTATATATATACTATAGTTTATATATATATTGAGGGTGGCCCACGAATCGTGCTACAAAAATAAAATGTAATATCTTTTTTTCAGTGTGAGTAATCGGCTTATTTTTTTTTTATTTTATAGGCTACTATTTAGATACTGAAAAAAGGATTTGGATAGTGCAGCGATAACATTCTTTGCAGTCCGTCATTTCCGTCTAAAGGGAATTTAGGCAGGAGTTTGGCGGTACTCCCCCGAGTAGATGGACCATTATGAGGCTGGTGCACATGTTTGCCGAATCTGGAAGCATCGAACGAGCACCGTATCATCGAGAGCCCAATGTTCGTGTTCAGGATACAATCACAGCGGTTGCACCGGCAATACAGGCGAATCCAAGTGTTTCGACTCGAAACTTATCGGGCCAAATTGGAGTTAGCAGCCGGTCATTACAACGGATACTTCATGATGACTTAAACTTGTTTCCGTACAAAGTCTAAATTACAAGTAAGTTAAGCCCTCAGGAATTTTGCCGAAAAATGATTGCAATGGCCGAAGAAGACAACACATTGATACATTGCTTTTTCATGTCTGATGAGGCCCATTTTGAATTAAACGGAAATGTTAACAAGCAAAATTGCCCTATATGGAGTGAATCTAATCCAGAAATGCTTCATGAGACGGAACCGCACCCATAACGAGTCACTGTGTGGTGCGCAGTTTCATCACGGTTATTGTGGGGCCATACTTCTTTGAAGAAAACGGTGTAACACCAACTGTCAACGGGGGCCGTTATTTAAAGATGTTGATGGAGTTTTTTTTACCCAGTACTTTGTCGAAGACGTATCCCATTCAGCAGGATTTGATTTCAACGAGATAGAGCCAGTGCACACGTAGCCACACAAGTTATGGCGGAGCTCCAACGAAAATTCCCAAACAAATTGATATCCAGAAACTGCACTTTCCGCTGGCCCCCAAGGATCTGACTGCACCAGACTTTTTTTTATGGGGTTATGTCAATCTGAAAGTGTACAAGACGAAACCCAGGAATTTGACTGAATTGAAGAAGTCCATTAAGACAATAAATGAGGCGATCCCAATCTCAACCATTTAGGCCGCAATGAACAATTTTGTGATCAGGTGCCGCATATGCGTGGATGAGCGTGGAGGTCGTTTGCGGTCTATCATCCTTAAAAACCGTTAGTTATTTAAAATAAAATTTAATTTTTAATCCAATACAAAAAAAAAATGAATGAAATACATCGAATAAGATAAAAGGTATTTAAAATCCTTTTTGTAGCACTATTCGTGGGCCACCCTGTGTATATTTATATATACTAATACCCAAGATACCTTAGTAGCACCTTTGTTTTCGAACGATGCAGGTAGGTTTCTGTGTTACGTGAAGCGGTTTTAAATCAGCTGTTCTTCAAATTTCTAAACAAATACAATAATTTTTGGGGTAGCTTGAGACTTGTGTTTGACAACATAATGTTTAGTTCATCAGTTGATTTTTCCTTAGACTTTACAACAACAGAAATCAATCTGGATTGCTTCGGGTATGCAGCCACTTGTTTGCTCCGGAAAAAGTTGTTTTTAAGGCTTTTGGGTGTCATTTGAAAATATTATCCAAACGTCAAAATATAGGATGTTGTCTAGCAGTCAAGCTATACACTGTCACAATCGACTGACGGATGGCTCCGATTTGAATGGATTAAAACCCCTCTACAAAATTAAAATTTTATCTCAGAAAGTTTGAAATTTTTCTGATTTTATTGTTTGCTCCGGAAAAACTTGAGTTTAAGCCTTTTGCGTGACATTTGGAAAAAAATATTATGCTAACGTCAAAATATAGTATGTTGCCTACCTTTCGATGCATGAACTATCAAATTCGATTGACTCACGACTCTGCCTTATACATTTTCTTCGTGTTTCACACAAGACTCCACACCCGTCATTTTCCTTACCAACTGCTGTGCTACAGTACTCTATCTTTTCAATCTGAACACGCATCTTAACTTACATATTTTTACTACCAAGAAACACGGAAGGAACCAAGACTAAGGATGAGACCAAGACCGAGACGAGACAGCATATTAAAATTTTCACGAGAAATGTGAGAAATAGGCGAGACCAGTATAGAGACGAGACTTGGTTAGACCAGACCGAGACGAGAGTGAAATCTCCCGATTTTGACGAGACCGAGACAATACTAACAAAAGTCTCGTCTGGACCCTATAACACAGAACAACAAGTGAACTAGTCAAAAATTACTTATTCAACTATATTTGTTCAATAAGTGAAAATCATTTCTGTAACACAATAAAACCGTAACAATTGTCACTATAAAAAATTTCCCTTCACTTGTTGAATCAGTTGAACAAGTAAATCTACCAAGATGAATATTAAAATTTAAGAAGAAAAAAAAATAATTATTTATTGCAAATGTGATTTTTTTGATACATCGACAAACTGTCTTTTTGTGAGCCACATGAACGTCATGAACATCTCCCATAACATTTTATTGAAATCTATTTCCAAACCAATGTAAGGTGATCAATATTTTGTTTCTTGCACTTAGTGCGTTACTTTTATTTGTGGGGGAACGTAATTTGTGGGGAGACTTTCGGTAAGATAGTCAACACTTTCTACGGCACACGAAATTTTTCGGGTTCTATTTCAAATTTTATTCTTTCCTTGAACACTTTTGCTTGTTCTTGGCCCTCACTATCACAAAAGCTCTAAGCCACTAAATACATTCTCCGATTTAAACACTTTATTAACACTACTGCAGTGTTTATTTCTAACTTGTTGACTTTGAGCGTCCGTAACCGTTGGTTGAAATTTATCAACTATGCAACAAGTTTATTCTCTTTTTTTTAACTCTTGTTGTTTCCAGTTACAGAAACGCTGAAATAGTAAAATTTCCTACTTGTTGAATGAGCCAAAATTATTGTTATAGTTCTCCTAGACTTGTTATTCCGTGTTACACAATTTTTAAAAACTTGTTGAATTTCACTTGTTCAACAAGCACTTTATATATTGTGTTATAGGCTCCTGGGCTTCTTGACTTCTTTGATACATCGACAAACTGTCTTTTTGTGAATACCATGAACTACTTCTTTAACATGGTATTGAGATTCAGATTCAAACTAATGTAATGCTATCAATATTTTCTGCCTTACACTTAGTGCTTTAGTGTTATTAGTGGGGGAACGTTATTTGCGGGAGAGACTTTCCGTTGATTATCTTCAACAACCTCTACGGCAAACGACATTTTTAAATGAGCACATGGGGTTCTATTTCAAAGTTTATTCTTTCCTTGAACACTTTTTCATGACCTAGGCTCTCACTATCACGGTCCAATTCAGAATAAAACAAAATCATTTTTTTTACAAAACTCTAGACCACTAAATAAATTCTCAAAATCCGTCCAATCTTATCGATTAATTAATACTATTGTAAGTATTTATTTCTAACTTTGTGACTTTGAACTAACCCGGAACCGTTCAACAAGTTTATTCTCATATTTGGTAACTCTGGTTGTTTCCAGTTACAGAAAAGCTTGTGTAACACGGAACAACAAGTCTAGGAGAACTATAAAAATTGTTTTGGCTTCATTCAACAAGTGGGAAATTTCAATATTTCACTGTTTCTGTAACTGGAAACAACAAGAGTTAAAAAAAAAGAGAATAAACTTGTTGAAAAGTTGATAAATTTCAACCGATGGTTCCGGACTAGTTCAAAGCTAACAAGTTAGAAATAAGCACTTGTAGTAGTGTTAATTAAGTGATAACATCGGACGGATCTTGAGAATTTATTTAGTGGCCTAGAGTTTTGTGAACATTTTTTTTTTGCTTTTGAATCGGACAGTGATAGTGAGGGCCAAAGACAAGCAATAGTGTTCAAGGAAAGAATAAACTTTGAAATAGAACCCCAAACATTCGGTGTGCCGTAGAAGTTATTAACTATCTTACAGAAAGCCTCTCCCACAAATTACGTTCACCCACTAATAAAAGTAAAGCACTAAGTGTAAGGCAAAAAATATTGATCGTCTTACAATGGTTTAGAACTGGATTTCAATACCATGTTATAGGAGATGTTCATGGTGTTCACAAAAAGAAAGTTTGTCGATGTATCAAAAAAAGTCACATTGCAATAAATACTTATTTTTTCTTCTTCGGAAATTTTAATATTCATCTTGGTGTATTTACTTGTTCAGCTGATTCAACAAGTGAAAGGAAATGTTTTCTATTGACAATTGTTACATTTTTTATTGTGTTACAGAAATGATTTTCACTTCACTTGTTGAACAAGCATAGTTGAACAAGTAATTGTTGACTAGTTGACTTGTTGTTCTGTGTTATTGGCCAGAAGCATATTTGTGCAGGCTTATCGGAAACTTAACACAAAATCAAGAATAAATTTGCATAAGACTTCCATTTTATAATAGAAAAAAACGTTTTGCCTAAGGTGTGTTTGATCGTGTTTGTTTTTTTAGAAAATGCATATCTTAGAGATTCTTAAAAAAAGTAACTCGGGGGATACTATAATGTCCCAGTGGTAACTCTGATCTAGACTTAAGAAGACATCCATCATGTTGCGATGGCCATTTCTAAGTCAGACCAATCTTTAAATTTTAGTTATTTTAGCTCAGTCATTTTTAAAGCACCTACCGTTACTTTTTGACGCAAGTTGTAATTTTTTTACTTTAGATTTCTGTAAATTAATTTTTCTAGTAAATTAAAAAAAAATAATACAACAAAGCACTACTACCTATACTATAAGCACAAGAACAGTGTAAACATAATTTCTTACATACCTTTGATTTCCTTAATTAAAATGTTAATTACACTTAGTCCTTATATGTATATCCATTTGATTTTTAACGTTGAAGTTAATCAGGTTTTTTTTTTAAATTAATTTTCTTGTGATGTATTTTATATGAAACATTCAATGAAACTTATGTAACATGAGCACTACTTATCTACAGATCCTTTTTATTTGTTTTTTTTTACACACATACGAAATATATATATATATTTTATTTGTAAACATTTAATTCTAAATTTAGGTTATTGAGAATATTTATTAGAAAATGTGATGTTTTATTTTGTGTTCTCAAATTTTATTTGCATATTATATTTAGTAACGTTTTTTTTTCTTTCTGCCATTAAATAATTTGATTTTTTTTTGTCAAAAATTAAAACACTTTGTATAGAGGACGGTTGATTGAGATGTGTTTATTTTTTTGTTTAAATTTTAAAACTATTTCTTCAACAACAATTCGATTTTTTATTTGAGTACTATAATTCTAATCATTGAGCAGTTATAGCACATGGTAATATATTACATACGTATATAACACTTCTTATATAGTTTCATTTCTCTATTATGTATATATATATATATTTATGTATAATAAAATTTTATGACTGCTTTTAAAAATATATATATATATATTATATTAAATGTTTTTTTTTTTTTTAATTATATGTTAGTAATATGTATTTTGTTTTATTTAGCTATACAACTTATTTTCACAACCACACGAGAGATTCAGAATTTTTTTTTTAATTTTTGTTATATATTCAGAGACAGTTAGTAAAAGATTAGTTTGGAGTGTGTGCTAATTTTTATCTAAATAATTAATTTTATTATTTCTTTAATTTATTTGTAATTTAGTTATAATTTCACTTATAAAAAGGTGGATTTGCTTTTTCACTGTAGTGTGCAACGAAATATTTTGATTTTTTTTTTTTGTAATCTTTTCGTTTTTTATCTCTACACATATATAACTGAATTTTTAATTCTTTTGTCTTAATGAATAAATAAACTTTCTTTAATTGTTGTTTTTTTTTTGTTTTGCTTGTAAGACACAACCACTGTTATTTGATTTATTTTTTCTTATTTAATTTACTTTTTGATTTTGGGATTGAATTTTTTTTTCAAGTTCTTATTATTTTGTTTTGTTTTTGTGGAATTTCAGTTTATTTGAGATGGAAACGATTAACTCCGTTGAGTGCTGAAAAAAGGAAGAAAATTTGTTTAAGTTTGAGAGGGGACTTCAGTAAGCTAAATGAAAATAATGGTTCAATAGAACTTGAACAAAAAAAAAAAACAAATTCATTCATCCCAACTGATAGAAGGGACATAATAAAAAGATGAGGGGGTTCCCCAAATGGCTCCAGTTTTTAATAAAATAGTTATACATTATATTATTGTAAATAAAATATACCAAAAAACGTTTGCAGGTTAGGTACCACTTTTTCCTTTACAATTTATTCTAACTGTAATTTTTTTCTTGGATGCTTCCCCCATTATTCCTTTCTGACGTAATTTCAAAGACCCAATTATATAAATACGACTTTGAACTTGTGTTAGGATCTTGTAAATAAAAATTCAATTGGGTACTACTTTTGGAATTTTTTTTAAAGGGTGTTGCGCAAAATTTTAAACAACCCATTGTTAAGGGCTTAACATTTTACTAATTAGCAATTTCCTAAGTGCTTATTGATTGAATAACTATTGCAAAATTTTTAAACCTTTTCTAAACTAGTAAATTGTTATTAAGCAGAAAGCTGAGCATATGTAGGGTTTGAATGTTGATGAACACAATTATTGTTGTTATGCGTTGTAAATTAATTTTATTTTGATGAAAACCCAACATGTGCTCTAAAAAAGTTATTAGTTATTTCTATTTTCATCATTTTAACTTCATTATTTACAAAAAAAAACAAAAAAAATGTGCAACAGCAGGACTCGAACCTGGCCACCCCGCGTGGAAGGCGGATTTACTACCAGATTCTATAACGAATTTAGCAAATTGCTAAAAGTTAAAGTAGCCATTCCGTGATTTTAACTTTAGTAAAATGTTAAAATCGGTTAAAATTAGCTTAATCATCTTTTTAGCTTAGGAAATTGCTAAAAGTGGCTTTAACATTTTACTAAATCATTTGGAATTTTGCGCCTGTATTTTTAGATTTTCAAATACCTCAACGAATACTGTTTGAGGGATTTCCATTAAATGTTTTGCATGCAGGCTCTTCGAGAAAGGGTTAAGTTTTGCATATTCAAATTTTCAAAAACAAAATGGCGCAAAATTTTAAACAACCCATTTTTAAGGGCTTAACATTTTGCTAATTAGCAATTTCCTAAGTGCTTATTGATTGAATAACTATTTCAAAAATTTTAAACCTTTTCTAAACTAGCAAATTGCTAATTATGCAGAAAGCTGAGCATTTGTAGGGTTTGAATTTTGATGAACACAATTATTGTTGTTATGTGTTGTAAATTAATTATATGTTGATGAAAACCCAACATGTGCTCTAAAAAGGTATTAGTTATTTCTATTTTCATCATTTTAACTTCATTATTACAAAAAAAAAAAAAAAAAAAAATTGTGCACCAGCAGGACTCGAACCTGGGCACCCCGCGTGCCAGGCTGATATACTATCAGATTTCTAAATGGATTTAGCAAATTGCTAAAAGTTAAAGTAGCCATTCCGTGTTTTTAACTTTAATAAAATGTTAAAATCGTTCAAAATTAGCTCAATCATCTTTTTAGCTTAGTAAAATGCTAAAAGTGGCTTTAACATTTTACTAAATCGTTTACAATTTTGCGCCAATGTTTTTACTTAAAAAAATTAAATTTGTTCATAGTATTTATGGACATACGAGTATACAATTTTTTGGATGAAAATAATATAAAATAATTATCTACATTAGTATACAGTACAGTACATACCATATATATGTAAGAGTGAAATAACTTTTAAAAAAACATTTACCTACTCGAAAACTACTTTATAGGTTTTAAAGTGTGTTATAAATTTTTTAGGGTCTAATTGTTAGTAGTATACATTTTAATTTTAAATATCCAAAAACTTTTAATACATTTTATTACAATTTTCTTCGCATATTAACAATCGACGAAGGTTCTCTCTTCGAAGTAAGGGCGACGGCTGGAGACACATACTTAGGAGGCGAGGACTTCGACAATCGTTTGGTCACTCACCTGGCAGAAGAGTTCGAGCGCAAGTACAAGAAATACATACGTTCGAATTAACGAGCCCTTCGACGTTTGAGAACAGCAGCAGCCCTTTGTTTGAGGGAATTGACTCCTACACCAGAGTTACAAGCGCCCCCCGCTTTGAGGAGCTATGCGCAGACCTATTCCGTGCAACTTTAGAACCAATTGAGAAGGCATTGAATGCCGCTAAAATGGACAAACAGCAGATCCACGATATCGTCCTTGTAGGAGGTTCAACA
This sequence comes from Philhelius pedissequus, assembly GCA_910595825.1. Lineage (NCBI taxonomy): Eukaryota > Metazoa > Arthropoda > Insecta > Diptera > Syrphidae > Philhelius > Philhelius pedissequus. The sequence goes on along the minus strand of OU343161.1, from coordinate 15,193,936 downwards.
AGAATTCCTAATGCACAGAATCTTCTACAGTCATTCTTCTGTGGTAAATCATTGAATCTGTCCATCAACTCTGATGAAGCCGTTGCATATGGAGCACCCGTTCAAGCAGCAATTCTGAGCGGTGACAAGAGTAGGCAAATCCAAGATGTTCTCTTGGTTGATGTGGCGCCGTTGTCACTTGGTATCGAAACAGCAGGCGGAGTAATGGCGAATATCATTGAACGCAATTGCAGGGTACCTTGTAAGCAGACACAAACTTTCTCCACGTATGCCGACAACCAACCAGGTGTTACCATCAAAGTGTTTGAAGCTGAACGTGTCATCACGAAAGATAACAATTTACTGGGCACATTTGACCTCTCGGGCATTCCCCCAGCACCCAGAGGAACCCCACAGATAGAGGTTACCTTCGACATGGACGCCAACGTTATTTTAAATGTGTCCGCCAAAGAAACTGGAACAGGCAACACCAAGAACATTACCATAAAGAACGACAAGGGTCGTCTGTCACAAGCCGAAATCGACAGAATGGTAAACGAGGCTGAGAGGTTCCAGGAGGAAGACGAGAAACAACGGCAAAAGATTGCATCTTGCAACACCCTTGAGAGTTATGTATTTGGCGTGAAACAAGCCCTTGCCCAGGCCGGAGACAAAATCAACCACCAAGAGAAGGAAATTGCACGAAACGCTTGCGCGGAGGCCATCAAATAGTTGGATGCGAACACATTGGCCGACAAGGAAGAATACAAAGACAAAATGACAAACATATACATAACCTATTAAGGTTCTTGAGTCGAACGTTCGCCTCATGTCGAACTGTCTATACATTTGTATTACAGTTTGCGAATCAGATCATTCACTTAAAATCCAATGTTACCACAACAGGAAGAATAAAATGCAAGAATGGATCGTACAAACTTGTTCTTGTAGCTAACAACTTAATATATGATTGATTAATGATGATTCAAGGAATAAGTTACATACCTGCAAAATGTATATTTCAATCTAGATTATGTTTTTTAATTATGTTAATTTAAAAGCAGATTTTGAAGCCAGAATTTTGAACCGCTCCCTAACAAAATATATATAAAAAAAATGTTGTACCTAAATGTAGACTATGTCTATAGTGGTGCACAGATACTTTTTAATCAAAATCATTAGGGTCGTTTTTGAGAAAATTTAAATGGGAGACAAAAATGAATGGTAGTTACCATTAAAAAAGATTTAAAAATCTATTTGAGATAATCACCTATAATGCTTAAGTACCAAGCTTGAGTACAGACGGAATTGTGGGACTCACTTGTTTCGTCTTCGATGTAATCGTAATGTCCAGTTTGATCAAAATCTCGAGTTCCATTTTTTTTCACGAAACATGCAAAACATACCCAATAGTACTTAAAGGTATAATGTGAAAAAAAATCTTTACTTAAAGGCACGCAAATAAAAATTATAAAAATCAGATTGTTAAACATTTTTTGAGACTAATTTGAGATGCTTATAACGGGTGATTTTTTTGCTACTTGGTTTTTGACGTTTATATTTTTGACAGCTCACACATGACAAATTCCAGGAACATTTGACATTTCGATTCAGTATTGTTTGCCATTTCATCATGAATAGACTTACGCCTGAACAACGTTTGCAAATTATTGAAATTTATTATCAAAATTCGTGCTCTGTGCAAAATGTGTTTCGCAAGCTACGTCGGTTTTATGGTCGTCATAATCGACCCACCGAGCAGGCTATTCAGCTCATTGTGACCAAATTTCGCACCAGTTTCACTTTATTGGACATTAATCCACCAAATTGTATCCGTAGAGTGCGTACCGAAGAGAATATTGCTGCTGCATCCGCCAGTGTTGCTGAAGATCGCAAAATGTCCATTCGGCGCCGATCGCAGCAATTGGGCTTGTGTTATTCGACCACCTGGAAGATTTTACGCAAAGATCTTGGTTTAAAGCCATACAAAATACAGCTGGTGCAAGAATTGAAGCCAGGCGACCTACCACAACGTAGAATTTTCGGTAAATGGGCCTTAGAAAAGTTGGATGAGGATCCGTTTTTTTATCGCAAAATTGTCTTTAGCAACGAGGCTCATTTTTGGCTAAATGGATACGTGAATAAGCAGAATTGCCGTATTTGGAGTGAAGAGCAGCCAGAGGCAATTCAGCAGCTACCAATGCATCCCGAAAAATGCACTGTTTGGTGCGGTTTATGGTCAGGCGGCATCATTGGGCCGTACTTCTTCAAGGACGATGAAGGCCGCAGCGTTACGGTCAATGGAGAAAGGTACCGTTCGATGATAACAGATTTTTTTTTTGCCGAAAATGCAAGAATTGAACTCGGTCGACATGTGGTTCCAACAGGACGGTGCCACATGCCACACTGCACTCGAGACCATGCATCAATTGAGAGGCGAATTTGGTGAGCAGTTGATCTCACGTTTTGGCGCAGTTAATTGGCCACCAAGATCATGTGATTTGGCCCCGTTAGGCTATTTTTTGTGGGGCTATGTTAAGTCTATTGTCTATGGGGACAAGCCAAACACGATTGCTGCCTTGGAAGCCAACATTGAACGCGTCATTGGTGAGATTCCGGCCGAAATGTGTGAAAAAGTTTGCCAAAATTGGACCTTCAGAATGGAGCACCTGAAGCGTAGCCGCGGGCAACATTTAAGTGAAATTATTTTTAAAAAGTAAATGGCAGAAATTAATTTATCGATCCAAATAAAAATTTCATTCACTTTTTACAAGTTTCTGTGTTTTTTTGAATTTTCAAAAACCAAGCTCTTAAAAAATCACCGTTTAGAAACGTATAAATTATTTTGAGCTATCATTAGTATATTTGTTGATATATTTTTCCTTTGAGGATGTTTTAGTCCTAATGTAGTTTGTGTTACTTGTGGCCATATTGTTACTTTTTGTATGCAAGATTTGCTTTTGGAAAAAAATACAATTCTGTATGTATGCCTGTGGTTCGATGTAGTACTTAAGCGTCTTAAATAATTCCTTACAGAAGGCATTTAATTTGTTCTTAGCTACAAAAATAACTGTAGCTGTCATACAATCATTATACAAAAATAAAAAAATGCTTAATTATTTTAAAAAAGTTTGGAACAATTTTGATAAAAAAAAAATTGTCTACTTGTGATCTACTTTTTAACAAAAATCTTAACAAAAAATTTACGGATAAGCTGCCATAGAATCATTTTATTTTGATTCTGACTTTCTTTTTAATGATTCTACCAATTTTGATCAATATTTTTATATAGACGATCCTTCAAATCCGTAATAATACTGCATATAAAAGTTTTCAAGAACAATTGGTTTTGAACATTTAGAAAACGGGTGGACGAATATTTTTGAAATTATGTCTTCAAATTGAAATTATTAAATACTTTAAACAGTTATATACATTTTTTGAAAGAAAAAATCTTAAGACAGTTTTTATGTAAAGAATATTAAGTACGAATCGACCGACCCTGATTTTCACAAGAAAATTTTTGTCAGCGATGAAGCTCACTTTTGGTTACATGGGTATGTTAATAGTGATCATAATCCATAAGCGATTGTTGAGACCCCATTATACACTGGTGTGCTCTATTGGCAGAGGGAATCATTAGTCCATATTTCTTCATAAATGAAGCCGGGCATAATGTTACAGTCAATGGGGAGCCATGATTAATGACTTATTTGTGCCTTAATTGAAAGATGTTGATGTGAACGAGCTTTGGTTCCAAGAAACCGGCGCTACATGCCATAAAGTCAACAAAAGAATCAATTTATGAATGACATTTTGGTGAGCGAATTATCTCGCGTCGTGAGCGTATGGCATGGCGTCGCCTCCATGGTCCTGCGACCTTCCAGCTGTATCTACTATCTTTTGAAGGTTTATGTGTGAGGTCGCTTGTCGCTTATTAGCCCGAGACGATTGACGCCTTGCAAGAGAATATTCGACGTGTTATTGCTGACATACGGTCCCAATTACTGCAAAAAGTGGTCGAAAATTAGGCCTCTCGGCTGGAATTTATTCGAGTCAGCCGTGGCGGCCCCCAAATCATTCTCAAAACATAATGGCAAACACTTATCTTTATAATAAAGCTAAATTCTTTTCTTGGCCATAACATTAAATTATATGCGTTTTATTTCTTCTTGAAAACCACACGTCTAAGAAAAAAACACCCGTTATTTCAGTTTTACTTGCGATATAGGTACTATAGGACATGTTTTGCATTTGGAAAAAAATTGAACTCGAGATTTTAATCAAAGTTGACATTACGATGATAGTGAACACCAAAAAAGTGGGCCCGGCAATTCCGTCTCTCTAAACGGCTGAGCCCATTATGTTCAAACTTGGTGGTTAGGAGTTTTAGCCCCAAAAATAACGGTAGTTGCCATACAAAATTGTCTACCATCTTAATTATTTCGAAAACAGCTTCAACGATTTTTACAAAAATTGGTGTGTGTACTAACTTGAGTATGACCTACATTTTGGTCGAAAAGAATTTGAAAATATTTTATTATTAACGGTACCTGCTATACAACTATTTTATTGATTTTCGACTTTCTTATGAACGGCTCAACGGATTTCGATCAAAATTTATATACAGGATCTCCTTCGAATTCTAAATAATATTGCATTTCGAGATTTTCGAAAAATAGTTTTTTTTGGATTTTTGAAAAAAAAAAACAATATTTTTTTTTTTTGAAAATTCAATATTTCGCAAACGGGTGGTCAATTTTTTCTGAAATTTTGTTTTTAAGTTTATATTATTAAATATTTAAAATGTTCATACCAATAAGTTAAAAACGACTTTAAAAATACTTTTAGCCGTTTCCATTAAGAATCTTTTGCATATTATATGATCGAAAATAGGAGCAAGTACGTGCGATCCAGTCGTGCATTTTATTTATTCTGCACAAGCAAAAATACTGGAATAGAATGGACTTAGGTTATGAATAGGATATATTATAATATTCTTGGTGGACCATTTTAGCGTTCGCCTAGTGGCATATTAATAATAATTTACTCCCTTTAAATTTTTCAGAAATTAATTCATTCCAAAAAAAAAATAATTAAAAATATATATAAAGTTGTATGATTTCTTCGTATCGTTTCAATACAATTTTCCGAGTACAATTGAGAAATTTTCAAAGAAACTGCTAATATTTTCCTAATTTTAAATGAATTTTGCTGCAAACTTTTTACTTAAGTTGTTTGAGGGTTGACATAAGATCCAGTTGGTGAGAGAATTAAACCGATTGACAAATTTTTCCGTCAAAATGTCAGGGAACTGGTCCAAAATCAACTGTCAATTAAATAACCATATTGTAAAATTTGGTATTTTTAAAAGGGGAAAATCGTATCCTACTCTTTTTCATGAACTGAATTATTCGTATTCGAAAATTGCCCACATCATATAGTCTCTTTTTTTGTTATGCAAAATCAGTTTTCTTCGTAAGGTTTGTGAGTGTGTTACTTAACGGAATAATTTAACGGCAAATAAAGTGGAAATTTGCTCTTTTCTGCATACAAAAAATGACATTTTTAAAGCAACACTGGTTTCAAAAATTTTATAAAAATATTATAAAAGAAATACGTTTCAATACTCAAAACGACTTATATGTCTTCTTTTCTAATCAATTAAAAAAAAAAACTAATAATAAAATAAAACTCGAGAAAAGATGATAAAGCCATTTATATCAAATAAATTGTTTTCTTTATTGATCAAAGTAATAATTTTGACTTTGTCATCATAGTTGATGACAACTACCCTCGTTTTCTTTCAACTTTAAAATAAAATAAACAAAAAAAACCTTGTCCGTAAATAGATTTTAAAGTTTTTTTTTTGTTTTTGAAAATTAAATGTGGGATGTTTTCCAAAATGTTGCAATAAACTGTTTTTCCATACATTTTGTTGCTGTTTAGAATTAAATTTATTATATTAAACTATTTGTATGACTCAGAATTAGAATTAGAATTGTGCGTTTTATTAAGTGTCAACAAAATGAATATATTTATAATAATCAATAATCATCCAATATTGTAAACGATTTCTCAAATGTTAATTTACGTTTCTTTATTTAGTTTGTCTAAATATTTTATATGATAAATAAGTGGACAAAATTTAAAAAAAAACTTTTAAGTGAACTTAAGGTTATAATATGTATGTCATGCTCTTATTCAATGTAAGCAGTCATTCACCTTACTTATCACTATTATTAACCAATATTAAAATTAACCCTGATTCTTAAGCCAGATTACTGACGTCATCGCAAATTTTATTTCAACTGTGTCGCCACAACGTTCATTGAACGAAAAATTGGTGTCAACGCAGCTGTTAACGTTCTCATCGAGACCTTGACAATATTATTCGTTGACAATCAGAAGACATGACACAATTAGGAAAAATGTTGGTGGAATTCTTACGTGAGACAGTTAATGCGCTGACCGATTACGTTGACCGTGAATTTTGTTTTTGGAATTGAATTAAAGTTTCTTGTGATGTGTAAGTATCTATGCCGGCCGGCCAGGGCGCGGCGGTAGTATACCCGTTTCATGTAAGGGGCCAGTTATAGCGATCAGGAAAACGTATCAGGAAAAGTTGAAACAGTATGTTCATTTTCATATATTTTTTTCCTGATGGTCGTTTATAGCAAACAGGAAAATAATGTCAGTTGGCAAGCCTCACAACCAGGGTTGGCCGAATTAACTACATTCTAATTTCTATGTCAAAAACTACGCGTAGTAAATGGAATTAACTACGCGTCTTATTTACTAATACAATTTGTTACGTCTGCTATATTAACGCAGTAAATTAATTATAAAATTTTGCAATACAAAATATCTCAACGAAGGACCCAAGTTCAATGAACCCGGATTCCGCCCAATAAAATGTATAGGCATAGGTAGAGAAATAGTGGTATCCCAATTTTTTTTTCTTGTGCCATGTATAATTTGTTTTAATTGGCCTTTTTTCTAAATCGTGCCTAAAGAACAAAAAAGTAAAAAAAAAAAAACTCAAAATTACATTCAGTAATCATCTCATTTATTTTGATCATTCATTTTCAACGTATAATAAATGTGAATAAGTTTTTCTGATTTTCCTTGCCGAAGTCGGTTTCTTATGACAAAAAAACCCAGTGAGAGATAAACTTGAAAACGTACAAAAAACTGTGATAATCTCGTAATTTTATTCCTTTTATTCTGATAAAAACTTTAACTTGTTCAATAGTCGCCAATACAAAAGAAATGATAAACGAATATGAGTTCAAACTTCAAATTGAAATGACATTTCAGACGATTTGACAGTTGAAACTGCTTCTGCTACAATTTGTTTCATTTACTAAATTAACTACATTTAACTACATTGACTACGTAGCAGACGTAGTTAATGTAATTTATACAAAAAAAGTGACAGTTCGGCCAACTCTGCTCACAACCAGTCTGCCGTAGAGTTTTCCTGATTGAAACACACACGAAAAAGTTTTTCGTCCACGATTCTGTCAGTGGAATGAGAGAAATTGGAACCCAAATCATTGGAATAATTTGTTCCACTTTGTGTCAAATGGTAACGAGTTGGCACGAAAAATGATTTTTCAGCTGGAAAATAATTAAATACATTTTTAACGAAAAATAATTGTTTTATTGCAAACATTTTTGGCAACAAAAAATTCACCGAGTTATTTGTCATTGATTATTATTTGTATTTTCAAAAGCGTGAAAACATTATAAATTATCCATTGGATCTTTTTTCCTGATTAGTTTTCCTGATCGCTATAACTGTTCTGTTGGATAACTTATGACGTTTTTACGCGTCTTAAAATACAAATGAAATTCTTATCAATGACGAATAACTCAACGATTTTTTTTACAAAAAATATTTACAATAGAAAAATATTTTTTTTGTTGAAAATGTATTTCTTGTTTTTTTTTCCAGTTGTTTGCCATTTGATACAAAGTGGAACAAATCGTTCCAATGATTTGGGTCCCAATTTCTCTTGTTCCACTGACAGACCATAAACAGACTGGTAGTGAGACTTTCCAACTAACATACTTTTCCTGTTTGCTATAAACGAACATCAGGAAAAGAAATTCACTTTCATACTGTTTCAACTCTTTCTAATCCGTTTTATTGATCACTACAACTGGTCCCTAACTCATTACGGTAGACGCTCCAGGAAGATTGTATTGAAGACCCTGTGTACATCAGAATATTATTGAATATTTACTACATCAACCTATGGTGTCAATGGATTAGAATCTCGAGTTTAGTACTTTCCATTGATAATTAGAACTAAATACCCTCGGTTAGTAGGTAGGTCATATGGCGGTCAAGAGCCAGCTCGCGGCTTAGACATAATTAGCGCTGCAGACGGCTTTTTGACAACAAGAATAGAGTTCTCGGATCTGAATAAAAACATGAATTTTAGTGGAAAATAGAGAAACCATACTCAAGCTAAGCGTCGCTGGAGACATTTCGCAAAATTGAGGAATAAGATTATGTTTTTAATTTTTGTATCAAATAGTTCTCTTAGATCAGAAAGGAAACCTTTTCCAAAACACTGCATTTTTAGTCTGGCCAGAGCGGGGCACTTATACTATGTTCCCACCAAATCGAAATCCGAGATTTCAGCAGGAAGCTTTCGAGATTTCAAATTGGTGTTCACACCGCCAAATCCACGTTTTCGTCTCTCAGAAGCACAAACAACAACCATTTTTTTTTTATCTAATTCATCAACCCAAGTCACCTTTGGGTGGGAACATATTATTACAGAGGAAGTGAAGCACTGTTTCCTTTTCCAACTGGTTTTTACAGTTACGACAATACGTGTTGTGGGGAATACCCAGCTTTGCTACGTGCTCACCCAAAGGCCAGTGTCCATGGTGCAAGTAGCGACTATCCTTTCTATGTATCGCCTCTGTCTGAAAATCAGATAATTTGTGCGGGATTTGTTGTAGGTGGGCCATATCATTCTAAATATCGTACAGTCGGTTAGATTGTACCATCCCTTTGTTAGATTCATTGAGAAAAATTGATTAATTAAATTTATTTACCAAATACCTTCATTCCATCCAATAGCATTTCTTCACATCTGACACATAATATGTCAAAAAGACAAAAGACGAAACGACTGGTGTCAAATTTCATCCAATGCTTTAAACAAATTTCCTTCAGGTTAGTAATGGACGATTGCATTTTCTTTTAATGTATTTTCAAACTTGAGATTTAACAAAAAAATCGAAAATTGTGTTTTTTTTTTATTTTGTGCTGCTGCAGTGGGTTGATATTTGCAACGATATATTCTCCATACATCAAGACTTAATTCGTCTTTTATAACACATAATGGTTTGACAAATAAAATTAAATATTCTATATGCATACAAATATATGTAGATCTTTCGCCATCTGTCAAACCCTGAAACGTATGTCGGCTACGATGCCAATAGATTAAAAATTTTAGTTCTTTCCGCTTATATTTACTGTGACAATTTCCTTTACAAGATGGGAATGATGTCAATCGGTTTTTAAATCTCTGACAGAGGCACTGAGATAAAGAATATAAACGTCAAGAAAAAATCGGAGCATTTACATTAGAAAAAAATATCAAGGACCTGATAACACGAAAATAACCGTATAATCAGGGTGCATGAGTCAATCTTTAATAATAATAATAATTTAACTATATGCCTGTAAGACATACGGTCTTTTAAATGCACCTGAACTGCACGGCATTACTTATAAGTAATAAAAAGATAGGAAAGATTTTTTTGTTGGCACAGTGGATTTGAGAATTAGGTATTTACTATATCATTTTAAGCAACGGGCGGCAACCAATTAAAATTGGAGGTATAGAAAAGAATGCTGCCTATATCCACTGCACCATTGCCATCCGCCATCTTAATTTCATATTTTCGTGCACCATTAGGGACATTCACATTCTTAAATATGTTTGACAATCACGGCATGATTGACATGACTTTGATAGAATGAACTCTCTATCCAAAACGCCTTATAAGCCTGGCCACTATTTTAAAACAATTTGATATGTTCGTTTCATGACAAGCATATTGAAGAAATGCAAAAATGAAATTTTACATTTTACATAGACATACACTATATTTTGACGAATTTAGAGTATTTCTTTCAAAATGTTATCTAAATGCTCTTAAAAAGCATTTTTCCCAGGAGGTCTATTTTTTTGAAAATTCAATATTTCGAAAACGGGTAGAACATTTTTTTTTTGAAATTATGTTTTAAAATTTAATATTAGGAATACTTTAAATTGCCATACCAAATTCTATATAAATATAAAGACATTGGGCCTTACTAATAATCAAAGGCCAATGTCGCCTATTAGCTAACTGGATGGTTAAAACAAAGTGCTAAGCTTTAACAAAATGTTACCAATAAAAAGTGTAACTCTATCACTAACTAATCTGAAGACTTTCCGTGATTCTATTACAAAATCTACTACAAATGAGAAAAAAAAATTAAATGAACTGTCAAAAATAATTATTTTGTTTTCATGCAAAATCAAAATATTTAAATTTCAAACGATGATATTTTATTGCGGGTTACTTGTTTTCGATAATTTTATTGATCCCTCAATTGTTTGTTGGAAGTTTGATGCCCATGTGCACCAAGGACTTCCTTAGTTTTTTCTCAAGCCTTACTATTTATTGAAACATTGGCATGCTGTTAAGCTTGTTTTTTTAGATGAAACTAATAACTCAATCATTTCACGTGTCCAGTTACTGAATATTTTTGTTTTTGTTTGTAGATCCATAATAAAAATAATATTTTTTTTAAACAAATTTTTTTATCACGACGAAGATGGCAAAAAAAAAAACATTTAAATAAAATACAAAAAAGCAGGAACTGTCATAATTTGCTCTTCAAAGTAAAGTATTGCCGTGTTCTTCTTTAACAGTAAGAATTTTAGTACTTGTAGTAGGTCAAGTCTCAATTGATTTGAAGTATCAGAGGGGGCGACTTTTTAATTGCATTTTAATTACAACACCATATTTTTATATTATTTAAATATATTTAATTTTTTTTAATTACTTTTTAGATATCCGTATAATAATGCAAATATAGAAAACGGAATCAACTAATTAATCACGTATTTAAAGTAAAATTAACGTACTTAATATTTATAAAATAAAATAAATAAGCTGTCATTGGCCTTTTATATAATCAGATTTGAGAGCACCTTACTTAAGAAAAAAACTGACATCTCGCTAAATGAAAAAAAGAGAAAGGTGATTCATTTCACTTAAGTATACAATATAGGTGACTTCTCCTTTTGACTGCCCTGAACTTTTCGTTGTTTTTTGACATAAACTTAAGTGCTCACTCGACAATTATAGATCATCTTAAAGAAAGACCACCAGAATTGCATGAAAAATAAACAAACATAATTTTAAAAGAGGTGGGAATATTACATTTATTTACACTGATTTATCCTGTTTTATTTTTAAGGTATGATATTTGGATCATTGGCAATATCAAAAAACAGCTTATGTTGCGCTTCAGAAACAACAATAAATAAAGTACTTTTAAATTAAGTACATCATTTTTACTTTAAAACAAAAATCTGAAGATTGAAACCAACTCATAAATATACTTTTTCCAACTGAAATCGACCAGATAACTTGGGATTAGATTTAAGTATTAAATACAAATTTATGTACCACAAAACAGCACTAAGCCAACACTTTTCATTTAATGGTCGACTTTAAACATGGATTTCCGTGTATTAAATTTTGACATTTTGCTAACGACTAAACTGGAGATCAAATTCATTATTGGTGTGCGGATTTTCTAAAATCTGGAGATTTTCTTTTAACCTAAACACTAAATTTGATTATTAGTAAAGTCCATTGTCTGCATATATTTTGTATATACATACATATATAAAAAATAAGTACAAAATTATTTGTTTTTCTTTTTATTAATAATCTTGTGCTTACGAAGTGATTGAACATAAGAACAAGTACGTGCAATACAGACCTTCTGTATTTATTTTATCGATTCAGTATTTTGATTCACATACTCGTAATTAATTAATAGGGTCGAACTTGGATAAAATCAGAAGATTTTTGAAGGCTGAAGTTTGATTCATTTAAAGAATTCCAAAATTCAAATGAATACGAGTATGTTTCAACGGGAATACCAACATTCATTAATTTAAACGTGTGAATAGAAATTAGGATATATATTTTTTCACATACAAAGAATTTTTTTTTCATGTCTATCTGATAAATGTATCTTACAGCATCAATGATAAAGGATATCTACACACAATATAGTTAATTATGGACATTATGAGAGTAAGTACTGGTAATATTCTTCCGACCACCACATGTATGTGATTATAACTCAATAGGATGCGATTAATAATAAAATCAAGACTTACTATTCTGTTCACTACATTCATCATCGTTTCTTAAAATAAAATAACGGACACACAAGTAGGTGTAATGGTAGATATATTAAGGATGACTGGTTATTTTGTTGGATTTAAGACTAAATTTGTTATGTTATGTTTTAGCACAATCTCGTATCGTAGGTTGATGAGAAGCTCAGAGTTAAAAGCTTGGATATCAGCAATATAAAGGTGGACCTATGAAAAAAAAATATCATCCCGGATAATCAGTTCGGTTTTAAAGCGGGACATGATACAATTCATGCCGCGTCTAAACTAGTTTCTGATATCCAATGGAACAAAACTAAAAAGCAGTGTACGGGTGCCTGTCTGGTTGATTTGGAGAAGGCCTTCGATACCGTATGGTTAGAAGGTCTCTATCTAAAGCTAACCAGACTAGGTATAAGTAAACCTCTATTGTATATGCTTTATGACATGCTAAATGGTAGAAAGTTTGTTGTCAAGAGTGGCAATGTAACTTCTACCACAATTTTTAATATTAATAATGGTCTTCAGCAGGGAGCGGTTAACTCGCCGATTCTATTCAGCATTTACACCAGCGATCTAATAGGTAGTCTAACTCAGGCAATTGCGTACGCCGACGATCTAATTGCGTACAGAACAGCTAATACAGTTGAGGTCATCAAAAGTCTCCTGCAGAGTGACTTCGACAAGATTCAGCGATATTGTGATGACTGGAAGTTGAAAATCAACTTCCAGAAATCAGAAACTATTTTGTTTAGGACTCCGTTGTCTAGCGCCTCAAGGGATACGAGAAAGAACTGGCGCAAGCTGGTGATCGTAGGGCCACATGGACATCCACTGGCGAGTAAAAGTGTAGTAAAGTACCTTGGCATCTGGTTGGATCAGTACCTGTATTTCGACAGACATATAGGTGCTGCTTTGGCCAGGGCTAGGGGAGCCTTTGCCTTGACAAAACGACTGTTTTATAGCAGCCGTCTTGACAGCAGGGTGAAGGTGATTTGCTACATGGCCCTCATCAGGCCGATGATTGCCTACGGATGCCCGGTGTGGTTCAACGTTGCCCCATCTCAAATGGAAAAGATTCGGGTGTTTGAGAGGCAATGTCTTAGACGTTGCCTTGGATTACACAGAACACCAGAGTCGGAGTACAGAAGATATTATTCCAACCAGGTTCTATACAACGGAGCCAACATAAACAGAATAGATAATTTTTTGTTCAAGCTGATTCGGGGTCACGTTGCAAGAGCGATGTCCTCAACTAACAGCTTAATTTTTGGGGCGTATTACCCCAATAACGAATATTTTGAGAGTGCGCGGTTAAGTGGTTACATCCCTCCCGAGGCATTCCTCTATTTAGACAGTCGAGGGCTGATACAGGATGGAGGGGCGATTCCGCTCATCTACCACGTCAGCCGGAAAACTGTGGATAGGCGACTCCTGTATGGTCGAGACGTCATCGCTCAAGGTGGAGAAGAGCGCCTTCGGTTCAGTAGGACTGTGTCCCATCGGGATCGGAGGGATAGGTCGAAACAGCAGAACCAGTTCTGGTGGCTCTCTGAACAGCATCATAATATTTAAAGTCGATGAAGATGGTATATCTTGGCCGACTTACATAGATTTAGGGCAATTAGGTATAGGGAACAGTCGGGGTGGCACCAAAAAAAATTAAAAATATGTATGTATGCGAGGGCATATGTGCATGTATCTGCGTGTCTGTACATGTATGTGCGTACGTATATGTATGTGGGCATGTACATGTATGGATGGGTTGCATGTTGCTGTGTGTCTGCATGCATATACAAAATAAACAAAAAAAAAAAACTTAAAAAACGAAAAAAATGCTGCTGTGGCTGTTCTAGTTTTTAAGTAGTTTTAAGTATTATTATGTATTTTAAGTAGTTTAAGTTATTTTTAGTTAGTATAACTTAGTTTTATTTAGTTTTAATTATTTTTAATCTATATTTAGTTTTAGTTTATAAGTTTAAAAAAAAAAAAAAAAAATTGATAAGGTACCAAGTTTTTTTTCGTAAAAGTTTCCTTGGAAAAATAAAATAAAATAAAATAATTAGTTTTAATTAAAATAGATTTTAGGTCGAAAGACATTAGTTCTAAGAGTTATTGTTTAATTTAGAGCGCCCGTAAAGGGCCAGTAAATTAGTTGTAAGTTATTGATAATTAGGCTAGTTTTAAACATTTTTGTCTAGCTTTAAGATAGTTATAAGTTAATATGAAATAAAAATGAATTTAAAAAAAAAAAAAAAAGAGAACGTTGGGGTCCTAGGATTCAGCCCTGGGTACCTAATACAGCACTATTAATTAAGAGCAGTTATTTTCGAAAACCACTATTTGATGTCTATCAGCTAAAATCTCGTAAAAGTTTTTTTTTAAATAATTTTGTATATCCAAGCGTAAGCGATCATAGATATATAGTACATCTTGAGATAGCAGCTATCAATTCAATTTCAATTTATTAAGTTCAGGTTTACAAATAAGAGTAAGGGCCAATTTTTCAATAGTCAGATAAGCGGTCAGTTGGTACATATTCTCCAGATAGAGAAAATATCAGTTTTTCAACAGTCAGACACAATTTAATCCAGGAATAAAGTAATCTGCTCATTTTAGAACGGAATAAGGAGTTATCTGAGGAATAAAATAAATAGCTATTTTCGACGTAAAAAACACTTTGCAAAATTATTGCTTTGAAATAAACGTTAAACAAAAATTAATTTCTATGAAAAGTTCGATACTCGAAATAAAAGTGACGTTCAAATTAAATAATTCTATAGATTGTTTTTTCTTGATTGAAAAATTCAATATTGTTTAGCAGTCAAGTAAGTTTATTCCTCTTGCCTCTTTATGTGGAGATTGAAAAATAGGCTCTAAGTCTTTTAAAGTACATAAAGTATAAGGATAAAATAATAAAATTAATATAATATATACAAGAATAATAAAAACAAACATAATAGATACAAGGACAGTTATTTGAAATTATAATATTATGATATATTGACAATAGTATCTTAAATAAAATAGGTAAAAAAAATGCAAGAGGATATGAAAGTTCAGAAAAGCGATGTGTGTAGAGAAAAAATAAGCAAAGTACCAAATTAAAACATGAAGGTATCATAGAAGAAGGGGAAAAAAAGAAAGCTGAAAGAATAATTAAAGAATTTGAGATCTTAAATACATTGCGAAACAAACACAAATTTTATTGTAAGGTAAAATGTGCTAAAATGCCATTTTTGGATTTATTAGTTCCAAATATTTTTCTTATTGCAGTGGGAATGGCATTCCAGAGTTTGGTGACATAAATAAAGAAAATACGCGACGAGTTTAAATAAGTGAGGCATGTAATAAGATTATGAGTTCTGGTTCATTGGGCAAATTGAAGTTTATTGTACAGATACCAGATTTTATGCAAAAAAGACAGCACTTTGTGTCAAGAAATTGCTGAAAAGTAGAATCTAGGATATAGTGCGATATATACTCATAACGCCGTAGTCCATACACGTACCTAGTCATTGAATGCGAATAGTAATTTATGCTGGGAGTGGGATTCGAGTTTACAGTATACAACCGTTGCATAATCAATTATTGACATAAACAAAGTTTTAACAAGTCTAAGATTTGTACTTAATAGAGTAAATTTGGAAGAAATCCAGAACTTTCGTAGACCAGCGTAAAACCGACCAAGCAACTGATTAATATGGTCAGTCCCAGACAACGAGCAATTAAGCGTAAAACCAAGGTTAGATACAATATCTACAAACTTGAGTTGTATGTTATCCAAGAATACTGGTGGTATTTTGTTGATATCTTAAGGCTTCTTAGAAATGCATATTAATTGGGATTTCCCTGGATTAAGACTGAGTCCATTACAAAGCGTCAAATTGTGCACATTGTGTAGGTCCTCGTTGATAATACAAATGAGATCCTCAATAAGTCCAATTGGTTGTAATTAATATATCTGCCTATCGTTAGCATAAATGTGTATAGTTACATTGGAACACACTTTGGCAAGTCATAAATAAAAAGACAAAATGGTATTGTGCCCAATATCGATCCCTATGAGCTAGCTCATAGATTTTTTCATTACGAAAAATCCCCTCAATATAGAATAATGTGAAAGAATACAACGTACGAACTTTCATTTGTGATCTAAGCGGATGAATATTTAAGGAACCATAAACAGATTTGGATTGCGAAACTCGCTTATTATTTAAGGTTTTTAGTGCCAAAAAACTGTCAGATAAGAATAATCTTTTTTTGGCTGGTAGCTATACACCAATTTTTCGAATATGTTGTGCGTGGCAATGGCGCAGTGAATAAAGTGCCTGATTGCTATCTAGGACGCGTGCGTTCGATCCCCACGCTAGGCGCATTCTTTTCTATACCTCCAATTTTAATTGGATGCCGCCAATGGGTTAAAATGAGGCAGTCAATACCTGGTTCTCAAATCCACTGTGCCAAACTAGTGCCGTGCAATTCAGGTTGCATTTAAAAAAAAATCTTAACGGCTAATTTCTTGACAAAGTTCTAAATCAAAACTCGATCTAGTAGCTCTTGAACTCGTTTATTTCTTCACTTCAAATAAAATCGAACTAAAATTATTGTTGAGTTTTAGGAACTTTAGTTATCGGATTTTAAAAACTAAATACCAGGGAATATTTTTCAGCTTTTTTCACCCGGTGATTTATTTTGACAACAAATTCTGATTTTTTTTGAATTATTGAAAAAAAAAATGTAGAAGTATTCCAAGATCTAATTGGTTTGTATGACAAACGATTACATATGTATATATATGTACCTTTGTATATATGCACTGCCGCTCATCTGAATAGGTTCAACTTTTCTCAATCTTACTGTTAGCCTCTCTTCATATATATTGCAATGATACATCTTTGTTATACTATATATTTAATGAAAGATCATCAGTATATGCTTATTTTAGGACCTACCAGAATTCTTAAAGCTTACCGTTACTCTCACACCCTAGCTAGACCAAATGCATTAATAAAGACAAATATATTCTTTTGGCTCATATGAATGAGTTCAATTGCAAAAACTTAAGTATACGTTAAGTTGAGTCGGTCATTTGTGCTTAAAATTTCTTCTGTCAATTAATTTAATTTTGTTTTACCTGTTAACGACGAAATTGTGTCCCGGAAAATCTTTAAGTGATGAGAAACTGTGCAAAATAAAAGCATATCGAGAATAAGGAATGAACCAACGACACATTGCTATAAAAATTAACGGAAGTCAAAATTTAGTTAGTAATTATTTGGGAAGTGTCGAAAGGTATGGACATCAAAAGCCGATAGACGTGCAATCATTAGAGCAGCTTACAATTCTCATGACTCCACGTCAAAAATCAAAATAAAAACCGGTGTACAATTTTGAAAAGTTTGAATGACATTTTTGTAGTGCAGGATTAACAAAATTTCTTCGCGAGCTATTCGACGATTACGGGTACGTTCGTCAGGGTATGATGCAATTTGATCTGTTGCAATATCATATTTCTGTCAGATACTGTCTTAATAACTTATTATCAGCAGCAAATATTGTGCAATATATCACAAGCCACAATAATTTTATTGTATTTTTATATAATTTACAAATATTGACGTTCAACTACATTTCTTGTGTGAATAATTCTAGATTGTTAAATTTGTATCTGACGATTATTAGAAATTTTCGGGATAGATAAAAGGTGTTTGCATATCCCGAATCACCGACCTAGTACAGTTGAGTTTTTAAAAGTCGTTTGATCGTGGAATGAGCCTGCCCAACGTACAACGATATTCAAATTTTTAAATTGACAGATGAAATAGTCTGCACGTTGAGGGAGAAGCAACCTTTCCGATATATACATAATAGGGGTATTCACGATTCGGTGCAACTGGTCTATTATCATTGTAAAACTACAAAATTGCAACTTTGTTTGCATCACAACAACAACTTACACAATTTTACAACACTCTTGGACTTTTGCTTAATGGTGCAAGAGTTGCAATAGATTAGAAAAGGTGAGTTCACGATTTACAGACAAAATAAAATTTCGTAATTTTATATTTTTGTTGCATCGGATCGCGAAAACTCTTCCCCTAGCGATTGTATTTTAATATGAGTATTTACAATCAATTGCAGCAATTGTTCGTGGAATCTGACCAATATTGTAATAAGCAACTGCAGCTTCTCTGAGTTCCTCTGCATTTGAAGACATTTTGAGATATCCGTGCAAGTGGCGAAGTAAAGCTTTGCACACTTTTGGTACGATACAACAAACCACTGGTACACGACACGACAAATGCATAATTCCAGATGCCATTAATAGCAGCAGTATAAGCAATTGTTTTTCTTCCAATACATAACGCGTTCTGATATTTGGCAGAATGATTAAAATTGAAAAAGAAAAGAAACATTATTTGCAGCTGTGTTCTTAACTTGGTTGTGGATGCAGCAAATCATCTGCAACTAACTGAAGCACCTCGATGAGCGTCCCAGTAATGGTAACACGTTGGGACAAATGATAAATTCGCATTTCTTCAAAATAATTTTCTCTCTCCTGGTCAGAAAAATCTAATCGGTGAAAACCAAAAATCATTTTTAATCAAAATCAACAAAAAAAATAAGAAGTGATATTATTTAATATAAAAGAATACATTACATAGCTATGTACACAACTGAAACATTTTTTTTTACTGATGAAACAAAATTATAGTTAAACCGAGTTCTAAGGAACTAGACCCCCAATTTTGTGGGTCCAGATAAATCAGTTCTAAAACAAAGTTCTAAATTTGAGTTCTAAGGCGGTAAAACTTGTTGAAGAAATGAGTTAGATCTAAACTAAGTTATATTCTTTTGTTAAACCGAGTTTTAGGGGTTAGAACTTTCTCAAGAAATTAGCAGTAAGTCTTACAGGCATATATAGTTAAAATTAAAAAAAAAAATATATATACATATTTTTCGAATTAAAGTAAATTTCCTATTTAGGGAATGACTTTAAAGGTTTCAAATTCTCTACATAAACAAATAAAATAACTGGTATAGTCCGTTACAGTATTTTGTAATGTAAAGTTTTATTAAAGTCACGAGTTGGATTTGTGTATGAATTTAAAATAATTTATTCTAAAAATAATAATAATAATAATAATAATAATAATAATAATAATAATAATAATAATTTCCACTATATGCCAGTAAGACCTTATTCTTTTAAGTGCAACCTAAATTGAACGCACTAGTTAGAAGGAATAGAAAAATAGCAACATTTTTTTTGTGACACAGTAGATTTGAGAATCAGGTATTTACTATCTCATTTTGACCCACGGGCGGCGTCCAATTAAAATTGGAGGTATAGAAAAGAAAAAGAATGCTGACTAGCATGGGGATCGAACCCACACATCTAAGTTAGCAATCAAGCACTATATCCACTGCGCTATTGTCACCCGCAATGGTCCATTTAGATGGGCTAATGCGGTCATATGGAAGATCGCAAAACATATTTAGATAAAAGAAAAACGGTTATATCAAGAAAGGCAAGAAAAAACCATATTACTTGCAGAGAAAATTGGCATTCAAGTATAGCTTATCACACGAAAATAATAGCTTTAGTTGGAAATACTGCACGTCATTTAAATGTAAGAAAAGTAATTAAAAATGTCCAAAATCTGAAGCTCATCAAACTCCAAAATGAATTTTCATTTATCACTGAAAAAACTGGTTTTCCGCAGTCGCTACATCACTTGCAACATGGATGTGTAGCTTGTTGTTTTCTTAGGCCGAAGAAAAATGTACCATAATGAGCAAATTGTTTTAATAGCTATATTATCATGATCTGCTAAGGGATGCCTTGTTTATGCTGCGTCATAACAGACTTAAGGCGTCTTAAGAACTTTTCCATTTCATAAATATCTAAAGCACATAGCTAGAACAGTGTCAGCCTGGATTCCCTTATTTTCCAGAACTCATTATTATTGATTATGAGTAGGCAAAGGTTTTTCGTGATATCTGCAGGTCAGAAAATCTGTTTGAAAATAAATAATCAATGAAAACAATAATTCAATTATGTACATTTTCTTAAGGAATATAAGATTCTATATGGAATGGAGTTTTTGAGGCATCCTACTTATATTAGAAATTTGAAAGTTTGGATGGATGGATGTTTATTCATTAATAACGCCAGAACGGCTAAACGGATCTGGATGAAATTTGGCACATAGATAGATAATAGTCTGGAATAGCCCACCGGATACTTTTTATCCCGGTTAATTGTATGGTTTCCGTGGGATAGATTTGTTTCAATTTTTCAAAGAGCACATATAACATATCTGCTCATTCTACAAATAGCCAGCATAGCTTTTGTTCACAAGAAGCCAAAAGGCACAATCCACTGTTCCAGTAAAACAATGCAACACGAAAGCTCTGCTTACTTATATTGTAAATATGAGTGAATGTTTTGGATATACTTATGTCATTCAAGGTTGAATACCTTATTTTTGCTGCTTAATTTTTGAATATTTGATCCGCAATAACGCATCAACGACTTAACGAATTTTGATGAAATTTTGAAAGGTAGATGGATGGAGCACTGGCTTTTATACATGTGATTTTTATCCCGATAACATTGACGGTTCCTATGGGAGAGGCTTAAGTACGAACAAAATATATACTTGGGTGTTTGTTCCTTATATTCACGCCTGAACCATTGAATGGATTTTAAAAGAATTTGGAAAGCAGATGGAACTGGGCTATCCTACAAAAATTATCGATTCAAATGGGAGGGTTTGTGTATTTGTTACCTGTTCACTCCTCAACGACTGAACGGTTTTTAATTAAATTTTGTAGGTGTCATTCGATTCTCGTGGGATAGTAAGTTCGTAGCATTGCACGGGCTTCTGCTAGTATTTAATAAAGGAGATTATACTTATTAATACAATCCAATAAAACCGCACTGTAAAAATAACACCCTATTTTTTTTCATATTCTCGTAGTAAAAAAATGCACCTGTTCTGTTGACTTGTATTGTATATTTCAATTATTTTATCTGAAATAGTATACATAACGGGGCTAAAAAATAAATTAAAATAATTAGAATACACATCTAAACATGAGATAATTATTTTTAGTCTATCATGTTCACTATGGCGTATGTGGAATATAAATTTTCATATTTAAAAAAAAAATAAAAAAAATAAAAAAGAAGAAATAGGAAATAAGTAAATAAAGTATTTTCAACTAATACTCGACTGTAACTAAACATCATTTTGCCGTCGCTATCGCAGCAAGGATAATTGGTAGTTATGTGCATCATAAATTTCAGGTATATGCAAACATTTTTCAATTGTATAAAGAGATGAAGCAAAAATTGCTGAAATTCTTAACAAAAAGTTAAAAAAGTTTCTAGAGTTAAATATTGTGCAATAATCAAACTTGATTTTTAAGAAAAACATGTTACTCTGCTAAAAGTATTTTTTTATAGGAGATCCAAGTAAAATGCTCAGGAGAAAGTCAGTGCTCACAAAACCATTATCAAGAAAATTCATACATATTCTTGCGAACAAATACTAAATTCGACCCATCGAATGTGTCATGAAGCAGAACTGCGGGGCTCTTAAATTATTTTTTACTTCATTCTACATCGAACCTGCTTATTGAAGGACAAACTACAAATTTAATTAACCGTTATAAAAGATGGTGTGTATCTAACAGAATAGATGTGCAATTTATAACAAAAGTTTATTATAATTCGGAAAAACTAAACACCAAGCTGTGGCATATACTAATCTATTTTCATATAAAATCATATAACTCGAAGTTCTATTCACACAAAAAATTCAACTTCTGAAGAATTCGAGAAATAAATTGTTCCTCGAAATTAAAACACAATAATAAAAAAGATTCATTGTCCATAATATTTTTTTTTTCTAAAAATTGTTAAAGTTCTGAAAACACCTTACATTGCCATGATATCCAATTTCGTAAAAACCAAGCACAACTAAATTATAAAAATGCGAGAAAATATTATGTAGAGTAAAATATAAAATAAAAAAAAATTAATACCCATAACATTCCCCACACACAGCAACGAAAAAAAATATAAATTTAATACAATAGGTACTCAGTCTTTTTCTCAATTAGATATTCCCTTGAAAAATTTGCATTTTAAATTCGACTTAGTGCACGTGCCATTTTTTTTTGTTCGAGTTACGAGTATAAAGAATTTCAAGTTAAAAAAGTGCTAATTAAAGAGGAAAAAATATATAGAATTTACACTCCAAGAATTGCTGCTATATACTTTGGCTCAAGTTAATAAAATTTATCTCGATTTGCAAAATTCCTATTCCCTTATGATAGATTTAGCTATGTACGAGTATGAATATATTTAAATCGACACGGAAGCCAAAAGAACTTAAACTACCTTGAAATAATACTAATATTTTTCTTCAAAACACTTAACCATTTCTGAATTTTCTTAATGAAAAATACAAAATTTTATCTAAATTATTGCAGCTATGCTTATTTTCTATTCACGAGGTATACTAGTGCTCCTTTCAAAGCTTCTCAATCATTCAATCATTATATATAGTATATGTACATATACACTGCATTTGAAAAAAAAACTCCAAATACCTCAATTTATACTTCCTGATATTCATTAAGGAGTATTAATTTTCTATCCCCATCAGCAAAGGTAAAGAGGGCTTGATATGTTTAATCAAATAAATTATACCATCATAATCACACCCTCCTGTAGATCAAAGTACATATGTATATATATATATATATATATAACAAAGTATCCAGTACCAGCACCATTATCTTGAGTTTGGTGAGAAAATGAAATCAATTGGAAAATTAAACGATACGTGAAGATAAACTAAGGGTTCAATTTCTACGTCGTCGTCATCGTCGTTATCCTTAGCTCAAAAAAAAAAAAAAAAAAAATACAAGCACTTTGCCTTAAAAAAAAAAAAATATATATAAAGAAAAAGAAATCAACATTCTTAATCACACAAAAATATACTCCCATCCGCGCGTACATTATAATGGCTTTCCAATTATTAGTCATGAATATATCAAAAACAAAACAATAAAAAATCAGTGATCATAATAATTTTCATGAATGAAAAATGATAAAGAAAATTAATTTATTGATTATTATTATTATTGCTCACTCTGGCGTATGTGGAATATTTTTTTCTATTTTCTAAATTTCAATAAAATAAAAAGAAAAAAAAAACACAAAAGAATAATTAAACAAAAAAAATGATCGTAAGTGAAAAAGCATTTTGGGGTAGCACCTCTTGAATTGATGAGTTGCGATTTTATTTATTAAATTTGCATTTCATAATATTGAAATGACAAATTGTCGCACATGTGTGTCTCGACATGGCGCGAGCGCCATTCAAAAAAAAAAAAAAAAAAAAATCTCACAAAAAAAAACACCAAAGAAAACATGAATGTTTTCTTAAAATTAATTTTGTACAATAATATTATATGTAAGTAGATACACACAATATCGAAATAAAGACCTTCTTCTTGCGTACATTAAATTTTATATTATTTTTATTATCATTATTATTTGTCTTCTTGTTATGCATCCCCATCTCTTTTTCCTAAATACCCCGCCATATCGTCATAATCAGCATCAGTCTTTTGCAAGTCTTAAGCAAATACATCAATATTAATTGGCAGCGTGCCCACGGTTGGTTTTACAATGGATAAAATTACATCTTATTTGTATGTTGTTGTTGTTGTTTGGTATTATATATACGAGTACTCCTAAAAATCGTTAATTGATGATGCTGACGGTTGACGGTTGTGAGAAGTGTATCTACACACATAAAATACAAAAAAAATCAATAACTTCCCCAAACTACATTTTATCATCACAGGTAGACAGACAGACTCTGTTTCTCTTTCTCTTTCATTCATCAAATTATGTTGTCTTAGTCTCTTTCTCTCTCTCCTCCTGTTCATGACATGTGCACACACTTACTATCTTAAAATTCCTTAAAGACCAACTTAAAAAAAAAAAAGAAGTCCTTACAACGAAAAATAAATAATTAAATAAACATTAAAAAGTGGTCCATTATTTCATTCATCATCATCATCATCATCACCACCAGCAGCAGCATCAGAAATTACTCAATTTATCATAATAACATCGCCATTATCATCTTTTCCACTGGATGGCAGCACACAGACATTGGTTAATTCATTTTATGGTGGAATAAGCATCGATTGCACTTGCAGCACATACCTATACAATCAGAGGTAAACATATAGTGTCACAACTCACAGAGTGATGATGGTGAATTAGATGCTCTGCTGGTAGTAAGGATATGTGAAAGTGCGAAAAAGATGGCGCGCAAAACCATTCTATAGATCTCATTCTAAAAAGGATATACCAACACTCCAAATAATATTTTAATTTTTTTAACCTAAAATCTCTCCTATTTTTTTTTTTAATTTGAGGATTTAAAATCGAATTCATTTGCTAAGGACCTCTGCTAGTATAATAATTGTTGTAGGTATCTATAGCAATATTTTATTTTTTTGTTACAAGGATATAAAATGTAAAGGAATGTAACATAGAGGTATAAAAGTGCGCGCACACATATACATTCCAGAGGAGGACACACAGAACATAGCATATAACAATGCCACCCAAGGAAACAAAAATAGGTGAAGGTCGGATTTTTAATACATCCCATACAATGGTGTCCTGTGTTGTCCTCTTCGTTCAACAATCAACCAACCAACCAACCCTATCGTTATTGATATTGCAATATTATAAATTGCGACATTTTTTTTTTTTTTTTTTTTTACTATACACACCTCGATTTATCCATGTATGCATATTAAAATCGTTATCCATATCCATGATGTTAAATAAGATTTTTCTCTGTGTTTGATTTTGATTTAATTGATATTAAATAGTATCCTGTTTAAACCATGAATTTTAAGAATTTACTTTCTGCTTTCTGGTATCCTTATCCACCACCACATTCTATACGTCGGTTGTCGTCGAACTTGATATATTTTTGTATATATCTATTTTTTTCTTCACATTTTCTTTTTTTTTCAAATATTTATTTTCTTTAATTTTTGAAGAAGAAAAATAAATTAAATGCAAAAACTTTTTCCGTTAAAAATTTTTTTTGAAGGATTAAAAAAAAAAACTACCGACGGATCCCAACGACAGCGACAACGACGACAAACGATGACAAGAAGGAACAAAAATTTAATTTTAACTTAAAACAAAATTCTGCTGGAATTTTTAAAGCATTTTATCTTGTTTTTTTTTTCTCTGTATTCCGTTTTCGTTTTGGTGTAATAATTTTTTCTATAAGGATTTTCTGTAATATTTTTTTAAAATTTTTTTCAAAGACTTCAACACAAATAAGACACGAAAATCGACGATAAAGAGCACTGTTGGGTGTTGTATTTTATATATTTTTATTTAAACTTTGTATTATATACAATTTATATAAATAAATTTAACGATTTTTGTTTAATTTGCAAAGTAAATTTTAAAATGAAAATATTTATACACATAATTTATTTTTATAGTAAAAAAAAATTAAAATAAAACGCGCCGTGCAAAAAATGTTGGTATGTTGCGTATGCATGCGAACCAACTGCGATAGGACACTAGACCATGGCACAACAATGGAGAGAGAATCTCTTTCTTTTTTTTTTAGCCACGGAGCACGCGAGATGCTGGTACTGGCTGTATTCGCGATGGACCACTGTGTCTTGTTGTGGATTTGGGCTGCTGAATGGGAGGAAAAACTAAATTTTCCGATATGAATTTTCATTTGCTCTCTCAGCCTCTCTGAGAGACTTTATTCAGCTGTTATTTTTTCGGGGGGAAAATGTATCTTTGTGGTGTGTTTTTATCTCAAAATTCGTGCAGTTTCGGACTCAGATTCTAAATATCTGAAAATTGTACCTTTTCGATGAGATAACACGAGGAAAGTATCTTTTCGATTTTTATTTGTTTGTACATAGATATTTTGTGTGGAATAACTCTCCATCTCTCTCTCTCTTGTATGGTGTATCTTGTAGATATAAAGATATAAATAGGTTACACGGTTTGTTGTCGAAATATTGTGCTATTGTGAAATGTATAGAATTCCCTTGGGCGAATTATTATAGGTGGTTTGTGGGGGGTGGGGGATACTTTTTTTTTGTTTTCGGGGGTTGGAGACGGGTGTGATGGTTCATGAATCGTGATGTGCGCGCTTGTAATTGAAAGAGAAACTAGAAAAGAGAGTGAGAGCAAATTCATTTTATAATTTTTGATAGCACACGATTAAAACATGTTAAAGTGTTTTTAAAGAGCTTTTCATGTGAATCATTTTTTTGTTCATTGCGTAGCAAATGAAAATTGTTTTTTTTTTTTTTTCTGGCAAATTATTATAGAGAGTTGAGGGATGGATGTTTCCATTTTTACTTGTTATAAGTTTAATGATAGGATACACTCATTTTTCTTACGTTTTAATTAATGAGGAAAAAAATGTTGTTAATTTATTATTGAAAATAGGTAAAGAATAATATATTGTTCCGACTCATTTCGTCTTAATAGTCCATTGCGATGAAAAATTTATTGTTTTATTATATTATTTCTCAATAGAAAAATTTATTTTTAAATAGCATAAAAAACATACCTAAATACATGTATATGTAAGTGCTTATTACTTTTTTCTTTTGTCACCAAAGAGTTATTGTTTAACAATATTGTCATATTAATCAAACCAATGTGTTCACGTTATTTTAAAATTTAAATTTAAAACTTAACAAATAAATCAAATAAAAACTACTAAATGTCAGAATAACATATTTGCCTTAGCAAACTTAATAAAAAAAATACTTTTCGTGTTAAATTTATGTTTGTTTAAGAATTTTAAGTTGTTCTTTAGTTTTGAAGGCAAAATAAAAGAACAAAATATTAAGTATTTACTTAAAGATTTTGTTTTTGAATAAAATCAAATAACTTAATTGTTATTTAGCTGGGTGTTTTTGACATTTGTAATTAATAATAGTTTATTAATTTTTGGTTTTATTTTCTAATTGTGTTAAATGAGTTTCTGTTGATTTATATTTTAGAATAAATTCAGTATTCCATTAGTGAATATAGAGTATAAAATAAATTGCTTTTTCCACCGCCTTTTGACTGGTAAGGTGGTGACTCTTAGAGGATTATATTTATTATTATAGAATTGATATTTATTAATGGAAAACGAAATGCGCAGGTTAGTTTATTGAGTTTATGCAAATTTGATTTGTTAAGTTTCAATTGAAATGCATATTTAGTAGTTCAATTGTTAGATAAATCAATAAATCTGCTTGTTGATGAGGATATTTAGATTATTTTGTGCTTAATCAAAGGACTAAGAAATGAAAGATGTAGGTGTACATTTTATTGCAGTATGGATTCTATATCAATATCAAAGAGAAAAGTGGCATACATAATTACATCATTAGCCCTTCTCTGTGATCTTGGGAGTACCCTAGTTTTAATATCTGCATTATTTGGTAAAAACAAACACCCTATTCAAACAATAGATCAGAAACTCAACCACCCACGGATTTCCATCAAGGGCAGCTATTCATGACGTCAGCACATGAAGAAAATATTTCATTCGCTCTCCATACAGTTCACACTGCCTGGTGACCTAAACAATATCAAGACGACACGTATGCATAACTCGGAAGTTTGAAACTTACCGGGAGTTTATGTGGCGGGATTGTTGTGTGCTTGCCTGTCAACCTTGTGGTCGCAGGTTCGACTAAGGAATGAATCGTCGTATTTTCCATTAAAAATCATTTCTAAAAATTGTCATAAAATGAGTTGCTGGTTCGCTCATTACCTACATGCTGTTCAGGCGAATTATAAGAGACATAAGCAAATCAGACACGGTAATTATCTTCGCATTAGTTCAGCCGCCATCACTGGAGATAAATCTGAGACAACAACCACATCGCGCTACATATCTTTCCTTTCCCTCTTTCTCTTCTTTCACATGACGACATCGTTGTGCTCAAAACAAATAAAGGGTAATCATAATCCTTAAACGCGTGTAAGATAATACAAAAAAGCCCTGACCTCTTTTCGCTGTTCCTAGATGATTTACTGGAAGGATCACCTGGAGGTGTGGAGTATGCAAATGATTGCATAAGAGGTCTAATGTTTGCGGACGATATTGTCTTACTTGCCAGTACCCTGGAATCATTACAACTAATGATAAATCGTAAAAGAGCCTTAGCATGGAAACATATCTACAGGAAAAGCGAGTCAGTATCTACAGGAAAAACGAGTGAGTCTTATTTTAGGCGGCACCAGTGTGGGGATATAAGCAGTACGAAACGGTGGAAAAACTCTTGAGATCTTACATCAAAAGCATTTTTCAGCTCCCTTCTAAAACTCCGAATTATATGCTGATGATAGAAAATGGTCGTTCACCATTGCTTATAAGAACATTTAATCTACATGTGGACTACATCCTTAAGGTAATGAATATGCCAGATGCACGTCTTCCAAAAAAAGCAGCTTTAAAGACAATTACCAGCAAAACAAGCTGGTACGAGGAATGGTTGGATATTGCTCTTGAATGTAGGATGGAAGTGGATTTGAGCATTGAAAACTTGGAAAACTGGAGACCTGTGTTGTATGAGTTAATCGACAAAGTATATAAGATGTATGCAGCTAAATACAGATATGAAGCGGAATCTTCAATACACAGATCGATTTACAGCCGCTTGAACCACAATTTGTCGCAGAAGAATTATTTTCACGATAAACATAGTTTGCAAGAAATCTCAATGATGCCGAAGATTCGTGGAGAGCTTTTAAAGCTCAACTACATGCCATGCTTGTTTGAATTATGCAATTTACGAGTCCGTGAAGACGTTCTAAACTTTATTGGAAAATGTCCTATACTACGTGAAACAAGACACAATATTTTTGGAAAATACTACCTTACGGATGAAGAAAGCATTAGTATGTTAAATGGCATTGATGTTGGCAAATTGTTTAGCTTTTCCAAAACTGCTTTAGATTATAGAAAAATAATTATATAAGAAAATTTTTAAAACATAATTACCCATTCTTATATAAAAATACATGAAGTACCCTTATTTTTATATTTGATAGAAAATAATAGGGGTATTCACGATCCGATGTATCTGGTCTTGTATCATAGTAAAAGTGTGAAAGTGTAGCATTTTTTTGCACTACAACAACAAAATATACTGAATGTGAAAGTCTTACACTTTTACAATACCCGAACCCTATTGTAACAGAAAAATACAAGAGTGTAAGTTTTTTAACACAAACTAAGCCTTCTTCAGAACAAATGTGAAACAGATTTTGACATTTGCTTCAGTATTGCTACAGATTAGTAAAGGTGTGTTCAGAGTCTGTTGTAAAAAAATAAAATTTTACAATTTTACAAGACTTGGTACACCAGATCGTGAATACCCCTAAATTGCTTTTATAAAATCACTAAATAAATAATTAAATATATATAGTTTATAACATTGTCAATCTGGCAGACGGCAAAACCTAAGCTATATAGTTTTAGTAATTTGTTTGTGGAAAAATCGAAAATGACTAAATAAAAGTCTTACTTAACTAACTTAACTAGTAAATAGAAAATGAAGGAAACAAAAAGATAACACAAAAGTAGACAATAAGCAGTAAGTCCTTTTAGCTTCGATAAGTTCTTACTCAAACCTTATAGAAGCTGAAATTTTAGTAGAGCAATAACTGAAACGTTCGTATTTATGAAACTTAAAATAACTGAAATTCATAATACAAGCGATAGATACTTTATCAAACATTATAACGGCAACATGTAACAGTAGATGGTAATTTTTATCATCGGCTTAGATTATATTTTCTAAAATTCCAAACCTTTCGAAACCTCAAAATCAACTTAGACTCTTCTTATATCATGGTAGCTTCCTTTCTAAAATTTACCCATACAGTTGCCTACATAATTGAACCCAATTAAAGAAATTTAATAGCTAGAAAGAGAAATTACATATTTCCAAAAAAAATAAACCTGAATAAACTGAAGACTAAAAAGTTCTAGTATATCCATTATTTTGTCAATACAGTTTTTTTTTTCAGACAGTAGATCAAATATTATTCTTGGTTCTGATGAAATGCAACATCTCATATAATATTAACATTTATTCCTTAATCCTCGTATATGCTGAAAAATCAAGGACTCCAACATGCATATATATGAATACCTTCGAGTACCTGTGTTGGAAAAATTCGTGTTTCAAATGTTTTTTGCTCTGCTATTTACAAACCACACTTGAAAGAATATCCCTTTTACTGACTCCACATGGTAAGTATTGGTTTCATGTTAAAGTAAATCTCGATATTTTAATTAAACTAAATATTTTTTTTTTGTAAGCTCATGCATGTCAATTTGGCTTAGCGTTCAAGGCTTTATTTGGATTAGAAATCCAAGATATTTCAATAAATTTTAGGAGGTCTTATCCTGATTTGGGAGCTGTACTCGAGAAGCATTTCTTGCTTCAATGAAGAAGGAAAGTTTAACCACAAGCTGGTCGGTTTCATCTATGAAAATACTGCCCATGGATAGCCGTATTGGTTGTCGAGATTAGAGCTTAATGCTCTCACCATACACTACCCTTGCAGTTTCACATCCGAAAAGAATTGAATCAGAGCAGAGCATGGCTGACAACAATAATTTTACGTTTTCAACGTAAAATTATTGTTGTCAGCAAAACAATGGATGGATTAACCTAAACATATGTCCATTGATGACTCTGAGAAAGAGAGTCGGACACAGAAATAAAAATGGAAACACAAGAATTTCTTGTATGGATATCTGACCTGAAGTGATCCAGAAAGACTTATTGAGTATTCAGAAAGGCAATAATCCAGCGCAGAATAAAAGCACAAAGTATTAGTGGTTTGGCGTGCTGGCTTAAAAGCTAAGTTTATTACTTGGACTTCATGGCTTAACTCATTATTTTTATAATACAAATATTATATTTTTTATCTATAATACATTCTGGTTTGATTCTTGATCCCAATCGATAATTCCCTATTAAAGGAAATGAACAAATGATTGCTGATTAAACCCTTTTTTTTGTTATTGCATAGGTACATATACAAATTTTATATATTTTATATTCTTGCCTATCTACACTGAGTATGTTATTAAGGATAACATGATACTTTTTTGGACATGCTCGTTGACTGTGAGCAGAGCATTGCAGTGGCTAGGAATTAAAATGGTCTATTTCTGGGGAATTATGAGAGGTTCAAATATCGAAGCAAGTTGAAAATAATGAATTGCTTTGAGGCAATGAGATAAGTGGTCCCTTCATATTGGTTTCAAATTTTGTAAATAAATTTTTCTAAGTTATTTGAGTAAGAGTGTTCTATTTTTGAATAAGCTAACCTAACCAAGTCTATCCCTCTTTAATATTCTGAGCCTATTTTTTGAAATTCAGTCATGCATTTTATTTTATAATTAGTGATTTTAGAAAGTCCAAATCACTGTTTTAATTGCCAGAAACACTTGTACAATTTCGTAGAAATTGGAATGTTGTATTGTAGAAATTGCTAGAAATATTATTTCTCAATTTAAATTATGTCTGGGTTTTACTAATGCCATTGTTATAAAACTCCTCTCAAGTAAGTATATTGAATTAATAATTGCAAAGGCCAGAAGAACACGGTTGCATGGAACAAAAAACCGAACCAACAAAAACTAGTATATCACTAGACAAAATTCAAAGCCTCGCGGGAGCAATGAAATTGCTTACCTAACTCCATTACATGCCTTCGTAGAAAGTGCTGTCAACGTGGTATTTATACGACTTTCAAAAGAGGGGACTAGGTCAGGAAAAGTAATAAGTACTAGATTAAGATACTCTATGTCCATGTCCACGACAATTGACAGACAATTATTATATTTGACATTTCAAGAGATATCATAGGAAATACTTTATAATAGGGTTCAGCTGCAAGAAAGAGTGGATATGTGAAGCGACAAACTATATTCTCAAAGTAAATGATAGCATATGATTCACGGTTGGCTCGAGAATATCTGAAGACATTGGGTTATAAATGTTGAGGTCGAGCACCGAAGTTTCCAGACGGAAATAAACGC
This sequence comes from Philhelius pedissequus, assembly GCA_910595825.1. Taxonomy (NCBI): domain Eukaryota; kingdom Metazoa; phylum Arthropoda; class Insecta; order Diptera; family Syrphidae; genus Philhelius; species Philhelius pedissequus. Next base: position 15,161,346 of record OU343161.1, on the reverse strand, counting down.
TTTAGGAAGATGTGCATAATAAAAACATTGGCGCAAAATTTTAAACATTTAAAACCTAATAGGTACTCTAAATAGTCTTAAAATGGGATGATAATTTCAAACGACAAAAAGATTACTTAACATTAAAAGGCGTTTTTCTCTTTTAGTTCAGAACAGAGTCTGAGTTATCAAAAAATTTATGTGTATTTCTTTTTCACTGAGAGCGTTTAGAGCTCCGAATGTGTTTCTTTTTTTCGTTCTGAATATGTGCGGAGCGCGTTCTATGTGCCTGAACATAATCGTTTGAGCATTATGAGTAAATTGCTGAGCACAGGAAATGCCATGTGTGTCCAGAAGGAAAATTTGAAGGAAAAATAATCAAGTGTAATAAAAATGGTGAAAAAAGTTGGTTGCTTGTTGATTGTCTGTTAGTCCAGGAAAATTAGACAAAAAAATGATGACTCTTCGAAAAAATTCCGACAAAGCTGAATTTTGGTGGGGAGCTTCATTTAAATGTCCTAAACATTTCCTAAGAATTACCCTAAATTTGGTGTGGAGCAAAAATTTGTAGGGGGGAAGGCGGAAAATTCAGTTTTTGTCAAATTACTCGAAAACTGTAGGGTCTTTTGAAGAAAAGTTGTAGGTACGCATTGTAGCTAATGTTATTTTGCACAAAAAAGATTAAGACACTTTTTATCGTACAATTGATAGATTTGGAGGAAAATGGTAGAAAACATTGGGGTGTAGTACATTAATTCAAAAAAAATGTAATAAATTTATGTTATTGAGTGGGCATTTTTTTTTATTTATGTTTGCAGAAACATATTCTATGAAAAAAAAACAAATTTTACGTGTGCAACCGGAAGGGTAAAACCATCTTAAAAATTCTATTTTTTATATTTTGCTTAATAACTCCCAAAATATTTATTTTTTCTGAAAAAACTCTAAAAGCGGATGTAATAAAACAAACTTATCTACAAAATGACATATTAACGACATAAGTATATCAATTCGTTCTTAAGTTATTGCGTGTCAAAGTTCAATTGTTCGTCATTAAACTTTAAAAACAATAATTTGTTATATTTTGTTCAATAACTCACAAAACCGTTATTTTTCTCAAAGTTTTCTAAAATCAAGCTATAGACAGTAATATTATCTACAAAATGACATATCAATTACTTCTGTATGTCAATTCCTTCTTAAGTTATATCGTACCAAAGTTTAATTGTTGCTCGACATTTTTGAGTTCGATTTTTTTTCCAAATGCAAAACTTGCCCTATAGTTCCTACAATCGCAAGTAAAAATAAAGGCAACAAGAAGTTGTCAGCTGCTTCTTCAGTCGAATCTTAAATCAAAAATAAAAAAAAATTATATTAAGTCTGGTTGCTTTAACAAATGAATTTAATCTATATATATCTATTTTGATATTTATTTTATTTTATAATTAATCTTTTGTACGCTATAACTTAAGAAAGAATTCACATACAGAAGTCGTTAATATGTCATTTTGTAGATAAGTTTGTTGTCTTACATCCGCTCTTAGAGTTTTCTTCAGAAAAAATAAAGGTTTTGGGAATTATTAAGCAAAATAAAAAAAATAGAATGTTTAAGATGGCAGCATTAGCCTTCCGGTTCCACACTTAGAATTTTAATTTTGTGTTTTTTATAGAATATGTTTTTGCAAATATATATACAAACAAAAAAAAAACCCACTCCAAAACAGAAATTTATTACATTTTTCTGAATTAATGTACTACACACCAATGTTTTCGACCATTTTTCTCCGAATCTGTTAATTGTAGCTACAATACAATACTTACCCTAAAATTTTTTGCTCCAGACCAAATTTAGGGTACTTTTTAGGAAATGCTTATGACATAAAATGAAGCTCTCCACCAAAATGCAGCTTTGTCGGAATTTTTTCGAAGTGAATGTCTAATTTTCCTGGACTATGTATCTAGTGTGTTTAAAAAATAAGGATTCTTTTGTGTTATATTGCTTTTTATGATTAATACTCGTATGTTTAAAATAAACTTCACCCATTTTTAGCTTTTGACAGTTTATAACAAAAAAGTTAAAGAAAAATATTTGCTGAAGAAGAAGATTTTAATATTTTTGATGAAGTTCGAGCAAAACCGTTAGAAAAACTTGACGACCTTTATTTTTCTTCAAGATACCGATTTGACAACACATTGTTTCGATTTTTAATTGAAAACCTGAATATAAAAGCCAGTAACAAAACGTGGCATTCATATTTCCCCAGATATGCAAGTCTGCTACATTTTTACAGAAGAAATGGACACCAACCTCTTTGTGTCAACATAAACAAAAAAAAAATTATTTCAATATTTTAGAAGCAATAAAATTCACAAATTGTAAAGTCAAAATACTTCACAGAATGATTTCGACCAGAAACTCAAATGGAAAAATTGTCTTCAATGTTAGTTAAGGGGCAAGAATTTCTCATCGTCACGATTTTAAAGTTGGAACTCTAGCCGAGTTTTCGTTGTTTTTTTTTTTCGTTTTAAAATCACATTCTCAAAGTAAATATAATTTTAATTGTAAATAGAATTATTTTATGTGGTTATGCTAATTCTCATTCTGTCAAAAATAAGCGCGTTCAGCTGGCACTTTCTTAGATAGCGATAAATCGCTTCATTAGTTAGAAAAGTTGGTTCAAGTTTTTAAGATTACCAAAAAGTTGCATAAAATTTCGCAAATAAACTTCTTTAAGTAAAGTCATGTTTTTTTATTTAACGAGAACTATTTAAAATTTTGCGGTATTGCTTTTGAGAAAGAACACTTTTGATGCCATATGATATTTAAATTATAAAATTTAAAATACCTAATGAAAAAATATTAAATCAAAAGACAAAAATTATTATTAATTATTATTTTTTGTTAATAAGTTAAATGGGAGCATTTCAGCAGGTTAAATGAACTTGATTATTAAGCTTTGACATTTATGTTCTAGACAATAGAATTACGTATTTTAAAACAAGTTATGGAGCAAAAGATATCCAAAAACTGAGGAATTAATGTTAGTGTGTTTTGGTCGCTTTTCTTATTCTCTACCAACGTCTAATGTAATTTGGTTCTACTTCAAATGAATGCAAGAATAGGCTTGAAAGGAATAACTTAAGATGAAATCACCAAGATCTCATAAGACAAGTTCAAATAATTAACAAAAACAGATGATAATAAACTTTCCATAAAAACACATCGTTTTTCCCTATCTAACAAAATTCCAGCCAATTTACATTATGACATTTCTTTTGTCTCACATTGTGCATGTCTCGAGAATCACTTAACGGATTGGCATGAAGTTTTCACTATTGTGATCTGGATCTACCAGAAAGATGTATGAGTAAAACAAAATTATTGTTTGTTGTACAGTGAAACCCGTTTAAGCGAAATGACGAAAAATCAGGAATTTTGTTTTTCAATTAAGCGGGTTTTTCACTTAACCGGACCTGGGATAACTAAAAAAAATATTTCAGTAAAGCAGACTTAGTGTTACGAAACAATTTTTACTACATATTCGAACTTTAACAGCTGAAAAACTACCTGTGTTAAATGTTTACCAATTGCTTTCATAACTAAATTTGGTTTATTTAAATAAAAATAACAGGACCTAGTTATTAACAAACAAATAATTTATTTTTAAACAAAACTCATTCGCAGATACATTTCGTGTTACAAAAACAACAATGTATGAAAGTATATGGAAATTGCGGGGTTTTCCCTTTTATTCAAAATTTAGCATTTATATGTGCCATGAATGCGGAAGTAGTGGAGGATGAAACGTATACAAAAATGAATCAATTCAGCACCCGAATTTTTTTCTTTTTTAATTTTTCACTAAACTGAATAGTTTTCTATAGAAAAATAGAAAACTTGAAAGAATATTTTTTCAGTTATGCGGGTTTTTCACATTTAAGCGAGGTAGTTTGTATGATTTGGGATTTTGGAACATTTTCAGGTAAGCGGGTTTTTCACTTAAGCGAAGTTTACTTAAGCTGGTTTCACCGTATTACGGTTTGTATTCGTGCAAAATCATCATCTTTAGCCCCTAAAATTTATAAAAGACTTGTATCTTCGACCTCCTTAAATTTCGCCAACATTTTGAAAGTTGTTTTCTTATCAGGTTCAATTTGCCCAGGTGCAAGTCGCTACTACGAGTATTGTTGTGTGTCAATAATATTTTATTTTATTAAGAACATCATTAAATTTTTGTCACAACTAAACCTAATGTTCCTGCCTGTAACAAAATCAAGTACGTGCGACCTATCCGTGGACTTGGTTTCCTTGAAGATATATAACACTTTGAAGAATGGCATTTCTTTTCCTCATCTTACCTCTGGTTTTTGAGATAAGCAGAAGCAACGTCTGGCAACAGAAAGCAAATAAAACAATATTATATCCTTTATTGCATGCACGAATTTGCCTCACTTGAGCTAATGTAAATTCAGGATAACATTTTGTTTTGTGCACATTTGGTTTTCAGGTAACGTTCTCGTCGTAGCTGGAGCTTCGTCACGTCTATTAAAAAGTTTTTCTTTAGGACGTGCTCGATTTGTTTAGTTTGAGTTGGCCTGACTGACATTTTTGGTGTTTTTTTGTGTGTGTTTGCTTCTGTGAGCGTACGATTCAACTGTTAAAAGTTTTTCCTTACCTTCGACCTGACGGGTTCGACTTCTTATGGCCGACTTAGATAGTCTTCAATTTTTTTTTTATTTATAAATTTTTCACCATCATTTAAGGAGGGAATGTTGTTGCATAAGATATTTAACGGACTTTGTAATTTGTGGTCTAGTTTTAATGGATCTGGTGGTCTGTGAGAAGTATTAAATTGAAAATACATAAAACATAAACAAAAATGTTAATATTTAGCCTTAAGAGGTTTTGAAACTTTTTTATTGGGATCAAAATTGAAAAATTATTGTTTTTGTTTTTAATAGTTTATTATATCATTTTGGGGGGAAATAAATAAAGGTCAATAAAATTTGAAAGTATTTTGAACCCAAAATTTTAAAAGGTACCTAATATAGTCGACTTTTCTATTAAAAATTAAAGAATCTTATGATAATAAATCTTGAAAAACTTGGACTGCCATGCTTGAAGATGAAACTGTATTCTTAATATTCACATTTAGTATATTTTTTTATTGAAAGAAAGTTCTTATTTGACTTTCCAGAAAAAAAACTATTTTGACACAGAAAGGAAAGCTAAAAATCACCCGCTTTGGCAAGAGAGGAAGTATACAATAAGAAATGATTAAGTTGCGATACTACATTTTCACACAGGTAATTGCTCCACTCAAATCATACAATACTCTGGTATCACATTTTCAAAAGATCTTCCCGCTTCAATTCGACAAAAGAGAACCAAATTGATGTGCATTAAGCGAAGATTAAATGAATTTAATTCCGAAATAAAAATTTTAGTTAGGGAGGATAAAATGTTTGTCAACAAAACTTGTTTCGTTGGAATTCTACGCGAGGATTTGTGCACAGCAACATGGATGTAATTCAAGTTTTGAATGACATTTACCAAGCTGATCTGAATCAACACCTGTCGTCTCATATTCACGTCGATAACATGTCAACGCCAACTGGAGCAAGCCGTCAAAATTCTAGTGCGCCACCTAGTTTACTAGGAGAAAACAGCTTAGCGCATACACACACCAACACTTCTGTTAATAAATAGGGTAAAGGCGCCGGCCGTCTGCCTTCATAATTTAAATAAAAGTATTGAATTAAGTAAACTAAAAATATTAGGTTACAATATATCAGGTTTTAAAAATAAAACTTTGTATGTTAATTTTTTTAATTTTATTAATTATTATGATTTTGTGTTTCTATATGAAACATTCTAAGTTGAAGATGAAGGCCACTTATATACAAATAATTTTAAGAATTTTGAGTTTATTTGGGTTTCGGCATCACGACAGCACACAAGAGGTAGGGCGAGTGGAGGATGCTTTTTTTTGGTTACAAGAAGTCTCTTAAAAATATTACAAGCGAATTCAAATTTGAAGATGAAATAATTCTTATCAACATTATAATAGAAACTAAAAAATACACCATCATACCATCGTACATAAGCTGCAACCACTGGAATCGCGACTTTAACTTGCTCTACAGTTTCATTGAACATTTGAAAAGCGATGATGTTATGATAATCGGAGACATTAATGCAAGAATGGGAACAGATGAAGGAAGAGAAAACAGGTTTGCAGGAAAGGTTCGACATTCAAAAAATACAACAATAAATTCAAGAGGGGTTAAATTGTTAGATTTTTGTAATTCCTTCGGATTCTGTGTGATGAATGTCGTTTCTGAATCCGATAAATATGGAGAATTTACATTTGTGGGTCAGCAAGGACATTCAATAGTTGATTATTGCCTAGTAAGGGGAAGCTCGATTTCAATTGTAGACGATTTCGAGGTCTTGAGCGTTCCGCATTCTGATCATGTGCCAATAGTAGTTGAATTTGGGCTAAATCACTTAGACCAAGAGGATACGACAGTCTTAAAATTTCCACCAAAACTAAGGTGGAAAGAGTAGAAAGGTGAAGAATATAAACGGAACTTAGAACGAAACTTACATTCAGAAGGCGAAACTACTTTAGGGGACATTGAAGACGCTATCAAATTATCTTTCCCTGCTACAAATAACCATGCACAAGTTTTTAAGCAGAAGAGGAAATGGTTTGATAATGAATGTGAAAAAGCTCGACAAAAGTTTTTCGGTTGGTTAAAAGCCTTTAGAAAGCATAATTGTAATTACATCCAAAGTATATATATTGAAGCAACCTCAATGTTCAAACGAATTTGCAAAGAGAAAAAATCAACTTTTTTTTGAAAACGAAACTATCAAATTAACGAATTGCAAAGATTCAAAAGCATTTTGGAGAACAATCAACCAATTAAATTATAAAAAGATACAAATAAGTACTAGATTAAAAATCGATTCACTGCATGACCATTTTAAAATCCTTTTGAATCCTGAATCTTTGACATCACCTATTCACTACGCAAAACCAGCACATTCAAATGCAATTTTGGATTCTGCTATAAATCAATAGGAAATGTGCTACGTATTACAAAAATTAAAGGACGGGAAAGTAGCTGGAGCAGATGGAATACCAACAGAATTCATAAAATACGGAACGGAAATGTTAACCGGTAAATTAAATTCTGTGTATAACAACATTTTAGAACTGGAGAAATACTAGACAATTTCAAAGGATCTTTTATCTTTCCGATTCATAAGAAGGGTAACATAGCAGATCCAGGCAATTATAGATGGATATCTCTTCTTACTGCGATCTATAAGATTTTCGCAACACTTTTAATGACCGCTTGACACATTGGATACAAAGAAGTGAATTTCAAGCAGGATTTAGGAGCGGTTATTTAACTATCGACAACATTTTTGCTCTGCAAACCATAGCGAACAACTGCATTGAACAAAAAAAGAAGATGTACGTTTTTTTGTTGATTTCAAAGCAGCTTTCGATGCAGTAGTTCGCAATGCTTTGTTCTTCAAACTGTACAACGCTGGTATATCAGCAAAATTTGGGAGAGTATTAGAAAATATGTATCATGGCAATCATTCAGCGGTTCGAGTGTAAGATGGGAGTCAAACAAGGGTGCGCTTTAAGTCCTTAATAGATTTTTTGCCCGGGCGTATAGAAGTGGCAAGGAAAAACATCAAAGCACTTTTATTTGCCGATGATGTGATACTGTTTTCGTATTTCCCTCAAACTCTGCAGCTGATGATTAACAAACTTGAAACGTATTGTCGATTATGGAATTTGAGAGTGAATCTGAGCAAATCAAAAGTGATTTTTTCCGAAAGGGGTCGGGCAGAACTGCAAGGAGCGAAAAATGGAACTTCACAACAGTGATCCAATCGAAGTTGTCAAAACCTATAAATATTTGGGTGTAACTATTGCTTACAATTTTAGTATGATACACCACTTCAAAGAAAAACTAGTTTTAGCTAAAAGTGCAAGAACTGCAAATGGAAGAAATGCTTTTCGAACAAAACAATATCGCATAGTGTTAAATACAAGGTATTTGTTGCAGTGGCTGAATCCGTAATGCTTTATGCAGCACAAACATGGGGATATGAAAAATATAAAGATGTCGAAAACTTCTTAGATTTTTTATAAAAAAATGTTTCCGCTTGCCTAAAACCACCCCTAACTAAATTTTAGCATTGGATACAACTGTTAAAAAAAATGCATGGTACAATAGGCTGGAAGAAATTCGTAGATACTGCGGATCTGATTTCAGATTTCTGGATGAAAATGGAAGATGGCCTAAGGACAACCTCTTGGATCTTATTTCGAAGGTTGACGAACAGTATAGAACTGACTGCTTAAACAAGGCTGCATCTTCGGTCCATAGATCAATCTACAGCCGTCTGAACAACAATTTATGTGAACAGAATTATTTTCACAGCGACAACAGTCAGGCACTTATTGCATCGATTTTCAAAATGAGAGGGGAGCTTGTAAACCTACACTATATACCACATCGAGAGGATCTGCCTATTAACTGCAGCTTATGTAACCTTAGAGAACGGGAGGATATCGTACATTTCATTGGACAATGCCCTGTTTTGTGCGAAATCAGAAGAGATTTTTTGAACAGCAGCTTTAAATCAGACAATGAAGTAATGGCGCTACTAAACTGTCAATGTAATGTTAACAACCTCTTCAGATACTACCAAACAGCAATGTCTTATCGCAATCAAATTTTAAATGAAGCTTTTTTAACCTAATAAAAATGAAAAAATTATTATCTTCATTATATTGTTCAATTTATTTAAGGCAAACTATGTACATTTATATTATTCTACTATTTTCAAATCAATGTCAATCGGGCAGACGGCAAAGCCATGCTTAAACGATATTTGTAAAAACTATTATGTAAATTGTAAACTTAAATGAAATAATAAATCTATCTATCTATCATCTATCTACTACATCATTTTTCGACTAGTAAATTAATTAAAGTACTAAAACATTACATCAAGACAACAAGCATACACGATCAGATCTTTTTTCAATCCCAGTTTTGTTGTACGGGTCCGAAGAATGGAGCCTGATAAGTGCAGTAAATTAAAATTGAAGATACTGAAGCTGATGGAATATGGAGCAAATGATCTAACAACAAAATTGTAATCGAAAAAAATTAGAAAATCAGCAAGATGCAAGCTTCCGAAAATTTAATAACAGCTATTCTTTCTGCTGAAGGAAGTTTCGGGATAGAGCCCAAATTAAATTTTTAAGTTTGAGGATCTAAACCATTTTTAAAATCAATTATTCTTTCCCAAAAGTGTACTACATTTTCAATATTTGAATCAAATTGTTGGCGAAGAACCGACACCAATTCCTGTTCAACTTTATCAATATTTCCATCATATCTTTGAGGAAATAAATAACCAATAAAACCGTTCTCTCAGCAGAATTTTTGGAATGCAATTCCTATACGTTAACAAATCCTTCATTTTAAGCTTCATTATACATAACTTTATGTAATTACTCTTCCAGTGTTGTTTAAAAATATTTATTTATTCAACTGATATAAGGGCGTGTCAGTAAGTCGCTCAAAAATGAAATAAGAAACACTCTTCGGCATAAATTTTTTTTATTTATTTCAACATAGCCGTGGGGGTGGCCGTGGCGGGATAGTTGTGTGCTCGCCTGCCAACCTCTTGGTCGCAGGTCCCATTCATGCCGTTATCTATGCCGTCTTATTTTCCATTAAAAAACAATTCTAAAAATTGTCATAAAATGAACTGCTGTTTACTAATTACACTGTACAGGCATCACACTATCAACAGGTTATGTTCGATATCCCCGTTTTTATATCGGTTTTTTTTTAATCCCGCTTTTTATAATCCCGTCTCTTATAATCTCGTTTTTTTAAATCCCGTTTCTTATTATCCCGCTTTTGCAATCAAAACTAGTTGTTGAACTTATGACTTAAGGCTTTTTCAAATTTCTTAACAAAGCTGTGCTATTTATTTTGTCGCCATATATATATATATATATATGTATATATTTAAATATATACAGTGGTGTGCAAGATAATAGGTGCGAAAAAGGACGTTTGAAAGCTTTAATTTTTGCTAGAAAGAGTGCGAAAAAATTGCTACTAAAATGACTTTTAAGATCACATCACAAAATCACGTCACACGAGATTAAAAATAAAAACGAGATAAAAGCGAAACAAAGTTTAAAATTGTAAAGTTTGGATTTTGTTATTGAAATTGTATATTTTGTTTTATGTGAAATAGCTTAAAAATGTTGTGTGCTATTTATAGGTGTAATAATAAAAACAATAAATTAAGTAGAGAAGATGTGTCATACTACAGTTTCCCAAAAGATCCAGCACTGCTGAAAATTTGGATTTATTTTTGTAAATGAAAGTATGCGTTTAATACAAACACAGCTAGAATCTGTAATGACCATGACATAGTGCAGATGACATAGAAACGAACCTCCAATTTGAATTGGGTAAGTGCATTTGAGTTGCTTTATAATAAATAAATTAAAAATATATTCTATCGTCATAGGCTGCATGGATACAAAACGCCATCGCCTTACAAGGCAACGGGAAACGCTGATTTATCTGGATGGTCAATTAGGGTTTTGGCCAAGAACAATAAAAAAATAGTTGAAACCCTGTTAGACGCAAGCCGATTTGGATTTAAGTATGTGTTGTCGTACACATTGAATCAGGACTTATTAGAAAACAATGGAAGTGGTCTCCATCCGGATAGATGAATTTCACTTTAGATTAAGGTCCCACATTTTAGGACACCACAAGGGTGTTATTTCCAATGCAGCAAATGTAAGAGCCTTGACGATACCCAAGATTTGGAAGCGCCATTGACCGGCTTGCAGACATTGCTTTTGCTTATAACGGGTGATTTTTTTGCTACTTGGTTTTTGACGTTTATATTTTTGACAGATCAAACATGACAAATTCCACGAACATTTGACATTTCGATTCAGTATTGTTTGCCATTTCATCATGAATAGACTTACGCCTGAACAACGTTTGCAAATTATTGAAATTTATTATCAAAATTCGTGCTCTGTGAAAAATGTGTTTCGCAAGCTACGTCCGTTTTTTTTCCGCTCATTTTTGGCTAAATGGATACGTGAATAAGCAGAATTGCCGTATTTGGAGTGAAGAGCAGCCAGAGGCAATTCAGTAGCTACCAATGCATTACGAAAAATGCACTGTTTGGTGCGTTTTATGGGCAGGCGGCATCATTGGGCCGTACTTTTTCAAGGACGATGAAGGCCGCAGGGTTACGGTCAATGGAGAAAGGTACCGTTCGATGATAACAGATTTTTTTTTACCGAAAATGCAAGAATTGAACTTGGTCGACATGTGGTTCCAACAGGACGGTGCCACATGCCACACTGCACGCGAAACCATGCATCAATTGAGAGGCGAATTTGATGAGCAGTTGATCTCACGTTTTGGCGCAGTCAATTGGCCACCAAGATCATGTGATTTGACCCCGTCAGACTATTTTTTGTGGGGCTATGTTAAGTCTATTGTCTATGGGGACAAGCCAAACACGATTGCTGCCTTGGAAGCCAACATTGAACGCGTCATTGGTGAGATTCCGGCCGAAATGTGTGAAAAAGTTTGCCAAAATTGGACCTTCAGAATGGACCACCTGAAGCGTAGCCGCGGGCAACATTTAAGTGAAATTATTTTTAAAAAGTAAATGGCAGAAATTGGTTTATCGATGCAAATAAAAATTTCATTCACTTTTTACAAGTTTCTGTGTTTTTTTTTGAATTTTCAAAAACCAAGCTCTTAAAAAATCACCGTTTACAAACAAATAATCTGAAATGTATTTTTAGGTACTCTATTTCAAAGCCTTGCTAGAACCAGAAGAGGCAACAAAGATGATGAAGATTTGGCCACTTTAGAGAGCGATGGCCTAGAAAATATGGCCATGGATACATATGCCATAAGCTAAAAAAACAAAATTCCAGCGGAAGAAAATGTCGCATTGTATTCATGGGTGGGGCATCTTAGTGAAGGCGGCTTGTCAAAGCCATCACGAAGGATGTTGATGACTTAACGAACCATCTTCAAATCTTTCAACGGAGAAGACAGTAATTTGTCCAGGCTACCAAACAAATCTACTTGAATTGACCAAAACATTGACTGCGGCGTGAAAATAAAAAGACTTTGTTCCGCGCGAGGATGTATTTTAGGATAAGAATACTTAACGGAACAATTGTAGACTTATTAAAATACAGAAAAATGAAACTACAAGGAAATTACAACATAATTAAAACATTTTCCATTTGTTTAATCCACAATAATCTTCACAAATTGTTGTTTTGCTTAATATAAGTTAAATCGACATCCATTAAGCACTCCGATTTTATCGATTCTTGATTTTTTCGCAATTAACTTAAATGCAATTAAAGTAAATTTAATTCAACAATATTGAATTACTTAAACAAGTTATATGATTATATTATTCTCGCACGAAAAATCCATTAATCTACTTTGGAAACAAAACAATTTCTATACAATTTCTTTTACTGTCAGATTTTTTAATCTCGGGTGACGTCAGGAAAATAAAACGAAAAAGTTAGTGTCGTAATCTTGTTTTCTTTGATTCACGGTTAGTATCCACTTAAGTTCCTGAACAAACAACATCGGTCAGGTTAAATTTGTGTGAAACTTCTCTGTATCGTTCCAATTTTAGTATATGTTCTGCCGAAGCAGGAAACTAATTGCGTACAGAACAGCTCATACAGTTGAGGTCATCAAAATTCTTCTGCAGAGTGACTTCGACAAGATTCAGCGATATTGTGATGACTGGAAATTGAAAATCAACTTCCAGAAATCAGAAACTATTTTGCTTAGGACTCCGTTGTCTAGCGCCTCAAGGGATACGAGAAAGAACTGGCGCAAGCTGGTGATCGTAGGGCCACATGAATATAGACTGGCGAGTAAAATTGTAGTAAAGTACCTTGGCATCTGGTTGGATCAGTAACTGTATTTCAACAGATATATAGGTGCTACCTTGGCCAGGGCTAGGGGAGCCTTTGTCTTGACAAAACAACTGTTTTATAGCAGCCGTCTTGACAGCAGGGTGATCGTGTTGTTACATGGCCCTCATCAGGCCGATAATTGCCTGCGGATGCCCGGTGTGGTTCAACGTTGCCCCATCTCAAATGGAAGTTTGCAAAGGAGCATATTTCGAAAGATCAAAATTGGTGGAAAAATATCTTGTGGATGTATAAGTTAAGTTTCAGTTTAGTCGCTTTGGATCGGATGGCAAAAAATATGTGCGACGCGAAAAAAATCAGGAATATTATCCAAAGTATACCATCAAAAGTGTTAGGCATGGCGGGTATAGCATTTTAGTTTGGGGATTTTTTTCTGGTATTGCGTGGGCTCAATTCATAGTATGGAAGGTATTATGGATCAGATAAAATACAAAGCAATCCTGCAGAATACAATGCTACCGTATGCTGATGCAGATATGGCCTTGAAGTGGGGATTTAAACAGGCCAACGATCCAAAGCATACCGCTTGGTCTGTTAAGCAATGGTTATCCAACCAAAAAATCGCGGCAACGAAGTGACCAGCTCAATCTCCAGATCTCAATTATATTGAAAACTTGTGGAATGATAGCAAATAATATATTCGTTAGTTCAAATTTGGACAAACTTTGACTCGGTACCTGTTGCACAATTTGAGAGTCCTGTTGTAATTATTAAACGTTGTGTAACACATAATTTTCTTTGTATCACCATCAAATGTTATGTTAACTTAATTGTTTTTATTTGTCTAATGAAGTGTGCTATTTATTTTGTCCTAGAATAACTTCACTTATTTCCATTATTTCGTTTTTCGTTTATTGTTTCAATTCATTATTTATTATTTTTTTCTTAATAAATCCAACATATCGCAGTCCTTGCTACTTCATAAGTCAAACAGTTTTGAACATTTTTAGAAAAAATAATTTTAAAAACACTTATTTTTTTAATAAAAATGTTTATTTAATAAAAAGGCCGACCCGTTTCGTCTTCTTAGGACATATTCAGGGCAGTGACAATCACATACAAAACAAGGTAATAGTGGTGAATTATTATACAATAACTTTTTTTTGTAATTTAAAAATAATAAAAACGTTAGAACAAAAATACAATTTTAAGACTGTTATTCGTCAAATCTATTTGACAATTGAAAACATTAAACAGTTAATATTTGTTGATTTCAAAAACCTCATATTTGTGTAATACCCTGTCAGCCTGAAGGTTATGTAGCAGTGTGACATCGTCGATAGAGCATCCATGACCTGTGTTTTTCAGATGCTGGGAAAGACCAGAAGAAGGAACATGATATGTTGAGGCTTTCAGATGTTCCATTATTCTTTTTTCCAGTGATTTTGAAGTTTTTCCGATGTAAACTCCATTACATTCTTTACAAATAACTTTGTAAACTCCACTTTTCTTAGTTTTTGAACTGGTTTTTTGAATTTGTTGTTGCATAGAGCATTTATTTAAGTAAAATTGTTAAAGAACGCTGGCTTAATTTTTGCTTCTAAGAGTGGTTTGGAGAGTTTGTCCGAAACACCGGGAACATAAGGAATCTTGCACCACATTCCATCATTTGTATCTCTATCCAAAGGAAAAATAGATTGCAGTGTATGTTGTCTAGATTGTCTTGGGGTTATATCCATTAGCAGTTGCGATATTTTTTATTAAGACGAGTTCTTTTTTAAAATTGGTTCGACTGATGGGTACTTTTAGAAGGCGATTTAGCATTGAGTTGAATGCGGACATTTTAATATTCAGTGGGTGGGCTGAAAACATAGGGATAACGATATCGGTAGCTGAACTTTTTCTAAAGATGTCGAAGACTAGTTTCCTTAAATACATTGAAACTGTTAGATCAAGGAAAGTTTAACGATCCCGGTCCATACTCGAAGGTAAACTGTAACTTGGAGCCTAATTTGTTTAGTACATTTTCAACAAAAGCCGAGAGGTTGCGCTGTGTTCCTGTCCAGAAAATGTAATCCACATATCTGCCCCAGAAAAAGATATTTTATAGAAATTGGCGTTTGGAGCCAAACAAACGTTGTTCAAAATCATCCATATAAAACTCAGCAGCAAAAGGTGAAAACGAAAACCCCATAACAAGACATGAATTTTGACTACAATACCTCCCATCAAACTCAAAACAATGTTGGTCGATGCAAAAGGACACAAGTTTAATCAATTGTAGGCTCTTTTGTTCGTCTTTTATATTTTCGAAGATTCTGCATTTTAATAATTGTTTGAGTTTTGAAGTTGAAACTGATGGGAACAATTTTTTAACATCAAAGGAAACTTATTTTGCATTTGGTGGTAGAACTAGGTTTTTAACCTTATCAATAAACTGAAAGGAATTTTTCAAAGCATATTTGGGATGGAAATTTAAGACATCTGGTAATATATATGCTAGTTTTTTACTAAGCTTCTGTGATGGAGCGTTAAAGGAAGAAGATACAGGTCTAAGTGGAACACCTTCTTTATGGATCTTTGGCAATCCATATAAAATAGGAGCAGATGGATTACTATTCTTAACTAAAAACTTATCTTTGGCATCAATTATTAGAGTGCACGAGTTGGTAACATCGTTAGTATTTTTGTTATACTTGTAGTAGGATCATCTGGCAACTCTACTAAATCCATTTCATTTAAATTCGCATTCATTTCTTCCATGTACTCTAGTCTCTCTAAAATTGTTATGGCATTCCCTTTGTCAGCTTTACACAGAACTAATTTTGTTCTCTTTGATATTTTTCTGTATCGAGCGTATGTTTAAGCTCACCTCAGCAAATTAATTATTCAACTTGTAATCATTTTTACTTGCGATTATAGTATAAGGCAAGTTATGCATTCGTAAAAAAAAAAATAAAAATTCTTACAATCAAACATGACATTACGATAATGGAGAAGCCTAAAAAAGTGATCGGCAAAAAATGTCTGTCTGTCAGTCTGTCAGTCTGTCATATAACCTTTCATATAACGGTTTTTTAAATTTTTGGCTTTCTCGGTAACTGTTCATTGGATTTCTGTCAAATTTTATATCTTTGAAGATCTAGGTAGCCAAAATAATTCTGCTTATTTAAATTTTAAATAACATTTTTATATAATTAAAATTAATTTTTAAAACTAATCAAAAACACTAATTTTAAATTTTAAGGTCATATGCATATTTTTAAACTCTGCAAAACTGCATACCAAAATTTCAAAAAAAGTTTGTTTTCAAAAAACTAAAAGTGAAAAACCGGATTTCATCAAAATCCGTCCTACAATTTTCGAGATACTTTTTCATAAAATTTTCATTGATCCGTCGCATCTAATGGCGTTCTTTGTTTTTTCAAGAAACTGATTGAAGTGATCGTTTTGGCACTTTTTACCTATACCTACTAGCAACTTCAGTGGTTAGCTACTACTTTACACTAAAGTTGTTAGCTACAAGAGCAAGTTCGTACAATCCAGTCGTGCATTTTATTTGTTTTGCTATGACTCTTGCAGAATCTACTCTGCACTCCATGTTATCATCTGGTACAGCTGCATCAGTATAAACTGAGAGATCATTCAACAAGTCAAATTTCTTTGTTAGCTTTGGCATATATGCAAAATTTAAACCCATTCGAAGAAGTGGGAGAGAAATTAACGTTAGAGTTATTAACCACTCTTTCCTTGAAGATAAACAGTTCTCTAAACTGTAACAAAGTACTAAAAACTTTGGTTACATGAATCATAGGATACATGTGTTTTTTTTTGTCGGAACTGTATATATATCGCAAAGTTAGTGAAAAATATTGAAAAATTAATTAAACCATTTTGGAATTATAAATATTCTGATTTAACAAAACAAAAGAGTAAGCAAAAAATTGCCTTAAACATTCCTATAAGAATAAAGAAAATAAACAAATATTGATCACGTAAATCAGTGTAATGCTTTCTGAGATTATGCGTGACAAATTGTTTCGTCTTTCAATTATAGTAATGATAATGATGAGTGCTTTGCTATTATAAAACTTTATAACAAATAATCGATTTATTTTCCAACCATACACTTCTATTCATGACCTCTCCTTTGAATATTTTCTAATACCTTATTCTGGTCGTCATCGTCGTGCACTTAGTGTGCCATCAGGGTAATACGATACTTTTCCTCGCTCGTTGACTACGGGCATATTATTTGTGTGTAGCATTATTGCCCCGGTCGATGTAGAAGAGAAATTAATATTGAATGGCAGTTTCTGGTGTCAAGTACCGTTGGATGATGATTTTTATTAATTGTTTTAAGTCTGGTGTTATAAGCGCCATCACATTACCGACTCACAATGCAACAAGGTAAGAGCATGATGAGGCTTTTGCTTCCCACTGGTTCGTCGTGCAATATGGCACAGTGGATAAAGTGCTTGATTGCTAACTTAGACGTGTGGGTTCGATCCCCACGCTAGGCGCATTCTTTTCTATACCTCCAATTTTAATTGGATCCCGCCCATGGGTTAAGAATGAGACAGTCAATGCCTGGTTCTCAAATCAACTGTGCCAAACTAGTGCCGTGCAATTCAGGTTGCATTTAAAAGACCTTAGGTCTTATAGGCATATAGTTAAAATAAAAAAAAAAATTACGATTTTGCCAACAAAATTTACCAAATGAAACAATCCTTTGAAAAACAAGATAAGACTCAACATAAATAATAAAGTATTTGATAAGGATCTACTATTTTCAGCAATATAGAGTTTTCAACAAAAGCAATTTTTATCAATGGTTGATTTTCATATTGGCATCCTATCTTGCGGTCCTTAAACCTTCACCATATCATTTTTCCGTCCCAAAATTTTCCGATGGTTGATCTTAGCAATGTGAAAGTTAGAAAGATGTGAAGTCAGAAAGACTCTGGAGACATCTTATTAAAATTATACCCAACATCAAGAATTCTATTTTCGAAAACAAATTAAGGAAGTATGACTAACTATTATTCTGAACAAGGTATCAAAAGGTTGGAACCAGCGTTGCCGAAAGTACTACTATAGTAGTATTGTAGTACTTTCGACATCTCCGTACTTCCGTACTCCTCCTTTCCCACTTGTGCTACTATTTTTTTTTTCAAAAGCCAGACACATCTTGTTTAAGTCGGAACTATTTTGCTCCGACTGTCTGGACAGGGTACATAAACCTTGACCAGAATGACGATTATACAAAAAGGTTCTTGTACCTTTTGTATACTGCGGAAGAAGGAATAGTTTTGATTATATTAATGCCCCTTACCACTGGTGGGGGGAAGCAATAATAATGAGGAGACCAAACAACCTTTTGAGCATAAATGATAAATTTTATTAGCTTAAAATACTATTTATACAATAATTTTGCTTACTTAGCTAAATTTATAAACAACTAAAATATACAAAAAATAATATGATACAAAAAATAAAAGGAAATATAATACATTTCTGTCAGGTATGTTCTGAGCATGAATGAAGAAAAAAGAAATGCTGACTACTGTGAGAAAATTATTATTTGCATTTGAATTGAAGCATATAGAAAAATGTGAAAATAAAGCATACAGAGAAGCTGTTGCTGTTGCTGTTAATTAAACAGAGAAGCTGTTGTAGGGTAATAAATATTGTAAATTGTTGGTATATGATAATCGGATGGATTAAAATATACACATCTCGCACATGCAGTGATGTGAAACGTCACCCTTTAAAAATGTTTTTCCTTTTTAAATTTAATGATAATTTGGGAGCATTTAAATTAAAAAGTCGTTTAAAAGGGAATTCCCCCCCCCCCCCCCTTTACTATTTTTTTTTGTCGTTGTGTTGGCCCAGACAAAGCTGCTGTCATGGTTGGACAAAAAAGTGGAGTTTGATCTTTTTTTCTATAGGAGAATTCAAATATGCTTATGTTAGATTGTGTGTGCCATTCCTTACATTTTTGGGTGCTTTCATAAATGCATGGTTATTTTGTTTACATGCGAACTATTTGCGCATGCATTTTAATATAAATTTATGAATACTTTCTCTGATTTGCTTCATTTTCCTCTGGAGGACAAGCAATTCTGCTGCGTATTTTTATTTTGAGTTCAACTTTGAATTTTCTAGCGGAAATTTGGACAGATGTGAACAGTGAGGGAATGTATAATACCGCTTATATCTTTCTTTAAGAAAAAAATCGGAATGCATATGAAATTTTATATTTGCACATTTGCGCTGCAAATATTTGCATTTTACATTTACGAAACTCTTTATTTTTTCTTTACATTTATCATTTGAATGCTATGCGTTCGTTGAACTTTAGCAACCAGGCATTTATGAAAGCACCCTTTGTTCCTCAGCCGCAGCTAAAAAAATTCCACAGAATATTGATTTTTTTTTTTTTAAACATCAGTTCAGAACTATAAAAACATAAGATTTTAAAATAATTCCTTACTCGGTGGCTACCTCTTGAACAGGTTACGACAAGAACATTGAAATAGTGGCCTGCATTGGTACACTACTTTATGTAGAATTCTTTTGAATCTTCTGACAGCAACCTATATCTTTTCCTCAAGATTCAAGACGATCTGAATGATTGATACAACGAAATGTTATTTATTATTTTTAGCCTATGTTCTTCAGTTAACTAAACAGGCTAACTTAGAGTTCCAGTCTCAGTCCGTACGAATACATATATTTTTGCCATATATTAAAACATTTTACAAAATTTTATCAAATCAGAGTTTTTAAGTTACGGCCTTATATCTAATCCAAGTTTTTTCAAAATTTTTTTTAAACATCGATTATGTGTATGTTGGGACAAAAGCTGAACTTTGTCTAAAAACAAAAAAATTTCAAAGAAATGAAATATTCGAAATTAAAGGAGTTTGTCGAAAATATTACATGACCTTATGTGAGCTTTCAAGCGCATTGTTTTTGTATTTTATTTTTATAATCTACACGCGCTCAAGGGATTATACTACCCTTTAAATGTTTCAACACAGCGCGGGCGTTAGGTTTGGAAGAGAAAGAAGGATATGAAAGATGTGTGGCGCGATGTTCTGAGACTGGAGGTGGTTGTTGTCTTAGATCTTATCTCCAAGGATGGCGGTTGAACTAATGCGGAGATATATCCGTATCTTATTTATCTATGTCCTTTATAATTCGCATTATTTTTCTTAATTCGTTGTCATATTTATCGGTATACTAGTTTTACTCAATCACATGTTGTTAGTTCTATGCCTAAACAGCATGTAACGAGTAAGCCAGCAACTCGTATGATATTTATTTTAGAATTTTTAATGGAAAAATAAGAGGACATAGGCTACGGCAGGGATCGAACCTGTGACCATGAGGTTGACAGGCGAACACACAACTATCACGCCACGCCATCCCCATTTTGATAACAAACTTTAAAAATCAATTCAAGGTATTAAACCTTCTAACATAGCAGAAAGCACAACTTCCAGAATTTTATCTATGCCTAATTTGATAGATAAAACCAATATTGAAATACTTGATTTGTAATGGCGAAATTTCTTAATCAAAGCATTGTATCCAATTCATTAGATATCGAAGTATTTTGGTCAGAGATATTTATTTAAAAAAAAATGCTGCTAATGAAACACTTTTTCCTCTAACGCGGGATCTTGTGAGTGCATTATTAAGTCTTCCCCACAGCAGCAAAACGAGTTTTTTCTCAACTTTTCCTTATAAAGGATGAAAAACAAAATAGAATTGACACAAGCACATTAAACACAATTATGAGTTTTAAAGAATTACTGAATGGAGTTGATTGTAGTAAATGGAATCCTTCAAAAAGCCTTTTGAAATCATATAAAAAATAGTTTTTTTTAAAGTTGGTACTACTATTTTAAAATACTACTCTTTTTTGGCTTATGTGCTCCTTTTGAACATTTCTTTCCGGCAGCACTGGTTGGAACGATAAAAGCTCATTCTTACTCCCCAAAATCTGCAAAAAGGGGCCACTTGCGTAAGTTAAGGTTCGCGATGTAAAATATTTCCTCCTTCTATAGATTTTCTCGAAAAAATAATTGTTTTTGGAAAATAGTTAGTTGGCCTTCAGTTTTTCTGGATTCACTTTTCACACGTAGTAAAGTAACTGGGAGAATGCTCAGAGTTGAACTTGGTTTCAACTTGTTCATTAATCATTTTCGCTATTTAAATATTGTTTAATTTGGGTCCAGACTCATTCACTGATCGACAAGTCTTGGACGAACCTCCAATAACTTGGCAGATTTTTTGTATGCTGTGTGTGGAGAGAGCACTTTCGTTGAAGTTCGAGAGCGATGTCACAAAACCATTGGATGTTGATGTGATCCTGAACTCTTCGAAGTGTGCTTGGTCGGGAGGTAGAATGCGTGTGTTTATGAGTTCGGGACGGAGTCAAGACAAAAGAGCTAGACTTGAAGTTCTGGACACTTATTGGCTAGCTATCAATCAAAGGTTTTTTTTTTCTGAAATCAGTGAAATTGTTACATAGTTGAAAATAAGTTCTTTTGAGATTGAGTTTGACTTTTTGTATTCTTTTTTGATTTCTGAGAATTATCAGGGTCGAGAAAAATAAAGTCAGGACGGGACGTGATCAGATAAAAAGAAAAACCATTGCGAGGAAAATTAGAAAGTGGACGTATATGAAAATATAAGTGAGTGGTATTTTTTTTCATTTCGTAATTTTGTTATATTGAGTTCTAGAAAACATTTAACAGGGTGGCATTTTTTATCATAAAAATATTCCACTAAATTGTCTGGTACGCTCCCCTTTAATTTCATACCTGTTGCGAAATTTCTAGACGATCATTAAAGGCCCAACCATACTTACCTTGTTCGGTTAGAAATCTTTTAACGGTCCTTCAGACCACAACCATTAATTCATTTAATTTTGTTCTCTTCAGTATTATATTTGTATCATATCATTATTATATAATTTCAAAAGGTTTGGGTTTTAAATCCTGCTTCGCGAAGGTAAATAGTGTAAACATCTTAAATCGTACTTTCCTTTCTACAAACAAATCATCGTCGTTCTTACTTTGGGTCGTATTTTCGTTCTTTTAATTTTTAGCATAAGGTTTGGAAATTCCTTTTTTATAGAAAGATTTCTTGGCGCCCATTAAAATCCAAAACACCCTGTTCTCGAACTACTTGGGTTATAAATTCTTTTTTTTCCTTTCCTTTCTACAAACAAATCATCGTCGTTCTTACTTTGGGTCGTATTTTCGTTCTTTTAATTTTTAGCATAAGGTTTGGAAATTCCTTTTTTGTAGAAAGATTTCTTGGCGCCCATTAAAATCCAAAACACCCTGTTCTCGAACTACTTGGGTTATAAATTCTTTTTTATATTGATTACGTTATTTTTTTATACGCGAACATTTTTACTTGCAATATAGACAAGTTTTGCATTTGGAAAAAAATCGAACTGGATATTTTAATCAAATAACTTTACGATGATAGGGAATAACAAAAAAGTGGGTCGCGACATTCCGTCTGTTTGTCTGTAGAACTATCTACAGCCTAAGCGGCTGAACCAATTTTGTTCAAACTTGGTGCTTAGGCGTTTTAGGTAATTGTCCAAAATAGATTTGAATCGTTGTTTTAGCCCCAAAAATAATACTTGCCATACAAATTTTTCTACCATCGTAACTATCTCGAAAACGGGTCAAACGATTTTGATAAAAAAAAAGTGTGTTCATTACTTTAAGGATTGTCTACATTATTTTTTTTAGATATTTTGTTACTAACGGTACCTGATTTTCGACTTTCTTATAAACGGCCCAACGGATTTCGTTCAAAATTTTATACGGGAGCTCCTTCAAATTCTAAATAATACTGCATTTCAAAATTTTCGAAAAATAGTTTTTTTGGATTTTTGAAAAAAAATATTTTTTTTTTTAAATTCAAAAATTTAAGAATTTTTATATAAAAAAAATTAAGTGAAAAACGACTTTCAAAATACATTTACCCATTTCTATTAAGAATCTTTTGCATATAATGTGATCAAACATAGGAGCAAGTACGTGCGATCCAGTCGTGCATTTTATTTTTTTTTCATCGAACACACAACTAAGCTGACAAGCCGGTTGGCTGCATAGTTGTTGCAGTGTGTTATAATATTCTCCGTAAAAAGCTTTTAATTCGGGTACTGATGAAAAATATATATGGGTGATTCCACAAAAATTGGGTAACTTGCTGTCATCATTCAGTAAAACTAATTGTTATTATATTTTTTAATATTTCTTATTTTATTCTAAGACAACTTAAAGTCTTTTATTTGGTCACCCAATTTCAGTTATTTATTTTAAATGTAAGTTTATAAAACACAACAATATATTCTCAAAACGTCAGTTCTTTGGCACTTCGATTTAAGCAAATTTGGTAATTCACTACAATCTGTGATGTACTTAATAACGTATATCACAATTTTCGTAACATAATATTCTCACCGATGTTGTTAAAATAATAAGAAACTTTGTGTTCAGTTTTATTCGTCAGTCCGCTGTGTGTTGTTCGAATTTGAATTTCTCGCGAAATGTCACATACTCAAATTCAAATTACAGTTAACGTTCAAAGTTGTTACTAAAGTTAGCTGCAGACCACGCCATTTGACGGTCGCCATTACTGTGTCAGTGCTAGTGTTGTGCTTGGCGTGGAGACACGTGTGTCCAGTCAAAATATCAGTCCTATGGCGAGTTAGTATTTTTTTATAAAGATGTGTTTTATTTTAATTTATACGTAGTTAACTTTTATTTATTTGAATGTAGCTTCTTTGTATTCGAAAATACCCAAATACACGTTGCTTCTAATACTAACCTCAAATGTATGCCTTTTTCATCAGTCCGTTGGCGTCAGTCCTTTGTCTGATATTGTGCCAGACGACTGACATGTTTCCAGGGTACTGATGTTTTTTTTTGTTTTAGATAAATTTTTTTTTCAACTATTGGAGTGCGTAAACATTTTTTTTTACTTATTTTTATTTTTATTTATAGTATAATGTCGCCTCTTAAAAAACAAAAAATATGTCATGATGGCTTCACCCTAGAACTCATAACTCATTCTTGCATCTAGTAGCATGAATTTTGCCATTTCAACCAAAGACCTGTTCTTTCGTTCAGCAGTCCGTGTTATTGTGGTGTATACGGAGCTGTGTGTTGATATACAATGTCTTCCTTTTGTACATACTACTAAACTCGACCCGCTGTGTCTTCACCACCATTGTCTGATCTTATTAAGAGGGCTTCCGGATTGCCAAATGAAAACGAAATTAGGTTTTGTTGAAAATTTATTTTCTGTGTACTCTACCATGCGATCGAAAACTTCAGGTTTCTCCTTTAGCGAAAAAAATCAACAGTGCATCTACTGAAATCGTCAATAAAGGTTAGAAAATATCTTTTCCAGCCATAGGTCCGATTCTAGTCGTTTAAGTGATTCGAAGTTGTGATGGCCAAATATCCTGTGCCAGTGATGTAAGCAGTTAACTTCTTCGCTGCATTCTTCAATATTTAATCCTTGATTTCAGTTTTTATTTGTGAGATTAAAAAGATTTCCTACTAGATCTCTGCTACCTCGAATCGACCTTAATATCGAATTTCAAAAGAGAACTGTGTATCCTTTTTCCATTAACTTCTTTATTGATAGTAAGCTCCCTTACAGCTTTGGAAGATAAAGGACGTCTTTAATAAGTATTGTAACCTCTTTGCTATTGCTGTTGGGGGACTTTATTTTGCAGGTACCCTTTCCTTCCGAAGTGATTTGCTCTCTATTTGCTGCTGTAATATGAATTTATCCAGCTTGTTTGAGATATGTACCATGACTCCTGTATCCAAACCCAGTCTTCACCAACATTTTAGTAAAATCCGTACTACTCTTGTTTGTTACCTTCATGACCGAATTACTTGGACTATTGTTTTGATTGTGACGAGTATATTCTTCTAAAAGTTTTCTTTCAACCAAGTTTCCAGAACTCTTACAAGTGTATCGTATTGTTGATGTAAGCTGCTGAGTAATATAGCGATAGTCCAATTATTTGATAGTTGATTCTCCGCTAGAGCTGTCAATTTTTCAAATAATGTAGTCATCTTTTGGATGTGTTCCTCCATGTTACCACCTTCCACCAGTTTTAAGTTACAAATGCTACGCATTAATTGTACCTTATTACTAAGACTAGCCTTTTCATGGTGTTACTTGAGCTTATCCAATGCTGCCTTAGCCCTTCTCACGTGATGAAATTGACTATCTTCTACTGATAGGCCAATAATAGTTCTCGCCTCGCAATCCTTTTTGGTGAATTCCGAAGTGAGTGGATCTAGAATCGGTTTGATAATAATGTCTCACAAATAGTAGGAGTTCCAGCTTAAATTTTCATATGTGGTAATTATCCGCCCCCAACTTCGAAATTGATGTTCGTAAAGAATCAGCCATTATTTAAATTGTTAACAGCTCTGGGGCCATCACATACTAAATATAGTTTTGATCAAATGAATATATATGTATATATATCCTTTGATATATGATAATAAAAACAAGAATCCTTGCTGTATGGATTTTAATTTTAGAATAAAACAAGAAACTAAAGTTTCTAATTACACAAACATATCTGCCTTCTAGAGCAGTTTTTACGTTGTATGTAGTATGTAGAGTGAATACAAGCGATTTACGTGTATTATAATCAATAATTAGATCCTAAGAGACTTATTCTAAATGTCAATAAATTCCATTATTTTCTTATGAAGTTGTGTATTTTATCAGTACTGTGTCCTGGCAGTGAAATTCAGAAAAACCGATATATCTCAGAATTTGTAGGAATTTGGTTTAAATAATATCATAAACAAAATATACCTTAAAGTTACCCAATTTTTGTGGAATCACCCATGGATGTATATATTAGCTGCGTTGTGAATAAAATATTGTAACAGTTTTATTAGAAATTTCAAGCCAGTTCTTATATGTCAACATTTAACTATCACTCCAATCACTTTCGATTAGTGAAACATGTGCGCTGGTTAATATTAGATCGCTTAACATACCCGTACACTCATGCAAAATGTTGAAATAGTGAACATTCACTACAAAAATGTTGACGTTATTGTGGAAAAGTATTGTAAGCTTTATGCTGCTTTTGCATTCCATAAAGCGCCATGTCCTATTGCCATTTCGTTAGGTATAATTGGTCCACATATATTCGAAAGTGATGCGTCTCCGAGTGTTTCATTGAATATATTGCGATGTTGACAGACTTTTTGATGCCTAAAATTAATCATGCCTGCGATGCACGTCTTCTTTCAGCAGTACACCGTCACGTGCCACACAGCTCGTGAAACAATGGCAATCTATTGCCTATAAATTTTTTGATGGATGAGCGATTTCTCGAAATAGAAATTTTAAAAATATCACCTCTTTTCCAAAAAAAAAAATGCGTTTTTTGATTTATTTAAAATTAAACTTTCTAGTCCAACACCCTTTATATTTATTTTATTTATATTTTCATTTTCTTCTTTTTGTGGGAAAATGCTTACAAGATTGTTAATCAGAAAACGATTTTATTAGATATAACTAGAAAAATATGGCAGCCAATTTCGTCACACTTTCTACTAGATTTCAGGTCGCATTGTGGATCCAGTAAGATTGTTATTGATGATTTGGGGAGACGCTAATTATTAAGTTTTGGGCTAAATTCAGTGGAAGTAAAGCTTTTTTAAAAACAGGATGTATATCATCAACTCTGACCGCATTTGACCTAACCAACATGAAGCCTTTTAACACGTCTGTTCAATCAATTCCAACGTAGTCGAAATCAGATTTGGAGGTCGGAAAATAATCTACTTCTTCATTGACTAATCTATAAGGACTGGGTAAAGATGCAGTGGGTAATGCTTAAAATTGTTATTCATTTCATTAATATCGGTGATATACCGAAGGTTGCTCCAAATTTTTCAACTATCTATAAATAAGTTAGGGTGATTTAAAAAAAATTGATTCTTCATTTCGTATTCTTGGAAACAACTTGGTTTCGCTGTAACCGGTTTGATAGATAGATAGCTAGCTTTTTATTTTTTTTACTAAATTATTCAGAGATAAGCTTAACACAACTTTAAGATACAATATCTTATAAAAATAGTGAAAGCTTATATTAGAAAATAACAAATATCTTAATATGGCTAGACTTTTAGAAAATTCAAGAAAAGAGATAATTTCGAGAAAACTTATTACAATTTAGATTGAAGAAATTAATGTAGATATACAGATTTAACAAATTAATAACAAATAAAATGAAATTAATTAATCAATTTAATTAAAAGACGATTAAACGAGTTATTAAAAGAGAGTAAGCTTAAATCAATTCGCAAAAGTACTTTTTTAAAATTACCAACGATGTTCAATCTTCGAACTTATCGAGGAAGCAAATTCCAGAGGTGTATGGTCCATAACATTCTGAGAACACCATAAACTTTCCCAATTGCAGAGTTTCTATAAGAATTCCAAGTCAAGGTTTTATTGAAAATAACACCAAGGTTCTTATCATTCTCAACATAATCTATAGTGGTATAATTGCGCTTTTAATTGCAATTAGTTACATCTCATTTTCCGCGTAACTAATGTAACTCATGTAACTTATGTAACTAATATAACTAATATATAGCTAAAATATGTTGACAGACTGAACATTTTTGTTTTTAAATTTAACTATATGCCTGTAAGACCTGAGGTATTTTGGATTGCACGGCACTAGTTTGGCACAGTGGATTTGAGAACCAGGTATTGACTGTCTCATTTTTAGATTTAAAAAAATAAACAATAACATTTATAAAAGTAAGCAAAAATGTTTATTCCATAAGTAACAAATAACAAAAGAAAGATTATAAAAGAATTCAGAGATCAAATGCATGTATGTAACCCAAATACATACGAGTATGTATTTAATTGAAAAATTATAATTATTATCTAATTTGTCATTAGTATACCAATGACATAAATAATAAGATGCTAGTGCATAAACATTAAGCTAATTATAAAGACGGGATTTGTAGAAATTATCGAACTGTGCTGGAACTTTTAATTCTAACTACCAAAACTTGACAGCGTCAGCTAATGAAGTTGTTGACTGTTGGCAATTATTTATTAGCTGGATCGAATAACTCAATTTTTTGTTGGGCATCTTTTTGGTATGAATCCAAGATCCTCATACGAATTGGTAACAGGCCTTCCGGATTGACGCTTTGTTTCATTTTTTTTACTGCGACATTTTAACTTTTAAATCACTTTTTTAACTTTTAAATCATAACTTATAAAACGTGTCTGTTTCCTTCGAAATTTATTTTGATGTGAAGATTTTTCTGGAAATATGTCAGAATAATTGGTAAGTTACATTAGTTACTTAACTAATTAAAATATGTAAGACTCTCGTAACTTACCAACACTGCTGAAATGCCAGTCATTCTTCATGGGCCACTTTCTTTGCTTTACATATTATTTTGTATTGATTGTCGGCTTCAACATATTCTAATTTAATACTTTTCGATTCAGTGAATTTAGATGTGTGAATGGTGTGGTTAAATGTTGTAGGAACTGGGGGCCTCGAGACGTATCTTTTCCTGCACATCAAGTGCTTTCATTATCTCCAAGTTGGTAGCCGCTGGATACCGGTCTTGACTTTATGTCATGAATTGCTAAACTTGTAAGTGCGAATGTTGATCACGGATAAATTGCAACATTAAGCCCATGGCCCTACAGATTGGAGGTTAGCGCGTTGGGCTAACGACCCGACCACAGTAAAAAAAACAATATTGTTATGAGAGACATGCGAGAAGCCTCGGATAGATAACGATCCCCCTGAAATGGCAATCAAACAGGGAACGCAAATGGACTACGACCTACGAGTATGCACGTGGAATGTAAGGCACTCTATACGCTAGTGCTACTCAAAAACTTGAATCTGTCCTCTCGCGGTACAAGGCAGAAATTACAGCGATCCACGGGATATGATGGATATGATCAGGAATAACGAAAAGAAAAAGATTGCGACATTTATTGCAGCTGTCATCAAAGAATGCACATGTTGGGATGCGGATTCGTCATGGGAAATCGACTCAGGTCGAAAGTCATCCATATTAAGCTGATTAGCGATCGCCGGGCTGTGATCCGCATCAAAGCTACCTTCCAAAACATCAGCCTAATATGTTTTTTTTTATAACTTTGCACGCCCTCGAGCGATTAGGAATACCCTTTTATATGTTTTTCTTAACACAGCGCGGGCATCCGGTTGAAGAAGAGAAAGAAGGATATGAAAGATGTGTGGCGCGATGTTCTGAGACTAGAGCTGGTTGTTGTCTCTGATTTATCTCCAGGGATGGCGGCTGATCTAATGCGTAGAGAATTACCGTGTCTTTTTTATTTATGTCCCTTATAATTCGCATTATTTTATTTATTTCGTTGTCATATTCTATGGGTAGGCTAGTTTACTCAATCACATGTTGTTAGTGTTATGCCTAAATAGCATGTAATGAGCAAAGCAGCAACTTATTGTATGACTATTTTTAAAATTGGTTTTTAATGGAATATAAGAAGACATAGACAACGGAAGGAATCGAACCTGCAACCACGAGGTTACCGATTATGGACTCTGACCACTTTCTTGTTGTGACAAAGTTCAGAGCCGGATGTCAAATGAAAAGAAAACGAGACTACAGTGAGCAATTGACCGGGAAACTCTCTTCCGTAGCCTCAAGCGTTAACGACCAGTGGAACCAATATCGTGAGATCATTAAGGAGACAGCCTAGACCACCATAGACTACCAACCACCCAAGAAAAAGAACCCGTGGTGTGTTGATAATACACGGTATATAGATACACGAATGCAGATTCTGCAATGAAAAACAAGACCAGCAAGAGAGGAGTACAATTAAAAGAAAAGGAGCGGGAAAAAACCCTGCGAAGAAAGAAAAGATCATCCGCAGCCTCAGCTCAGGTATCTCGAGGAATCTTGCACCGCCACCAATACCCGCCGGCTCTACAATACAGCCAAGCAACTGGCATCTGGTTACAGGACTGGCAAGCTCTTCGAAACAGCGAAGGGAACTAAGTCACTGAAGCACAGATAATTCATTTCCAGAAACTGCCTAATGGGCATTATGTAGAGGAAGCAACAAGAGAACAAAGAAGCATGAGACCAGTCAATGAAGATCCAGTCCAAGCGACCAGTACTGAAGAGGTTAAGAAAGCCATCCACAAGCTTAAGAACAACAAATCCGCGGGCTCGGATGGATACCTGCGGAACTCTTCAAGTTTAGAGGAGATGTCCTGGTAGGGCGCATGCACCAGCTCATCAACTATGTGTGGCAGGAAGTCAAATAGCTCTATATGCCCAATCTACAAAAAAGGCGATCCTATGTCCTGCAAAAACTACAGAGGCATATCCCTGCTTAATGTTACCTACAAGATACTATCCCACGTACTATGTGAGCGTCTTAAACCTTTCTGCAACACTATCATCGGCACGTACCGGCGTGGTTTCAGGCCAAGCAGATCAACGAAAGACCAAATCTTCACATTGAGGCAATCCTGAAAAAGACCAACGAATTCCAAGTCGAGACGCACCATCTTTTCATCGACTTCAAAGCCACATATGATAGCATAAGTCGCCAAGACCTTCTATTGGCGATATCAGAACTCGGGATCCCGAAAAACCTGATCCAGCTATGCCACATGACGTTACGAAATACGCGGTACAACGTACAAATGGGAAACAGCTCATCTGAGCTTTTCCAGACGTGTACAGGGTTCAGACAAGGAGATGCGCTATCATGTGACTTCTTCAACATAGTCCTCGAGCAGATAGTTCGCCAGAGTGGTGTTAACCTGGAAGGTACTATCTTCAACAGGTCTTCCCAACTGCTTGATTATGCGGACGACATCGATGTCATCGGGCGCTCCAACCGAGCTGTACGTGAAGTATTCAAAGCTATTGATGTACAGGCGAAATGCGTTGGTCTTGAAGTGAATGAGGACAAATCCAAGTATATTTTATCAACAAACAAAGCCTCATCTGTCCATCGCCTAGGACAAAACGTCACTCTTGGTAGCAGTTATTTCGAGGTAGTCAAGGAGTTCACATATCTCGGAACAAACATCAATTCCGCGAACGATACCTTAGTGGAAATCCGACGAAGAATTACCCTAGCGAACCGCTGCTACTTCGGATTGGCCAAACAAATGGGTTTAAAACTCCTGTCTCGAAAGGCAAAGTGCACGTTATATAAAAGGTTAATTTTACCAGTTCTACTCTACGGCGCCGAGTGCTGGACTATAAGTAAAAAAGCGGAATTGATACTGGGAATTTTCGAGAGAAAAATTCTTCGGAGGATATTTGGTCCTATATGCGAAGAGGGCAAATGGAGAAGAAGATTAAATCGAGAATTGTACGAACTGTACCAAGATGTGGATGTAGTCCAAAGAGCCAAAGCGCGTCGTCTACACTGGCTCGGTCACATCGAGCGAATGTACAATAACATTCCAGCCAAGCAAATCTTCGAATCCCAGCCTCCAGGTTCAAGACCAGGCGG
Source organism: Philhelius pedissequus (assembly GCA_910595825.1). Lineage (NCBI taxonomy): Eukaryota > Metazoa > Arthropoda > Insecta > Diptera > Syrphidae > Philhelius > Philhelius pedissequus. The sequence continues at coordinate 15,129,733 of OU343161.1, read as the reverse complement.
TTACAGACGCAAGAGCGCTTAGTCTCGAAGACTGGAGGGGGCGTGCGAGGGACCGCAACCGATGGAAGACCGTAATATGTCATACAGCGACACTCCATGGATTGGGAGCCGGATAAGTAAGTAAGTAAACATACCTTCCTTAATTTTTCGCACTTAAAGTCATACCAATCGGATTTTTTTTGTTTTCGTAGACTAGGTGTTTTTTATACTAAACTAGCTGCATGTTACTGGTATGATCTGTGAAAATCTTCTAACCTATATATGTATTTTCCATCGAATGCAAGTTTGATTTCGGCAGCACATGAGTGATGAAATTTCAGCCGTAAACCGAAGTCCTGATTGATATGCTGGGTAATTTTTGTTTCAAAGGAAAATGTGTATTGAAAATTAAGTTGCATTTTTTTTAATTTTCTTCGAGCTTGGAACAAATCACTCCTAAAACTTGCGCCATCTTTCATAAAAATCGACCTACAATATAAATTAATTTTCTCTGAAAAAAATTGAAATTCAATGAAAATAAGCATGAATTTCCGTAGGTGACTTCGAATTGTAAAAAGCGAACGGTGCAGTGCAGATACTCGTACAATATAAATTGATTTATTAAAATATTTTGCACTATGAATTTTTTTTCCAGGAATGCAAAATATTTCGTTTTAATAAATAGAAATAATAGATAACAAAAGTTGGAGAATTTTCTTTGAAAATTCGAATCCAGAAAGAACTAAGATGAATTTTGTCCCAGAAAATCAATATCCAACACAGAAAGTGTCATCATAGAGCAAATTAAGGAAAAGGATTTTGCACACCCATCATTTTTTTCTACTTTCATATTATGTATTTTTATTTTTTGTTTAGTTTCTTTGCCCGGCAAGCCTTGAAGTACAATATCATCCCTCCCACACCGGCGCTCCTTCGCATACATACCACTATTTCGCCTTTACTCCTTTATTGTGTATAGAGTATATCTGAGTAAATATTTCCATTAAAATCATTCACTTGTGAAAAGCCATTGGAGTGGAAAAATGTTCAACTCTTTCAAAATCATAACAAAATCTCAAAGAACAATGTTCGTAGAGATTCATGGTACATCCAGAGAAGGTTTCTCTTGCTTCTTGCTAATACATATAGCAAGCATGGCTCAGTCAGGGTTTTCGGTTCAGGATTGTTGGCTGTTGGTAGATCGTAGATGGATGGATGGTTTTGTTGTCCCATGGTGTGCTGGGCGTTGAATGCTTTTGTTTGGTTTTGCCATTCGAAGGACATTAAAAATCAAAAAGACAAGTACCATATCTATTAAGATGAGAATGACTCACACACCCTCACTCTCTGGCTTTCGGTCGAACTGCTGAAGGACATTATTAGAAATTGTGGTTGCCTAGCTATTTTTCTCGATGTTCATCTTAAAGTGAATTTAAAATCTTAACTGCACACTTTCCATTAGCGTTGACATTCCTTTCGATTGTGAATGTTGCGGCAATTACAGACATTATTTATGACAAACAAAAAGAATCATCACCCAACGAAGACATTAACTTAATTGCTGGATTTCTTTTGTTGTTACATAATTTTGTTTTGTATCAACATTGTAATAAATTAGTATGACACCTACGCATGATGTGCTATATTCGCGTTTTATTATTTTTCTTCAAAAAAAAAAACATGGAGAACTCTTTCACACTAATATTCCAAAATGTAAAAAAAATATACAAAAATTGAAAAAAAAAAGAAAACTCCAAAAATAATTTAACACAAGGATGGCATCAGAACTTGACAAAAAATAATAAAGAATAGTATTTTTTTTTCAAATAAAATCAAACGACAAAATGTAATTATTTTTGTGGTCGTTTTTTTTGATAGGTAATTTATCTCACAGATGTTTTAGTTTTTTTCTCGTGATTTTTGAGAGAATGTATTTTTTCTTTATAGTTTCTAAAATTCAATCTGAAACACTGTTCGTTTTATTAATCTTTAAACAAATTAAGATGTAGAATCTCGCTTAATTATTATTTCATCAGGTAGATTTATTTGTGCTTTCTATTTTATTTTTAAATAAATAAAAATGGAGATTTCTAACCGCAAAACGCAACAACGGCTGAATCGATTTGGCTTATTATTTTTTTCAAACATTCGTTTAAGTACGAGGCAGGTTCTTATGAAGAAAAAAAATGTACGGTTTCTGTCCGTCTGTCAAACAGTTTTTTTTTAATAATTACTTTGGCAGATAATTGAAAACTGGCCCTACATTATCACGTAAGGGATCATTGGAAAGACGAAATTATTACGATTTAGGAAATAGCATTGAAATATACATATTTAAACTCATTGGTCTTAATGGTACAGCTAAAAATGTGCAAGAAAATGCAAATAAATTGTAGCTTCTATTGATCTATGGATCATTAACTTTCTGCGTAGGAAGATTATGTGATGAGATCGTGACAGATGATATTTTACTTGCTTTTGTAAAAAAAAATCGAACTCAAGATTTTAATAAAACTGATGGTTGAACGATGATGGATAATACCAAAAAAGTGGGTCCCGCAATTCCGTCTGTCTGGCTGTCTGTTTATCTGTCTGTACAACGCTCTACAGCCTAAACGGTTGAAGTGATTTTCTTCAAACTTAGTTTTTAAGTGTTTAAGGTGATTGTCTCAAATAGACTTTTGAATTGTTTTTTAGCCCTAAAATTAACAACGGTACTTGCCATACAATTTTTTCTAACATCTTAATTATCTCGAAAACGGCTCTAACGATTTTGACTTAAAATTACTTTAGGTATGTCTTTATTTTGGTCAGATATTTTTTCAAATATTTTGTTATTAAAGATGCCTGCATACAACCATTTTTTTGATTTTCAAATTTTCATGAATGGCTTGACGAATTTCAAGTAAAGTTTTTACCTAGGAGGTCCCTTAAATTATTAATAATACTACATACCAAAATTATCGAAAAATATTTTTTTTATTTATAAAAAAAAAAATTTTTTTTTTCTGAAAATTCAATATTTTGGAAAAGGGTTAAAGATATTTCTTGAAATTTTGTTTTTACGTTTATGGAATGTTTATACGATATGATCGATCATAATGGACCAAGTACACGCAATACAGTCGTGCATTTTATTTTACTTGCGATTATAGATATTAATAATCAAGCATGACATTACGATCATAAAGAATGCCAAAAAGGGGGTCCCTTGAATCCGACCTGTCTGTCCTCGAGTCTACAGCCTAAACGGTTGGATAAATTTACTTCAAACTTGGTTGGTACATATTGTTTTTTCGGTATATGCCCACACTTTTTTTTAATTTTTTTTAAAGATGAAAACTTCCGGTACCTGCAACATATTATATTATATTCCAATAGAAACGGTTTAATGTATATTTAAAGTCGTTTTTTACTTAATTTTGTATATATAAAGATTACTAAATTTTTTCTAAAACAAAAATCGTATGAACATTTTAAACATTTAATAATACAAATTCAAAAACTAAATTTCAGAAAAAATCGTCCATCCGTTTTCGGAATATTGAATTTTCCAAGAAAAAACTATTTATCGAAAATTTTGAAATGCAGTAGAATTTGAAGGAGCTCCTGTATTACAATTTTGATCGAAATCCGTTAAGCCGTTTATAAGAAATTAAGAAAGAAATAAGAAATGGTTGTATGGCAGGTACCGTTAATAACAAAGAATTTAAAAAAAAATTCTGGGTCAAAATGTAGATTATACCCAAAGTAGAATAAACACCAATTTCAAAATCGTTAGAGCCGTTTTCGAGATAATTGAGATAGTAGAAAAAATTGGATGGCAAGTACCGTTATTTTTGGGGCTAGAACAACGATTCAAAAATCTGTTTTGGACAATCACATAAAAGGCTTAAATACCTAGTTTGAAGAAAATCGCTTCAGCCGTTTAGGCTGTAGAGAGTTGTACAGACAGACAGACGGAATTGTGGCACCCACTTTTTTGCTGTTTTCTATCATCGTAATGTCAACTTTGATGAAAATCCCGAGTTCTATTGGTTGAGATTGTTGAGACTGATAACGGCGACTACGTGAGCTCGTCGAATCGGACGCAATTAAATCTTCTTGCATATTCATCTTCAGAACTGTATACCGCATTTTATCTAAAGATTCTAAACATGTTAAAAAGTCCATGGATTTGAACTGAAGCATCTTTAAACTTACATTTATTTTTCCTAAGAACTCATTCCAAATAATTGAGTTGCTTTGAATCTTGAATTTTCATCAAATTCTGCACTTTTTGCGATTTTGTTTAAAGAATCATAAATTTCATATAAATTTTCATTAAGACAGTTAGTAGCTTTTGATCGCTTGACCAACCTGTATCCAATAAATTTTGGAAAAAAAATTTATAAAATAATTGTGTGGCTAATAAAAGCGCTAGTCGTTTCAATGCAATTGATAAACAGAAATACCTGCATTGGGTTGGATCTGATCATGTGGGCTCGGTGGTGTGATGCGTAGTGCGTTGGCTTCTAAGCACCTTGATCATGGCTCCACACACAATAGAGACACAAGAAGTTTTTCAATTAAAATGCAAAAGTAGACGAGCACCACAAGAACAAAGGAATCTGATGATCAACATTGACAAGCAATGAAATACCAACACTCACCAAGAACATCTACATCACAAAGCGAGCGGTAAAATTCCTTTCCTTCCCCTTCATAGTCACTCGCAGTTCCTTTGACTTGATCATATAATGCAGTGTGTGGTCATCCCAAACAATGAAGGTAATGATTAAGTCAAAGTAATATCAGATATATTGATGTTATTGGCTTTGGGAATACAGGGGCGGATCAATTCAATTGCTTCTAAGGCATAGCACTAGTAGTAATTGTATTGTGAAGTCCTATTTGGTACCCAAACGTAATATTAGCATAGTTAACTGTCTGATTTGATTTTATTTATGTTTATTTTTTCGTAATGGGTAGTGAATTCAAGGTAGAGTATTGTAACATACTGCGAACAGCAGGCCAGCTGTTTTTGCACTGAGCGAAACCCAAGTAGGTGAAGATTATGATCCCTCAGAATTTAGCCTACAAGGATATAGCTTAGTGCCACTATTTTTTCCACATCATGGTATCGCCGTATATGTGCGAAAAGATGTTGCTTATTAGCTTCAACTACAATATGGCCATTGCTTGAATACAAATTTTAACTTCATGTGGTTAAAATTCACCGTCCATAAGCAAATCATTCACACATGCTTTATTTATCGCAGCCCAAGTTTGGACAGTAATTCGACTTTTAACGAATTCAATGCGCTGTCCGACTCTATCCAAAGAATTGTTTCCCAATATCCGCACAGTGAAATCGTTGTTACGGGCGATTTCAATGTACGCAGTTCCAAGTGGCTACGGTATTCTGGCCAGACAACACCCGAAGGAAGGCATGTTGAACTCTTTGCTGAATAATCTGACTCAGCTGGTTACTGAGCCAACAAGAATACCTGACATTGCAGGTCACTCCGCCAACACCCTAGACTTGTTTATTACCTCTCTACCTGGTAAATATACTATTAGTGTGTTATCGCCTCTAGGCACATCGGACCATTATGTCATATTAGCCAATATCTCGTGCTCAAAGTTCTCAGTTAAAGAAAGCATTCTTAAGAGGACCGTATGGCAATACGGGAAAGCCAACTGGGACGGTCTGAATAATTTCTTCAGGATCCTTAACTGGTCACTATGCTTCCTCTATAGTGACGTTGACTTCAACGCTGATATGATTACAAATAAAATTCTTAAGGGGATGAAAGTCTTATACCGAACAAAGCCAAAAGCATCAAACCAAAGGAAAGCTCATGGTTCGATTTGAGCTGTAAGGACGTTATCAGGTTGAGAGAGGTAAGTTTCCGATGTTATAAAGCCAACCCAATTGAGGAAAACCGGAATAAGTTCAAACAAGCTAGAGAGACCTGTAATAGTCATATTCAAAGAACCAAATTTCTACATGAGCAAAAATTAAGGCAAAAAATACTACAATGTCCCAAATGTAGTAAAAGTTTTTGGTCATTTATAAAAAACGTACGAAATTCCACCTGCTCGTCGGTTCCAACGTTCGTTTCCAATAACACTCCTGTGGTAAGCGCACAAGAAAAAGCAAATTTGCTAGCAGCTCAGTTTGCTGCTAATTCTACGCTTCCACAAAGTGTCATGACTCCTCGTGTACTTGAGAGCATAAGCAGTTTCATGGGACGCATCTTCTTTCCACCACTGCGTAAGCTTTTCCATCTGTCCTACTCTACTGGTCTCTTTCCGAGTGTATGGATAACAGAATTTGTCCAGCCTGTCCCTAAAAAAGGCGAATCTTCTTCACCCTCTAGCTACCGTCCAATTGCACTTTCGTCCCTTCTTTCCAAGGTCATGGAAACGCTGATTAACTATCAGCTTAAGAAATATCTTGAAGAACGAAAGCTCCTAAATGACCGACAGTATGGCTTTCGTAGCAATAGGTCCACTGGTAATCTGATGGTATATCTCACCGAACAGGGGAACAAATCATCGTTTTGGAGAAAGTAAGATTATTGCGCTTGATATTTCAAAAGCATTTGATAGAGTTTGGCATCAGGCTCTCTTATCGAAAATGCGTGCATTTGGTATCGAAGAATTTCTTCTTCGTTGGATTAGAAATTACCTTTCGGATCGCTCAATACAAGTTGTATTGGACGGTTTCAAGTCTGATATTCATAAAATAAATGCTGGTGTGCCCCAGGGCTCCGTTCTGCCTCCGACTCTCTTTCTTATATTCATCAATGATCTCTTGTCTGAAACTTCTAATCCAATATACTGTTTTGCTGACGACAGTACCCTCAGCTTTTCATATTCATTTTTAGATTCTCATCCATGTCTTTCGGATGTGGAACTTGAACGGCAGCGCATGATTAGCTCATTAAATTCTGATATAGACAGCATTGTCCAATGGGGAATAAAAAACCGCGTAGAATTTAATGCTTCAAAAACCCAATGCTGTCTTTTGTCGTTAAAGCGGGACCCTCCCTCAATGCCGTTGTCCATTAGCGGCGCTTGCATCGAGGAAACCGAACAACTTTCAGTTCTCGGTATGTGCATCACTGACCACCTTCTGTGGAATGAACACATATTCGATGTCGCCAAGAATGCTGCAAGATCTTTGGGTTTTCTGAGACGAGCTGTAATCTATAAAGCCTTCATTCGTCCAAAGCTTGAGTACAATTGTTATATTTGAGCAGGTGCTCCCATAACGCACTTAAGTCTCCTGGACAGAATCCAAAAAAGAGATTTAAAAATGATAGGTGATGAAACAATAACTAAAACAATTGATCCTCTCTCGCACCGTCGCAATGTTTCATGCCTTTCATTATTTTATCGGTATTATAATAGACAGTGTTCTAGTGAAATAGCCAGTTGCATTCCTCCCATTAAAATATTCAACCGTAACACTCGCCCTTCTAGAAAAGCCCATCAGTTTACCCTTGAGCCCAACGGACGTAATGTCAAGTATAGAGATTCTTTCTTTAGCCGCACAACACGAATGTGGAATGCTTTACCCGACCGAATTTTTCCCTCCCATTGCGATAATCAGGCATTTAAAACCAATGTACATCGGTATCTCCTGTCTAATCCTATCCCATTTTCCTAATCGCTCGCACTGTGTATAAACATTTTAAGGGTATTATATTGAGTGCGCGCATAAATAAAAAAAAAATAAAAAATAAATGTGTGTGTAAATGCCCTCGTATCCTTGAAGATATCCTACAAAAAACGAACAACAAAGAAGAATGAACGAAATACAGTGCAGTAGTGGCTGATATTGTTTTAGATTCAAGGAAAAGCATTTGTGTTACTCTTTTTTCAGTTTTAAATTTGTTGCACCAATCTTACCGCCCTAGTTGAGTGCCGCCCTAGGCAATTGCCTGTTTTGCCTTCAGGCAAGTTCGGCACCGGTTATTACAGTACACTTTCAACAATAAAAATATTTTACTTTGAGTACTATTAACGATACTTCCCATAGAATGATTTTTCATATTTTCGACTCTCACTATTGGATGAACCGTATTAAAATTAATTTTTTATGCAAATGCACCCTAAAATGTCAATAAAACTGCATACTCAGATTTTAAAAAATAAAAGTTTTTCGATTTTTAGAAAATTAATAAAAATTTTATATAAGAAGTTTTTTTTAATAATACAAATTCTATGTACTACTGAAATACATCAGCCAAGTAGAAGACTTAGCACTTTAATATTTTGGACTTGTTGAATTATTGATTCAAAATAGCTTTTAACGGCCTTTAGTCCAACAAAAATTGGCGTTTCGTCCTGGCGATCTCACATGGACTCATCAGTTGACTAGTGAGGACCTTTGTCAATACGCAATTTTTGCCAAGTTCAGTTCATCTTACATAGATTTCGTGAAGAACATCTAGTGTGAACTATATCCATAAATAATAAAAATTTTGTTTTAATCGAGTTTTCAAAAACCAGTCACTGATTTTTTTTGATCGAATTTTATATGTATACTATTAATAATAGCTTAAAAATAGCGTTTTAATTTGAAAAAAAAATGTTTTTAAAGTTTTATAAATATAAAATCATTTTTTTTAAACCGCTCCAAAGATATTTTAATTTTTTTTTATATTCATATTTGTCCAACAATTCAAATGTCAACTTTTAATTCTCTTAAAGTTTAACAATCTAAACAGATTTTATTATTTGCATCATCCATTTATTTGTTATAATCCTACCTAATGATAACTACCTACTAACACCGTCAATGTTTAGCTACATTAAAGTTGTTAGCTACAAGAGCAAGTTCGTACGAATCAGTCGTGCATTTAATTTTATTTGGTTTATGCTCAACGAACTGTGAAACTTCATAACATTTAGATTTTCAAGATATCGAAAAAAAATTAAATATGGGTTCGAGCAAGGCTGTTCGGGTCAGCTAGTTTTTAATAATCACAAAAAAAATTAAATCCTAAACAAAAATAGAATTACGAGTATAAAAAAAAATCGAACACATAAAATTAGTTGAAATAAAAATGCCAATGCTATTTTACAAATTAAATAATCCACTTAAGCACAGTACAGTGCACCACATAAAACAATAATTGTAATTAATTGGAACATTATTTACAATTCACTCCCCCTATACGAGTATAACGGAACGCGGCCTTCATTCCCTCAAACCCTTATTACTTTTGCAATAGTTTGAATTGGTTTGGAGAGGGACCCCTTAATGTAGTTATTCGTGAATATTGTGCTCTATTTGGTTTGATTTTTATTTGAATTACCCTTGAGGGGAGGGAATACCGAGCACGATGTACATATTTTACTGTTGATGAAAATTCTGCTGGTGGAGATGGTAAAGGCGCGGGAAGAAAATAATGATTTTAATTTTCAGTTTTAATGAAAATGAAGGGCGTTTTCAACACGCTTGGCAATTAGTTAAAGGAGAAAAACAAATACAATGATTGAAACCTAACCAGAATTATGTTCAAATGACCTTTTTTGAAAAATGTTTTTGGGGCTTGTTTGCTTTGATGTACGAGGTTTTAGCAGAAAGGGATTTTTTTATATTATTCACAAAATTTCATTAAAGAGGAGATGATTTGAATTTGTTGTGGGTCACTTTAAATTGGGATTGTTTCTGGTATTTTTTTCGTTGGTTGGGGAACAAGAATTTCCAACATTAAATGCTTGAAATTTAATTTTTTCCTAAGATTTGCTTAAATGGAATCTGAATTGCTTGGGCACCAGTGAAAAGGAAGAGATACGAGTGGATAGCAAAAAAAAATCCTGTAGACGCGTAGTAGATTGAGTATTAAGTGTTGAGTACCTTTGTCGACCAAGCTTTGCTTTTCATGAGAATTTAATTAATTAACTACAAGAAATTCACCTGAATTCATTTTTGAATTTCTTTATAATTCCTACTTATAGTCAAAACATCAGGTATTTGAATGTACATACATATATCTTAAAAAGAAAAAAATGTAAAACAAAATTAACATACAAAAATGTCCGCACATAAATTACAAATGCTTAAGAGGATGCTTATTAAATTTGTTTTGAAGCTCTGAATAGCAAAAAAGGATTTAAACATAGAAACATTCGTGTTGTACGGTTAAGAGAAATTAGACTCAGGGGTAAACTGATCAGAATCCTAGAGGCACAAGTATTACGGTTAAGTACTTTAAGTGGGAGAATGCAACTGGCCATTTCGATAGAACATTGTCTAGTTAAAATAATAACAGAAATACAATATTGCAAAGATATTCAAAAAATTCTTTTTTATTATTTTTATTTTTATCACTTTTTATAACCCATTTTGCAGAATATTTAAGAGATGATAATTAGTTTTAAGAGCCGAGAATTATTCTTAAGGTTTGGCGTTATAGATCATAGCCAGAGCAGAATTTGAGAAGAATTTTTTGCATCTTCAAAGAAAACCCAAACATTTAGCAACAATTTTGGCAACATTGAATATTTGATCGTTCAACCAACCTTATAATTAATTGCTAGTTTAATCTTACTAATATTATAAATGTGAAAGTTTGGATGGATGGATGTTTGTTGCTCAATAACTCCGGAACGGCTGAACGGATCTGTATGAAATTTGGTACAGAGATAGATTATTGTCTGGAATAAGACACATGCTACTTTTTATCCCGGAAAATATATGGTTCCCGTGGGATAGGTGTGTTTAAGTTTTTCATAGAGCTCATCCTACAAATAGCCAACATAGCTTTTATTCACAAGGCGCATAGAAGCACACGGATTTGCATGAAATTTGATTGTTAGATGGACGGGGTACTGGATTCTCACATAGGTCATTTTTATCCCGAACAAATTAACGGTTTCTATGGGAGAGGCTTAAATATGAAAAAAATTGTTTGTTCCGCTTTCACGCCTCAATGACTGAACGGTTTTTAATTGTAGGTGTATAGACGTCATTAGATTCCCGTGGGATAGAAAGTCCGTATACCATCACACGGGCATCTGCTATTAAAAATGGTGTGAAAAAATGTATTGTAATTCATCAATTGAGAACGAATGGGCCGATTTGGCTCGACCTCTTTTTTAGTTGTTCGTAAAATCCAAGAGAACGTTTTTGCGAAAGAAAATTTTGGCATGACATATACATACGAGTATATTTATAGCTTGATTTGATGATTTTGGACAATTTAAAGGTTGAAAATTGATTGTGGAGCTTGGAAAATTTCGGATATATTCCTACTTATATTATAAATGTAAAAGTTTGGATGGATGGATGGATGTTTTTTGCTCAATAACGCTAGAACTGTTGAACGGATCTGGATAAATTTGGCACAGATTATAGTCTGGAATAGCACACACCATTCTTTTTATCACAGTAAAATATATGGTCCCGTAGGATAGATTTGTTTTAATTTTCCATAATGCCCATAATAATATATATGTTAATTCTACAAATAGCCAACATAGCTTTTGTTCACATACACATACACACACATTCACAGATACACACCCGATTATCATAAAAGTGCTATGGGAGAAGCTTAAATATGCACAAAATATGTATACTTTGGTGTTTGTTCCGCAATAATGGATCTTAATGAAATTTGGTAAGCAGCTCGAAGATTAGCCGTGATTTATGTTTTCGTAACTTTATTTTTGTTGTTCTCAATATACAAGAAGAACACAGCTAGCGCGAGCATGTTTGTCGTTTGTGTCTACATTAAACCACTCAACGGGTTTTAATGAAATTTAGTAGGTGTATAGATGATTTCATTACATTCCCGTGGGTTCGTAGCATCGCACGGGTATCTGCTAGTATTTAATAAGACTCATTCAATTATTAGATATCAAACAAGAAACCTATATTTTCTCGAAAATAATATACAAAACATTTTGGTGTCACTGTACGTTTAGATCTTTATAGTGGACTTAGATTCGGTTAAGCTACAGGGTCGAGCACAGGTCAAAGGCTTTTGCGAACATGGTGCATATTGGTTCATTACGACCCCATCCCCTTAAAAGACATAGATGGTCCTACCTAAGTTGATTGTTGAGAAAGACCGGTTTATTTGCCCGCTTTTGAAATAGCTTACATTTTAGGTAGAAAGATCTACACTTATTTGGGAGTTTATATGATTGTCTAATATTAAGAGCTTCATATAACACACCGCAGTTCCTGTTCCTTAAATTGGGTGCTCATCTATGTCTTTCGGTTATTAAAATAGTTAAGTTTTTGTTAAAATGTATTACCAGGTGGCATATACAGGGTGTCCGCCGGTATACATATTACTTTGTTTGTTTATAATTTTTGATTAAATGAAAGAGAATGGATATTGATAAATGTTTTATTTAATGTCGGAAATTATGTATGGAATACAATAACAGGTAAATGTCCGGCTCTCAGAAATGCGAGCCCTTTCGAGCACATTTTTCATTACATTCTCAAACATTTCACGGAGTATTTCATTAATTCCATCACGAATATTTTGTTTGAGTTTCTCAAGTGTTTCTGGTGCATAAACCTTGATTTTCAGATATCCCCATAAAAAGAAGTACGGAGCAGTCAAATCAGGCGACCAACATCACCATTTCTTGAAATGATTTATTGTGGAAAGAGGTCTCGCAGTAATTCCATTGTAATCTTGGCTGTATGCGATGTGGCACCGTCTTGTTAATACCAAATGCAGTTGTGGCGTTAAAACGCTTTCAATCATATCATGATATCGCTCCTAATTGACATTTACCGTTACGCCGTTTTCATTTTTAAAGAAGTAAGGTCCAATGATTCCTCCTGACCAAATTGCACACCAGACTGTAACTTTTAATGGGTGCAAAGGTGACTGATGAATAATTTGAGGGTTTTCCATTGCCCAGAACTAGCTATTCTGTTTATTCACATATCCATTCAAATGAAAATATGCCTCGTCACTCATTATGATTTTTTCATGTCAATCGGGGTTGTCATGGGCTAGCTGTAACATTCTAATGGCATATGTGCGGTGGCGTAAATGAACTGAATCTTAAATGGAAACGAATGCAAATCGTTGTGCAAAATTGTTCCCAAAGTTTTTCTTTGAAGACCAAGCTCCTGAGCACGGCGTCGAATTGAGGTTGGTGATTGTTTTGAATACTTCCTTGAGCAGCAGTAACGTTTTTACCCAATCTTGAAGTACGTTGTGGTCTATGCTTGGGCCTATCACTTACAGACCCTCTTTCTTCGAAATCATTCACTACACGACAAATAGTGCGTTTTGTTGGCACGTTGTTTCTCCCAAAAATTTCACGTAACTTTCTCATCATCACAGTAATCGATGATTGATTTTTCTAAAATGTTTTAACGATTAAAACACGTTCGTTTATCTTACATTTTTCCATAATAAATTTGCCACGGGTCCACTTCACGACTGCCAAATATGAACTGTCAAGACTAATGTTTACCAAAATGGCATCAATACAAAATAATATACCTTCCCGGCGGACAGCCTGTAGTTAGTGATTACATCAAGTTCATTAGGAAGTTCGTGGTAGCTATCCTTTTCTACAGTATGGGATGAACGATCGCACAAGCGGTGGTATGCCCCACCGTGTACTGAAGTCTGTTTGCAAGTATAGAAGGTACAAAGTGATCTTTTCATTCTTTCCTCTGTATTCTGTTTCCGAGTTAGCTTATTCAAAACAGGGATAACACTAAGATAGTTAGCTTCTTTGAAAAGTTTCAGAGGAATTCCTTTTAGCTGATAGCGCTAAAGCCCTATTATTGCCTTTTCTTCGTAAACAGAAGTAGTTCAGCTGTATCAGAGTAAAACCCGAGACCGTTTTGCACTGCCCAAGAAGATAGTTCTTAAAATGCATATTCCATAATATTGGTGATTCTGCTAACATACTTACCAAAATTTATTTTTAAATCTTTTATAAGAATTTTGTTAACAACTGTCCCTGAGGTAGTGTGCCTCTTGTAATTGTTTCTCGGCGATAATATCCGCAAGTTGTGAGTTTATGATCCTACCATTGAGCATTGGCCAAATCAAGTCAACAATGACAGATTCAACCTCTTCCAAAGCTGACTTGATGAACTCCGTTTTCACGTTGTTAAATGCTTCAATTTATAAAAAAAAATGCTGCCAGGTTGTGCTCTTTGTACTTGAGACTTTTCTCAATTTGTGAGACTACTTCGTGCAACGCACTGTGGCCTGACAGTGTGGGATAGATAAATGAGCTTACGCAGTGGTTTTGCCAGCTTCGATTCTTTCCTTCGATTTTTTTATTTGAAAGGTGGTAAATTGAAACTCGCTTAAGTGAAACGACTAAAAAACTTAGTTCTTTTTTTTCAAGTTACTCGAAAACTATAGGTTCTTTTAAAAAAAATTGTAGGTACACATTGTAGCTCATGTTATTCTAAACAAAAAAGATTAACATACTTTTTATCGCACAGTTGATAGATTGGAAGAAAAATGGTCGAAAACCTTAAGGGTGTTATACATTTCTCACAAAAAAATGTAGTAAATTTATGTTTTTGAGTAGGGAAATTTTTTGTTTCTAGTTAAGTTTGGATAAACATGTTCTATTAAAAAAACCAAATGTTAAGTTTGGAACCGGAAGGGAAAAGCTGCCATCTTAAAAATAATAAATAATACACAATGGCAAATAAACGACTTCTATTTGTCAATTCGTTCTTAAGTTATAGCGTTATAGCGTTATAGCGTACAAAATTTAATTATAAAATAAAATAAATATCAAAATAAATATATAAATTAAATTCATTCGTTAAAGCAACCTGACTTAATATAGCTCCCATTTTAACGAACAATTAAACTTTGACACGCTATAACTGAAGAACAAATTGACATACAGAGTTCGTTAAAATATCATTTTGAAGATAATTTTACTTTTTGCTCTGTGAGTTTTTTTTAGGAAAAAAAAATAAAGATTTTGAGAGTTATTAAGCAAAATAAAAACAATTAGGATTTTTAAGATGGCAGCATTGCCCTTCCGGTTCCACCCTTCAAATTTGTTTTTTTTTTTTTGTCAATGAATATGTTTTTGCAAACATAAATAAAAACAATAAAAATCCCCACTAAAAAACATAAATTTATTACATTTTTTGAATTAATGTACTACACGATACTGAACTGTACGATAAAAAGTGTCTAAATGTTTTTTGTTTAGAATAACATTAGCTAAAATGCGTACCTAAAACTGTTTTCAAAAGAACCTATAGTTTTCGAGAATTTGGAAAAAACTGAATTCCTCCCCGTCCCTAAAAATTTTTGCTCCGTACCAAATTTAGGGTTTTTTTTAGGAAATGCTTAGGACATTAAAATGAAGCTCTCCACCAAAATTCAGTTTTGTCGGAATTTTTCGAAGTTTCATCATTTTTTTGTCTAATTTTTCTGGACTATTATATTTAAATACTCTTGGCTCTGTCTACAAAAATGGTGATCCTTTTGATGAAATTATGTATAACGTTTTCGCGTTATGTGGGGGGTGGCTGTATTTTGCAAAATGACACCGTCCAATTTGCTTTTGACATAACATGAAGAAAAAAACATATCCAATGGTTTTAAAATTAATTGATTTCGATGAAAATTTGTTTTCTCCATTTCGGAAAATCATTGTTCAGGAAACTTGTAAGTTGTAACGCAATAGACCAATTGTTTCACTGTTTCGTTACCTTTGTGGTATGTTCCTAAGCGAATTGTTATTATTTCGACAAAGGGAATTGTTACTATTTGAAACGTTTTTTTCGAAGACCCTATATAAAGGGTTTTTCAACATTTCCTTTAACTAGTTTCTGTTTCTCATAATTTTTGTAATAAAAACCACTCATTAAAATACATAGTTCCCATCATTTGTTTCTAAAATTTTAAGTTAAAATTATGAAATGAAGCTTCACGATTGTTAGTCACTAATTTTGAAAAAAAAAAAAAAAAATCAACAACAATGTAGTATCTACATCATGATTATTTCTATTATTAATGCATTAAATTCAAACATATTCAGTCAGAGAGAAGTCAACAGTTTTGAAAGACATTTACAATACTAATTATTATTAATTCTATTTTAATTTCTAACAAACAAAATGTGTACACATTTTTACAAAAGACGACAAAAATAATAATATAAATAAAATAATGCATTGTGTCTGCAGCCGAAAATTAATTATGTTAGTTTATTTTTGGAAAACTTGTCTCGTAACTAAGAATGTAAGAATGCTTTGACATTTCTGTATAGTTTATTTTAATTGCTACGTTCGTTTGTAGATACATACTTACTATAAGGGTAACATATTTATTTAGAAAAAAAATTGTTAAACATTGCGTAGGACCACAGCATGAGGATTTAGGTTTTTATTTTCGCGGATAATATTCATATACTACATAAAGTTTGCATATTTTTCGGAACTTACCGCGTTAAATGTTAGAAATATTTTCAAATTTGTTTTTACCCGACGACGTGTCGTTTCGATGTAGTTTTATACTTCGTGGTCACGGGATGAGACTGATGATTGATGGACACTGTCTAAGTTATTGTTTTTTTAGCTCCCCTTCTCAAACAGTACAGCTGCGTAGATGTTGTTGCACTTGGATTACTTGTGGGCAACGTTGCCGAAGTGGCACGATCGTGCACTTTTGGCACTTTTTAATTTAAATGGCATTGTGGCACTCAAACGCTTCAAATGGCACTCTAGGAATCGACGACCAAATGTTTTCAAATATATCCAAGTTCATTATCAGATCAAGTAGTGCATCAGCTAAAAGGGTTGTTTCACACTTAAATAACATTAAAACCCATAACAAAAATCGAATTTCTTATAAAAAAAACTTGCCAGCACTTCATACCACCTAAATAGTCCAGCAAAATAAGATATTTACTTCAAAAAATTTCGACAAAGCTGAATTTTGGTGGAGAGCTACAGTTTTACGTCCTAAGCATTTTTTACAAAGTATTCCTTAAATTTGGAGTGGTGGAAAAAATTTTAGAATGGGGAAAGCGGAAATTCAGTTTTTTTTTTCTAAATTACTCGAAACCCATAGGTTCTTTGAAAAAAGTTGTTGGTGCTACATTGTATATCATGTCATTCTACACAAAAAAGATTAAGAGATTTTTTATCGTACAATCGATAGATTTGGAGAAAAATGTTCCAAGCATTGGGGTGTAATACATTTTTTTTTTTAAATATTAATAAATATGTTTTTGAATCGCTAAATTTTGTGTTTTTAGTTATGTTTGGAAAAACATGTTCTTTAAAAAAAAAAACACAAATTTTAAGCGTGGCGCCGGAAGGAAAATGACGCCATCTTAAAGATCCTAATTTAGTTTATTTTGTTCAATAACTCCCAAAACCTTAATTTTTCTCAAAATTTCTTAAGTTGTAGCGATTCAAAATGGGATCTGAACGGACTGTTTTTGAGATATCTTTCTTTTTACTTTATCCTATGCGTGTTTGGATAACGCATGTTATCGCTTTTGTAGTGCTCCTAAAAACCTTTAAATGACCTCTGTATATCGGACAAATGGTGTAACGTTTATCCAACGCCAAATTACACTCTGCGTGAGTAAGTAAACTTAGTAATAGATCTTTTTGTTATTAATATCATTTTTTACACACCACACCGCAGAGGTAAAATTTTTGGGCCCGTTTTTTTTTTTTTTTTTTTTATAATTTTGCACGCGCTCAAGGGATTATGAATACCCTTTATATGTTCTTTACACAGAGGGGCACACGGTGAAAGAAGAGAAAGAAGGATAGGAAAGATGTGTGGCGCGATGTTCTGAGACTAGAGCTGGTTGTTATCTCTGATTTATCTCCAGGGATGGCGGCTGAACTAATGCGGAGAAAATTACCGTGTCTTATTTATTTATATCTCTTATAATTTGCATTATTTTATTTGTTTAGTTGTCATATTAATGAGTATACTAGCTAACTCAATCACATGTTGTTAGTGTTATGCCTGAACAGCATGTAATGAGTAAACTAGCAACTCATTTTATGACAATTTTTGAGAATTGGTTTTTAATGGAATATAAGAAGACATAGACAATGGCAGGAGTCGAACCTGTGACCAAGAAGATGTCAGGCGAGCACACAACTATCGCTGCACGGCCACCCCATTTTTCTTATCTTGTGATATCCCCAGGAGCCCAAATCCAATATTGAAAATGAAAAATTATTACAAACAAAACTAAATTCACTTTCCACTCTTAGAAATTAGAAACTAGTAAGGCCAGTGGCCTTAAATGGTTGTCAGTATTGGCACTTACAAAAATTTTTCCCGGCTACGCTGCTTGTGGTTGGTGTTCTCGTTCTATGCTGCTGTTGCTTTGAATCAATATTTTCTTGGACACATCCAAAGCCTACGACATCGGTTACACGTTTTTTTTTATATCCTTTACTATAGTTTTGATTAGGAAAGGATCCCACGTTGGCGATAATTTAAAGCTAGAATCTCTATTGTCTATCTCCCACCATTTATGTTGTAGGGGAAGTTTTCTAAAAAATACTTAAAATAACAAAACAAAAAGATCTAAAAACAACGGAAACACTCTCTGAAAGTCAGAACCCTGTCCTCTTATTATTTGTTCCAATATAGTTATTTGCGTTAAGAGTTTTTCAAACTCAAAATTTACCCATAAAAAAAAACAAATGATAAGAGGACAAGTTTCTGGCTTTCAGAAAACCTATAACTTTTGTATTGTAAGTGCTGCCGTTGTCCTTATTTTTTTAAATTTTAAGTAGTTTTTTAGAAAATTTCCCCTCCCGCCTAAAAGGAGGGAGATAGACCCTTATTTGGGTGACAAGTTAACGAGATATTTAATAAATGACGCTGTGCTGCATTCAATGCCACAACCCTATGGATGGCGTTATACGTAGACTAAGGCTATGCCCGATTTGACAGGTATTCTTTTCACATTGTCATTTGATATTGAGCAAATGTGGAATTTTTCTTGCTGCAATTGAATCGACTTTTGCGTGCTATTACACTGATTCCAGATTTAAAAAAATATTAAAAAAAATGAATTTTAGTTTTAATTTTTTCAAAAACAAGGATATCTACATAAGATCATATTCTTTTCAGTTTTTGTTTAAGAATTAATCAGAGCAACGATATTCGAAAAAAAATAATATATAATTTAACAGTTTTGAAAAATTACGCTTTAAACTTTTTTTTTGTCTTTTTCTTCCCAGAATTTGACTTTAAAACCATTTTTTTTTCAAAAACTATGCAAAGATTTCACTTTATTTAAAAATTAGCTAATAGGGTAAAGTATTAGCTTTAAAAAAGTTATAACACTTATTTGTTACCGATATTTTTTACATTTTTTTTTTATTTTTGGTACTTTTTTATTTAATTGCCCCTCCCGCCAAAACGAAGAGGAGTTAGACTCTACTCCCATAGTAAAATTTACTGATGATAGAAACTTGCCTGTCGCCCCACTTCATTAAAACCTGAAAACTACGAATAGACTACATTCTGAAAGTACTAAATATGGCGGATACACGACTCCCGAGAAAAGTAGCTTTGAAAACAATTAGAAGCAAATCAAGTTGGTATGCAGATTGGCTGGAGCTAGCACAACGTTGCAAGTTGGAAGAGGATCAAAGTATTGAAAATACTAATTGGAGACCAGCGTTGTATAATCTTATAACCAAAATTGATGAATATTATGTATTTAAATACAGAGAAGATGCTGAGGAGTCAATACAAAGGGGTACAAGGTGGCGCACGAATCGTCGAATCGTGCTACAATAAGAAATTTAAATTACTTTAATTTTAATCGATGTATTTCATTAATTTTTTTTTATTGGACTAAAAATTAAATTTTATTTTAAATAACTAATGGTTTTTAAAGATGATAGACCGCAAATGACCTCCACGCTCATCCATGCATATGCGGCACCTGATCAGAAAATTGTTCATTGCGACAATACACCTTGATGAAACTGCGCACCACACAGTGACTCGTTCTGGGTGCAGTTCCGTCTCATGGAGCATTTCTGGATTAGATGCACTCCATATACGGCAATTTTGCTTGTTAATATTGCCGTTTAAGTCAAAATGTACCTCATCAGATATGAACAAACAATTTATCAATGTGTTGTCTTCTTCGGCCATTGCAACATTTTTCGGTAAAATTCCAGGAAAACAGGCAAATCCTGAGGGTTTAACTTGGTTGTAATTTGGACTTTGTACGGAAACAAGTTTAAGTCATCATTAAGTATCCGTTGTAATGACCGTCTGCTAACTCCAACTTGGCCCAATAAGTTTCGAGTCGAAACACTTGGATTTAACTGTATTGCCGATGCAACAGCCACGATTATATACTGAACCCGAACATTGGGATATCGATTATACGGTCTTCGTCCGATGCTTCCAGATTCGGCAAATATGTTCACCAGCCTCATAATGGTCCATCTACTCGGGGTAGTACCGCCAAACTCCAGCCTAAATTCCCTTTGGACGAAAATGACGGACTTCAAAGAATGGTATCGGTGCACTATCCAAATCCTTTTTACAGTATCCCAAGCATTCATTTTGATAAATCTAAATAGTAGCCTATAAAAACTAGTTTAGGGATGAAAACAGTGTACAGTTAATATCAACCACAATGAAACTTCGAGGAGAAATGCTCTGTCTAAATTATATACCCCACAGGGAGGACTTACCGTGCTCTTGCCAGCTTTGCAACTTAAAAGAAAAAGAGGATATTTTGCACTTCATGGGAAAATGTCCTATTCTGAGTGAACGCGAAGGAAAATCCCTTCCCTAAGTGAGGTGGAGTGTATTGACCTCTTAAACGGCCTCAATATTGCACAACTATACAGCTTCTCCAAAATTGCTTTAATATATAGAGATAAAATAATGAGAAAATGTTTTTAAACAAAAAATGTGTTAGATACATAAGAGAATTCAGTTTATATATTAACTATAGTGTAGAAACAGAAATTGAAAACAAAATTCTTAATTAGGCAGTTTTTGTACTTTAATTTAGTTATTTCAAGAGTTTAAATAAAACAACCTAACTAATTAGTAAAAAAATGCTTGTTTTCTGATCCCTCTACAAGAAATGGTTGTACATTTTTGGCCCATAAGTTATTGTACTTTCCCCCCAAAAAAAAAATCAAACAAAAGCGCGTTTACATGCGACACAGTAGAATACCCTAAGTTGGTTGTTTTTGTATTATTGCTTCTGTGTTGCACTTAGGAATGACAAGTGGTTGATGGTTTTTAAAATATTTTGCTATTTTTATATATTCTGTTAAATTTGCATTAATATTCCCTTTGTATTGAATAAACAAGCTGCAGTAAGAAAATCATGTCAATCAGTGCGTATAACGAATAGAAATATGTTCCTTCTATCCGAACATCATGGTGTGAATGATTGTAATCTAGAAGCTTTGTAGTTTTCATGTCTGTTTGTATGATGTAAATAAAATTACACTACCGACCGCAACAAATTGAGATGTTTCACATTTACTGACTGCACAGACAGAATTCAATGTCTGATTCATCTGGCGAAGGCAACAAAGTTGAGTCAAAAGGAATTACCATATTTTCAATTTTATTTTTAATTAATTAAATACCCAAAACTTAAAACAAACTCATGTATGTATGTTGAGTTTTATTTTGCTAGGAAATAACTTTGTATAAATCTGAAGGCGATAAAAATTCAAATTAATTAATGACCAAACTTTAAAAGGTATCAACCCACTCCCGCCCACAGGAAGAAAAAGGTGACAAAAACATTGGTCCAAAATAAAATTGGATAGGTACGAAGTTAATGGGATTATTGAGGATTATTTTTTTTTAGGCAAAAAAAAAGGAAAAACATAAAAAGGTCCAGTAGGTACCACCGGTACGTACTAAAATTAATTCGATTAAATTCCTGAATCGATCCTGAAGGTATTAGTTACAGACGATAAAAAGGGATCTTAGTTTAAATAACTTTGGATTTAGATGGAGGAAAGCACGAACAAAAAAAAGCTGCTCGCTGATAGAATTAGGCGCGATAAGGTAAGAATCAT
This sequence comes from Philhelius pedissequus, assembly GCA_910595825.1. Classification (NCBI taxonomy): domain Eukaryota; kingdom Metazoa; phylum Arthropoda; class Insecta; order Diptera; family Syrphidae; genus Philhelius; species Philhelius pedissequus. The sequence goes on along the minus strand of OU343161.1, from coordinate 15,107,712 downwards.
TGAAGGAACGAAAAAATAATGTCCAGCCTACGCACTGTGTTTTGTGAATCTCGTAAATCGTTTGTGCTTGAGTGCTCATTTTCACTTACCTACTAAAATTAGACCAGGATTTGGATTCGCCAAAAATCGAAGTCGAGATTTTAATCAAATTTAGAGAGTAGGTACTAGGATGAAGAACTTGCAAAAGTGGGTGGTTTTTACTTTCTGTGATTTATTTATAAACGGTGATTTTTTAAGAGCTTGGTTTTTGAAAATTCAAAAAAACACAGAAACTTGTAAAAAGTGAATGAAATTTTTATTTGGATCGATAAACCAATTTCTGCCATTTACTTTTTAAAAATAATTTCACTTAAATGTTGCCCGCGGCTACGCTTCAGGTGGTCCATTCTGAAGGTCCAATTTTGGCAAACTTTTTCACACATTTCGGCCGGAATCTCACCAACGACGCGTTCAATGTTGGCTTCCAAGGCAGCAATCGTGTTTGGCTTGTCCCGATAGACAATAGACTTAACATAGCCCCACAAAAAATAGTCTAACGGGGTCAAATCACATGAACTTGGTGGCCAATTGACTGCGCCAAAACGTGAGATCAACTGCTCACCAAATTTGCTTCTCAATTCATGCATGGTTTCGCGTGCAGTGTGGCACGTGGCACCGTCCTGTTGGAACCACATGTCGAGCGAGTTCAATTCTTGCATTTTCGGCAAAAAAAAATCTGTTATCATCGAACGGTACCTTTCTACATTGACAGTAACCCTGCGGCCTGATGCCGCCTGCCCATAAACCGCACCAAACAGTGCATTTTTCGGGATGCATTGGTAGCTGCTGAATTGCCTCTGGCTGCTCTTCACTCCAAATACGGTAATGCTGCTTATTCACGTATCCATTTAGCCAAAAATTAGCGGAAAAAAACGGACGTAGCTTGCGAAACACATTTTTCACAGAGCACGAATTTTGATAATAAATTTCAATAATTTGCAAACGTTGTTCAGGCGTAAGTCTATTCATGATGAAATGGCAAACAATTGTGAATCGAAATGTCAAATGTTCGTGGAATTTGTCATGTGTGATCTGTCAAAAATATAAACGTCAAAAACCAAGTAGCAAAAAAATCACCCGTTAGCAGCTTCCTTTTTAAGTATATTTTGGAATAGGTGATTGAAGGATTAATTTCACACAATTTTTGTTGGCACAAATTAGCAATATCATCAAATGGATGCATTTCTTTTAATTTCAAAATGCGTTCTTCAACAAAGGTGCAGACAGTAGAAAGAGCGCATTTGTGTGAATGTCTGCATCCCGAATTGCTGTTCACAACTCTTTTTTCTAAATTATTAGCTTCCTGAAGAAATCTAGCAAGACATATTTTATGATACTTCAGTTCATCGTCTCCGACACTATTTATCAATACTTGGTACACTGCATCATTCCCAAGAAGTATTGCTTTGCACACAATGATGTGTTCTAAAGTAGATATTCGGACACATATAACCTTTTCTTTTTTTTCATATGAGTATTTCGAAATGCAATTACAAAAAAAAACATTTGTTATTCGGATCCACCGTGATATTGGATATAGTCCGAGTATTTTTAATTGCAACACTTGGACTGCATCTATTATTTTTGGTAGTTTCAGGCACTATATAACTTACATATACGCGTTTATGAGTAATATGGGATTATATAAACTACAAAAAAACAAGAATATAACTTACATTCCACGTGATTTGTATCTATCGGAGATGTTATCAATTTTTTGGAAATTGCACTAAAGAGCCGGTAGCACGCACTATGGTACCCAGTTAAAGTATCAACCTCAACTGGAGGCTTTATATCAGAAAACTTAAACTTGCGAATTGTCGTAATTTTCAAAACTTCAGAGCATTTCTGCAATGTTTTTTCAGTAAACAAAATTATTTTTTCGCATTGTTTTGGGCTATCACTTGAATGGAGAACACATATCTTATTTACTTCGTCGGACATATTCACTTTGCGGTCAACAAAACTACTACTGCAACTTAGTTCTCTTATCAGCAAGGTTGTTTATTGTGTCATGCATTTTTTTTTTGTATAGCGGTACAAAACAGATTGCTGTTTCGCATAATCAAAGTAGAGAAATCAGAATATCATTTGGTGTAATAACGACTTTTGATTATACCAATTGTTTAAAAAAACGATTTTTTGCGTACTATTAGTACGTCTGGCAAGGGGAAAGCTGCACCTAAAACGTCTGGCACCTATCTATTTGTATTCAGTGCATTCTGCCCTTTAATTTAATGCCAGTTTCAAGTGGTTATACTTATGATCCACATTTTGGAAAAATATGTACCTTTGGCATACTATTATTAATCTTAGCTGCAAGAAAATGCTGCCAGACTTCCATATTTGTCGTTAGTTATTTGAGGGCTTCATACTCATATAAACCACTTTTGGTTATATCTTCACGCACAAAATTTGCTGTGGGCTCTTAGACTATATAGGGTTGGGTACGTTAACTTCTGATGCATACCAATATTTTTAATTACCTAATAGACATTTGTTTGTATTTTTAAAAGCATATTTTAAAACTTTTTTTTAATAATTTAATATTTTCAAAATAGTGATTCAAAATAGCTTTCAACGGCCTTTATTCCACAAAATTTTGCGTTTCGTCCCGGCAATCTCACTTGATTAGTGAGCGCCTTACCAATACGCAATTTTTGTTAAGTTCAGTTCAACTTACATGCATTTTTGAAAAAAAAAAAAAAAAAAAAAAAAAAAAAAAAAAAAAAAAAAAAACAATGTGAACTATATCCAACTATTTTGAATCAATATTTCGACAAGTCCAATTAAATATAATGCTAAGTCTTCTACTTGGCTGATTACTCGTAATTTCAGTAGTATATAGAATTGTATTATAAAAACAACACCTTCCTAGTTATTTTCAAAATAGCTCATTATTTTTTGTTTCAAATTATAAGTATACACAATATGCTTTTCATCTTTATCAGTTTGTTTGTTAAGGCTAAGCTCGGAACCTACAATTTAAAAAATTATTTTCGTTTTGAAATGTTGTTTGTAAGTGGCTTGGAGGTTAAATATTTTTTTGCAAAATTTAGCTGTTAGTAGGGTGAAATGGGTTAAGCGCAAAAAAACAGTACTTGTGAAAGTAAAAATTTCGGGACTGTGAAAGTTTACACAGCAAACTTGATTTTCTTTGTAAACATAACATGTGCCAATGAAAAAGATGGTAGTTAAGTGTAAAATCCTATCAACTCTTATAGCTGGCACATGAAAAGTTGGGACCCACCAAATTTTGTTTTACTTTCATGCATATATCAACCTAGGCGAAATCATGAGCTTACATTTGCAAGTTAGTTTTTACGTTCGCAAAAGTAGCCACTGGCGCTGGGGAATCCTTGCAGATGTAAGCTCGGTTAATAGGCTAATGTCAATATTCTCAACAAACTATTCATTTCTAACATGGTTCCATATACACGCTTACTTAGTCCTGGCGACGGTCAATGCATGTATGTGTATAAGCCCCGCATAAATTACAGAAAAGGAACACGTCTAATGTCGAATTTCTCCATCGAAATCTTCGGAATTTTTCATGCTTGGGCCCTGTTAGCGTGAAACTAAAATGTCGGGTCGGGACCGCACTAATGCGACATTTTCCGACACTATGCATAATTTTTTTTCAAGTCGCACATGAATAGAAGCCTTTTTCGTCTTCGCTATTATCGTAATGTCATGTTTGATTATTATCTCAATTTTTTTTCAAAGAATGCATAACTTGCCTATAATCGCATGTAAATAAACGAAAGCGGAGAGTCTCAAAATGAAGAAGAGTTCCTTTGTAAAAAAATACAAATAATAAATCTTCGTTTTTATATTTAATAAGAAAACTAATCCTGGTTAAATAAACGACAAAATACGAGTAAATGAGAAATCCTTTTCCTTACAGATTTGGTTCCTTAATTTTGTATTTCATTTGGAAGATATTGCATTAAAAGACTGTTTCCTCGGGTGCCCGGGCAACAACCGGGACTTTCTGCTAGTATGGAAATAAAATCCATAACAACTACGGAGGTAAAAAACAATTTGGATATAAAATCCATGGAAACAGCAAAACGTAAACAAAACGAAATATAAATTTGGAAATTATATTTTAAAATCAGGATAAGTAAGTGGTAAGTGCAAATATTTGTGTATTAAGCATATAAATCATAACTTATGTATTAATTTTTTATATACTCAATAGTGCGATTATAAGCCACTTGGTGGAAATTAATTGTTCTGAACATTTTTAGAAAATACAATTAAAAAAACACTTGTTGTTTCAACAGTATAAACATTTTTTTTTGTAAATATATAAATATTTATTTAACAAGAAGGCCGACTCGGCATTCTTAGGACATCTTCAGGGCACTGACAATAACATACAAAATAAGGTACTAGTGGTGAATTATTACAATAACTTGTTTTTTTTTTATTTAAAAAATATAAAAACTTTAGAACAAAAATAAACCTTTTAATTAAACATTAAATTTAATAGCCTATAAGCTGTCCAAAGGATAACAGAAGAAGATACAATCATTTTTTTTTTTTTTTGTAAATTCATTTTTATTTTATATTCACTTATAACTATCTTAAAGCTAGACAAAAATGTTTAAAACTAGCCTACTTATCAATAACTTACAACTAATTTACTGGCCCTTTACGGGCGCTCTAAACTAAGCAATAACTCTTAGAACTAATGTCTTTCGACCTAAAAACTATTTTAATTAAATCTAATTATTTTATTTTATTTTATTTTTCCAAGGAAACTTTTAAGAAAAAAAGCTGGTTTTTTATCATTTTTTTTTTTTTTTTTTTTTTTTTTTTTTTTTTTTTTTCCTTATAAACTAAACCTAAATATAGATTAGAAATAATTAAAACTAAATAAGACTAACTTATACTGCCTAAAAATAACTTAAACTACTTAAAAATACCTAATAATACTTAAAACTACTTAAAAACTAGAACAGCCACAGCAGCATTTTTTTCGTTTTTTAATTTTTTTTTTTTTTGTTTATTTTTTATATGCATGCAGCCACACAGCAGCATGCAACCCACCCATACATGTACATACGCACATACATATACGTACGCACATACATGTACAGGCACCCAGTTACATGCACGTATGCCCCGCATACATACATATTTTTAATTTTTTTTTTGGTGCCACCCCGACTGTTCCCTATACCTAATTGCCTAAATCTATGTAAGTCGGCCAAGATATAATATCTTCATCGACTTTCAATATCACGATGCTGTTCAGAGAGCCACCAGAACTGGTTCTCCTGTTTCGCCCTATCCCTCCGGTCCCGATCGGACACAGTCCTACTGAACCGAAGGCGCTCTTCTCCACCTTGAGCGATGACGTCTCGACCATACAGGAGTCGCCTATCCACAGTTTTCCGGCTGACGTGGTAGATGAGCGGAACCGCCCCTCCATCCTGTATCAGCCCTCGACTGTCTAAATAGAGGAATGCCTCGGGAGGGATGTAGCCACTTAACCGCGCACTCTCAAAATATTCATTTGTATTGCGTGTCAAATGGTAATTCGTCAGTTTATCTCTCATATAGAGACAAACTGACATCGAAACAAAATTACACTTTTATATAAAGGGTTATCCATTTCGCGGCTTCAAAATCATAGGGCTGGAATTCGGCATCTGGCAAACTAAGTTGTTAAACCAATTTTTTTTTCAGTAGAAAGTCTGACATTTACGAAAATGAAGCGCTTAACTATCGCACTGCGCATAAAAATTGTTAAAACCTACTACAAAAATGGTAATTCTGCCACAGCCACATATCGTGCTTTAAGAGGAGATTATGGATTACATAATATTGCAACTACGCAAGCAATTGGCGAAATTGTGAAGAAATTTGAAGAGACTGGATTGGTTACAGATATTGTAAGGTCTGTGCATCATCGTTTCGCTCGTACCACTGAAAATATCGCTGCTGTAAGTGAAAGTGTTGCCGAAGACCCGAATGTGTCGATTCCTCGTCGTTCTCAGGAATTAGGACTGTCTTACGGAACATTATGGCGTATATTGCATTTGGATCTACACCTAATCCATTTAAAGACCAGCTCAGACAACAACTGAAGCCAGCTGACCATTCACAACGTCGTAGATACATCGAATGGGTGCTTGAACAACAGGCGGTGGACGGCGATTTTTCGAACAAAATTTTCTTCAGCGACGAAGCACATTTCTCACTCGCTCGGTATGTTAATAAACAAAATTGTCGTATTTGGGGTTCTGAGAATCCTCAAATAATTGAAGAGATGCCATTACATCCACAAAAAGTCACTGTTTGGGGCGCTCTTTGGTCCGGAGGTGTGATTGGACCTTACTTCTTCGAAAAAGACGATGGAACGACTGTCACCGTCAATTCGGAGCGTTATGGTCGTATGATAACCGACTTTTTTTTACCTGCTATTGAAGAATACGACTTGGAGAATATGTGGTTTCAACAAGATGGTGCCACATGCCACACAACTCGAGCGAATATGACTTTATTTCAAGAGAGATTTCCTGGCCGCTTAATTTCTCGTCGTGGTGATATCCACTGGCCACCAGGATCATGCGATTTGATACCGATGGACTTCTTTTTGTGGGAATACGCGAAAGACAGTATTTAGGCAGATAAACCTTGAACTCTTGAGCACTTGAAAACCAACATTCGTCAAGTTATGGCTGAGATACCGCCCAATATGTGTCAAAAAGTGGTCGAAACTACCTCAAAAGAATCGATGCTTGCAACAATTCGCGTGGTGGGCATTTAAATGATGTAGTGTTTCACACATAATGTCAACGTTCAATTTTTGTAATAAAAAAGAAATATCATGAAAAAAAAATATTTTAAATTTGTTTTATTTACGTTTACTTTTGAAACCGCAAATTGGATAACCCTATATTAGTAGAGATGTATGTACATAGATATAAATCCATGAGAATTAATTATAGTTTTTCTTTTGAATGTCATTAACTTTAGAATTCAATTTAAAATTTTAATTGTAAACTTTTCTCGATTTCACTATTTTAGCAAATATATGTTTAATTATTTAATTTTTCGAGGAACACTATAGTTGTCGTGGGTGAAGCTCAAAAAAGTTTCTGGCAGCATTTTCCCAAATGTATAGTTCAACTGAGCCAATTACATAGTTTTGTACGTAATTTATTACTTTTCTTTAAAGTCGAATGTATACAAGTATCTTTAAGTTATTCGTGCGCCAATGCAAAAACTTTTCATATCCTACAAAAGTCTTGTTAAATTCTTTTTACCTGAGTTTCTACTCTATGTTAACCCCAAAGCTCCAATATCATCGGCAATGTGTGACACTCCCCTGAAAAAAAAAAAAATTAAAGAAAAAAGTTTTCTTTCGAAAACCAATTCCAATAAGTTATTTGAAAGTCCATTTTGTCACAGGCAGTTTCACAAAACTACAATCTATAAGTTCTGCCAGAACCATTCCAAGGGATCCCTTTTAGTGCGTATGCTTATATGTCTAGATATACATACCTACAAGCTACAAAGTTATACAATATATACCCTCTGGCTTCATTTTTCCATTCAATTTATCCTTTCAAATTCAATGAATCCATAGGTCCTTCTTTCGTACTCTTGCCCTCATTTGGCAATACTTCTTCAAAGAATTACGTCCACTTCTTGGTTTATATATGGGTAGAAGGTATGGGTGGTGCCTATACTATATTTCCAACTTCTCCTATGTCATGCTTGAATGCCAATGTCAGCAGAATATCCTCACCCTGCAACGACATACCATATACTTGTAACCTTCGTTTGTAAAGTACCCTTTAACTGAATAGTTTCGAAGTCACGTAGCTTGTGGGAACGCTTGTTCCGAACGTGATTGATTTCTTCCAAACTGTAAGCTCTTGTATGCATACATTTCGAATAAAAATGTAAACTTATACCAACTATAAGATTATTTATGTAAATACAAAGTAATAACTTTACTTTCTTTGCAATATTTCTTGCACTTGTCAATATTTCATCATTGTGCAAATTTGCAACGAACACACTATGTATACACTTCAACTTCAAGAGACATGTGCGCCTGAGATTTCTGAAGGCTTATTTCCTTGGGGACCTCTTTTGCTTAATCAATAACAATTAATTAATTACGAAACGTTCCCTACAACAAGTTCCTGATTGCAGCTCAAGTAATTTTCCAATACCAATCAATTGAATTAAGGGAAACAACTCGGGTCCGTCCTGAAAAAATATTCACATATACAAATGAACGTGTGTCTGACTTATAAAGTTGTATAGGGTTTTCCAATAAGAGGTGTTATTTTGATATTCAAAGAAAAATGGCATTTTTGGAGATAAATGATCGGATGTTTATTTCATTATAAAGAGGAAGGTATGCCGTTGATAATGGAACACAACATCAGCCAAATGGCCCCCAAGACCACGCTTACAGGACCATATCCTTTTCATGAAATTTTCCATAACCAAATCGCAAAGTGGCTGCCCTATGTCCTCGATAGCCTCACGAATTTCATCTTTGAGGTCTTGAATCGACGCTGGGCTGTTGGCGTAGACCTTATCTTTCACGTGGCCCCAAAGGAAGAAGTCGCAAGGTGTTAAATCACAAGATCTCGGTGGCCAATTGTGATCACCTCTTCGAGAGATAACACGGTCCGGAAACTTTTCCCGTAAAAGATCGATGGTTCCATTGCTTGTGTGGCACGAAGCGCCGTCTTGTTGAAAGTAAACGTTGTCCAGATCAATACCATCCAATTCAGGCCATAAAAAATCATTAATCATCTCTCGATAGCGCAATCCATTGACCGTAACTGTTGCTCCAGCCTCATTTTCGGAAAAGTAAGGTCCAATGACCCCGCGGGACCATAAACCGCACCAAACAGTCACGCGTTGAGGATGGAGAGGCTTTTCAACAATAACTCTTGGGTTTTCCGAGCCCCAGATGCGACAGTTTTGCTTGTTGACGTAGCCTCCGAGGTGGAAATGGGCCTCATCAGTCAAGATGATTTTTCGATGAATTTCCGCTTCATTTTCATGCATTTCAAGGACCCAATCAGCAAAGACACGACGTTGTTGATGATCAGCCGGCTTGAGTTCTTGTGTTAACTGAACTTTATAAGCCTTAAGACCCAAGTCTTTATGCAAAATACGGTGTAATGACGTTTGTGGAATGCCTAATTCCAAAGAACGACGAGGAATGGACAAACCTGGGTTTTCTTCAACACTTTGGGCTACAACAGCAATATTCCCAGTTGTTCTTGAGCGACGTGCACGGGTTTTATTCTTCACATCACTAACTTGTCCCAACAACTCGAATTTGTCCACCAATTTCTGTAGTGCGGTCCGACAAGGTGCTTCACGACGACCCAAAAATGTTTTAGTTTTACGAACCGTCTCTGACAAATGTTCACCATTTTTATAGTGAATTTTAATAATTTCAATGCGTTGTTGAAGCGTGTATCGTTCCACTTTTATTAATAGCGTAGTTTCTACTTGTCAAATGTCAAAAAATGACAGCTTCAAAAGTGACAGCTACCGAAATAGCGGGCTATTCAAAATAACACCTCTTATTGGAAAACCCGTTATAAGATCTGATATTGTGAACTTTGATATTTGTGTTTCTGCTATTTCGAAGACATTCAGCAAAATTGTGGTCGTTAAGCCAATGCTTTGCTGCATGCCAGACGATGACGACGGACGGGCGATGCCAACCAATATAGACGAACTAAGGAACTAAACTTTATTGTAAAGGTAATATCGGAAATGTGATTTTGTTTTGAGGACAAAAACAGGATAACAAGCTAAACCACTACATCCCCAATATCATTCAACATCCATTTCTCTATATATGCATGGCCGACATAAAAGCCAATCCTAGAACCCATACTCGTTTATCGAATGTCCTCTGCAATCCAAACCCAGTATCAGCAGCCACTACACCAGACCAGCCCAGCCCAATCCAGACCGCCTGCAGATTAGAACAAGAATTTGAGTTTTAGTATCAAACCACTGCGTTGCCATCTCCATATACCTATCCATGATAGTTACCCCCATCGCATGCCCATCCGCCCATGCCTGCTTAGCTTGGGTCAATTTGTGAAATTCAGAATCCGAACACCTGCTGCTCTTAATCCCATTATTTATTTTTGTTGATTGGGGTAAAATGTTGTTGTGGCTGCCTGCCTGGTGGGATTTAATGCTTCTCTCAGGTATATAGGTGCCTTCATACAGTGTTATATAGAAACCTCGGTGAATGTTAATTCAACGCCAATGTATTCAATGTTGCTGTTTAAGCTAAATATCCGGTGTAGTTTAAACCACTAAACGGTTACTTGCTTTGCTTATAATGATCATTTATACCCAGCTATTATCGCTACATTTAATTTCGACAATAACAATATATAATTTATTGGAAAATTAAATTGAAACATTTTTTTTAAGCACGTAATACATATTGAGAGCAATTTTGTGGAGCTTATTTCAAAGTACAATAAGCAATAAAAAATAAAATATTATTTGTTAAAAACATTAAATGAATGAGTCTGTTTTTTTTCAGCATTAACTAACGATTTACTCCGATGCGTCATATTCAGTCAATTTCCATTGGTTTTTTTTTCGTTTGAGTTGTTTACTCCTTGGTTCCAAATGGAACTTGGATATCCGTTGGACCAGATTAACACACAATAGATGGTTGCCATTTATAACTTTGACAAGTAATTCAACGAAAAATAATTTCTATGTATGTTTATGTGCTTGTGCACATGTGCTTGGGTTGGTGGGACAGCAAAGAAAGGACAACTTGAAGAAGGGACACAAGTCAAACAAAACAATTTAATAAAAAAAAATATCACTTAATTGAGACGCAGCCACCTCAAACGGAAGATGCTATAATTTTTGCAAGTGGCGACAAAAGTCAAACGGAACAATTATTCCGCATTCTTTCCAGGCCAACTCCACTGGCTCTAAAGATTCCAACATCACAACCACAACAACAATCCAATCCACAAGCGGTGCATTTTTACTCACTGGGCATAGTTTCATGTCAAGCACCGTTCATTTCCCTTACACCAATACTTTTATTTTTACTTGCGGTATAGGTACATAGGCACCAGGGCAAATTTTGTATTTGGAAAAAATATCGAACTCAAGATTTCGATCAAACTTGACATTACGAAGTTGAAGAACACCAAAATTCTGTATGTCGATCTGTCTGTAGAACGATCTAAAGCCTAAGCGGCTGAAGCTATTTTGGTTAAACTTGGTACTTAAGCGTTTTAGGTGATTCTCTCAAATAGATTTTTGATTCATTTGTTTAGCCCCAAAAATAACGGTACTTGCCATACAATTGTTTTTCCATCTTAATTATCTCGAAAACGGCTTTAAAGGTTTTGAGAAAAAAAGTGTGTGTATTACTTTAGGTACATTTTGGTCAAAATTTTGCCTTTGATATTTTGTTATTGACGACACCTGCCGTACAACCATTTCTTGATTTTTGACATTCTCATAAACGGCTCTACGGATTTCGATAAAAATTGTTTCCTAGGAGGTCCTTTGAATTATAAATAATACTCCAAACCAAAATTTTCGAAAAATTTTCATGAAAATTCAATATCTCAAAAACGGGTGGATGATTTTTTTTGAAAATTTTGTTTTTAAATTATGTTAACTTTATATTATTAAATATTTAAAATTGCCATAACAATTTAAAAAAACAAAAATTAAAGAAATTTCTTACAGGTATAAACAATTAATTAAAACCGACTTTCAAAATTTGTCTAGCTGTTTCTATTAAGAATCTTTTGCATACGAGGTGATCGAACATAAGAGCAACTATGTGCGGTCCAGTCGTGCATTTTATTTCTATCAACATTAACATGCACATTCAACAAAAAAATAAACAAATACATGAAACGTCAATCTATGGTCAAGTTTTGAACAGCGTTTATGGCGTGTTCAAAAAGTTTTCTTTTTTGATATTTCGACATGGACATGGATTTCTTGGACTCCATTGATTTTTTCATGGCATGTTCATAGTTTTGCCATAGTTATGGCCTGTGGAAGCCGATTGTTAGGAGTAGCTTTTATGTTTTTGTTTGTATTATGCATGCACAATATGAAAATGTTTAAGCAGAGTCCGAGCGATTAGCAAAATAGGACAGAATTGAATAGGAGGTACCGATGTACATAAGTTTTGAAATGTTTGAATATCATAATTTAAGGCATTCCACAATCAGGTAGTGCGGGTAAAGAAGGAATCTCTCGGATGCGGTGCTTGATTCTCCATTTGACAATGCCGTCTCGATCAGAATTTAATGAACTTATTATACGCTTCCGTTGAAGTTCCCTATCCTAAGGACTAGGTGTGAATCAAACGGGTATAAGAAGCTGAGGGTACTGTTGTCAGCAACACAATATATTGGAATAGAAGTTTCAAACAACATATCATTGATGGAAATGAAATAAAAAAGATTCGGATTCAAAACGGAGCCTTGGGGCACACCACCATTTATTTTATGAATATCACACTTGAAAATGTCCAAATACAACTTATATTGAGCCGTTCGAAAAGTTATTTCTAATCCAAGTACCAAATGCACGCATTTCAATAAGGGAGCTTAATGCACAAGTCAAATGCTTTTGAAATATCAAGCGCTATTATTTTACTTTCTCAAAATTTATGTAAAGATTCGATATACCATCAGATCACCAGTGCCACGAAAATAAAATGCAGGTCATTAAGGAGCTTTCGTTCTTTCATATATTTCTTAAGTTGATAGTCAATCAGCGTTTCTATGACCTTATAAAGAAGGGACATAAGTGCAGTTAAACGGTTAGAGGGGAAATAAAATTCACCTTTTTTGGGATGGGCTGGACAAATGCTGTTGTCCATCCACTCGGAAAGAGACCAGTAGAATAGGACAGATAGAAAAGCTTATGCTTATGCAGCGCTTTTGTCAGTGTAGAACAAAACCTCTCCAGAACAATAGGAGAAACACTATTGGGATCAGCGGATTTGTGCATGTCGAACACTGGTACGAAGTACGAAAGAAAATTTGCTGTTTCTTATAAGTTTACCACTGAAGTGTCATTTGAAAATAGCGTTGGAACCAGAGGTGATGTAGAATTTCGTACGTTTTTCTTACAAATGACCAATGAAAATGTTACTATCCTTATGGGTAATAAAGAAGAGGACCCATATTTGTCCTCTTGGGAATGTTTGCTTTAATTGAGAAATTTGGGTGCACGAAAAATTGGCTGATATGATACATCCAACCTGCCTATTGGAGATAAAGCACTAATAGTGTATTTACCAGGTTGTGCAGTAAGAAAGAAGTGTTGGCGGTGATGTTAGTGTGACCTGCAATAGTATAGCGATCTTTGTTTTATTGACGTGTATCTATTTTCTCTACAAATTTCAAATTTTAATATTTTGTTATAAGTTGACAACTGTTGCGTCATCTCTTAGAATAATTTAAAAATGTTGCCCCTTCTGATATAAGCGGACATTATAACAGTGCTTACAAAATCCTATTTTAGTACATATAAAGAATGTAGTTTGCGCATCCGAGAGTTGGCGCCATTTCTTAAAAATGGCATCAATTTTATTGTACTTTGACATTTATGCTGAAAGGAAGGTAGAGATAGGGAACAAACACGCATTTGAGCGATATACTTATAAAGTTCACTGATTTACATGTTTGTTATTTCTATAATAAAATATTAGTAAATTGGGATTTTGACAAAATATCTTCGACATTTTTTAGGACATACCCCTCAGAGACGAGATTACAAAAATGGAAAAAGATTTACGGATTAAATATCTGAAATGTATAAGATGGCCCTCCTTGGGACTTAGGCATTAATTTGAAGGTCTCGACTCATTTCTGCCTGAATCGAGTCCTGCAAGGATCAATTTGCAGGACATTTCTACAATGGTAGGTATTTATTGCTAAGCTATCCGTAATACCTAAACTATTTGAGTCAATCGTATGTAGTGTCCTTTCCTTTCATTGTAGTTCAATTATTTGTGATAACCAGCATGGTTTTGTGAAAAAGCGTTCTACTGTTACCAATCTGTTTAATTTTACGTCCTTTTGCTTAGATGTTTTTGAGAAACGTTAACAAGTAGATTGTATATTTACTGATTTTAGTAAAGCATTTGACAAGTTGTGTCATAAAACACTAATTTTTAAATTGTTTCGTCATGGTTTTAACGACAATTTCTTAAATTGGATTTCATCGTACTTAGAAAATAGACAATATGAAGTAATATTTCGTAATGAATGTTCGACTACGTTTGTAGTGAATTCTGGTGTCCCCCAGGGCAGTCATTTAGGTCCAATTTTATTAATTTTATTTATAAACGACTTGATTTCGATCATAAAAAATTCGTCTGTCCTTATATATGCTGATGACATTAAACTTTTCAAAAGAATTAATTCTAAATCTGACTGTCTACTTTTGCAAGATGACTTAAAATTATTTAGGGAATGGTGCAATATTAATCGTCTCGTTTTAAATGTTGACAAATGTAAAACCATAAGTTTTACAAGCAAGAAATTTCCAATTGTTTTTGATTATATGATTGATTCTTGTTCTTTAAGAACAGAGTATCTGTTTTTTTCTGACTTGGGAGTTGTTTTAGATATGGAACTTACATTTACTGACCATATTAGTTTTTTAGTTAGAAAAGCAAATAGAATCCTTGGTTTCATTTAGAGATTTGGCCGCGATTTCTGTGACCCTTATGTTCTCAAACTACTTTTTGTTTCATTTGCGAGACCAATTCTTGAGTATGCATGTGTAGTGTGGGCACCTTATTATTCTGTACATATAATGAGAATTGAAGCAATTCAGAGGAGGTTCTTGCGCTTTTGTCACCGTTGTCTTCCTTGGTTCCGTGGAAACCCTTTGTCCCCATATTCTCAAAGACTTGCTTTAATTAACCTTCCTCCCTTGGCAAATCATAGAAAATATTTACAATTTTGTTTTATCGCAGCAATAATAAATGGAGCAGTATCATCACCATCGGTTCTTTATCGTCTTAACTTTAGTTTTAGTCGCTCAAGTATACGACTTCAATGACCATTGAATCAAATTTTTAGTAGATCGAACTATGGTGCTCATAGCCCTCTCAATCAATTAGTTGAAATATATAATAAATTTTATTTTATAGTGGCTTCACCAAATGACAATTTTAAAATTCAAAATTCAAAACATTGTCTTCCAATAGCTTGGAAATTTAGGGTTAAGTAGTTTTTAAGTATTTTTTTATAATTATATTGTTCACGTTAGGATTTAACGAATTGAAATACATATTTCATTCATAATTTCAAAATCCAAAGAAATAATAGATCGAAATCGAAATTATTGGTATTTAAAATTCAAATTTTATTCAGCCATCAAAATGAAAACTGTTGGCAATGGGGCAGTGGATAAAGTGCTTGATTGCTAACTAGGTCATGTGGGTTCGATCCTCACGCTAAGCGCATTCTTTTCTATAACTCCAATTTTAATTGGATGCCGCCCATGGGTTAAAATAAGACAGTCAATACCTGATTCTCAAATCCACTGTGCCAAACTAGTGCCGTGTAATTCAGGTTGCATTTAAAATACCTTAGAACTTACTATAGCCTTTACTTAAACGCTCTTTGCATCGACACGGGCGATCCAGGATGATTTGGTTCACTTGTTATTCACTTGTTTTCTTTTGAATTCCTTAGCTACGGTTTATAAATAAAGGTTTGCGATTTGTAGACACATAAATTGGACAATAGAAAGTTTTAAAACAAAATTTTCCCTGTCATGATTATATGAATTTTTCAGTCAAAAAAAAAAAACATACCTAAAAATTCAAATTGTTGAATAAACTGAAATTAACAAAAGTTTGTGTTTTAATAATCATTTGAAAAAAAAACTCTACTGCTCCACATCCAGAAGACATTAGCGACAAGCAAAATCTAACATTCATTGAAGTTAATTCAAATTCGTTCCGAATCATTTCCGTTTCCGTAACGTTCACACTTTTCTGTGCCGGACACATTCCGAATGCGCAAAGATTCCTTTTTTTTTTGTTTGTCCTTGTACCTATGCAAATTAATTTTCGAATTAAAGACAATGCTTTCTCATTGTTCTATAGCAATGCGGGAACGACAAAAACGCCATCGTCGACCGGCTTGCCATAATAGAAAAGACAGCTATGTAGATGGAAATGCACCTTAATGTTAGGGATGACTTGTCCAGTTCCAGATCCACTCACTACCCGTATACATACCTACTTACTCGTACTCGTACACGTATAGTATTAAAAGCTAAAAAGAAAAAGAATATAAATCACTACAGGAGGTAAAAACTTTTAACGACTTTCTCGAGAGCTAACGTTGCGGAGAGACATGGGGAGCACTTTATTTTGTTCGTCGCTTTTTCTGTTTTTCTTTTTATACCTACTTTTTCAGTTTTACTTTTTTATTCGATTTTTTTTCGTTTTTCCTTCGTCATCACATGAATATCCTGAGAGGACGAAACAATTTTAAGATTTAAATCTCCTTCACCCCCATATCATCTCCTGGGGTGCTTATTGTGCTGTGTTGAATAGTGCGGGTGTAAGAGGAACACCTTTCAGTGTAGGTACAGAAAGACACTAAATGCATCTTTAGGGTGTGCGAATTTGTTCTTGTCTTGATTTTTTTTTAAATAAGAGGTAGGGGAATAAATCATGTAGCCATGTGATTGCTCATTACTGAACATTTCCGGGGTATCGTTTTTTTTAATTTAGAACACACCCTAATTCAATTGGCATCCCCCGAAGTTCACTTTTAACTCACCAACCTTCCTTAAGCTTTAATTTTCACCATTACTGACAGCGAAAACTTAATAATATTGTCAATAACATTTGTATTGAATTGATTGTTTTCAAAATTCCAATACACGACCTTAAGAAAACGAAAAAAATGAAACGATTTACGAAACGCACTAAATAGTCTGCCTTGGAAAAAAAAAACTTTTCTTATTTAGCAATACAACTTACCGCCATCTTGTTGATTTAAAAGTTAAGCAGCCCTCCTTTACAACCATCATGCCATTCCTTCATTTTCTTCACTGATGCCACCGCCATCACGTTGCCATTGTAATTATTGCTAAAACTTTCCCGCTGCTATATATAGATACCCCTTACATTTTTTTTTTAAATTCTTTTCCTAACTCCGCAGCGGTATATTAGTAAAATTGAGTATTTAAAAAAGTCCCAATATTACTTGTAACGGCAGAAGTTTTTAAGTGCTCTCGCCACCATTGCCATATTTGCTAAGAATGTGCGTAACATAAGCCGTTGAGGAATTTATATATGTAAGTAAAGTTTAGAATTTTTTGTTTGTTAAATTTATTCTTTTTTATGATAGGGGTTGGTTTTTTGTTAAACAAAATAAAACTTCAATCTTCAATGTCAAATGCTGGTACGTAGGTATTATACAGGTTGAACGGGTGAACCGATACATGGAGAAGACGGGATGACGGGTATCCTGTACTAAAACATAATTATACAGCGGATCATGGACGAGGAAGTATTATAATATATGGACAACTTGTTGCCTACCTCATGTTGGTTCAATTTTCGTCTCAGTCATTTTGGGGGACACTGGCCTTCTTGACTGCAACTAGCGGGCAAAGAACTATGTCAGGTATTACACAGAAGGAGAAACGTCAAAAATACGCCGGGAAAATCCTACCAGTTAGTGTTCGTTCTTTCTTTCTCACTTGCACTTCATTCACGCAAGGGTAAACACACGCCGTGTAATACCGGACTAAGCTGACAGAAAATAAATAAGAGCCTAAAAGAGGCGAATCTTCTTCACCCTCTAACTACCGTCCAATTGCACTTACGTCCCTTCTTTCTAAGTTCATGGAAACGCTGATTTACTATCAGCTTTAGAAATATCTTAAAGAACGAAAGCTCCTTAATGACTGACAATATGGCTTTCGTAGCAATAGGTCCACTGGTCATCTGATGGTATATCTCACCGAACAGTGGCACAAATTTTTACATCGTTATGGAGAAAGTAAGATTATTGCGCTTGATATTTCAAAAGCATTTGATAGAGTTTGGCATCAGGCTCTCTTATCGAAAATGCGTGCATTTGGTATCGAAGAATTTCTCCTTCGTTGGATTAGAAATTACCTTTCGGATCGCTCAATACAAGTTGTATTAGACGGTTTTAAGTCTGATATTCATAAAATAAATGCTGGTGTGCCCCAGGGCTCCGTTCTGTCTCCGACTCTTTTTCTCATTTTCATCAATGATCTCTTGTCTGAAACTTCTAATCCAATATACTGTTTTGCTGACGAGAGTACCCTCACCTTTTCATACTCGTTTTTAGATTCTCATCCATGTCCTTCGGATGTGGAACTTGAACGGCAGCGTATGATTAGCTCATTAAATTCTGATCTAGACAGCATTGTCCAATGGGGAATAAAAAACCGCGTAGAATTTAATGCTTCAAAAACCCAATGCTGTCTTTTGTCGTTAAAGCGGGACCCTCCCGCAATGCCGTTGACCATTAGCGGCGCTTGCATCGAGGAAACCGAACAACTTTCAGTTCTCGGTATGTGCATCACTGACCACCTTTTGTGAAATGAACACATATTCGACGTCGCCAAAAATGCTGCAAGATGTTTGGGTTTTCTGAGACGATGCAAGAAATATTTCTCCCTTCTAATATGGCTGTAATCTATAAAGCCTTCATTCTTCCAAAGCTTGAGTACAATTGTCATATTTGAGCAGGTTCTCTCATAACGCACTTAAGTCTCCTGGACAGAATCCAAAAAAGAGCTTTAAAAATGATAGGTGATGAAACAATATCTTAAACAATTGATCCTCTTTCGCACCGTCGCAATGTTTCATGCCTTTCATTATTTTATCGGTATTATAATAGACAGTGTTCTAGTGAAATAGCCAGTTGCATTCCTCCCCTTAAAATATTCACCCGTAACACTCGCCCTTCTAGGAAAGCCCATCAGTTTACCCTTGAGCCCAAAGGACGTACTGTCAAGTATAGAGATTCTTTCTTTAGCCGCACAACACGAATGTGGAATGCTTTACCCGACCGAATTTTTCCCTCCCATTGCGATAATCAGGCATTTAAAACCAATGTACATCGGTACCTCCTGTCTGATCCTATTCCATTTTCTTAATCGATTGCACTGTGTATAAACATTTTAAGGGTATTCACAACCCCTTGAGTGCGCGCATAGTTAAAAAAAAAGCCAATATACCATAAATGTCACACTGTCTATGATTGAAATTTAAAAATGTCGGTTATTGCTAATGGGTAAATGCAACTTTTTTAATTTTTTTCAAACAGATGGTTCTAGCTTCTATGTTAAAATTTCAAGTAGTTAAATTTTTTTCCTGAAGTGGTGTCATAAAAATTAGCATCACGATCTCAATTTTGATAATTGTTGTATGAAGCTGACATTACACTAGCAGTCCATAATCCATATATAATCTGACATCAGTAGTGAAGAAAGGTCGCTCTGCAGTGCACAGTAACTACTCTTCGCTGAGCAAGGAAAAGAAGTCAGTGGCTTTGGCCACCTTCATATTTGAGCTATGCAGTAATGGCGTAATGCTCATAAGCCGACTAAAGATAATCGCGTACAATATCAATTCATTTCCTTATGAAGAAGTACTCACCGGACCTAGCCATAATCAGTGAAACCAACGTCACCAAGCGAAACAATATCGTCGAGTCGAAACACTTGGATTTGCCTGTATTGCCGATGCAACAGCCACGATTGTATCCTGAACCCGAACATTGGGATCTCAATGGTCCATCTACTCGGGGGAGTACCGCCAAACTGCAGCCTAAATTCCCTTTGGACGGAAATGGCGGACTGCAAAGAATGGTATCGCTGCACTATCCAAATTTTTTTTTTTTTTTTTTTTTTTTTTTTTTTAATAACTTTGCAGCGCTCAAGGGATTATGAATACCCTTTATATGTTTTAAACACAGCGCGGCATTCGGTGAAAGAATCCTTGTTTCAGTATCCCAAGCATTCATTTTGATAAATCTAAATAGTAGCATATAAAAAAAATAAGCCGATTACTCACACTGAAAAATAGTTATTACGTTTAATTTTTGTAGCACGTTGTATTGTTGTAACTTAAAGAAAATTTTCAAATATAATAAAGTTAATATACTATGAAAAAATTTCATTTTTTTTACAAAAACCTAATATATGCAATCTTCAACCATGCAAAACCATAACAAATTAACTTTAATCACAAAAAAAAAATGGTTGTTGGAAGGCAGTGGTGACTACAAAATAAAGCTCAGTCTACTGCAAAAAAAAAGGACGACATAAAGGTTTTGGCTCAACAACATTTTTTTTGAGGATGATACGGTTAAGCCGGAGTTGTTGAGTATCGTAAAACATCATAAAACCCTGTAAAAAACCTACGTCGTTGACGAAATTGCCCATGCTCCTGGACATAAAGTGCCTTGCTTGCCTCCTTATCTCATTGAGCTTAATCCAATAGAATTTGGGGGAGAGGATTCGTAGCGCAAGCCAGAACAATTGATTTAATTAAAAACTTTTTAACAACTGCAATAAGGAACTTTGACGCTGAAAAATGGCATCTGTCTGTGCAACACAATGAGCAGGAGGTTAAGCCACAAATTTGGTATTTTATCGGTTAGAATATTTTTTTTTATTTTTTGCTTGTTTGTTTTATTTAACGCGCATCTTATCGTACTTCTGAAGGCTGTGGAACATGATAAATTTTATTTCAGTTTTATAAACAACTAAAATTTAAATCTTAATCTAAAAAAAAAAAGTATATGTCTCTAAAAACCTTATGCTTCAGATTTTAAGCATTGCAAAATGCGTAGTATTGCATCACACTTTAAAACAAAATACAGTAATACCCGGATAAGTTCCTCTCGCTTAAGTGCCTAACCCGCAAAAGTATAAACTCTAAAAAAAATGGTGTAATTTCACTATCATAAAGCGAGGAAACTTGTTGCCTACCACAATTGCAGTATTTTTACGCACTTATTTAATGTGTAAATGTTAAACCTTTTGTGTGTAAGTTCAAATAAAGTAAAAATAATCGTCACAAGCGAATAACAAATGTTCACATAAATGTGTAACTTAGATCAAATGGTAGTTAATATAAGCATTGATTGTTAAAGTACAAAACAATTTATGTGTAGTATTTATAACGGGTTTAAATTTAAACAATATTTGTGTAATGTTTAAGCATTATTAGCTTAATACGGAACAATGGTGATTGAATTGTACACAGAGGTTGAAAATTTGCAACAAATATTTGTAATATCCAACATAATGTGTTCAGTTTTTTTTACCTATTGTCAACTTGCAACTTGCCTACTTTAACACTGAAAATTACATACAATTTCATGGTAAATTTACACGAAGTTTTTAGAGTGTACCTTTTTTTTAGAACCAAAATTCTAAGGAGTTTTTCATATAAGACTCATCTTATAAGTACCATCCGCTTAAATACCTTTCCCGCTTAATTGCCTTTTATCTTGTATATACTTTTATTGAAATTTAGCTGTCAAAAATTCTTTTAAGTACACATTTGAAATTAGCTAAAATACAACAGTTTGTTTTGCTTTAGCGCTTCCTTTTGTTTTATGCTACAAAGCTCATAAATAAAAAATTAAATAATTTTAATCTACAACTATGATTCCTGGACCAAAAGGCCTTTAAAATCCATTTTGAATGAATCAATAATTCAATACGACCCATTAAAAATTATACAAGACAGATTCCTAATTAACTATTTCTGGCCCAATTTTAATGATTTGAATATTTAATCTTGCTGGATATAGTTCACATTGGTTTTTTGTCAAAAAATCCATATAAGATGAACTGAACTTAACAAAAATTGCGTAGTGGTAGGGCCCTCACTAGCCAACTGACGAATCCAAGTGAGATCACCGGGACAAAAGGCAAATTTTATGGACTAAACGCCGTTAAAAGTTTTTTTGAATAAAATGTTTTTTTTATCAAAAATGTTTGTTTTAATTTGTGTAATAAATATTTGTGAATTTAGTTGTGTTAATATAGAGATAAGTACTTATGTGCACTTAAGCGGGTCTTTTATAACTGCCTAACCCGCATAAGTGCATATTAAAGTGGAGCATTTACCTTGAGGTGCTTATCCGGGTTTTAATGCAGTGGGTTGGGGTCAAAATTCTACCGGGGTCAAAATTCTTTTAATAAAATTCAGCTTTTAAAATTCTGCTTTTTAATATTCTGCTTACCAAAATTCTGCTTTTCAAAATTCTGCGTTTCAAAATTCTGCGTTTCAAAATTCTGCTCATAAAAACTCTGCAAATAATAAAAAGCGCACCCTTTTTAGCATTTTCCAAACCTTTGTTTTCTTTATTATTTGCAGTTTTGATGAGCAGAATTTTGAAAAGCAGAATTTCGGTAAGCGGAATATTAACAAGCAGAATTTTAAAAACTGAATTTTGTTAAAAGAATTTTGACCCCAGCAGAATTTTGACCCCAATACACTACAGGAAGACCCGGATAAGTGCCTCACGCTAAATGCCCACTTATTTTCTTAAGAGTTTAATAAATAAATGTTTTTGTTTGTTTCTTGTCTTTATATGTATATATATAGTCGCTCAACTTCTTAAGATAATTATTCAGTTACACCTAAATGAATAAACAAGGATTAAGAAATATTTATTAATGCTATTAATAAAACAGAATGTCTGCTATTTGACGTTTACCAACTTAGTCCATCACTAGACCATCTCTGACGGTGGTCTAGTGAAGAACTAAGAATTGACATTTAAGAACAAAAAAAGAGATAGAGTTGATACTTATTGTAGTAAATTTTGTTCGATTTTTTATTAATAGGAAATTTTAGTCCATGGTGTAGCTCTTATTCCATGGTGTTGTGAGCCCATTGACTAAAGGTGGACTAAGCGTTTTTTATTAATAGGGCTGTTAGTGTCTATTGTTCACCCTTCGCGAAAGTGTTCTAAGTACATAGTTGCAAATTTTTACAATTGGACATCTGCACATCGCATACAAGATAAATGTAAAGGACGTGTAGTTACAAAATACAACGGTGAATTCCATATAGTGAAAATAAAAACATTGAATTGAAAATAAAAAAAAAAATAGGCAGAATTTTTTTATTTTATGTTGACGGACAGAATTTTGAGAAGTCGAATATTCAAAAGTAGAAAAAATTAAAAAAGGAGAATTTCGAAAAGCAGTCATTTTAAAAGCAGAATTTTGAAAAGTTGTATTTTGAAGCCAGAATTTTTAACCGCTCCCCAAAATAGTGCAAATATTGCTATCTTCTCTGTACTGATTATTTTTATCGGAAAGTATAAAGTCATCTGAGAGTTTATAATCTAATATTAAGGAGATTCACAGAATATTCCAAGTCTCCTGTTCCTTCTTCCATTTTTTAACAGTCGTCAGTGGGGAAGGGGTTAACCTGTTCACTAAATAGTGTTGGGTTGGTTTCTCATCCATAGTTTTAGGGTATTACAATAGAAAATGTTTGTTCAAATCTATTGCAGATGGTATTTATAGTCAGTGTTCGGCCATTTTGTCGTACCTTTGGCAGATAGACCCAAGACCAGTGTTTCCAGGCCCATGTTTGATGAATAGATAAGATTATATTCAATAATTCCTGTAAGAAAAAATCCTAATATTTTATGTTTTTTTTTTTAAGATATACACCTTCAAAATTGGCTTAAGCACCCACTTATTTATTGATTTTGACGTAAAGGCAAAATGTAATTAAGATTTTTGTTAAAATAGATCAAATGCACATTCATTCTATAGGTTATTATTTCTTGAGGTAATTATCGGGTGAACAAAGTTAAGCTCCCGCATTCACAGGACATGCTTTCTAAACTAATAATTAAGTCATGATGTCCTGCTATTAAACAGCTTGGCACAGAGGTTCTCAGCTCTTCCAGTTTATAAGGAATTAAGTTTATTTATGGATATATTAACTTTGTTCAGCTGGGAAAGATGGCTACAACTCATTAAATATTTCATTCTACTTCAGAGTTAGAGAGGCAAACGGAAACGTCATACTACTTAATAGTATAGACTTACCAATTTGTCGTTCATCCTTAATTTATCTTTATGTTCGATTTTTGATAACATTCAGTTTTTAAAACAGTTTTTACTTGCGATTATAGGTACTATAAGGTAAGTTATGTATTCGTAAAAAAAAAAAAATTCTAACAATAAAACATGACATTACGATCCTAGAGAATTGAGTCCCCAAATTCCTTCTGTCGATCTGTCTGTCCTCGAGTCGGCAGTCTCAACGGTTCGGTGGATTATTCAAACTTGGTACATATTGTTTTTTCGGTAATATGCCCACACGTTTTTTTAATTTATTTTTTAAGACGACAAATAACAGTAGCTCCCATACACTTTTTTTTTGGCCAAAAACAAAAATCATATTTTTCTAAAAAACATCTCCAACGATTTTCATAAGAAAATCAATTAATTAATGAAAGGAAAGGGTACCTTTTGATAATTTTTTTTGTGTAAAAAATTGCAATTTTTGGTACCTCTTGTAAAGCCATCTTAGTGGTTTTCGATTTTCTCGGAAACGTTTTATTCGATTTTTTTGAAATTTTTTACGCAGAAGCTCCTAGACAATTTAAACACTACTGTGCACCAAAATTTTTCAAAAAAAAATTTTTCTTGGAAATTCTTCAAAATAACGTTTCAAATTTTTTTTCTAAAAATGTTTTCAAAATTTTACACATACAAAATTAATTTATTAAAAAACCGCTCCAACGATTTTAAATTTTTGTTGATATATTCTTATTTATCCATGAATTCAAATTGCATCTTTGTTTTCCCTCAAACTATAACGATTAAGCAATATAAAAACATTTAATTATGTGTATTATCCATTTATTTCTTCTTTATTATTATTCCCTTTTACGAATTTTTGCGTACGTCACTGAATACTAAATACAATGTAGGCTCTTATACATTTATATATACATATGACGTGTCTTTAAAAATCACATGAATCTTATGTATACATATTTTACCTTAATTACAAAATTATATGCATATAGCTATCTACTCACCTACATTTATCCTTCATTATCATTATTATATGTACATGTTTACATACTTAGGTTCCATCTATATGTATATGCTTGTACATACATTTTACTCTCCCAACTTACATAATTAAAATCCATTAAGGCCCGTTTGCTGATACTCAACTTAAGCATTTAAGTTCTACAAAAGAACTTATGTGACAGTTTACGCACAGGAAAAAGTAGCCTTTAGGCGTTTTAAGTTGAATATAAATATTTATGATTCGTATCAGCAACCGGCCTAATAGATTTAAATATACATTTGTAGGTAGCTACCTATTTAACTCTTCCTTGAATCATCCATTCGACAATTCATTATACTAAGAATCAAGGTAATCTTATCTACATGCTTTAAACCTGCATAGGATAACTACACCTTATTAACTTAACCTCAATGCTAAGCTACAAGTTGTTAGCTACAAGAGCAAGTTCTTACGATCCAGTCGTGTATTTTATTTCTAAAGTTTTCTGCCAAAAGTAATTTATTCATACGAATAGAATCGATTCGAAGATATAAATGTAAAATAAATAATCATGAGAAAAACATTGTAGCTTTTGTTTGGTCTTGTTTAAATTAATTTGCCTTTTTAAGTTGTATTTTGAGAACATTACTTAAATTACCAATCACCGGAAACTGGCCCCTACCTATAAAATTTTATACCTATCTCATACTACACTGTACACAAAAACACATCACTATTCTATCTTTCTTATATGCGAACCATCAATCGCCTGTACGAACATACGTACCCAAAAACAATATTAAAAATGGATGTGTATGAGAGTCCTTTTTACAAAATATCTCTTCGGCATATTTGGTAATGGTAAGGCATCCGTGCGTCTGTTGATTTCTTTGACAGAAAAGAAGATAAAAAGTAAAGAAATTTTTTGTTTCCTTTTATATTTTCTTCATTTCCAAATTAGCTTTTATGAGGGATTGTGGGATAGAAAAAAGTTGAAAATTCTTTTCTGCTATTGTTGTCATTCAAAGGGAATCTCTCAATCATCGGGATGGGATAGATAAAATATACCTAACCTTCTACTATATTGTATGGATGTATATGGGTTTTTATCCAATGCCGGATTTAGAACAGAGCTCACTATATATGATATTGAATTTCTAAGGATCTTTCTTAATTATTTGGTTATTTACAGCTGCTGTATAAATAATTTATAAACAGAAAACAATTTTAACAGCCATCATGGTCTGTAAATTTCCGTAGTTGGTAGTTCGACCGGCCGGCGGGTACAGGGTAAGTGCATATCATATATCTTAAGGGAAACTTTTTGGCGTTTACTGAAAAAGGTCAAACTATAGAGGAAGAATTCGTAAATCAACTTTCGTTTTAGAAAATATTTATTAATTTAAAAGTTATGAACTTTTTCAATTTTGCGTGTCTAAAAAGTGTTCAAAATAAACTTTCATAAAATTTGCATTTTTGCATTTTTTAAATGATTTAAGACCCAAATGCTGAGAAAATAAAATATACATCTGAGTCGCACGAATTTGCTCTCAATCATCAAAATCAAACATTTAATTATTGATAATTATTGGTATTTAAATTTTGCAATTATATTTTTAAGTAGAATGTTTGTCAACATGCAACGTTATAGGAATTCATTTTTTAAACCTTCGCAAGTTATTTTTATGCCAATCATTGTAGACATTTTAATTTGCAATTGATGGATAGTCTATCAAACAACACCAATTGGTTTTATATGAAAAATCCTAGGTCTGGAATTACAATTCTACCCTTCAATCTTTTATATTTAAAGATGATTAGCAGCATAAATGTCAGTTCAACTGACATTATACCCCTATGTGAGGGGCAACTAGTTGCTAGAGATTTTTCTGAAGTTTTCTTTAAATTGCATTAAAAAACCTACTATACCTTTCACACGAGGAAACAAAATGGTTGGAGATTGTTCCTTTCCTTTTAATGGTCGCATTCAAATTTCAGTTGAATATAGTTTAGTATCCATATATATACTTTTCTGAACATAAAAAACCGAATAACTATGTTAGGGTCAGGGTGTCAACAATAAAAACAACTGACATAAAAATTTGTTTAACTTTGAAGTGTTTTTTGTGAAAAGTAAGTGATTAAGTGAATATTTGATTTTAAAAATAAATAAAGTGGACGAAATATTATCTCTATAATATGATCTTAGGTCATCGTATTGCTTCTCTTATTAAAAAAAATCAATTTATATAATAAATACTAGCAGACCCGGCCGCGCGTTGCTGCGACTTTATTGTATTGCGTTCCATTATTAGATATTAAGATTGGTATGTTTAAGGAAGTGATTAATAAAGGTTTTAGCTAATAGCAATCAGTGCTTTCTACTAATTAAGAACTAACTGATGAACAATATTACTCGTTAACCTGCCTTTAGTTAAAACAAATAAATTTGATGGTTTTCTAACGCATGAGCCCATGGGAGAAACACGTATTCTCCAAGTCCAAGCCATAAATTGTCATTTCTGCCATTGCGACTTATTTATTGTCATCGCGAAAGTCAAACGTATCATTTTCAAAGGTATTGTTAATTCTGATGGAATCATAGGTATTTGAGGTAATAGGAGGACTTTTCCTTTAAACTTTAAAGTTAATATAGTTGTCGTACACGGTTGCAAGAATTTTCTGGACTTAAGTTACGCAAAATAATGACCGGTGAACCAATTTTCAGATAGAGCTTGTGTGGCGGTATTCCTGGCATATCCAGAGAATTTAAAAATTCAGTCGGAAAACTGACGATTTCATTTTCATCAATAATACTGTCAATGGACTTAAAAGTCATAAAATCACCTGGTAATAAAAATGTTAAAAGAATAAATTTAATGTCTCAAATTTACGTTTTTACGCTGATGAGGACGATGCTGGTGATAAGACACAATCAATGTTATGTATATTAATTTGTTAATATTTTTCTTTGATTTCAGGGTGTCCTAAAAGGAAAAAACGTCACAGTACTGAGGACGAAGCGAGGAAAGCATCTTTAAAATCCGTAAAATAATTGAATGAAATAAAATTTAAGTTAAAGTGTATACCTATGTCATTTTTTTAGAAACCCTGTAATGAAAATATGTTTTATGTGTAGTAAGTTGTATCAAATCGCAATTTTCAAAGTTTCATGAAATTCGGTCTACAATCAGCAAAAATATGACTATTTTCTACGCAAAAACAATATGTACCAAGTTTGGAGCAAATCCATCCAACCGTTTAGGCTGCAGACTCACGGACAGAAAGGTAGACATACAATCAGATAGACAGACGGAATTGGGGGACCCACTTTTTGGTGTTCTCTATGATCGTAATGTCATTTTTGATTGTTAGATTTTTTTTTGCACGAATCCATAACTTGCCTTATAGTAACTATAGTTAACAAGAGTTTTGGTTTTCATTCATTATATGACATGGCATATGCCGTCTGCCAGTTGGCAAATAATATTTACAATATGATAAAAGTATTGGCAGTGTTTTTATTTTGTGTATTTGTACTTTTAAAAAAGCTGATCAAAGATACGTTTTTTATAGCTAAGCGCTACCTTAATACATCGATACAAACTGTCGCAATCACTTTCACGGTTAAGAATATAAAATATTTCAGAATCGTTAAGGTAACTCTTTGCCAGGGTACTTCTTCTTGTTTCCACAAGAATCGGACATCTTCCCAGAAAGTGAAGTACATCCTCTTTCTCTCTCAGGTTACATAACTCGCATGTTTCCCGTAGATCACTTCTGTGCGTTAAATAACTCTCCTCGTGCTTTTAAAATGAGTGCCATGAGGTGGGTTGAGTAATTCACCCTGAAATAATTTTTTTCACCCAAGTTGTAGTTGAGTTGCGCATATATGCTCCTGTGAAGTGAGCTTCTGGCTTTTCTTATGTAATCTTCATGTTTTTGTTCGTCTACTAAACTTATTAAGCGATAGAGTTCGCTTTTCCACGTGCCCATTCAGTCCACTTGAAGTGATAGTGAAAGTCCACAGTACTCGGCTAAGTTTCTCCAAGGCTCAAACCATGATGTTTTCTTCGGATTACCCAGCATTGTAAACTGTTTTGGTAAACGGCTGTCTTCCATTTCAATTGTCCTTAGTATGTAGTCAATCTACATTTTGAGAGTTGAAATGGACAAAGGCGCGAATCCCGTCTCCAGCATAAGAATGTGGTTAACCGTACTATTTGGTAACCTTAACGTTCGTTTTAAGAAGTATCTTAAAAGCTGCTTCACTTCTTCAAACTCTTTGTGTCCCCAAACTTGAGCTGCGTAGCACATGATCGGTTTTGTTGTTGTTGTGAAGATGCGATATTTTGCTTCGTATTCAACATTTTTGCATTGCATAATAGTTCTCTAGGTTGCATTTAGAGCACTTTTGGATTTTGCTAGCTTATAGGGTAGATATGGTTCTTCAAGTTAGGCTTCTTGAAATCCTTACCCCGAGGTAGTTGTACTCATTTACCATCTCAATATTTTGTTCACCGAATTTCCTTTGCGGCAGTGGCGTCCTCCAGCCTGGCGAAAGATCATTATTTTTAACTTGGCGAGATTTACCTGAAGCCTCCATTTGTTGCAGTACTCGAACAATCTGTTGATCATAAATTGGAGACTTTCAGGTGACTCGCCAGAACAACGATGTCATCTGCGACCATAAGGGCTTTGATTATAAGATCAGTTGAAACTCCTGCTCCCCCTGCAAAACCTCTTCAATATCATCGATGAACAGAGCGAAAAGTAGAGGACTTTAGCTGCATCTTTGTCTCAGCCCTATTTGTATTCGAAACTGTTCAGAAATTTTGTTTCCAAGGATAACGGCAGAAGTTGTTGAATCAATTCTAAAATACTTCCAAACTTCGTCGAAATTCCTTTGTTGTACAGCTTCAGTATTAGTGCTTTTTGATCTATAGTATCGAAAGCTGCCTTAAAGGCAATGAAGAAGGCGTAGAGCTTCTTTTGATTGCTATGTTGGTGAGCGAATAAATTTGGTCTATGGTGGAATAATTTTCCCGGAATCCAGCTTGCGACTCACTCAACAAGTCGTTATTCTGGACCCAGCTGTACAGCCGTTTCGATAAAAGTTTAACAAGAATTTTCATTGAGGTGTTCAGCAATGATATCCCTCTATAGTTAGCTGCAACTCTGTTGTTACCTTTTTTGAAAATGGGACATGTAATAGCCTCTCTAAAATAGCTTGGTACACAGGTGCTCAATTTTCATGATTTTGGGCTTGATGAATTCGTATTGACCCAATTAAGGACATAGGATATTGGAGGAAAATCTCGACAAATTTCTAGAAAAATCGGAAATCAGGGATCATCCTCTTTTTTAAGTGCATATCTCGAGAATGTTAATTTTGGTCTTTTGTTACCTTTAGTCCAAATTATGCGTATCGCCCAGGTACTATAGTTGGGCTCATCAGTTACATGCTGTAGTACCCTTCTAAACGCAAAATATTAGTCGATGGCTTCCGACACAAATAATTTTTTTTATTTGCAAAAGCAATACCTACGTATGCACATGCGTTTGTATGTTTTTACATTTCTTCTTAAAAAAAAATAAAATATCTCGAGAATGGTTACTTCGATTTTCACCCAATAGGCCAAAGGGTAATGGAGGGAAATCTATTCACGATTTAGGGCTTAAGACATGTGTCAAATGTGCCAATGTTGAATTAATAACAAAAGAAATTGTACGATGAATTAATGCAGACAGTCGATAACGGAAATGGTGGCATTTTCTTCCTCGATGCACCCGGTGAAACTGGAAAAACATTCCTGATTTCACTGATTTGGTCTACTATTCGCGCGAGATCTGAGATTGCTTTAGCACTCCCTCTTCTGGGATAGCGGCTACGTTGTTGGAAGGCAGTCGAACAGCTCATTCTGCATTGAAATTAAACCTGCAAGTGAATGAAGAACATACATGCAACATTTCGAAGAACTCTGCGATGGCGAAAATCTTGCAGCAATGTAAGATTATCATCTTGGACGAGTGCACAATAGCTCACCAACGTGCATTTGAAGCCTTAAATCGTACGTTAAAAGATTTACGAAGTGATAAACGACGTTTCGGTGGTGAAATTTTTTTTTTAATTTACACGCGCTCAAGGCATTATGATGTTGCCCTTTATATGTTTTTAACACTGCGCGGGCGTGAGAGAGAAGAGATAGAAGGATAGAATAGATGTGTGGCACGATGTGTGGCACGATGTTCTGAGACTAGAGATGATTGTTGTCTCAAATTTATCTCCAGGGATGGCGGCTGTACTAATGCAGAGAATTTCCCATGTCCTATTTATCTATGTCTATTAATTCGCATTATTCTATTTATTAAGTTGTCATATTGTATGGGTATACTTGTTTACTCAATCACATGCTGTTAGTGTTATGCCTGAACAGCATAGATGAGCAAAAACCAGCAACTCATTTTATGACAATTTTAGAATTAGTTTTTAATTAAAAATAAGACGTCATAGACAACGGCAGGAATCGAACCTGCGTTCGAGGCTGACAGGCGAGCACACATCTATCGCGCCATAGCCGGATTTAGGCGAGTCGCTTTGCAATATGAACAGTTCGCTGCAGAGTTCTCCAGGCAATTATTGGCGATCGGCAATGGCGTGATACCAGTGAACTTAGTCACCGCCACTTTACAAAGACGCCGGAAGAGGTCATCACGAATGTTTTCCCGAATATTGCTTAAAATTATGCTAACCATGATTGGCTGCGAAAAAACAAGGATGTCGAAAACTTGAATTTTGGCATTCAAAATCAAATCGGCGGTGAGTTACATTTATTCAAATCCGTGGACTCAGTGATGTATGAAAACGAAGCCACCAACTATCCCACGGAATTTTTGAATTCTTTGGATGTTCCGGGCCTTCCGCCACACAATTTAGAATTGAAAGTCGGCTCAGTTATAATTTTGCTGCACAGCCTCAATGCAACAAAACTTTGTAATGGAACGGGTTTGATTGTGAAGAACATCAACGCATATCTAATTCAAGGCAGGATTTTGCGCGAGGAAAATTTAAAGGCGAAGATGTTCTGATTCCACGGTTTCAGCTTATTCCAAACGATTTGCCCTTCGTGTTTAAACGTCTTCAATTTCCGGTGCGTCTCCCTTTTTCGATGACAATCAATAAGTCGCAGGGACAATCGCTGGATGCTTGTGGCATCAATCTCGAATTCCCATGTTTCTCACATGGTCAATTATATGTGGCGTGCTCGAGTATCGGCAAACCTAACACTTTGTACGTCTACGCACCCGAAAATAAAACTAGAAATGTTGTGTATCATAAAGCAGTTCAGTAAAAAAACGTAAGTCTGGCCGACACGCCAATCATTTTGATTTGATTGGAATACATAGACATTGTTAATTTAGTTAGTTTTATTGTATTTAATAAAACTTTAGAATAAAGAATTTTAATTGACCGCATTACATGGAACAGCATTGTGCATGCTCGGAATTATTATTTTCTTAGAGGGACTTAATAAAAGCATTTTT
Source organism: Philhelius pedissequus (assembly GCA_910595825.1). Classification (NCBI taxonomy): domain Eukaryota; kingdom Metazoa; phylum Arthropoda; class Insecta; order Diptera; family Syrphidae; genus Philhelius; species Philhelius pedissequus. Next base: position 15,075,014 of record OU343161.1, on the reverse strand, counting down.
TACTATGGGGGAGGGGGTGCTATCACCCTCCTAGGACACTTAAAAAAAAAGATTTAAGAACAACAGCAATACTTACAATTTAAAAAAATATAGGTTTTCTGAAATCCAAAAACGTTAATAGCTTATGCAAAAAATATCTTCAAAATCAAATTGATTAAAAAAAAAACATTGAGCTATGTATGGGGGGGGGGAATTCCGCCCCCTTTATGTAGACAATTGTAAGTCGTCTACATCGAACTGTCTACATGTAGACAATCCTGTAGTCAACATTTATATTTAGTCTACTTGGAACAACACTGCTTCAGACAAAACAATTTTTAAAAATCCTGATTTATAAAAGTGCAGTTTATCTGGAATTTTACTTCCGGAACATAGTTCTTTATCTTAGCAGCACCCCAACCTCTTTAAGCTAGCGCTGGTAATATTTTACACTTTAATTCACAAACATCTGTTATCTCGCCCATTTTACATCAAGCAATATTTGGCCTCAGCAAAAGTAAACCGTAACAGTCGAATGGCCTGAAAATTTTACACACAAAAAATTTTTAAGTTAAAATATTTTAAAAATAAACTTCCAGAACTCTCCACATTCTTTTATGGGAAGAATTTACTTTTTTGACTGGTAAAAATGGCAGCTGGATTTTTTACTTTTTAACGTAAGGTTAGGTGTCCAGTAGTAGCTATAAAGAAATATGTAAAATAGTAAGTACCAGCTGGGCCGTCCAATTCGTGGTCTGGATTTTAAAGTAAAACGGAACATATGATTCTAATAATTCGTGTTCCAATTTCTCTAGTTCCACTGACAGAATTGTGAATAAAAAACTGTTTCGTGTCTGTTTTAATCAGGAAAACCTGGTGGTTTTGCAATAAACCTAAAAGAGTTGAATTTATTGATATAAAAAAATACTTCCCGAAAAGTCATCTACAAATTACCTTGTCAGAATCGAATATTGCAAGAAATTAATAGAAGGGCATTATATTATTTTTGAAAAAAAAATTGAAGTAAAACAGTGATTTTCTATTGATTTCAGACTTAAGTTAAATTTGTTCTTGTTGAATCTCGCCCATTTAAGGAATATTAAAAAAAACACATTATAGTTATAATCCTTTGCACAAAAAACAATAAAGCACCAGAATATGATAGAGTCCCCTACGAATTTTTTAAAAATGCTCCAGAATCGGCCATAGAAATCATATCACGTATGTTTAACCAGATGATGACCTCAGGAAGAGTAGAACCATCCTTCAAAAATCCCTCATATTCCCTATATATAAAAAAGGAGACCAAAACATAGTTCAAAACTACAGAGGAATGGATATCTTTCATGGAGACTATTGGTAAGATATTTTCAGGGGTTCTTTTGGCACGGTTGCAAAAGTGGGAAAAGGAATATTCCATAATAAATCAGTTTCAGGCAAGTTTTAGAGAAGGATACACGGTACGGCAGATAATCTCTTTAGCCTTTTCAGTATCATCAAGCTTAAAATGCAAGAAAACAAGAAAGTTTACTGTTTTTTTTTTTATTGATTTTAAGGCAGCATTCGATTACACTGACCGTAAAGCTCTTTTATATAAATTGCAGAAAGAAGGAATTTCGGAAAAAATTCAAAAAAATTATAAGAGATCTTTATGATGACACAGAGTCAGCTGTCTGGGACGGAGAAAAACTTTCAGAATGGTTCAAAACGTCAATGGGCGGTAAACAAGGATTTTTATTAAGTCCTCTTTTCTTCGCTTTGTAAATAAACGATATTCACGAATTCATTGGAGGGGGGAATAAATTTAAACGGCTTAGAAATCAGACTGCTTATGAATGCAGACGACATCGTGTAGCCCACAAGTGCTCTAGTTAATTATCCAGAAAATAGCGGAATATACCCGTCGGTGGAATCTTTTGATTAATCTGGAAAAGTCCAAAGTTCTCGTTTTTAGATAAAGAGGCGGAAGACTAGGTGCTCAAGAATGCTGGAAGCTAAACGGTCAACCTATTGAAGTTGTTAACAAGTACAAGTATCTGGGACTATGGCTAACACCTGGTTTATGCTTAACAGACCATTTCAAATAAAGATCCAAAATGGCTCGTCAAAGTCTTAACTTTACATGGAGCAATTTCATTAAGAGTAATGATGTCAAACTCTCCTCAAAGTTGGATATTTTTAATGCCTTAGCCAGAGCTATCTTAGGATGTGGAGCGCAAGTATGGATATACGCCAAACATGATGAAGTCGAAAAAGTTCAAAGATTCTTTTTTAAAAAAGTTCTCGGACTACCAAACTTTAAACCGAATTATATGCTCACACTTGAATGCCAAATGTAGCCAATTTTCGAACACACGATGCGCTGCCACATGAATTATTTAGGGAAAGTTCTCAACTCTTATCATTACAACAGACTTCCCAAATTTCTGGCAAAAATAACAATGAATCAGGGCTTATATTGGTTCCAGAGCTGGGACATCAACATCAGTCAGGCTAAAAATTTTGAAAATCTACAAGATTTTGTGTCAAATAGGACGCTCTTTAATGTTGGTGAAGTGGCTGATAAGATTATTGAAGAAGACAAACGTGAAACAGTACATAGAGCAGAACTTACAAGGTCCCATAGCATCTACCATCTACTTAACGTCGATGCCGGCAAGGAATATGTTTGTGATGATCAAAAGTTTTCAATGATCCGATGGATTTTCAAAGCACGAGCAGGCCTGATAAACCTCAATGGTACAACTAGGACAGAACGCGATAATATTAATTGCTCACTTTGCAACATCCATGGGGGTGGCCGTGGCGCGATAGTTGTGTGCTCGCCTGTCAACCTCGTGGTCGCAGGTTCGATGCCTGCCGTTGTCTATGTCTTCTTATATTCCATTAAGAACCAATTCTAAAAATTTTCATAAAATGAGTTGCTGGTTTAATCATTACATGCTGTTTAGGCATAACACTAACAATATGTCATTGAGTAAACTATTCATAAATATGACAACGACGTAAAATAAAATAATGCGAATTATAAGAGACATAAATAAATAAGACACGGTAGTTTTCTCCGCATTAGTTTAGCCGCCATCCCTGGAGATAAAATCTGAGACAACAACCACCATCTCTATACGTCGCGCCGCACATCTTTCTATCCTTCTTTCTCTTCTTTCACCGGATGCCGCGCTGTGTTTAAAAACATATAAAAGATATTCATAATCCCTTGAGCGCGTGCAAAATTATAAAAAAAAAATGCATGAAGAAGAAACTCTCGTTCATTTTATCGCAGTTTGTCCAATCCTGAGAAGTATGCGATGCATGTAGCTGGGAAGAGCCTCGATGGACGAAAACATGGTTGTTAGTTTATTAAATGCTGAAATGAGCTGGACTCCCCTTGCGAATTACCAGCAATCTGTAAGCGAGTTCAATCATTAAATTTGTCTGCAGTTAATAAGTACATGATTTTGTAGATAAAACAATTCAGGGTTTCAAATTATTATATTTAATAAGGAATTTAATCGCGACAGACGATAAAATGTCATTGTTGAATAACATTTTTGTTTTGAAAACTAATTCTCTATTATTATTTTTATGAATTTATTACCTAATGTATATTTTGTAAAAATTGAAAAATCAAAAAATGTAAAAATGCTACTAATCCTTTACACCGATTGTTGGCATGTTCTGTTATTATGGCTTTGTAATTACAACTTAAACAAAGATAGAATTTTTTCCCATAGCTCTTCAAGAACTGTTGACAAAAGTTATTCTAATGAACCAGAAAAGAAAGGTGAAATAATAAAGGAAAAGGAAATAATTTCATTTTTAAATTAAAGGACTGCTTTTAAGAGAAACACAAAGCATACAAAGAAATTCAAAAAAAAAAAATAAAAATATAATGTAAACTTTCAGGACATAATTAAAGTTGAGGAGCTTTATTCAGTACCTACAGCCCTGTAAGTGTACATACACAATGACTACTACATACAAGTATACCTTTCTATTTGAACTCCAGATAAATGGTTTTACCTGTTGGTTGATGGCGAAGTAGGACATATTTATTAATCATATACTGAATACACTCGTTTTGGTCAATCATTTATAATTGGAGACAGATTACTTATTTTTGTAAAGAAAGCAACTTGCTCAAGTATAAGGATCTATTTTTTTTTTTTTTTTTTTTTTTTTTTGAAAGGGCGATGAGAAAATTTGGTGGTGTGTTTGATGGAAGTAATAGCATCAAACACCATAATGCTTTAAGGCTTTATCCGAATGAACACGATAAAAGAAAATAAATTTAGATACGAACTTAAACACAAAATTGATTCGTTATCCAAATCCTCTTATGGGTCATTTTATCAAAAGGAACAACAAAAAAAAAAATTCCATGTATATGCATGTGTATGAGGAGAGATAGAAAGAAAACCCTGATAAAGCATTTTTTTGGGGGAATTTCAGTGTGATGTTTTATTTGAAAAAAATATTTAGACATGTCGAATGTTTCTTTTGTGAGCATACACCTGTATAAGTTATTGAAATTTAAATTTAATTCAATATTTAAATTTTGTTAAAAACTTTAAAAAATGCAAAGAAGTAGATGTGATTTAGTTTTTATAACAGAACATAGACACAAACTTGATCTAGAAGTTCAAGTCTATACAACCTTAAAGTATGTGCAAATTCAAAAAGTTATAACCAAAATATATATTTTTTCTAATTTACAGAAATAAAACTTTATGTTAATTCCTAACTCATGGCCAATGAAACAAATTATTAAGAAAATAAAAAGTTGTGATTGTTTTCCGGATGACATATTCGACCTGTATCAGGAAAAACATGGTGAAAGGTTCCATCAAAACGTAATAAATACATACCTATAGAAGGACGACACTCCCATGCAGATTTTTACTTTCGATTATAGGTACTATAAGGTAAGTTGTGCATTCGTAAAAAAAATTTTTTTTTTCTAACAATCAAACATGACATTACGATCATAGAGAACACCAAAAAAGTGGGTTCTGCAATTCCGTCTGTCTGTCTGCCTGTCTGTAGAAGGATCTACAGTCTTAACGTCTGAATCGGTTTGGTTCAAACTTGGTACTTAGGCGTTTTAGGTGATTGTCCAAAATAGATTTTTGAATCGTTGTTTTAGCCCCAAAAATACGGTACTACTATACCATCTTAATTATTTTGAAAACGGCCCCAACGATTTTGATAAAAATTGGCGTGTGTAATACTTTGCGTATGGTCTACATTTTGTTAAAAAAATTAAATATTTTGTTATAAACGGTACCTGCCATACAACCATTTTATTGATTTCCGACTTTCTCATAAACGGCTCTACGGATTTCAATAAAAAAATTTGCACAGGAGCTCCTTCGAATTCTAAATAGTATTGCATTTCAATATTTTCGAAAAATAGTTTTTTTGGATAAAAAAAAAAAAAAAAATAAACGACTTTAAAAATACATTTAGCCATTTCTCTTAAGAATCTTTTGCATATAATGTGATCGAACATAGGAGCACATCACGAATGTCGTACTTCCGAAATTTTAATTAAAATAAAAACATGTACATGTACATGTAAATTATAGTTTCATACATACCTAATGTCTCTTCCCGTTTTTATTACACCACTACAATCAAACACACATCTTTCCTATCCTTCTTTCTCTTCTTCCACCGGATGCCGCGCTGTGTTTAGAAAACCATATAAAGGGTATTCGTAATCCCTTGAGCGCGTGCAAAGTTATAAAAAAAAAAAAAAAAAAAAAAAAAGGACGAGTGTATGGAGTGTGTCCTTTGTTGACAGTGGTTCCACGATTTATGAACACCTGCCGTATTGCACTCAGGGGTGCGCCATATTGCCCGTAGGTAGTGCAATATGTTTTTTTTAAACTCTTTTTAAATTAATTTATTTTTTGTTAAAAATCTGGAATTATTATTTTTATTTAATTTATTGGTGTTACTTTTTTCTCTGATTTAATAAAAAAATATGTTGAATTATAAAATGTTTTTCGTAGTTATTTCAGATCATGAATCAAAGAAAACAAGATTACGACACTTCTTTTTTTTGTCTTATCTTATTGTCGTCACCAGAGATCAAAAAATCTGGAAATTGTTGTTGTGTGTCCGATGTGGATGAATGGATTTTGGTCAATACGTGTCTTTGATTCATGATTTCAGATTGACGGTAGGTGCGCCATAATGCCCGAACTTACCCTACAATTGTTGAATTGTTTGAATGTTGATTAGTTAATTGTCTTCTAAATTACTATTTAATGGGTTAGTTTTTTTTTTCAAATAGATTATTTTACTGTACAATATTTATATTTTTTTTTGTATAATTATTTTTCCACAAAAGCCTTTAAGCTACAGGGCTTTGAAGATATATAAACTCAAGAATCTCCCAACTCAAATTGTTTGTTTTACAGTGTAGATCACTGTGTAGAAAAGCTTTTTTTCAGAACAGTGAATTGGACAGTTCAAAGATATGAGATATCACAAATCTTTCGTCAAAAAGTAAGGAAGGTAATCCAATATTTCTGTGATAAGAAAATTTTTTGAGAACTCATTTTTCTCAACTGGAAAATTGTATCTACTATTTAGAAGATTTATAGTAAAAAATTAAATCACGCTAATCAAGTTATTACCAAATATAAGGAATATTGTAATTAAATAAAATGCATTACTGGATCACACGTACTTGCTCTTATGTTCGATGATCAAATCTAGTGCCGTGCAATTCAGGTTGCATTTAAAACACCTTAGGTCTTACAGGCATTAAGTTAAATTTAAAAAAAAAAAAAAAAATCTTAAGCACAAGTTTTTCAGTGAAAACAGCTCATATGTTAAGTTTTTTTTTTCTTAAATTTTACATAGAAAATTTGGTAAGCTTTTTTCTAAAAATTTGTTTACTACGACAATTTTATGTATTAATACACATTTTGCAAATAAGAAATATTTTGTTTTCAGAAATCCAAAAATTATTTATCGAATATGGGAATGCCGTATTATTTAGTTAGTGATGCTTTCGTGATAATTAATATGGTAGAAAAATTATACAGCAGTTACCGCTATGTTTGGGGCTAAAAACAATGATTGAATAATATATTTGGGACAATCAGCTTAAATGCTTAAATACCAAGTTTGAACAAAATCGCTTTAGGCGTTTTTGCTGTACATCGATATGCAGACAGACATACAGACACGTTTATGATTTATGGAAATCAGTTCATCCAATTTAAAAAACCAAATTTTCAAATTTTCTTTCTAAATAAAAAATAAACATTTTTTTTTGAAAAACCCTTATATTTCAAAAGCTATTTAATGGATTTCTTCGCAAATTTGTAATTTTTTTCTTGAATACATGAAAAGAACAATTTTTTAAACATACCGCAATGGAACCTCCCGTCCAAATATTAAAAAAAAACGTTAGAACGTTTTTTTTTCAAAAACGGCTGTAAGATTTTTGATACAAAATGGGTGTGTTCTTAAATTAGTGCAATTTAAGGTAAAAACGTTTTATTTTGCGTACTTATTAACCGTACTTCCCATAGAATCACTTATCACATCCGCTTTAAACCTACCTAACGATAAATTGATAATTAAACCTACCTGCTTGTGATGACTTGAGTGAAAGACAGAAGATAATCAATAGGTTTAGTAGGAGTTTCAATAGCGTTATCGAATGTCAGCTTAGTTACTCACTCGAAAAAAAACGTATCCTTCGCCGTTCCCTTGTGCAGTCCCATAATAAGCTTGTCTCGCATGGCTAAATGAAGCTCACCACCAAAATCACAATTAATCGATAATGATCGAACTCGATCCGCCCCTTCGCTTATTGTTTCACTATGATCTTTTACTGCAGAAGGCGTTTTTCTTTTTTCGTTCAGAGCAGAGCACTGAACAGAGTTCGAACAGGTAAATTATGGACTGAACTTGTTCCAACCAGAGCGAGCTCTGAACACTGATATGTTTTTTTAAATACACTTGAACCACACAAATCAAAATGCATTTTCATTTTTAACCATAAAGAGCAATACCTACCCTTTTTTGTACACTGATAGACACCAGATACAGAAAATCAACAAGTGATCAACTTCTTTCGCCAACTTACATATGGTTGATTCCACAAAAATTGGGTAACTTTTAGGGATATTTTGTTTGTTAATGATATTATTTAAACCAAATTCTTACAAATTCTGATATTTAAAGTAGCTAATCTAATGAAGATATTGCTCATGACCGGGCCATTCACTTTTTTATGTAGATTCTGAGATATATCGGTTTTTCTGAATTTCACTGCCAGGGGACTGACGAGGGTGACACAGTACTGATAAAATACACAGCTTCATAAGAAAATAATGGAATTTATCGACATTTAAAGTAAGTCTCTTAGGGTTCAATTATTGATTATAATACTCGTATGCTTGTATTCACTCTACATACTACATACAACGTAAAAACTGCTCTAGAAGCCAGATATGTTTGTGTAATTAGAAACTTTAGCTTTTTGTTTTATTCTAAAATAAAAATCCATACGGAAAGGATTCTTGTTTTTATTATCATATATCAAAGGATATATATACATATATATTCATTTGATCAAAACTATATTTAGTATGTGATGGCCCCAGAGCTGTTAACAATTTAAATAATGGCTGATTCTTTACGAACATCAATTTCGAAGTTGGGGGCGGATAATTACCACATATGAAAATTTAAGCTGGAACTTCTACTATTTGTGAGACATTATTATTAAACCGATTCTAGATCCACTCACTTCGGAATTGACCAAAAAGGATTGCGAGGCCAGAACTATTATTGGCCTATCAGTAGAAGATAGTCAATTTCATCACGTGAGAAGGGCTAAAGCAGTCAAGGCAGCATTGGATAAGCTCAAGTAACACCATGAAAAGGCTAGTCTTAGTAATAAGGTACAATTAATGCGTAGCATTTGTAACTTAAAACTGGTGGAAGGTGGTAACATGGAGGAACACATCCAAAAGATAACTACATTATTTGAAAAATTGACAGCTCTAGCGGAGAATCAACTATCAAATAATTGGACTATCGCTATATTACTCAGCAGCTTACATCAACAATACGATACACTTGTAAGAGTTCTGGAAACTTGGTTGAAAGAAAACTTTTAGAAGAATATACTCGTCACAATCAAAACAATAGTCCAAGTAATTCGGTCATGAAGGTAACAAACAAGATTAGTACGGATTTTACTAAAATGTTGGTGAAGACTGGGTTTGGATACAGGAGTCATGGTACATATCTCAAACAAGCTGGATAAATTCATATTACAGCAGCAAATAGAGAGCAAATCACTTCGGAAGGAAAGGGTACCTGCAAAATAAAGTCCCCCAACAGCAATAGCAAAGAGGTTATAATACTTATTAAAGACGTCCTTTATCTTCCAAAGCTGCAAGGGAGTTTACTATCAATAAAGAAGTTAATGGAAAAAGGATACACAGTTCTCTTTTGAAATTCGATATTAAGGTAAATTCGAGGTAGCAGTTGGAGATCTAGTAGGAAATCTTTTTAAGCTCACAAATAGAAACTTTAATCAAGGATAAAATATTGATGCAGCGAAGAAGGTAACTGTTTACATCACTGGCACAGGATATTTGGCCATCACAACTTCGAATCACTTAAACGACTAGAATCGGACCTATGGCTGGAAAAGATATTTTCTAACCTTTATTGACGATTTCAGTAGATGCACTGTTGTTTTTTTTTCGCTAAAGGAGAAACCTGAAGTTTTCGATCGCATGGTAGAGTACACAGAAAATAAATTTTCAACAAAACCTAATTTCGTTTTCATTTGGCAATCCGGAAGCCCTCTTAATAAGATCAGACAATGGTGGTGAAGACACAGCGGGTCGAGTTTAGTAGTATGTACAAAAGGAAGACATTGTATATCAACACACAGCTCCGTATACACCACAATAACACGGACTGCTGAACGAAAGAACAGGTCTTTGGTTGAAATGGCAAAATTCATGCTACTAGATGCAAGAATGAGTTATGAGTTCTAGGGTGAAGCCATCATGACATATTTTTTGTTTTTTAAGAGGCGACATTATACTATAAATAAAAATAAAAATAAGTAAAAAAAAATGTTTACGCACTCCAATAGTTGAAAAAAAAAGTTATCTAAAACAAAAAAAAAAAATCAGTACCCTGGAAACACGTCAGTCGTCTGGCACAATATCAGACAAAGGACTGACGCCAACGGACTGATGAAAAAGGCATGAATTTAAGGTTATTATTAGAACCAACGTGTATTTGGGTATTTTCGAATACAAAGAAGCTACATTCAAATAAATAAAAGTTAACTACGTATAAATTAAAATAAAACACATTTTTATAAAAAAAATACTAACTCGCCATAGGACTGATATTTTGACTGGACACACGTGTCTCCACGCCAAGCACAGCACTAGCACTGACACAGTAATGGCGACCGTCAAATGGCGTGGTCTGCAGCTAACTTTACTAACAACTTTGAACGTTAACTGTAATTTGAATTTGACTATGTGACATTTCGCGAGAAATTCAAATTCGAAGAGCACACAGCGGACTGACGAATAAAACTGAACACAAAGTTTCTTATTATTTTAACAACATCGGTGAGAATATTATGTTACGAAAATTGTGATATACGTTATTAAGTACATCACAGATTGTAGTGAATTACCAAATTTGCTTAAATTGAAGTTAATATTTAATACACAGCCATTTGATTCCGGATTTTTGGAGTGGTGACATGCCACAGTTCTTTGGCACTTCTTTTGAACTTAAGAATATATTGTTGTGTTTTATAAACTTACATTTAAAATAAATAACTGAAATTGGGTGACCAAATAAAAGACTTTAAGTTGTCTTAGAATAAAATAAGAAATATTAAAAAATATAATAACAATTAGTTTTACTGAATGATGACAGCAAGTTACCCAATTTTTGTGGAATCACCCATATGTATCTAATTATTTTTTTCTTCACATTTTCCTTCTTGGCACACATGGTATTTGGTGCGTTCAGAAATTTACTCACATGCTCAGTCATTTATGTTCGAGCACGTCGAGTGTAATCTACACATGTTCAGAACAAAAAAAGAAATACATTTGGAACTCTGCATGCTCTGAGTTAAAAAGAAACACATACAAATTTTTTGACAACTCAGGCTCTGCTCTGAACTAAAAAAGAAAAACTCCAGAGTAGAATTTAAACTTCTGAGAGAATTTCGAAACTCTAGGCTTAAGATGACCATCTAGAGCTTTGACTAGCTCATCCTTTGGATGAATTAAATTAAAAACCGATTTGTATGATTGTTCTGACAAAGAATTTACTTAGATTTGCTTTCTTTTTCACAACATCTTTTTCATCATTGGCTATGAAAAATTGTTCTAATTTTGCTTTGAATATAAGCCAGTCATTTTGATTGAAATCAAACTTATCAACTGAACGTTTTGCGTTTTTAATTAATTCGAATTAAAATATTATATTTAACTTAATTTTTTTTAATCCTTATCGTCAATGTGATGATTTGAGTGAAAGACAGAAAATAATTTGAATTATAATTCTTTATTTATTTAGCTAAAGGTTAAATTTATAATACGATAAGATTATGTAAAGCTGGTATGTTCCTTTACATTGTCAATGTTGAGCTATACATTAAAGTTGTTATCTATAAGAGCAATTTCGTACGATCCAGTCGTGCATTTTATTTTCTAAAAGGAACCTTCCACAACTTTCAATTTTCTAATTATCTGAATTTTTCCTTATTGTAAACATTTTCGAAAAGTTGACAATTGATATTTAAGCTGTTCCCTTCTAACATGGTTTCTGTAGAGTGTAGCAAATGGCACGCACAGTATTCCCTTTTTTTAGCTCTTGAATATATAAATACTTAGGGCGATAAAAAAGTTCAAAGGCAACCTATCTTCAATTAAATTCCTAGTTCATGTTAAGCCTTAATAAGTATAATTCGGATAAACAAACGGCATGAACACATAAAACATATCCTTTAAAGCCCTGAAGATGCTTTACTGAAAGTATTTCAAAGCGTCCACTTTATGAAAACTCTATTGAAGCTACAAAAAAATTCGAATAAAATCGCAATAGCTCTCAGCTTTGAAAGTACAACAGATATCATTTAATTTTAAATTTTGCAACGCCTTTTTGCGTTTTGTGTGGAATAAGTTTTCATCTTGTTACAGTTTATAAAAATAAATTATGTTTTCTGAAAAAGAAGACACACCGAGATTTTTTTTTTTTTTTGATGAAATTACAAACAGGTGATATACCTAACTGACATTAAACTGTGTCTCTTCTCTGGAGGAGTCGTGCAATAAAAGTCTTCTTAATTTTTTTTTCTTTCAGCACAAGCACAAAAACAGAAGAAGATACTTTCTATTTTCTAACGAACAATTAAAAAAACTGACTATACATTCATATATATTATATAAGTCGACTAAGCCGTGTCGACTAACCAATTTTTGGAGGCAGCAAAAAGAACAGGGATTCTAAGTTGTCATATTGTCTGCTTTAAACCTCAGCAATTCAGCATTATATGTATGTATGTACCTACAAGTATGTAGAAACATTTTTAAAACCTGCAATCTTATGCAAATTTTAAATAAAAATTTTATTCATACCAAAAGCCAGAGATACATAATTCAAATATACAATATTTATCTACATATAATACCTAACCTCCCTGGATATCCAATCTGAGCCTAATACTACACACTACATAATATATGTATGTATAATAATGCCACACACCGACTTGTATTTATTTATTCAGCAAACATTTTTGCAGTTATCACATAAATTTTGTGATAACTTGTGGTTCTGGTGCATGGGAACTGGGAAACATCCCAAAGATATTCTTCATAATATTCCAAAAATCCATCGTGTCGTCTTAGCATTGTGTATTTAATAGATACATGGTACGTACACTCCAATTCATTTGTGTAGGGTCATTATTGATTTTTGGAAATCCTAAGTACGATATTTTAATTCCTTACTTACTTATTTAAGGTGGCGCTACAGTCCGGGGTGGACCAGGGCCACAACCAACAAGCTTCTTCCAGTCGGCTTGGTTTCTAGCTATCTGTCTACAGTTTCGCACTCCAAGTGGGTTGAGATCCTCTACCACTTGCGTGCGCCACCTTTAACGCTGCCCATCTCTACTTCGCTGTCCAACGGGGCAGGATTCAAAGACTTTCCGGGCCGGAGCATTGACGTCCATTCGCTCTCGGTGACCCAGCCATCTCAGTCGTTGGCTTTTCAATTTTGTGACTAGGTCGTTATCGCTGTACAGCCCGTATAGTTCGTTGTTGTATCGTCTTCTCCATTCCCCATCTCTGCAGACAGGACCAAAAATCAACCGGATAATTTTCCTCTCAAAACAACCTAACGCGTTCTCATTCACCGTTAACATTGTCCATGTCTCTGCACCATACATCAGGACTGGGATGATGAGCGTTTTATATATGGACAGTTTAGTTGCTCGAGAGAGGGCTTTGCTTCTCAATTGCCTTCTTAGCCCAAAGAAACAGCGATTGACAATAGTAATTCTGCGTTTGATCTTAGCACTGGTATCATTCGCTGAGTTTATAGCGGATCCTAAATATACAAAGTCTCTGACCACTTCAAAATTATAGCTGTCTATAGTGACGTTCTATCCGAGACGCCGGCGCAGGATATCCTTTCTTGTTGACAGCATATATTTTGTTTTGCTTCCGTTCACTGTTAAACCCATCTTCTTGGCTTCCTTCTCAATACTCACGAAAGCACCATTGACATCTGTCGTCAGCGTAAGCGAGTAATTGGACGGACTTTTGAAAGATTGTGCCTCTCGTGTTGACGTGAGGGTTTTGCACTATTCTTTGAAGAATGATGTTGAGAACCTGGACAGCACGTCGCCCTGCCTAAAACCTTTTTTGACATCAAAGATGTCCGTGAGGTCTTTGCCAATCTTGACGGAGCAGCGTGCATTCTCCATCGTCATCCTGCATAAACGAACGAGTTTCGTAGGGATGCCAAGACTAGACATGGCTCTATATAGCTCGTCTCTGTAGATGCTGTCATACGCGGCCTTGAAATCGAATAAAAGGTGGTGAGTATCGATTTAAAATTCCTGGGTTTTTTTTCCAAGATCTGCCGTAGTGAGAATATTTGGTCGATAGTGGACTTCCCTGGCCTAAAGCCTCACTGATAAGGACCTATCAGGTTGTTGACGAAAGGCTTTAGGCGCTCACAAAGTACGACATAGAAGATCTTGTAGGCGGTATTAAGAAGACTGATGTATCTGTAGTTGGTGCAGGCCAAAGTATCGCCTTTCTTGAGAATCGGGCAAACAATGCTGAGGTTCCATTTATCTGGCATGCTTTCCTCCGACCATATTTTGCAGATGAGCTGGTGCATACTCCTTACTAGTTCATCGCCATCCGCTTTGAACAACTCGGCCGCAAGACCATCAGCTCCAGCAGCTTTGTTGGACTTAAGTTTAGATATAGCTATCTTTACTTCGTCGAGATCGGGTGGCCGGTATTGTTGGCCTACGTCGTCCAGGTTGAATGGTACAGTCTGCACAATAGCGGGATTCGGTTCGTCATCGCCGTTATACAATTTGAAGAAATAATTTTTCCATATCCTCAGCACTGACTGCGATTCTACCACGATGTTCCCCTGATCATCCTTGCAGGTTTCGGTTCGGGACGTGTACCCCTGGGAGGTTCTTTTTACTTTTTGGTAAAACTTCCGAATTTCATTCCTGCAATGGCATCCTCTATTTCCTCGATCGCGCGCTTCTCATGCTCTTTCTTTTTCCTTCTTAGAAGCTTGTGTTCCTCTCTTCTCTTCTGCTCGTAGAGTTCGCGAGCAGCTCTAGTCCTTCTATGCAGCGCCGCTTTGTATGCCTGTTGTTTGGCTGTGTGTACTTGCCGGCATTCTTCATCGAACCAGGGGTTTCGCTGTGGTGGTCGTGCGAGGCCAAGCACGTTAGAGGCGGTATCTCTGATTGCTTCCTGGTAACTCTTCTACTGGTCTTCGATACTTGCAGTTGGCGGCAAAGGACGATTTAAGAGGGCGTGAGAGACTTGATCGGAAAAGGACCTTGTGATTTCCTGCGACTGTAGCCGTTCGATGTCAAATTTTCTCACAGTATTTTCCAGTTGTGCCTTTGGTGCGGATATCCTTAGCATTACCTTGGCTACAACGAGGTAGTGGTCCGAGTCCACGTTGGCTCCTCGGAACGTTCGTACATCCTGGAGGAGTGCCTTGCGTCGATCGCAATGTGGTCAACCTGGTTGGCGGTTGATTGACCAGGAATTCGCCATGTCGCTTTGTGTATATCGAGATGCGGGAACTGCGTACAGGCTACCACAACGTTTCGCCCCGCAGCAAAGTCGATTAGCCTGAGTCCGTTATCGGAGGTGGTGTCGTGCAGGCTATATTTTCCAATTGTGCCACCAAAGACGTTTTCTCTTCCCAGTTTGGCATTAAAATCGCCTAAGACAATTTTAATGTCATAACTAGGGCATTGCTCATACGTCTTGTCCAGGAGCTCGTAGAACACGTCCTTGGTGTCGTCATCTTTCTCCTCTGTGGGGGCATGCGCGCATATGAGGCTGATGTTGGCGAATTTAGCCTTGATGCGAATTGTCGTGAGGCGCTCGTTCACACAGTTGAAACTCAAGACTTCTTGTCTAAGTCTGCCTCTAACGACGAATCCACATCCAAAAAGGCGTTGCCCTTGTGGTCGATAGCAGTCACCATAGTAGATATCGCAGTCTTTCAATTTTCGTTTGCCCGGCCCATCCCATCGCACTTCTTGGATGGCGGTGATGTCTGCTTTGTAGCAGCCTAGGGCCTCCGCTAAATGTTCGGCTGCACGTTGTCTATAAAGAGACAGAACATTCCACGTACAAATCCCAAGTTCGTTGTCCTTATTTCGTTTGCAGGGTTCGTCAACAGTAAATCCGTCCGTATCCGAGGCTTGTTGTTGCTTCGAAACTAAAAATTGCTTTACGTGGCCGGGAAGTCACCCCGACGGCACGACCCCCAACCTGGAGGACCAGACCCTTACAATTTAACTCCAAGGGCGGGGAGCCGGATTCACCGCGCCTTATAGGCCTGAGCTCCGAATATGTCGTAGTAGCACGTATAAGGTGTTCACTAAGTAGTTCAGCCTCACTGGAACTGTAGACGCCACCGTTGATTCCATCTGGGGAATTCTTCCGCTGTCGTCTTGTAGAGTGAAAAGTGCCTTAGTGGGAACACTCCTCTCGGTTTCTGTCCTCAGTGCTGTTGATGGCACCGTTGATTCTCTGTGGTGAATTCATCCGCCGCACACCATCCTTCTGATAGGCTCGTCCAAGACTTCAGCACAATTATACAGCCAGTCATTTCGGACAGAAGATTATAGTGTTGCTATTTTTGTCTTTTGTTCAACACTCGCGCTTATTAGTTTAGCAAGTCAAGTTCGGATGAACGAGACCAGTATCCGATGGTTACCACTTGGAGGTAAAATAAGCACAGTTGACGTGTAGTATTCGTTGTATCACTGGACGTCGCGGTCGCCATGTTGACGCCAATCAGTGACTTCCCGCGTCCTACAACGCCCAACAATCAATATTTTAATTCCATAAAATTTGTAATTTTGTCAATAAAAATAGAACGCAGATAATGTTTCCAGGATTGAATTTTGTTTTAATACAGGCTGGCGCACCAATTACTACAAAAATATAACATAATAACTTTTTTTTCTGTGGGAGTAATTGGATTATTTTTTTTTTATTTGGCAGGTATTTATTTGGACTTATCAAAGTGAATGCTTTGGATACTGAAAAAACTATCTGATATATGCCGGATTAGCCTTCTGGGCGCCCTGAGGCACGTTCAGTGATAACTGCCACATTTTTTAATACTATCCAAGGATCGTAGTTTGAATGGTCTAACATAAAAAAAAATGGGACACGGTTGTCCCTTTTGCGGTAGTATTTTCGAGGTCATTAGTTTTTGATAAATTGGATAGAATTTTTGTAATCAAAAATGCATTACTAAGAAAATATAGTTTTCCTTATATTTCAACGAAGAACCTATTAAGTTTTAAAATTGGAAGCCCGTCATATATTTTTTTTTACGGCAAAGGGGTATTGCGCATAGACTGTGGCAATTAATTTAATAATAAAACCTAGTAAGTTATATGTATGTATGTAAGAAATTGATTACTTCTGTTCTTAAATTAAATGGTGTATATCTTAATTCCATTTATTTTTTTCTGGCATGTTACAGGTGGTTTATTTATTTTTTGTTGAATAGACAAAAATAGTTATAGGTCCTTGGTAGTATTATATTAAAAATGGCATTGGTGTACACTTGTTCTTATGAAATATCAAAGACCTTTTTGAGTGGATCTTGAATTTGGTGTGAGAGTAGACAATTTATTTTAGTAGTAGGTGTAGGAAAGAAATTTCCGAACAATTTCCCTCCATTTAAGGAGACAAATAATTTTGTTATATAAATTTTAATTATTTATTATTTTAATTTAAATAATATATATTTAATATTTTTAGCCATTTCAGTATAAAATATTAATTTACCTACATATTACATAATGAAAGAAATCTTGGTCACTTTTTTTCATTATAAAGTCTTTTGTAATCTCGTTTAGCGGTAGGAAAATAGGGAATGATTATATGTTAATTGCTCGACCCTCGACGAAATCGTCTAAAACACAGTTTTTTTATGCAATCTTAAGGCCCCATAGGTAAGTGCGAAAAACGTGACCGACAATCTTTAAAATCTATTTATGAACTATGAACAGCACGTTTAAGAACTTATGTGACAGTTTACGCAGAGGAAAAAGTTGCCCTTAAGCGTTTTAAGTTGTACAAAAATATTTATGATTCGTATCACCAAACGGGCCTTGGAACTTAACATTTGTTCTTTTTAAATTATGTATATAGTAAAGAAAATTACGTGAGGCTTCCATGATATTAAATTAATGTAAAACTTAATCGTATCACCTTAAGTGAGAAAAACTCAACGATTTTGACTTATTCTTATTTAGCGGCCGCGTACTTCTGATGCGTTATGGACCATTATGGGGCTCGTAGGGCTGTGTCTCCTTACAGACTAGTCTCGTTATCATTTCAGTCTCAACGAGACTACTTCAAAAGCACCCGAGGCAAGACCGTATTGTCTCGGCGCGCGGTTTCAGTGATGAAATATTCTATGAACGTTAAAACATCAAACCTCATATGAACATAGGTATACTCGGTAGGCGCACTGCGGAACTCCAGAGAAGATTTATGTATGCATGTCTTTGGTATAAAAATCAATCATTTTTCAGACTTTATCTCCCCTCCAGAAAAAAGTGGCTTTAAGACTTTTAGTTGATACTTGGTCAAAAATATTATCTAAACGTCAATATATAGTTTGTTGCCTTCTTGTCAAGCCATGACCCATCAAAATAGATTAAGGGACGGCTCCGATTTAAATGGATTAAAAAACCTCTTTTTCGGAGTAAGCATGAGACCAAGACAAAGACCGAGACTAGGCTGCACATTAAAATTTTCACGAGAAAAAAGCGAGACCAAGACAAGCTGACATTTTTTGATTCCGTCTCGTTTCCAGCCCTAGAGGCTGACGATTTGCTGAATATGGAAAAAAACCGTACCATTGAGATCCCAATGTTCGGATTCAGGATACAATCGCGATTAGAGCATACAAGCAAATCCAACCGTTTAGACTCAAAATTTATCAGGGTAAATTAGAGTTAGCAGACGGTCATTACAACGCGTACTTCATGCTGACTTAAACTTGTTTCCGTACAAAGTCCAAATTACAAGCAAGTTAAACTCTCAGGATTTTCCTGTTCGCGTTGAGTTTTCCCGAAAATTATTGCAGTGGCCGAAGAAAAAACAGATTAGTAAATTGTTTGTTAATGTATTGTGTTTAGCCATTTTGGGCTAAAAGTTAATGTAAACGATAAAAATTGCCGTATATGGAGTGAATTTAATCCAGAAATACTGCATGACATGGAACTGTAGCCAGAACGAGTCACCATTTAGAAGACACTTACTGCTTGGCAGTAACTTATACGGATTTTTCCTAAAGATTGCCTGTATTTTGTTAAATATTCAAAGTGAATCATACGATTAGGTGAATAACGTAAAAAGTCAACGACGTCAAAATAAGTCCTTATTATTTCACATCGTGTGATTGTCAACAAAAAAGGCTGTCAATGCTTTAACGAAAACGTTGACTCTTGCGTTTATTATGCGCCAACACAGTGATAAATTTCGATATTTGTCTAATGAATATGTATATATATAACAAGGACGTGTTGACATAGTTTTTAGGACTAATGGTCATCGGATCGCAATCACATCGCACAATTTAATAACGGGTCTACTGCGGTTTTGCACCCTGCCAAAAATTCCACAAATCAAATTTATGTTACGTTTCTGCTTAAACCACATGTCTTCTGCGTCCATACTGTCCAATTTGGCACAAAGAAAAAAATTGTTGGTTTAGGGTTTACTTTTTGTTTTTCGAATATAGCTACTCGAGATATGCCTTTCTCAGATATGGCGAGAACTTTAGTGCCTGTAACATCTATTTCTTTTTTATGGAAAGTGATCCTGAAATAAATTTCCATGCAAATCCTTATTTAAAATTCAAAGAATTGTTCTTTGCGGTATACCCAACTGTATTGTTTGTCGTCGCGTCGACTTTTCAAGACCAAATGCTATTCTTTAGTTCGTGAATCTGGATGTTTTCGAAACTTCGTTCTTAACGAAGCTTGCACGTATGAATTACGTTTCACACGATCCAATATGACTCTATTATTTAACCATACAGCAGGACGAATTGTGCAAACTTAAAACATTTTGTCGAAACTTTAAGAATTGCGGTTACTTCAAGAAATTAAAAAAACAGCGTTCCCCTCTTAACTGAACACGAGTCCGTCAAGGTAGGAAAAATTTCACCCATACATTTGATGTCAATAAAGCGATAAGGCGATGCACTGCCATGCGAACTCTCGTTAAGGAAAGAATAGTGCATAACTCCCACGTCAACAAAAGAACCTTTCAAAGATTCTACCAATTACTAGCATACACAGAGGATATTGACGCAACTAGAGGAACACAGCGTGAAGCGTGATGTCAATTGCGCATTATGAATATTCTGGCGGAAGCGAAGAAGATGGTTTTAGCGGTAAATGCGGGCGAAACCAAGTATATAATGTCGTCAAGAAACGACACCCAATACCGACGTCATGGATAAAACTTCACAATAGACAGCTAGTCTTGGGGTAGTAAATTATACTTTGTCTACCCAGGTGCCGCTATTAGTTTAGATTTAGTCAACAACAGCGCTTAAATCAAACGGAGACTAACGCTACGCTTGCGAATCGTTGCTTCTTTGCACTAAGAAGTAAGGTCTCAGGTAAATAAAGAGGCTTATCATCACGGTCCTTATACATATAAGGCGAGGGGGCATGAACCTTGTCAAATGTGGATGAGGGAGCTTAAGAGGGAAATTCTCAGGATGGTTTTTTGTCACGTCTACTTAGATTGAGAGTTAAGAAGACGATATAACCACGAACTGTACGGGCTGTACAGCGACACTGAAATCGTTTAACGCGTCAAGGCCAACGACTTACATAGCCGGGTCATGCAAAGCGAATTAACCCCAACGATCCGCACCGGAAAGTCTTCGGATCCCATCCTGAGGGATGGCGTGAAACTGGATACAGTCTGCTAGATACCGAATAGCCTGGAGAATCATGTTGGCTAAGCCCCTGGTTCAACCTATGTTGTAGCGCCGCCTTAAGTCAGTTAATTGTTCTTTAAAAAATGCATCTATAAGAACCTAAAAATATGTTTGCAATTTCCGGTTCATCGTAGTAAGTTGGAAACACTGAAGTGCAAACCAAAGACACTGAAACACTGAAGTGCAAACAAAAACAATAAAGACCAAAAACCTCTCATGTTATTTCTATTTGGGTACAAATTCGGCAAACTAATGATGGTTATATTTTTGCAAAATTATGTATAACCTTAACTTCCTCTTTTAGGATACCGTTTTTATCTTTGAATTAAAAAATAGTTTTTTACGAAGATTACATATTTTTTTTGACCGACTCGTGTTAATTGCACGAATGATTTTCAAATAATTGAAGGGGTCCGATCTATCTTTCTATTCCTTCTAACTAGTCTTGTGCCATTCAGGTTGCATTTAGAAGACATTAGATCTTATAGGCATGTATGTTAAAATTATTATTATTATTTAAAAAAAAAACTGTCCCCTTACAAGTGAAACGGAGTGTGTCTACAGTACACCTTAAATGCAGGACGGCAACAAAAATAATTTGAAACTTTGCCAAGGAATATTTGTTTTCATCGATATCAAATACGACAAATTTTGTGACTCTCCGTAACATTGAACGATGTGTGTATGATTTACGAGCGAACCAATTTAGGTTGACTGTGGCCTATGGCGTGGTGGTGAAGTGATGGCGGCAGAATCGACGGGCGGTACATCTTCTTTTAACTCGTATCGTATCGTAAGCAAATACAGCAAATTTGAATTTATTCGAATGCGAGAATATAAAATACGGTTGTGACGTAATACCTAATTTGATTGTAAGTGTGAGTGTGTTATATACATATGCAGTTCGTTAGAATTGGATTGGATCCGATCGGAATTATGGAATGTGATTAATTCTATTGACTACTTGCCAAAGTAAATAAGTCTAAGGGGCATGTAAATGTCATTTAATTTGTACCGAATGCAAAGTGTGTGTGAACTGATTGCTTGGGTGAAGAAATATAAATGTTGAGTGTCACATCGATTGAACTTCATGCGCGGTATTTGATGTTTTTTTTCATATTTATTTTTGTTTTTAGTTTAAATTTACGGTGCTATTAATATAAAATTAATATGGAATTTAAAAATATTTGTTATCACTTCTATTTTAAAACTAATTTAATCATATCTTATTTTTAATAGACTCAGAGGAAGAGTGTTGAAATATTTATGAAATTTTTTTTAAGTGTTTCGAAGATTTATTAGCGCTTTGGTAAACGATAAAAAAAACTTCATCTAGAAAACAACAGGGTGTTGCAGATTAGTTTATTAGTTATTTTTTTGTGATATAAGACATTATTGAAAATAATATGTAATTGTTTTTGTTTTTTTTTTTAATTCGTCAAGCTTAGAGGACCTATGCAAAGAAAAACTATAATATTTTTGATAATTTCTAGCCGCTGAAAGGTTTTACCACAAATCAGAAAAGTGATAGAAACGAAAATGATTTTTATTGATCAAAAAGCTTTATCTTTAAATTGAAAAAAAAATAGCATTTTTTTAAAATATAGTCTCAACTTTTGAGTTTGTTTTAGATATTTGTAATTTTCCGTCTGATTTAATTTTTGATAGGTTCTATGGATTATAGCACTAATAACCCCGTGACTTTAAGAAAACTCCAGTCAACTGAAAGTCAGTGCAAATCGATAAAACGAAACATTGTAGTGAACCGGCGAAATCTTCTTCAATCTGTTCATGGTAGCTGTTGCATCTTTTTGTTAAAACTGCTTGTCTTCCATTCCAATTTCAGTAATTTGGTGCAGTAAGAACTAGTTGATGATAGTTCAGTATCGCTGATCGGTAGCAGTAACCGAGTTACTCACGGCTGATGCCACATCCGATAGAATTATATTCTCCAACAAGGACTGATATACCTTCTGACGCCACGCATTTTCTGTGACGTGCGTTTCAGTCTATCTAGTTCGCATAGGAA
Source organism: Philhelius pedissequus (assembly GCA_910595825.1). Classification (NCBI taxonomy): domain Eukaryota; kingdom Metazoa; phylum Arthropoda; class Insecta; order Diptera; family Syrphidae; genus Philhelius; species Philhelius pedissequus. Next base: position 15,052,201 of record OU343161.1, on the reverse strand, counting down.
AGTCGTGGATAAATATACGGAAATGTACTTAGCGAGAAGTAAAGCGTTCAATAAGTTGTTGATATGTACTCTGCATCCATTTAGGTAATTCACTATTCTGTGACGTGATTGTTATAGACTTGACCACTGCGCCAGAATACTGTAGGAATCAAAACACTCTCTGGTATGATTGTGTGACACTAGCGACTAGTCTCTGGGTTCCTACAAGCAGTTGCCCCAATGCTTCACAAATATCAAAACCATTTTGACAGTTACTTGTTCTGATATTTGCAAGAGATTCATCTTCCGATAGTTTGATACATTTTTAAACACCCTGTATTTGAAATAAACGTGACATTTTAAATTTAATTCGCTTTAATTTGTGTCTTTTCCGTAAAAATAATGCAATTAATTTGAAATTACCTTCGTGATGCGTTAGAAATATATCAAACTGGTAAAGATAGAAATAATAATGTGTGTAAGAATGCTTAATTTCACATACACAACTTAAACTAGAAAATAATTATTAAAAGAAAAAAGCATTAGAAATACAACTTTTAAGTGAAATATACCCAATGCGATGCTTTTTTAGTTTATACTCGTAGCTGAGGTAGCGTAATCGGGTCCAATGTCTGACTGAAGAAAGTGATAAAACTCGGCGTGTGAAGTGCTTAGAACTGCGTTTAGATATCAATTTTTATTCGGTTTTTAATATTAAGGACCAAGATCCCATGGCCGGCAGACATACGTCATTTTATCATAGCTGAATTTTTTTCTGTCAATAGATACCAAAGTAGATAAGAACGAATGGACATTCCGAATTTTCAAAGCTGGGACTTTTCGGAGATATGCAGTGTTAAAGGAGCATACCCAACTGCATGATTTTATCAAAGCTGATTTTTTGATATGTTTAAGGGGATAGTGTCTCAAACTTTGTTTGACACTTGTAAAAAAAATACAGTGTGGCGTTTCGTTTGGCAGACACGTTTAAGATGTCATTTACGTTATTTTATAAGGCCCCACTGTAGGCTCTGTTTTTTTTTTTTTTTCAATTTAACCTGTAAGACCTTAGGTCTATTAAATGCAACCTAAATTGAACGGCACTAGTTTGGCACAGTGGATTTGAGAACCAGGTATTGACTGTCTGATTTTAACACATGGGCGGTGTCCAATTAAAATTGGAGGTATAGAAAAGCATGCGCCTAGCGTTGGGATCGAACCCACACGTCCTAGTTAGCAATCAAGCATTTTATCCACTGCGCCATTGGAACCAAAGGCACAAAGTTCGTGGGATAGAGTCCCCAGCTCTAATGGAAACCAAAGCACAAAGTTTACGACGATAGGCGAAAATGCGAAATTCATATCAAGTGCACCAGTGTGTTCCTATATGTGTTTTCCTAGTGTACACTAGATTGGTACACATAACACCCTTGGCAGAAGTCCATGCTATCCATTCAAATCTTACCTCCTCTTGTTATATTTTCAGTAACAAGAAAGTGTGAAAAAGTTGTCCCATGTAAATCATATGTTTGACTTGATGCCAATGTTCTGATTTCTGTTTTCATTTCAAAATTGAGAAATTAGGTAATAAGAGAAAACTTGACAAATAAACCAACACAATTTAAGTCAGTCATTAAAAAACAGATTTCTCTGATATTTTTGAGGTTCTACAGTATTACTCTACTTAAAATATTTGATATTTTTAACATAAAGAAACTTAACCTTCATACGGACCTCAAAGTTACTAATGTAAACGAGCTTCGGGTCACATTTGTCCCAATTGTGTTATTTCAAAATTTATACATTATATCAAATGATTAATTTGATAAAATAATACAGGTATGGTTTATAATTTTATTATTTAAATATGTTTAATGAAAATATATGTTATTTAAACTTGGTGTACTTTTAGAGTTCACTACTTTTCACGGCTGATTGGTTAAGCTAAGGCTTAGAAGAACTTGGTTAATTTTTTAACATTTTATGTTTTTGTTGTGATTTCACTACTTTTTGCAAAAATTCTTTTTATCAGGAAAAGTGGGTGGAATAAACTACTAATGAGAACCTCATACAGAAACGTAAGTTTTTAATTTATGCATTTTGTATGTACTACAAGTCCTAGCCATCTACCAATTTTCATAAATTAAAAGTGCTTAATTGAAATGATAATAATTGATAAGAAGTTGGTAGATGAAACGCTCCTGCATGAACAATTTCAAAATTTTAACTTTTTCTTTGTAAGCACCTGAAAGCTGCACGCTCTACCAAATTCCATGATCCTACACCAATCAGAAGTGCTCTCAATATATTTAATATTAATTCTATGTAAATAGGCGGGAGCCACACCCTTGAATGTCAAATCTCAAATTTTGCAATTTCACCTTTTCATGCACTTTAAGCATTACCGGTTTTCCAAAATGTCATAAATCTACGACAATAAGAAGTGCTCTAAGTAATTTATATGAATTATATGAAAATGGGCGGGTATCGCGCCCCCTGAAGGGAAAATCTTAAATTTCGATATTGTTGTGCGAAATAACAACATTCTACGATATCGGGAATTGCTTCATAATGTTGATGATCTGTCAGTGAGTGAGTGAGTCAGTCAGTTACGGTTTTTGCGATTTTTGCAGTCTTATATTTTGGGAACCACTAATGCTAAAGAATTGAAATTTGGTGAGTTACCTACCTAATCCTGATAAGATGAGTAAATGCTGCTAGTTTCAAGTTTCTGTCAAAAGGGTGTAGTTACAAAACTTGGCTGGACACTACCTTGCCCTTTCATTCTATATTCCTGTTCACTCACAGTGTACGAGTATCTAAATATGTTAAGGATATTCATAACCCTTGAATGCCAAATGTATCGGAACTATTTTTTTTAGATAAAACGAAATTTTAGGCAAGGTTGTGTACTTTTTTTTAGTTGAAACATCAACAGTCAAGGTGATTCGTATATTTTACGTAACGTGACAAAATTCTCTAGTCTCCCTAAAGGAAAAAAACGAATGGTCTTCCAATATTTGAATATAATATCCTCATTCCAATGCCAACACAAATTTGAATTTAAAACTTTAAATTAATATTAATTACATTTCAAATTTGGGTAAAGTCAAAACCAAAGCATATCCATTACGCTATTTAGATAAAACCACAATTATTCAATATCGGACATACACTACACATTACCCTTCTGATAAACTATTAGAATTTCCTAATCCCCCCAAACTCATTACAAACATTCCAAACTAGCAAAATTAATTTTAGGAATTATATGTCCGCGGTCTAATTAACTCACCCGAAGGATAACAGGAAAGGTCTGCAAAGGAATGTTTATTTGAAACCTCTAAAATGCCATAAACTATTCTTTGTTTTGTTTTAATATTTTTTTTTGTTTTCATAGCTAATAATATATCAAAGGCTCATTTTGAAAACGCACAATTAAATAAATACAAATACCAATTAAAATTTTTCAATACAACAAATTATAATAAAAGCGATTATAACTTTGAATATGTGTGGTAAATCAATAATGTTTATCAATTAATGGTTTGCTTATGCAAATATTAATAAGTGATGTGGAATATTAAATAAGTGAGGGAAGGAGTCCGTGATGGCATTTCTACAGTGATGTGGAGAAAAATGTTTGACTATGCCAGTTTTAAAGAAATCGTATAAATCTACAACAGGACCTAACAGAAGATAAGCCCTTATCACTTCTTTCAATACATTTTTTGTGTGTGTTTTTTTTTCTTCATTTGACAGTCTTCCTAACTTTGTCCAAATAAGTAAGGTGCTCGTTTCTACGAAAAACTGTCAAATCCTGAGCGATCATGAGAGAGTAAAATATTTCTTCAGGCTGCGAATTTTACTTCAAGGTTTGGGCTTTATTAAAAAGACTGTTATATGAATGAAGAAAAAAGAAAATGCACGACTGGATCGTACGAACTTGCTCTTGGAGCTAACAACTTCAATGTACCTAAGCATTGACGCTGTTTAGAAGGTAGGTAGTCTAGTTTCGCAAAAAGTGAATAATAATAAGGTAAAAATAATTGGATAATACACATAATTAAATGTTTTTATATTACTTAGTCGTTACAGTTAGAGGGAAAACAAAGATGCCATTTGAATTCGTGGATAAATAAGAATATATAAACAAAAAAAAATCAAAAATCGGTAGTGCGCTTTTTAAACCTCGTTCTACCGATTTTTGAAATTTTGTATATACAATTTTGAAAGCATTTTTATAAAAACAAATTTGAAACGCCATTTTGAAGATATTATTAATAAATGTAGGTCAATATAAAATTTATATTTAAAAAAAAATCAGTTCATTTAAAAAAAATTGATTTTGCAAAAAAAAATTGTATTTATTTTTTAAAAAGGCGAAAAACTTTTTTTTCCAAAATTTATTAAAAATTTTAGGTGGCACTTGTATAAAAAAAAATATTTTAATCGGTTTATCCAATGTTGAGAAAGTCGAAAATATGAAAATTGGTTCCATGGGAAGCACCGTTAATAAGTACGCGAAAATAAATATTTGTATACTTGAAAGTGGACCGTACAAATCTTAGAACACACACATTTTTCACTTGCGATTATAGGTACTATAAGACAAGTTATGTATTCGTAAAAAAAAATTTGTCTAACAATCAAATATGATATCACGATAATAGAGAACAACAAAGAAGTGGATCCCCCAATTCCCTCTGTCTGTCTGTCTGTCCTCGAGTCTACAGCCTAAACGGTTAGATAGATTTGCGTCAAACTTGGTACAAATTGTTTTTTTGGTAATATGCCCACACGTTTTTTTCATTTTTTTTTAAGATGGCAAATAACAGTAGCTCCAATACATTTTTTGAGCTAAAAACGATTTTCATTTAAAAAAAATCAGTTCATTAACGAAAGGAAAGGGTACCTTATGATATTTTTTTTTTTTTGTGAAAAAAAATTGTATTCTTAGTGCCTAGTATAACCATTTTTTTGGTTTTCTGGTTTTCGATTTTCTCGGAAACGGTTAATTTGATTTTTTTGAATTTTTTTACGCAGAAGCTCTTAGAAAATTTAAACACTAGTGTGTACCAAAATTTTTTAAAAACTTTTTTTTGAAAACGCAAAATTTCGAAAACGACTTAATAGATCTTATAAAAACTTCGTATTTGGTGATTTTTTTATCTTCAATAGTTAAAAAAAAAACTATTTTTCTAAAATAAAAAACAAAAACTTTTTTGGTGTTCTCTATGATCGTAATGTCATGTTTGATTGTTAGAATTTTTTTTTGCAATCCATAACTTGCTAACTTATCGCAAGTAATAAGCAAATTAAAACAAAAAAGAAGCTGTCAGTCGTCACGTGTGCCAACAAAAAAAATTAAAATAATCGAATTTATCGTGTTGTCCGGATTATTTTTGCAATACATTAAAATTTGTGATATAAAATGTGTCATTTTAGCTAACTTTTTCACTAGAAAACCTTTATTAAACTTTTTCAAAAAAGCAATTTGTTTTGACGTTTAAAAAATATTACAGTTTGTGCTGAAAGCGTTCTCGTAATTTTGTGAAACTTTGTCACTCTCTCAGAAACTTTAAGTCTCACTCTTGAAAAAAGTGAGTGTCTGTGCGTTTTTGTACACAAAGAACTATTATCGCCAGCACTCTGTTCTGTAAAAAATAAAATGATCATACGAACTTGTTCTTATGTTTGATCATATCGTATGCAAATGATTTCTCTTAAAAATCTAAATATATTTGTCTTACTTAATTTTTTATATATACAAAATATCCTCAATTTGTTTCTAAAAAAACTTGGCATGAAAACCTTAAATATTTAATAATTTAAACTTAAAAATAAAAAATTAAATCGGCTTAATAAAAGAAAGAATAATTTAAAATTTTGAAATAAATACCTACTTAAACTAATTTAAGCTCAAAAAAAAAAAGTACCTACGCCATTATATTTCTTGGATATATTTGTTTAAAGTATGAGGAAAAAGTTTTAAAAATCTGTGGAGCGGTTAATGAGAAAAAAAAAGTTTTTTTTTAACTTTTTGAAAATATTTTTGGGGAAAAAATCAAAAACGCCAATTCATAGGTAGTCAGCAAATACATATAAATATATTTTTTGAAAATAATTTAATGAGCAGTTTTAAAAATATAAATTTCTTAATTTTTTTTGAAAGTGCATTTAAAAATACAAAAAAAAACTAATCAGAAATATTGATATGCAGTACAAATTGGACTTCCTACACCTATATGTATGTGTGAAATTTTTATGAGACAGTCGAAAGCAAAAAATAACGGTCCAATGGAAAGTGCCGTTTTAAGACATTTTTTTAAAATTTCTTTTTCAACCATATGATCGGTGGTTTAGGTACGACTGCTGCTGCACTAATCGTTGAGCCGTTTTCGAGAAAAGGCTTTAACGTAACGCTTATATCGCGCCAGTTATAGCTTTCATTGAAACTCATCATTGAAAACTTTGACTATCAATTCTGAGGCACTTAAACAAATAAAACTGATGTCGTTTTAGTACAAAAATGAAGGTAATAAGATATACAATATTTTTTGTCAAAAAAAAAATATTTTATTTGCTTTACCACTTTCTTGTAAATTCACTTTCGATTTTTCGATGATGGAAAGCGTTTTCAATGATCATTGAAAAATCAAAAGTGTATTTACAAGAAAGTGCTAGAGCAAATAAAATATTTTTTTGACAAAACGATGTTGTTTTGAAAACATTGTAATCCACATGTGAATTTTTGTTTACAAGAACTTACAGTCAATTATCCACCAACAACTAGTGAGTCATGTCACTTTACAATCAATTAACTATAACTCATTAAAGAGCTACGCACACGTTTGTATGTAATTGAATGTAATATTATTGAAAAGCTTAGCTGTAAGTTGGATTTGGTCGGCGCACTTTTTTATTTTATCGTTTTATTCTAACTGTGTGTTAACATTTGCCGAAACCCTCAAGTGTTAACACATCCTTTTGGTACAAACGCGATATTTGACTTACGCCTAACTTTTCTGTAATAACCTGAGCGGAAATCATATCCATTTTGTGGAAATGTTTTCCATAAGCTCCTTTCCTTAAATTGTAAAAACTACCCTCCAAAAAATAATAAAGAAAATATCAATAGAGTTTTTTTTTCACGCCAGTGTGCATTCTGCAATCATAACATATATGTATATCTGTTAGAATCTCATCCTATACATATATTTATACATTATGTACTGGCATTGTATGTACATCATTACCATATAGTACTAAACAAAAAAAAAGGATATTATTCTTAACGCATTCGTACAAAAGTAAGTTTTCAATGATGTAAAGGCTTTAAGTTCCTTTAAGAACTACATGTACTTTATCTAACTGCATTTTGTATGAGAGGAGCAAAAGTCCTTGGATGATGGGTCCTGTACACTCTTCAAAAGACAAAAGTAAAATACAAAAAAAAAAAAAACTTATACATTATTTATATTTGAAAAGGACATTTTTTTCTCAGAATTGTCCCCTTCGACATTGTTCCTTTTGTCATGTCGTATTTTCATGTAAAACTTTTGAATTGTGTTTTGTTAAAATAATTTAAATTTTTATTTCTTTCTGTTTTTTTTTTTTTTTAGTTTTTTTTAGTTTGTATGTATTTTATTGTTATTTGCGCAGGCTTCATTTTTAATAGTATATTATTATGTGTATGTCCAGTACAGGATTTAAATTGTTGAAGTCGGATGACTACTTTCTATTGAAATTCTTTTTTTTTTTGACTACTGCGAAAAAATTTTGGACAAAAGTTGTGAGATAAGAAAAATACATACCTTAAAATGCGCAGTTTTAAAGAAATATTGGAAAATGTAAATCTTCCCAATTTGTAGAATTTTCGTTCTTATATTTAACAGAAGACTGGTCCACGTTATTAAAACGTTTGAATATCGAGAAGGACAACATGATGTCTAATTTTAAATTTTGCATATCATTTTCTAACTGTATTTTAAGTGATATTCTGTATCTAGTTCGTAAACAAATAAAATTAATATTTTACAGCTGCATAACCTAATTGAATTTTATGTTTATACAATAGGTGTGCATTATGTTGAATTCGATTTTAATTTAAATGCTGATGGTGCCATAATTTAGCACTGATGAAATTCTCCTGTGCTGGTATTGATGATGCAAGAATGTCGATTATCTATTTGTCATCCAATTGGGAATTTTAAAAATTTGACATTCTCTAGTGACAGTCGATATTACAATGCGAATATAAATTTTTTTTTTTTTATTTTAAAGAATTTTTTTTGTAATTTTTATTTTAACAGTTTAATTAAAATTTAAAATAAAATCATCTAATGTTATTTTTTCGAAATTCTAAAATTTTGTATCAACTTTTTCATTCTTTAAAAGGTAAATTAAATTACTAGCCATAATTAAAGAAGCTTCTAATGAGAACCGAAAAATTCACATTTATTGGCAACAACTGTTTACGGCTCTGAATAATAATTACTCAGATATACTTGAAATATAAAATACTAGCAGATACCCATGGGATGCTACGGATCCACGGGAATCCAATGAAATCATCTATCCACCTACAAAATTTCATTCCAAACCCTTCAGTCGTTGAATGTAGGCACAAACTAGGAACATGCTCGCATAGCATGCTCGCGCTCGCTATGCTCTTCTTATACGTGGGGTGGTTCGCGAGCCGTTGGCTTCGATGTTCGTCATGCATGGTCATGTTCGCGAACAAAGCGAAGATTTAAAATTGGATTCAAAAAGTAGGAACTACAAAAATAAAGTTGGGAAAAATAAATCATGGCTAATCTTCCAGCTGCTTACCAAATTTCATTAAAATCCATTCAGTAATGGTTGAGGCATGAATGCAGAACAAACAACCAAGTATATATTTTGTTCATATATAAGCCTCTCCCATGTAGGTATAGGAACTGTTCGGTTCCATTTTTCGGGATAAAAATGACCTATGTGATAATCGAGTATGTGTGTGTCCATGTGCCAATTTTATCCAGATCCGTTTAGCCGTTCTGGCGTTATTGAGCAAAAAACATCCATCCATCCCACCCATCCATCCATCCAAACTTTTACATTTATAATATCAGAATGATTATCCTAAATTTACCAAGCTTCACAACGAATATTCCACCTTTACATTGTCCAAAATCATCAAATCATGCTTTAAATTTATCTATATATCATCGAGAAAAAAATGTTTGCGGTTTTCTAGAATTTTTCGAGTTTTCCACTAAGAATTTTCTATTTATTCATTAGAAAAGCCATTCCAGAATATTTGCATACACAATTAAATACAAAAAATCAATTTTCGATTTTTAAAATTACCCTACTTTTCTGGAGGGTTTACCCAAAATTTTCTTTCGCAAAAATCTTCTCCTGGATTTTACGAACAACTAAAAAAGAGTTCGAGCCAAATCGGCCCATTCGTTCTCAATTGATGAATAGCAATACGGTTTTTCACAACATGTTTAATAGCAGATGCCCGTGCGATGGTATACGGACTTTCTATCCCACGGGAATCTAATGACATCTATACAACTCCAATTAAAAACCGTTCAGTCGTTGAGGCGTGTAAGCGGAACAAACACCCAAGTATATGTATGAATTTTTTCATATTTAAGCCCATAGGAACATTTAATTTTTTTCGGGATAAAAATGACCTATGTGAGAATCCAGTACCCCTTCCATCTACCAATCAAATTTCATGCCAATCCGTGTGCTTTTAGGTGCCTTGTGAATAAAAGCAATGTTGGCTGTTTGTAGAACAAGCTCTTTGAAAAATTTAAACAAACCTATCGCACGGAAACCAACCATTTTTTCGGACAATAATATATCTATGTACCAAATTTCATCCAGATCCATTCAGCCGTTCCGGAGTTATTGAGCAACAAACATCCACACATCCATCCATCCATCCAAACATTCACATTTATAATATTAGTAGGATTATCTACATACAAAACTACATTTCCTATAGTGACATTTCCAAATTTACTAATAAATAATAAAATTAGTGGTAGCAGTTAGTTCCTAATCAAACTTTCTAATATTTGTTTTGCTTATTTAAATCAACTCTGAAAAATTGTTTAAATTAGGAGGCAGAAATTACTTAATCTAATTTTTCAGTTATTTCTCGATCATAAGAGAAAAATATGAATATACCAGTAAATTCGTCAGAGTCGTTTCCAATGTGTTCTTATGTTTGATCACATCGTAAGCACAAGATTCTTAGTAGAAACTGGAAATAATATTTTTAAGCTCGTTTTTTACATAGTTTCTTATATACAAAATTAATTAAATATTTTTCAAAAAAAAGTGTTGGTGTGAGTATTTTAAGTATTTAATAATATAAATTTAAAAACAGAATTCTAAAAAATTCGTCTACCCGTTTTCGAAATATTGAATTTAAAAAAAAACACATATGAATTTTTATTCTTAAAAATCAAAATCAATGGTATGCAGTATTATTTTCAATTCGAAGGACATCCTATATAAACATTTTAATCGAGATCCGTGGAACCGTTTATGAGAGAGTCGAAAATAAAAAAAAATGGTTGTATGACAGGTAACAACAAAATATGTGAACAAAATTTTAGACCAAAATGTAGACTATCAATACCTAAAGTTAACACACACTTTTTTTTATCAAAATCAATAGAGGCGTTTTCGAAAAAAATAAAAATGGTAGAAAAAATCGTATGGCAAGTACCATTTATAAGCGTTTTAATTTAAATTAACATGCAGAATCTTATACATATATAAAAAAACATTAAAAGTTAGCAATACAAAAAGAAAGACGTCTTATCGTCATGATAGCTTTATTTCGAATCTTCTTGTTCTTAACAAAATATCACATAGGTTTATGTAGACAGAAAAAGGGAATTTACATACATTCATACAAACTGTACATATAATCAGTTGATGGTACAGCTAAAAGAACAAGTGATAAAAGATGACATGATAACATTATGTCGTTATGTAATTTTCTATGTAATGAAATTAAAAGCACAGGGTGGTCAATATTATTTTAAATATATACTTTTAGATTTAATAATACATTTTGAGTACAAGTATGAGATTTCTTATACATTATTTGAGACAATCGCATAAGTCGCTTTAGCCATTAAGGCTGTAGATCGATCTACAGACAGACAAACAGAAAGTCAGACGAAATTGCAGGACCCACTTTTTTGGTGTTCTCTTCTTAATTTTTGCATTTTAATTGTTGCATTGTTTATTTGAATAAACTCTAAAAATTTCATTAAAATCATTTGATTCATTTTCTAAAAACTACGAAATAAGAAAAGTGGGCGTGGTAGTATGAGGTTCTCACTTAAAATATTTTTTGCTCCTAAAAACAAACTCTTATATTTATATTCAAATCATTATAATCATTTCATAGAAACCAATAAATTATAAAAGTGGGAGTGGCAGAGGGTGGATTTAACTAAATCAAAATTAGTCTTAAGTTATTGAACTTGAATTATAGATTTATACATATACATATTTTTTAAGCCGATTTTTATTTAATTTTTTATATACAAAATTTCTTTAATTTTTTCTTTAAAAAATTGGTATGCCAATGTTAAGTATTTAAACTATATAACTACACTGTACAAAACACTTGTCGAAATAAACTTCGAAATTGAAAAAATTTATCTAAATTTAAGATTTTATTAAAATCAAATAAGCTGCTGAACCATTCAGCATTGTTTTACGTAACCTAGAATAATAAGTACTGCCTCTTATCATACAGCTATTCAGATTTCCTTCTGATCGGTCTGTCACTCTGTATGTCCTTGGGTTTTCAAAAAAGTTCACCGCAACGAATTTTATTCATTACATTATTGCCTATTTAAAAGGTTATGAACATTTTTTTTCTCAAAAATAAACCCAAAGAACAAGCTCAATCTATTTTATTCATAAAATGAATATAATGTACATACTACATATGTATATGTGTAACAACAATTTATGCATTCAAATCTAGATTGATATTTAAGTGGAAATGTGTTCTGACGAACTTGAACTTTTTTTAATTTTAAAATGTTAATACATATGTAATGTATTTTGCAAAAATTGTTTGATGGTTTTGCTTGATTATTGTTTAATAGATAAATGTTCTTATGTATGTACGTTTTGAAGGGATTTTGTTAGGTTAGAATAATACATATATACATATCTTTAACAAAAAAAAACATAAACAAGATACATTATTTCAAGATTACCAACTGACATTCAAAGTGTCCTCGAGATCCCTGATGGGTTTAAGGATGAGGAGACAAAAGAAATTTGTTTTTGTTTGGCAAAGCAACCTAATAGCTTTAAAGGGTTCAGCTTTGGGGCTTACATAAATTAGCTTGTATTATCTTGTGGAACTTGGTGACAAAAAAATACCCAAAGGAAAAAGGATATACACACATATAGATATCTATACTTTATCCCAAGATTAATTAAGTAGTTAGGCTGTTTTTGTTTCCATTTTATTTAAAGAAGATGTCTTTATAGACATTGATATTATACCCAGGCTGTGTAAAAAGAGTTCCTGTTAATCTCAGGGCTGACTTTTTAGTTGGGTCGGTAGGTGAGTTAAAACAAAAATTAAAACGTACATGACAAAAGGGTTCCCAGCGATTGGTTTTATGTGTATTCTTATTTGTATAGTTAAATATATATAGATTGGGGCATTATGGTGTATCTTAACAAATTAGGTACTTGCTGTTTCGTGTTTTGATGAAAGTCGTATTTAGTCTTTAGTATTTATTTTATTTATGATAAGTTTACATAGCAAGACAATAAATATCTTATTTATAGCACACCTCTTAAGATGTACAGTAGCTACTAAACTTAAATTCCAAAGCAAGTTGTTACAAATACATATATTAAACAAAGATACAAAAATAATTTCATATTTACTTTATAAGTTTCTAAATAATAGTTCAATCTCATTTCGAATGTCTTTCGTTTAATATTTCTACGTTCCAGTATTTACATCTCACTCCCTCCTAGTGAAAAAGAAATGTATTTTCGTACTTGGAATATGTATTTATATATTTACCTACTATTAAAAAAAAAAGTTAGAAATCATTCGAATCATAGAATTTCACGTCTTATATAAGCTTAAAGGGGAAACAAATAAAATAAAAATATATTAAATACACAAAAACAACTATTTATTTTAATTATTATCCCGGTAAATGATGTTTAAAAACATAATATGCTATTTGCCAAGTTTGAAGATTTTCTATCGACGACTTTTTCCGAGATTTTAACTGAACACGAAACTACTTGGATTTGGAATGAAAAAAAAAAAACGAATTTGGTTGAAACGGACTAGAATTAATATAAATATCAGTTACTAAGTTTCTAAATATCCTAATCAATCTATACAGTGCGAACAAATCGGCAATATGGAGTGGAAACCAGCTGTCAGACTGGTTCGGAATTGAAATAGGTGTAAGACAGGGGTGTTTGCTAAGTCCGCTAATTTTCTCACTGTTTTTGGATGATATCTCAGAGTGCCTGCCAGCAGGAGACATGGTTGAAGGTATCAAAATCACCACATTGCTTTTTGCGGACGACCTGGTAATCTTATCAGAATCACATAGTTCTCTACAGCTTATGATAAACAAATTAGAAAATTACTGCAAGTGCAACTGTCTAGAAATCAACACAGCGAAGTCTAAAGTCATGGTATTCAGAAAAGGGAGAGGCCGATTAGCAGGATACGAAAAATGGAAATATGGTGGAGAGCATCTGGAAGTTGTTAAATCGTACAAGTACCTAGGAGTGACGATAAATCACGACCTTTCCTTCAAAAAACATTTTGAAATGAAACTTGCTGATTCGAAGAAAGCCATTAATACAACTTGGAAAAATCTAATGTCTAACTCTAGGGTTGGATTACCATCCAAAATAAAAATTTTCAAAGCTGTTATGCGCTCCATAATGTGCTATGGCGGGCAAGTTTGGGGTGGCAAATACTACGAAGATGTAGAAAAGCTGTTGCGTTTCTTTTTGAAAAAACTCTTACGGCTACCATCAACCACTCCTAATTATATGCTGCTACTTGAAAGTGGAATGTCACCTCTTTATGTTTTCACACTACAACTTAGCATGAACTATGTGACCAAAGTTCTTAACGAGGAAGACGATTCACGACTTACGAAGGTCCTCGTCAAGAAGGCACTTAGAACGAATACAATGTTCTACAAGGACTGGACAAATACCGCAGCCAAATACAACATTGCTGGACCTAACACAAAATAATATCCCAGAATGGAAAGACAGAACCCAAGAATTCGTTCTTGATGTGAAACAGGCAATGAAAATGGAAAGCATATCACAAGCTGAAAATTCATCACGTTTTTTGTATCGGCAACTCGAACATCAACAGATTAATTATTTGAATCTTGGCCTCAGTACTGCACAAATTTCTATGGTAATTCGAGTGAGAGGAGAACTAATCAAGTTAAATTATATGCCCCATCGCGAAGATAGTTCATCAATCTGTCACCTCTGCAACACAAGGGAAAACGAGGACGTAATGCACTTTCTTGGTTCCTGCCCCATCCTGAAAGAAATAAGGCGATACCATTATGGAGTCAATCTGATGAATATTGAAGATGTAAAACGTATCCTCAACGGCAGTGAAAATTGGGGAAAACTTTCTTCATATTGCTACACAGCTCTTAACTATAGAACAAATATTATTAATGAAAATTTCTGAAATAAATTACAAATCCACATTTTCATATTTAAATATTTGTAAATATACCTTTAAAATTTAAATTTTGTATAACTTTGTATAACTGTTAAATTTGTTATCATTTCTCGGCAGACGGCTAAGCCATGCTTAAATGTACTTAGTCTTAAACAAATACAATTGTAAATCTTATAAATGAATTAATAAAGTACCAAATAATAAAAAAATAAATAATAATAAATATCAGTTCTTTGAGTTCCTCGAAACCACAAACGTATTAAAGTTAAGCAACAAATATTACATATATTTGTTTGCCTTAATAATCATCAATATAACGTTTCTCAGACATCAGGGCAAACATAAAACTTGTAAAAACGAAGATTTTTTTTTAGAAAAAATAGAAATTTTTCTTTCGAAACAAATCTTTACCTTGATACAAGAGATCGTCCACTACCATCCGAAGTGGACTCGCATAACAGCCATTCTGCATTTTCTATCAAAAGTATTTGAAAAGACAATTTCCAAGCAAATACAAAATCATCTCACTTCTCACAACCTTCTTAGTATATGTCAGTCTGGCTTCCGACCACAACGTAGTTATAAGTCGGCATTACTTCTTGTTGCAGATGAAATAAGAGTTGCCTTAGATAAAGACCATTTTATTCTGCTCACGCTATTAGACTTCTCCAAGGCCTTTGATACCGTAAGTCGCACAGTACTTTGTAGAAGACTGCAACAAAGTTTTGGATTTCCAACTGAGTCATGCAAACAGATTCCAAAAAAGTCACAAAATAAATTTCGCCTCTTCTTGTGATTTGTGAGGTATCAGTGATGTTGGGGAAAATATGGCTGTCAGTTTCCTTTAACGCACTGAGTCTACGTTCGCAACCATAATTAAGCAGCGGCAAGAACAGAGTTTTCATTGAGAGCACTCTAGTCTTAAAAGGGAATAGGACTAAGCATCCGTAATACGCCATAATTTTTAGAGACTTGTGTTTTTAACCTAAAGGTCCCAGGTAAGATTCCGATTAGCCCTACATCCAATTTCGTAGAAGAATGGACGTAATCAATATGCTCTACTCTATTATAATTGTGGGAATTAAACCAGATCAATTTTGCTCCCAGACACAATGAGCGAGTAGCCGTGTTCTTTTGGCAAAAGCTATCCGCAGCAAAGCAGAATTTACACACATTACAAATACAAGACCCTGCTTTCGATAAAAGTAAAAGCAAAAGTCTCCTTTGCATAGATTTATGACATTTATTCGAGTATCGATTGACAGTATGTTGTTTAGTTGGTAGTTCCGATGACTGCTGAATCTCGAAGCTTTTGTTCGTAGAGTTTTTTTTTTTTTTATTATTATTTTCATTATTCTTATTATAATAATACATTTATAAAAGTAACAAAGGATAATTATGCAAGTTTTAAAAGAAATATTATAAAAAAGAATAGTTATAGTGACATTTTTTATTTAACAATTTAAATAGTGATAAATGACACTCAGTATAATTAAATGACTTATGTGGGGTGAACAATATTAAGGAAAGATTAACTTAATGAGAATACAAAAATTAAGTACAAGAATAAAAAAAGAAAGAATAAACATTATTTTTGTTATAAAAGGCAATTAATTAAGTTTAAAACTAATTGATGTAGGTCAACAAAACTTCGATTTGGTTATGATCAATTTCAAGAAGCCATATTTTAATTTTTTGCAAGTATAGTTTTAAGGTTCGAATAAAACGAATATTTTCGGGAAACATATTAAAGAGCTTGTAGGACACAATGGAGTAGAAGTTTCTAAAGTGAGTCGTTCGAAATGAGGGGACGGATACATAGCTGTCATGGTTGCTTCTTCTTTCTGTCAATGGGAACGTTCAAAAATTGGAAATTTTCATATTTAATCTCATCTGCGGAAAAGGGTGTTATTTTAGAGCTTGTCATGGATAGCCTTTGTCGAACTTGCTGTTCCTCTGTCGGACGAACCGTTTGGTTGATTCATTAATTTATTGATCAACGCCGATACCAACAGTCTTGTGTTGTCGTAGCGACCAATTATTGTCTTCCACGCAGCATCATAATTATTGTCTGACGTTGTAAAGTTTCGGATCAGCCTTTCAGCTTCACCTGATAAGTTTGGTTTAAGATACCATAATTTTTGACAATTAGCCATTGGTTGATTGTGTACCATCAAATTTCTGCTATGTAATTCTAGGTAATTTTAAATTATTTGAAGAATTTGAGCTGTGAACTGTGGGTCCTTGCTGACCTTGATTTTCTAATTCCTTTAGCTCAATTAGCTATTCTTCAGTTTGTTCTTCAATTTTAATAAAATCTTGAACATTATATCTCTCCAGAGAGGGATTTTAATATTGTTCATGCACTAAATTGTGGATGTGCAGAACTTCCTCCCAGTACCGCTCAATTGTCCTTATTTTAATTTTGTAGAATTCCGAAGAGCGATTTGTTATTTGATTTGACGCTCCTTCTAATGCTCTCTGCAGCCCTGCTATTGCAGCAAATTGCCGGCTGATGATGGGGATTGATGTGTCTATTTGCTGCAAGGAACTTCTAGTTGTTGGCGTTGGCTTAGTCTTGGCTAAATCTTGTTCATCGTCGTTTACAGATTTGGCTGCTTCGACATCCACAGGATTAATATCTCGAAGGATTGCCATCAGATCATTGTATAGAACTTGCACTTTCTGATAGGTTTTTCCAGCGACATAGGGTGTGTTATGTTTAACTACACCCTCTATTTGCTTGTGATTTTCTCTAAATCTCTTCCAATGATCTTCTACGCGCTGAATACGGTCTTCCTTGTATTAAGCCGTTTTTCTTGAAGCGCCGTCTTTGCCGATGTTCACCTTGAGTTTTCCTAATTCATCGGCTATGATTTTTTGCCATGCCACGATAATGGATATGTCAGTTTGAGCCATTTTGAATTAGTCAGGAACTTGATGGTCAGGAACTTGATAGTCAGGAACTTGGTAGTCGTTTTGTTTCAGTGTTTATTTGTTGCTACTTGCGACTTTAATAATTTTTACCAAAACACGACTATATACAATTATACATACCTCAAATAGTTACAAGATTCTAAAAGGGGGTTTCTGTCCCTATTTTATATAACCCATTTTCAATTAACCTCAATTCCAACTCCATCTTTGAACAGCATATAAGTGAAGTTCAAAATATACTTAACAGTTAAATAATGAATGCGATCATTTTTGCAAGGAAGCACTATACCCCTTCATTGGCACAACATCTGATTAATTGAAAAGAACGTTAAACACATAAAATAATTTTAAAATCAACATCTTGGAACACACAGATGTGGAAAATTCAAATTTTTACTAGTTCTTACTTCTTCATATACTTATAATTCCATTTTATTTGGATCTTTGAATGAAAGTTTTTGTTCTCTTATATGCCTTTAATCTGAAGAAATAAAAACAAATCAATTGTTGATTTTTTCCATTTAGTTATATGACACATGGTCGGTAATACCAACTTAAAAATATAAAAATTAAGGCCACTGGGGATCGTTCTTTTGGAAAATCCTGCTTTGCCGCCGATAGATTTCCCAAAAGAACACGCCAACTTTAATTTTATTGGGTTAAGTATAGCAAATCTTATTCATAAGACCAATGCATAATCAATTTCAAGTCATTTATGCAGGCTGCAGAATCCACAATTAACAACTGTGTGTATAGTCAGCGTACATGCGAATTAAACATTGTCTTGCAACGTTAGGAAGTTCATTAACATACATTGTAAAAAAGCACCTAATCAAGTATAGAACCTTGCGGAAATCTTTTAATACAAGGTTTATCCTGCTTTTTTTTTATTTTAACTACGTACATATATGCCTGTAAGACCTAAGGTCTTTACAATGCAACCTGAACTGCACGGCAGTAGTTAGAAGGATAAGAAAGTTAGGAAAGAATTTCTTGTTAGCACAGTGGATTTGAGAATAAGGTATTTACTATCTCATTTTTACCCACGGACGGCATCCAATTAAATTTGGACTTTTCTAATATTCTATTATTTGTACTAACATATATTCTATATATTTTATTAATTCTAAATATTAATTTGTATTTGAATTATTTTTTTTTTTAAACCTTCGACCAAAACGGTGGTATCAAAATTGTTCTAAACTCGTCACTTTTTGAAGTCATTGCAATAGGTACAATTTTCGCAGTCTACCATTGCGTAGGAAAAAAACAGACAGGGCAGTCAGAAAAAGCCGAAAAATTGTATCTTCGTTGACATTTATCAGATCTGTTAGATGTTGTTTATAAAAAATAGTTGCAGAATCTTGAACATAAAGAAATGAATATGTTCTAAGATTCTATGTGTTTTGTTTAAAATTAAAATGTCTTGTGCTGAAAAAAAATTATTTATTTGTTTGGATTTGTCGGATTTGTCCAAAAATTTGGACCCCCGAGAATTCCTCCCTTTCGAATCCTAACTCGGCATCACTGATATTTTGTGTTAAGATTCGCGGAACTATAGGTCACAAAGCAACTCATTACACATCCTATAATTCCTAATGAAATTAAATAATTATAAATTTATATGCGTAAATGTATAAAAGGTACATCCCTTCTGTTAGCATTTGTTAAAAAAATATGTCCCAAACTATTTCCTTAACTTTTGTTTTCCTTTAGAAACTGCAACCGCACTTAATATTTGACATAAATTAATCTTGAAAATTTGTTTGTCATTAATTTTAAGCGAATTCACTCAATTTCTCGCATTTATTACCAGAGGGTAGTCAATGCATTAGAAGACTGTTTTATATAGGAGCTTACCACCATACTTGAACAAACCCTTTATAAATTATTTGAAAGTGGAAACTTTACAACATCAACCCTTTACCAAACCACATTTTTGGTCTTGTTAACATGTTGCCAAATAGATTGGAAGATTAAGGTATTATATATGTATGTTTAGGTACCTACATATAAATAATGCTGTGAAAGTTATTAACCGTGTTTGTATGTACATTATCTAAGCTGATTATATTCATAGACTAAACATCAAGAACAAACTGACTCCGCATATACCTATACCACCTACCACCAACTTCACTTTACCACTAATACCATCATCCGCCATAAGAACCCTATAACCTTTTCTTTTCATAGTTTCCATTCAATTAATAAATCATTAAAGTCGACAGTTTCATTGAGTCCATACAAAATGGCAACCCCTGACTTGCTAACAACCAACCACTGGAAGAAATTAATAGATATTTCTGCTTAATGAAACCAAAATAACACTTAAGACCTCTCCATTTGTTGTTGTAATTAATCCATGTGTGTGTATGCTTTCTTCAATAATAGATACAACTTTTGTTAGAAGTATAACAAAGCCAAAGAAAGCCCCTTTCTTAATAAATATTTTGTACATGACCTCATCTTATCATTGAAATACGCATCGTAAGTCATTGCATTTGTAATAAATATATATACATAATTTAATGCGTAGATGTGAACCTAAGAATATCTGTTCTTGTCGGCCATTCACTACATACATACGACTCACATTTTTAAAGGATCCAATGCAGAAAATTTAAGGCTGTAAAATTTATATTAATAGAAAAAAGGACAAAGGAGCTTCCATAAGTCGATCGTACTTACTTTTAATAGCTCAATTACTTACACTTCCAGCAAAAGACAGTTACTCCGACTTTAGTCTATCTACCACCATTGTTACTGCCTTGGCCAGAAGATAAATGTTCTCATTTTTTTCAGAATCCAAATATTGAATACGCATTTGATACCAATTTCAATAAATAATAAAAATTTCAAAAAAAGATAAAATAAGAAGATAAGTTCAAAATGAAAATTACAAAACTTTTTAACATAATTTACAATGTTTAAATATATAAAACGTAATAGGCCAGTAGTTAAAAATAACATACAAAAAATTCATATTTTTCTTTTATCTCCTTCTTTCGGAAAGTGATGGTCTATGAATGAGAATGAGGCATTCCATTAAAATTTTTGTGGAGACAAAATCACCATTTGTTTGGCTAAAAACAAGCAGAACTCTTAAAATAACTTACAGACTTATTAAGAACGGAATGGTTAATTTGGTAAAAAAAAAATAATATAAGATTAGAGATTAAATATTATTGAAGGAAAGGGAATTTGTTCAAAGGACGTCCGTGAAATTAGCGTAACTAGTGTCAGCATCTCAATTTTTTATTTTTTGGAGTTCTTATCGCATGCACATGAGTTCTATAGTTCCTGATAATTTTCCAAAATAGTTCTGTATGATTTCACCTAACAAACTGCATTTGAAAAAGTGAGCTGCTTATGTAAAATAATTTTTTCGGGTTTAAGCACACTTCCCTATCCAGAATAACTTTCTAGACGTTGCCTTGGATAGCACAGAACACCAGAGTCGGAGTACACAATATATTATTCCAACCAGGTTCTATACAACGGAGCCAACATAAACAGAATAGATAATTTTTTGATTAAGCTGATTCGCGGTCACACTGCAAGAGCGATGTCCTCAACCAACAGCTTAATTTTTGGGGCTTACTACCCCAATAATGAATATTTTGAGAGTGGCTAGTTAAGTGGCTACATCCCTCCCGAAGCATTCCTCTATTTAGACAGTCGAGAGCTGATACCGGATGGAATGGCGGTTCCGCTCATCAACCACGTCAGCCGGAAAACTGTAGATAGGCGACTCCTGTATGGTCGAGACGTCATCGCTCAAGGTGGAGAAGAGTGCCATCGGTTCAGTAGGACTGTGTCCGATCGGGACTGATGGGATAGGGCGAAACAAGAGAACCAGTTCTGGTGGCTCTCTGAACAGCATTATGATACATAAAGTCGATTAGGATGGTATGTCTTGGCCGACTTACGTAGATTTAGGTAAATTAGGTATAAGGAACAGTCGGGGTGGCACAAAAAAAAATTAAAAATATGTATGTTTGCGGGGGCATTTGTGCATGCAGCTGCGTGCCTGTGTTTGTATGTACATACGAATATGTATGTACGTATGTACATGGCTGTGTGGGTTGCATGTCTCTGTGTGTCTGCATGCGTATACAAAATATACAAAAAAAAAATATAAAAATAACCGAAAAAAGCTGCTGTGGCTGTTCTAGATTTTAAGTAGATGTAAGTAGTTTTAAGTATTTCTAGTTAGTATAAGTTAGTTGTATCTAGATTTAATTATTTTTAGTTTAGCTTTAGGTAGTATATAAGTAAAAAATTAAAAAAAAAAACACATGTTACTAGGATTTTTGTTAAAAAAGTTTTCTTGGTCATAAAAATAAATTAATTAGAATTAATTAAAATAGTTTTTAAGTCGAAAGACATTAGTATTAAGAGATATAGTTTAGTTTAGAGCGCCCAGTAAACGGCCAGAAAATTAGTTGTAAGTTATTGATAATTAGGCTAGTTTTAAACATTTTTGTCTAGCTCTAAGATAGTAACGGGTGATTTTTTTGCTACTTGGTTTTTGACGTTTATATTTTTGACAGATCACACAAGACAAATTCCACGAACATTTGACATTTCGATTCAGTATTGTTTGCCATTTCATCATGAATAGACTTACGCCTGAACAACGTTTGCAAATTATTGAAATTTATTATCAAAATTCGTGCTCTGTGAAAAATGTGTTTCGCAAGCTACGTCCGGCAAAATTGTCTTCAGCGACGAGGCTCATTTTTGGCTAAATGGATACGTGAATAAGCAGAATTGCCGTATTTGGAGTGAAGAGCAGCCAGAGGCAATTCAACAGCTACCAATGCATCCCGAAAAATGCACTGTTTGGTGCGGTTTATGGGCAGGCGGCATCATTGGGCCGTACTTTTTTAAGGACGATGAAGGCCGCAGGGTTACGGTCAATGGAGAAAGGTACCGTTCGATGATAACAGATTTTTTTTTGCCGAAAATTCAAGAATTGAACTCGGTCGACATGTGGTTCCAACATGACGGTGCCACATGCCACACTGCACGCGAAACCATGCATCAATTGAGAGGCGAATTTGGTGAGCAGTTGATCTCACGTTTTGGCGCAGTCAATTGGCCACCAAGATCATGTGATTTGACTATTTTTTGTGGGGCTATGTTAAGTCTATTGTCTATGGGGACAAGCCAAACACGATTGCTGCCTTGGAAGCCAACATTGAACGCGTCATTGGTGAGATTCCGGCCGAAATGTGTGAAAAAGTTTGCCAAAATTGGACCTTCAGAATGGACCACCTGAAGCATAGCCGCGGGCAACATTTAAGTGAAATTATTTTTAAAAAGTAAATGGCAGAAATTGATTTATCGATCGAAATAAAAATTTCATTCACTTTTTACAAGTTTCTCTGTTTTTTTGAATTTTCAAAATATATTATAAGTTAATATTAAATAAAAATGAATAATACAAAAATTAAAAAAATCTGGCTCTTTCTTGTAATTGCTGCTCAAATTTTAGTAAATAGATAGATAGAGAGATACGTTCTTTATTTAAAAAAAAATAAATTATTTACAATATTTGTTTCTTTATATATAAATAGATAAAGAAGCTAAATTTAAATTTTAAGAATTACATATATAAGTTAAATAATTATTAAGCATTTAATTTAATAAGGCAACAAGTGTGTTTTCAACAATTTTGAGATGATTTGAAAAAATAAGATTTATCAATTTTGGAATGATTTAAAACACAAAATAATGATCTATCAATTTTATAATGATTTGAAACATAAAAAGTTGTAAGTACTTAGATACATTGCTTGAAACTTAAACTGCAATAACTGGTTGAATTTATGTAGGGCTGCAAAAAACTATTGCGGTAATTTAGAGCATTTTTGCAGTATCTATACACTGTTAACCATCCGAGAGCTCCATTAAGTATTTCATAAAGCCGAGTCGGGGCAGATAGCTTTCTTCAAAATGCAGACGACGAATCTCTTGAAGTAGAGGACACGTTGCAAAGAAGTGGGTGATGTCTTTAGGTTCTCTTGTGTTACATAGACTGCAGATTTGTGTGAGATCAGTTCGATGCGGCATAGAGCTTAGGTTCAGGATTTCGACTCGGGCTCTAAATATATAACTAATTGCTTCAGAAGAAAGTATTTGGTGGTTGAGGTTTTTATACACATTTCTTGATACTGTTGTTGAGGCCCTTGACAAATGATGAGTGAAAATATTTTCATCAATCCTGGCGATAATATCACAAAACATAGTGTGCCATTTACTCAAATTGGACTCCATAAAAGATACATTACTGCCATTAGAAAGAGCTAGCTGGTTCCATTCCTTAAACGGGGAGGCATTTACTTGAATGAGCCTTGTCATAATGGACTTGTGAAGGCTTCTATCATCCCTCTTCATAACTTTCAATATGTAGTCTTAATTAGTTTTTAGGTTTTTTAAGTAAAGAGGTATTAAACCAGACTGCACATATATAGCATAATTGGGAGTCGAGGAAGCAATCTAAACAAACGTTTGGAGAAATATCTTTGTACAGCTTCAAAATCCTCGAGTTGCAAATATCCAAAAATTTGGGTACCGTAGCACATACAGCAGTTGACTGTGGCTTGAAAGACACGATATTTAGATGCATGATCAATTTTTTGGTTAGAGAAAAGATTGGCCACATTACATTTAAAGCTAATTTGGAGTCCTTGCATTTCTCTTTCACGTGCTTCGAAATATCCAGATTGTAAGTCAGCAAAATTCCAAAATATTTGAAATCATGAACGAGCTCGATAGGCTACAGAAGATGCACTTTTGGACTTCTGTTGTTTTATACAGAAAGGCCTGGATAACAAAAAACGTTGTGGTGCGCTTTTCGTTGATATAACCAAAGCTTTCGATATGTATAACCACAATATACTTTTAACCAAGTTGAATAACATCGGCTTCCGTGGTTTTTTTCACCGCTGGCTTGAATCTTATTTAAGAAAACGTAACCAAAAAGTTTAAGTGAGCAATGTCTTAAGTGTATCTAAAACCATTAATGTAGGTGTTCCTCAAGGATCTGTTTTGGGGCCCATTTTGTTCTTAGTTTATATTAACTCCCTTTTCGAAAAAAATTTTGCCGGATCCGTAAAAGCGTTTGCAGACGATCTTGCCATTGGGTATGATACAGCTAATCCTCTTAATATAGTTGCTGATATTAATCCTAATTTACATATATTAAGGTTGTGGTTTGCGGATCATAAACTAATTATAAGCAATAAAACAAAACTTATGTCTTTTAGTCACGAGTCTATTGAATCGCTTGATACTAAAGTTATGTTTCATGACCCCTTTTGTGTAAAATACAAATTAATAAACAACAATTGCTTAAGGTTAAATTCTATGTCCCTTTATAATTCGAACGCCGTTTGTAGTGGCAATTGCTTTTATATCGATACCGTAAAACATTTTAAGTATCTAGGGGTTACAATAGATCAACATTTTAAATCGAATGAACACTTCCATAATTTGAAGCAGTACTTCTTGTCCATTATTCGATGTTTCTATCGCCTAAGAAAATTTTGTTCTAACACTACCCTAACTACAGTGTATTATGGACTGTTTCATTCCTGGCTACAATATGGAATATGTTGTTGGGAGGGTCCTTATCTTAACAAACTGCAGCAGTTAAATGTGCTTCAAAAGTGTGCTGTAAGAAAAATTTGCAACTCCCCGCGCCTGGCTCACTCCATGGAATTATTTTGAAAAATATACATTTTACCCGTTCGTCAATTATTTTATTATAAAGTTCTAAAAATATTTTTCAAAAGAGGTGGATATTTGCAAAGTCCTATTAGTAATTTTCATAACTTAAGAAGCCCTGAAATCCAGCCCTACCTTTCAGAACAACACTTTTTAGAAACTCATACACTATAGTAGCCCGCAAATTATTCAATAAGCTCCCTGAAGATATGAGTACTATAAGGATTCCATCTCTTTTCTTAAAACGAATTAAATCATTTCTTCTTACTTAAATATTTATGAAATCGAAACTTTGCCGCAGTACGTTGTTTGATAAAATGTCATGATTAGTTTTGCTAAATTGTTTACAATATATATAAATCATTATTCAAAATTGTTGCATAAAGCTTTGCTATGTTAGTTTATTTTTGAAGACGTTAAATTTTATTGCTAATTTTCAAATCAATAGTAATAAACTAAAAACGTAATTTCTTACTTTTCACCCCACATTGTAATTATTCACATTCCATTTAATGTTTATGAAATGTAGCATTAGCCCTATTTTTAATTAAATATAAATGCAACAAACTATTCTCTAACACTTAAAATTGTAAACTTATAGATTTAAGTAATTATAAAAAATTATAAACGAGAATATGAAAAAATAAATAAATAAATAAAAAAATAAACCTATCTAATTCGTTCACAGATTTACTCCGATAGCTTGGTATCCGAGATAACATATCTTATAAGTGAATGAACGCCCGCATTGATAAAAAACGCACACAATATTTATCTGTTCCTCTTCCTATAGATAGATAACACAGCCCTAGTAATTTGCTTTTGTTTTGTTTTTCGCTTTCACATCTATTCATGGATGTACAAATACAAGAATGTAAGCAAATGGATTTTGGGGGTGGAAAGTACGAAGGTTTCCGATCTTAGTATTGTTTTTTTTGTACACATGAGCAGCAACCATGAATCTAAAAACACAAAATTACGACACTTCTTTGTTTTTCTTATTTTATTGACGTCATGTAGAAAAATGATATACGAAATTTTTGTCAGAACAATTTTGACTAAAAAGTGTAGACATTTCATAGTTATTAATACAAATTTCGTTGATTGGGCTTTTTTGGTCAATTCTGTCTGACTATGTAAATGAAAACACGTACATAAATTCTATCACGACGTTTCGCTGGAGTTTCTCAGCATCTTCAGGGGTCGTTTATTGTGTCAACATATGTATATATATAAAACAAAATATATAGAATACAATTTTTCAGTACATAATTTTTAGAAGAAAAAAAAGGCTACAAACGAAATATGACAAGAAATTAATTTTTGCAATTATTTAAAAACTTACTTTAATTTTATAGCATATTTAAGTTTTTTTTAAATTGCACGTCCCTACATGTAATGTCTGTGGTTTCACAGTTTAATAATTTTATAAATAAATAAATAAAAACAATTTCAAATTTACATTTACCAAGAATTAGACTAACACAAAACATACTCGTATATATCACAGTATGGCAATATAGTACTCGTATATTGAATTTGTTCCGTCAATGTCTTCTTTTAGGTTCATTGATGTTGTTCTCTTTTGTTGAATTCGTAGGCTCTCCAATGTATTCCTCGTCCTTGTATTTCTCTCCTTTTCCACAATTTTGACGTTGTCGAAGTCTGGTTCATGTGCAGTGTGTAGCATGTTGGGATATTCCAGTTGTTTCTCTTCTGTTTTTGATGTCTCTCTTATGTTCTGTCATCCTTATACCTAGTATTCGATTTGCGGTGCCTATGTAAACCAGATTGCAGCTTTCGACATTTCATTTTTTTTTCGTATTCTGTTCAATTGTTTTCTCACAATGTTTTCCACAATCGTTTTCTCCAAACCATTAACATCAGCTAAATTGACAATGAAATTAAATTATTTTTTGAAATTTCCAACTGAAAGTTGGAGCTGGGAGCTTACACAAGGTTTGTTCGTTGAGCCCTGAAGTCGCCCTAGGGTTGACCTAAGCGTTTTTTGAAAAACCTTGAAAGCCAGGGTCGCCCACAACTCGCCGTGAAGTAGAACTAGGTTTTTAGCAGGGGCAAGTTGAGGTAAATGAATAAACGTCAAAGTCACATGAGATTTGTGGTAGGAATGGGCGATATTGAAAAGAATATCGAGTACTCATCATCGATGTTAATAATTGTCGAATCGAAAACATCGATGTTTTGAAGAATTTACCCTTATTCTTCCATGCAAAATGGAAACCTTTGAAGTTGTGGATTGTGCATAGGTCCAACAAAATTATACTAAGAACATAAATTTAACATATTTTAAGTTTTAATTAATAAATGACATAACTTGCTTTTCTGCAGAAAAAAATTAATGGGCCCCGAGTGTTTTTTTGAAAACCGAAAAAACCAAGGTTTTTTTTGACAACTCTCGGGGTTGTCAAATTTTTTCAAATCCGTCTCAAATTTAAACATGACGGCTTTAGCGATGAGAGGTGAAAAAGGGTTTCCCATACTCGTTCCATTGTTGTTTAGCTTAAATTATAATTGTAACGTTAAGGTTTAATCCAATTGTTTGCACATGTACACGCCAGAACTGTTAAAAAACGGAAGGGAAATACGTGAAGTTGCCTGCCAATGGAACTTTCTTCGCCTGAAGTTGCAGAATAGCCAATTTAGTCCCTCATCGTGGTGGGCGTGTTGGCAACGTTTAGTGAAATTCCTACATGGAAGCTAAGCGGCTAATCTGAATGGCTCAGTCAGAGGTGATGTGCATATGTGGTTCTAAAGGGTGGAAGTCAACCGGTGGAAACGTGGAGGAGAAGCAGTGCAATCGGTAAGAAGATGGTGACGGGATGCTAGTACCGAAAGGGAAAGCTGCCTCGTCACGGCCATGGGGGTGTAGAGTGTGAATTAGCTGGAAATAAGATAGTGATCAAACGATCACTGGGTATAAACGATGTTATTTGGTCAATCGATCAAAAGAAGACGTATTAGATAATCATCTAAGCAAGGTATTGATATGGGGGTGCAAACCAGCCCAATCAATAAGGTGACTAGGGGTACTGCAGCCCCGGGCCCCACCGAAATGGGGCCCCATTTCATTAAGAAATTTAAACTGTAAAACCGCGATATTCAAACTGTACAATATAATAAACCCTAAAAAATAAGAACCAAAATAAGTTGACCCCACAAAAACCAAACTCGAAAGCTCAACTCGCTAATATCTCCAAAAAGTCAAACCCACATAGCCCAAGTCGCTATTAACCCAAAACTGTAAGCTCAAAAAAAATCCATGCAGCCTAATACTACGTTTCCACCGAACTTTAATCTCTTGTAGATTTACTGATCTCAAAAAGTGGTTCTTTTCATTTTCTTTTATGATGTAGAGTGAGACAAGCAGCTTCATCTGTGTCAACCGAAGAGAAAAATTCACTTTCCCGATGAATGTGTTCATTTCGATATGGAAATAGGGTAGTTCGATTGAAGATTTAAATGAGATTTATTTTAAATCTTCATCTGAGAAGATTAAAATTTGTATGGTAAATCCTCAAGATTTGTAAGAGATTTAGCTAAATCTATTTAAATCTCGGTTTAGTGGTCGGCGGAAAAGTAGTATAACTCAGCAAAAATTAATCCTAATCCAAAAAACACGAAAGCTATATAATTTGTAAAAAACAAACGAAATTTACGAATACATGTCAGAGCATGTTATTGACACCGTGAAAATATATGTGAAAATATAGTGATTTTAAAACTGTCTGGAAGGAAATATTTGAGCGGAGCCGCAAAAAGGAAAATAAAAGACGACAGAAATAAAGCTACTGCAAAGTTACCAAAATTAACAGCTTTTTTTTAGTCCCCCAAGCTCAAGGGCATTCGTAAGAGCGACAGGCGACGACGTCTGCTGATGATGTTGAGAGAATATCAACTGATATTTTACCTTAAAGTTCAACTAAGATTTTACCTGAAAGTTCAATTGAGATAAAAATTGATTATATTTCTAAGGGAGTTCTCTTGGTACGACAAATTAATAGAAAAAAAAATCTGCAAAATCTTATACTTAATTGTTTTGTAATCGTAAAAAGAAAATCACGCCCGGTTACGTGTTGGAGAGCGAATATAAAAATGTTTATTTCTCAGCTCTCAAGTGCCCTAGCCTCGCGAAATTTTTGAAGCTTATTCATGCATTAATTCAATAGTGTGCAACATTTTTAGCTCGTTCTCATCCCCAATTCAATTATCGAGAGAACTCCCTTAATTTCTTCTATAGCTTCTTGGATTTTCGATGCGTAAACTACTCGACCCATCACCTCTGAGAGCGTGGACTTGGGGATTATTGGGAATTGGCTCGTTTGAGGTTTAGGATGTTCTGGGTTAGCGCCCCGGGTTATCTGGGGTTGGCTGCCTTGGGTTTTATATCTTTTTAGGGGCCCTCATATTTGAAATTGCCATGAGCCCCCATTTTCTTTAATCCGGGCCTGTCTGAGAGGCACCCCCATGGTTTTAGTAGCAAATAGATTAGTGAGGGGTGCAAACCAGTTTGAGTAAACGCTCTGAGGGCACCTCACACATTCCCCGGCTAAAAAGATGTCTTACAGAACGAAGGTTATGTTGGGGGTGCAAACCATGCCATCGGCTTGAGAGACACCCTCAACAAACTCTAGTAGCAAATAAGAGATAAAAAGATCTTTTCGATCTAAGATAAGAAGTCATATGTGAGCAATCATATGTTAATAGTAGCAAAATATGACGTAGATTTGATCTACGGCAGAATGCTAGAGAAGGTGCGCTAGTCTAGGGCTGGATCCGAAAGAATAAAGAGCTGGAATAATAAAAAAGTGATCTTGAATCACTCAGGACTGTCCGTTCCTATGGATGTTGCATCGTCAGTATTATATTTCCTAGGCTTTTGCCAAGGACAAAATACCGTAATTCGGTACGGTCGGCGGGTGGTCTGTGCTTAATATATATTTTAAGGACACCCGCTTCATAAGATTATTCCAAGCCCACAGACCGATTTGTAGACCCCCGTAGTGGGAGCATCGCCGGGAATGTGGTTGTGTCTAAGTACGCGGACGTTCATTGGGACCCTTGTACACCCCTTTGAATATAGAGAACGATTCTCATCACTTATGGGTTTAAATACATCCAAGTTTTTAATAAATAGGGATTCACGTAGTTCTTATGGATGGCAAATGGATTAAAAATAAAGTCTGGGGTAGACAGGTACTAGTTAATGCCTCTTCTTTATTAATCTAAAAACTTGATATAATAATGAAATGAGGTTA
This sequence comes from Philhelius pedissequus, assembly GCA_910595825.1. Classification (NCBI taxonomy): domain Eukaryota; kingdom Metazoa; phylum Arthropoda; class Insecta; order Diptera; family Syrphidae; genus Philhelius; species Philhelius pedissequus. Next base: position 15,021,523 of record OU343161.1, on the reverse strand, counting down.
TGGGTTCGTCCTGTGCACATTCATCGGGACCCGTTATTGTGGATAGGTCCAGGTTGTAATTTTAAGGTTTAGACCAGGTGTCCAACTGAAATCTATTACTATTTCTGTTACTTTATTTTTTCTAGTTATTTTGTTTTAGTGTCGAGTTTCGCTAATGATGACCTGCATGTCAGTTCGAAATGCATTCGATTTTTTAAATTTGCAAATAAAAATACGTTACGTTTGAAAATTTAAATTTCGTGTTTTTATTGTACAATTTTCTAATTTTTTAGTCAGTGTCTGTTTTCTAGTAGATTTTGAATACCTCGACTGCAATATCGGTTCACTAGTTTTAAATATTAAGTTTGAAAGTTTTAAAAATAAAACTAGAATTTAAATATTTTGTAAAAATGGGCGTTTCCCACTCTTTTGGTCTTAATCAATTTTATTTCGATGTCTCAAGTCGAACTGAGTGAAGTTGATCATTGCCACTACCTGATTGTCTGTTTTTTTTATTTGGCAAATATAAAACAAACAAGAAATGAAAAGAAAGAAGAAATGTTATAAGTTTCAAATTAAACACTTTTTACACACAATAACGTATAAATCAACAAACCAATTTTAAATACTAAAAATTATAGTTTCAATATAAAAATTTAACGTTAAAGAAAAAATGTACTAACACCCATTTTGTTTTGTACCTTCGATTTTTTCCTTTAAGTTATTTCGGTTGAGTTAACTTTGTTGTCTTATGCGTATAATGGTAAGGCTTATATATCACAAAAATGTACACACAAAACCAACCTACCAAACCCCATCATTGCAAACCCATCCAAACCACATTAAACCAAGTTGCCATCTAAATAATTAATTTAAGATGACAGTTTCATTGATTTCATTGAAAAATGGTACAGTGTTCCTGAGAGGACTTCTTAAGCCTAATTCTCCGTAACCAATCACTAGAAGAAATTAATAGTCCTTTTGATAAGACCAGAAAAAACAAAAGAAAAACACTTTAGGCGCTCGCTTGTCCTTTTTCGTTAAAAAGAAATCATTTTTGTATTTCGCTTTATTTTTGCTTGCTTGTTTGTTTGTTTGTTTTTTTCTTGATTAAGCCGATGATTGTGACTGGGAATGAAGAACGCAATACATCATCGTGAAAAATGCGAAATGTTACGACGAAAATACACAGAAAAATAAATAAATTATCCTTAAAGTCATAAAAGCCTCCATGGTGCTCTAATTTTTTGTACATGCAGTCATCTTTTCGCCCAAGCAGGCCACATAAGCCATTGCGTGTGGAATATAATGCTGTTCGTAGACTCCTGTAAAGAGATGAGCTTGAGGGCCACTCGCAAAGACGCCCACATCGTCACCCCCATGCGTCTCCGAATCCAAGGGAACCGTCGCAGGAAACCTAAAGTTCTATTGAATCGACAATAAAGAAGCTTTAATAAGAGCCATCATTTTTTTTTTTTTGTTAATCTTACCTTATCTCTCATGTTTGTCTGTAAAAGGTTTCGCCGTCGGCCCTGAGCCATGTGGCTCTCAAATCCAGGCCCGTTTGCATAGCTGAGCGTAGCATAGGGAATTTCGTCGGTGCCCAGCTGGCCATTGCTGATGCCAAATATGTCGTTCTTCCGGCTCGAATAGCCTGCCACTGACATTGTGTGCGAATGGTCTGATGTAACAACAATCAAGGTATCCGACTCACTTGTCCGCTTGCGGGCTAAATCAATTGCCTTATGAAATTCAATCGTTTCGTCTAAAGCTCTAACGGCTTCGGTGTCATGGTGAGCATGATCTATACGGCCACCTTCAACAAAAAGGAAATAACCTCGATTTTGAGCTTCCAGGACGTCAATTGCCTTGTCGACCATCTCAGCAAGACTAGGAATCGTCTCATTATCGGCATCCATATGGAACGGAATATGAGATGTGCCAAAGAGTCCCATCATAAATTCAACGTCCTTGTGCACCTATGACATTTAATTTTGATTAAAAAAGATAAAATTAAAATGAAAACGACCATCATTCCATATAGTACACCTACAGCGGACAATTCTTCTTTAGTCTGCACAAAGGCCGATGCACCATTATGAATGCTCTTCCATTTGTCAATCAAATTCTGACTGTCCTGACGTTTGCCTTTGCCACCCAAGATGTCTTTTTGTTCCTTTGGCAGAAATTGTTCCCTTCCTCCACCCATGATTACATTTAAATTGCGTCCCACCTTGCCATATATCAATTGCTGGGCTATATCAAGGCATTGTTCAGGATCTTCGCCATCTTTGAGAATTTCTCCATCATTCTCCCAGTTACGATTTGCTGTATGAGCATAAACACCAGCAGGAGAAGCGTGTGTCACAGAGGTGGTTGTAATAAGTCCTGCAAAATATATACACAAACACATAAAATGTTAAATTGTTCATGCAATAAAAATTGGGAGAACATTTTTATTGATGATAAAAAATAAAAACAAAATATGTAATGTACTATATTCAATATAGGTACTTTAAAAAAAATTTATAATCATATTAGTATTATACGCCAGTTGGCAGATGAGGTTTTTGTTCATGCATAAATATTCTGATCAAATTTTATGGTTGGAATTGGCAGATGGGTTATCCCGCCTGGGTATTAAAATAAAATGCACGACTGGATCGCACGTACTTGCTCCTATGCTCGATCACATTATATTCAAAAGATTCTTAATAAAACTGCTAAATATATTTTTAAAGTTTTTCACATAATTTTGTATTTATACAAATTCTTAAACTTTTTCTAAAAAAAAATTGGTATGAACATTTTAAATATTTAATAATATAAATACAAAAACAAAATTTCAGAAAAAATTGTCTACCCGTTTTCGAAATATTGAATTTTCAAAAAAAAAAATATTTTTTTTTCAAAAATCCAAAAAATTATTTATCGAAAATTTTGAAATGCAATACTATGTAGAATTTGAAGGAGCTCTTTTATAAAAATTTTGATCGATATCCGTTGAACCGTTTACGAGAAAGTCCAAGATCAAAAAAATGTTTGTATGGCAGGTAGCGTTAATAACAAAATATCAAAACAAAATTTTAGCCAAAATGTAGACCTTATCCAAAGTAGAACACACACCAATTTTTATCAAAATCTTTATAGCCGTTTTTGAGGTAATTAAGATGGTAGAAAAATTTGTATGGCAAGTACCGTTATTTTTGGGCCTAAAGCACCGATTCAAAAATCTATTTTTGACAATCACCTAAAGCGCCTAAGTACCAAATTTGAACCAAATTGGTTCAGCAGACAGACAGACAGGCTGAATTGGGTCCACTTTTTTGGTGTTCTCATGATAGTAATGTTAGAAGCATTTAGTTTTTTTTACGAATACATAACTTGCCTTAGACCACGGGCAAAACATACTTCTAGGTGCATGAATCTAACCAAATTTCCCTAGAAAAATATGCTGTAAATTTTATTAAAGTCGGTAAACATCGATCAAAAAATAATGCGTCTTAGAAAGGTACTACAGCATCTAACTGATGAGCCCAACTGTAGTACCTGGGCGAAAAGCATTTTGGACTAAAGGTCACAAAAACATTCAATTGGCTTTAAATCCACGCAGTCCCCATTAAAATAAAAATAATATAAACATATTGTTTGCGTTTTTCTTCAATTAAATAACTTTCCTTATAGTACCTATAATCACAAATAAAAACGAAGGTAAGGTTATGGTGGGCGCCATTTTAAAAAATGCCTTAAACCAATTTGAATATGGAATATCTTTCAAAAAGATAATTAGTTTCTTCTTTCTTACAGAAAACTAAATTATGATAGTTTCTTACAGGATTTATACAGGTTGTCCATATAGGCTCCCGGAAATTTCGCCAGAGGAAATTGCGCCAGAATTTTTTTTCAGAATTGAAAAAAAGAGCGGAATTTTTGTTTGGAAAATAAACCAGAAATATTGGAAATTATGCCAGAGAAGTGTGGAAAAAGGGCCTGAAAGCAAAATGGAAATTAAGCCAGAAAATTTGTATATTCTGGTCTAATTCCCAAATAAGGTTTTGGAAGAAACGCCAAAAAATGTTTTAAGGTATTCTCCAGCAAGGCAAAGGGGGTGGGTTGCGCGTCCGACCGGGGCGGGCGGGGCCACATAACATATGTATTGTGAAATCTTTATTCAAAACAAAAAATAGATTTCAATAATGTAAACAATAAATTTTAAAAAGCTAAAAAAAAAATTCGGGCTTGTGTGAAGTGTTTTTTGCAATTAGGCCCTCGGCATACAAAATTATCGGCGCGTAAGGGGTGCAGAAATTTAGGAAAAATATCAGAACATTTTGGCTTGTTTTTTTCTAGGAAAAAAGGCTAGAATTTTTTATGAAGAATTTTCTTGGCGTTTTTTGCAAAAAAAAATTCTGGCGCAATTTCTTAGGGCGTAATTTCCGGGAGCCTTCCATTAATTGGTCAATAATAGTTTAGGGCATTAGTCTTAGGTATATTGTTTGACAGTAAGGAACTATCTCGAATTTTGATGTTGCTAATTGAATAGATTTAAGAAAGGCTTACATTGGTGCACCCTGTTAACGGTAATTGCAGTGTTAATACTAATAACTTTAAAGTAAATTTTCTTCAGAATATGCTTATCTAATCACAAATGAGAAATTCCAAGATTGGAATATTCGGCTGTCAAACGGTTTTACCTACAAGCGGCTAACGCACACAACTATCGCTATAGAACGCACACATAAGCGCCCTACAGACGATCAATGTAACTTCACAAGTATTATTGAAGTTTTCTTTTGTCAAGTAACATTGATGAAAAATCGCCACTACACCTTTAATGAACATTGACAAAATTGGCCGAAAATCATATACCTATATCACAATTCTTCCCACACAAAGACAAGGTAATGAACATTGATGAAAACCAAATCAGATCTGATTTTCATCAATGATTCAATTTTACTTCACAGTAACATTGAAGAGCCTACAACAGCTCTTTAATATTAGGCGTGATTTTTTTCTAAGCCCCGGGAAAATTGAAGGAAAAAAACGATGAATAGGATTAACAATTTGCATGTTAAATCCAACAACAATTAATCCCCGGGTGTGTTTAGCTTAAGCCCAGAGAATTCTCGGGGCTTAGCTATTGGAAAGGATAAAAACTGTGATTTTTCACTAAGTTATCGATAAAATGTATGGAAACTTTAAAGCTGACATTTTGACATGTCAGATAATTATCAAATTTGTTTGGTTTGCTTGAGCATTGTGAAAAGTGCTTGAAATTAGTTCCAAAAGTGATTCTTTATATAGAAATGCCTTTCGGGAGTAATTTTTGAAAATATTATAATACCTTTAAATATACATTTGTAGATAGGTACCTATGTAACTATTCCTTGAATCATCCATTCGACAATATTCATTATACTAAAAACGAAGGTCATCTTACATACAACGGCTTTAAGCCTGCATAGGATAACTAGACTACCTACTAAATAAAAGGTGATTTTTTAAGAGCTTGGTTTTTGAAAATTCAAAAAAACACAGAAACTTGTAAAAAGTGAATGAAATTTTTATTTGGATCGATAAATCAATTTCTGCCATTTACTTTTCAAAAATAATTTCACTTAAATGTTGCCCGCGGCTACGCTTCAGGTGGTCCATTCTGAAGGTCCAATTTTGGCAAACTTTTTCACACACGCGTTCAATGTTGGCTTCCAAGGCAGCAATCGTGTTCGGCTTATCCCCATAGACAATAGACTTAACATAGCTCCACAAAAAATAGTCTAACGGGGTCAAATCACATGATCTTGGTGGCCAATTGACTGCGCCAAAACGTGAGATCAACTGCTCACCAAATTCGCCTCTCAATTGATGCATGGTTTCGCGTGCAGTGTGGTATGTGGCACCGTCCTGTTGGAACCACATGTCGACCGAGTTCAATTCTTGCATTTTGCAAAAAAAAATCTGTTATCATCGAACGGTACCTTTCTCCATTGACCGTAACCCTGCGGCCTTCATCGTCCTTGAAGAAGTACGGCCCAATGATGCCGCCTGCCCATAAACCGCACCAAACAGTGCATTTTTCGGGATGCATTGGTAGCTGCTGAATTGCCTCTGGCTGATCTTCACTCCAAATACGGCAATTCTGCTTATTCACGTATCCATTTAGCCAAAAATGAGCTTCGTCGCTGAAGACAATTTTGCGATAAAAGCTTGCGAAACATATTTTTCACAGAGCACGAATTTTGATAATAAATTTCAATAATTTGCAAACGTTGTTCAGGCGTAAGTCTATTCATGATGAAATGGAAAACAATACTGAATCGAAATGTCAAATGTTCGTGGAATTTGTCATGTGTGATCTGTCAAAAATATAAACGTCAAAAACCAAGTAGCAAAAAAATCATCCTTAAGCGTCGATATAAATTTAGCTACATTAAGGTTGTTGCATTTTATTTATTTATAAAATATCTATTAAAGATAATGTCAAAAAACTAAAAAATGAGAAGTTTAGAAAAATCCATTGAGTTGCTTTTGAAATTTAGATTTTTCCAAAAAATATTTTTTTTTTAATTTCAAACAAAATTTAGATGTCTGTTTTTTAATTTAAAAGCCTTTCTGCGAAAGTGGAAACGCATGTCGGTAGCTACTGCTTTTCGATTAATTTGGGCTTGGATTAATACAGATTAAACCATTCTGGCCCATCAAATCCATTTTGAATATCTGTTTTCTAAATTTCATCTTGCAAACAGTGCTGCCAAGATTTTCTCTAAGCGCCTTTATAGTTTTTTTTTACTCAATTCCCCCAGGGATTGCAAAAAAACGCAACTATTGTCAAATAACCTTGATCGTCTGCAGAACACTCCTCGATTAACAAATTAACTCTTTTGATATATCTATATTTTCTGGTCCCAAGCAGTTGTTGTATATTTTTTTTGTCAATGTAATAAATTACATTTAATAAGTAAATTAGACCAAACAGAACTAATTTTGAGAAAACACATATTACTCCAGTTCGCATTCTCTTTTACAAAGATAGAGCATAATATTTGGACTACTCTCTCTGGGATGCAAATCAGTTGGACTATGATGATTTAAGTAGATTTTCAGTTAACCGTTATTAAAAAAATGATTTGCACTTGTTTTGTTGTTCATTGATGTCTTGTTTTATGCAAGCCATCAACAGTTTAATGTCAACCATGGTGCGTGGCGTTGCATTATCACCTTAGGGAATCCATAGTTAAGGCCTTCGAAACGTGATTATCGAGCTATAAAATCGCAAAACAATTCAATTTACTGGACTCATAAATTCGAAACATTATTCGACACATTATCTCAAAGTTCAAAAATAGTGGAAATGTAGATATTGGTACAAAAAATAGGACGTCCACCAATTGTGAAGCCTCGAGATTGCCGAGTTTTCAAGAAAATAATGAAAGAAAACCGACGTCAAACTGCGGCTGCAATAACTTTTCAATGGGGAGAAAGAACGTAAAAATATACTTTAAGGCAATGGCGATCCGCTATTTGGAGTGATTAGTCTAGGTATGAAGTTTGCGCAGGCGACCAACGAAAACGAGTTAAAGAGGGTTTTTCACAAAGATTACTTTAAAAATTGGGCAAGTTTCCACCATCTCTAATGATATAGGGATGCATGGCTGGGCAGGCTTTTGGACAATTTACATTTTGTAAATGAAATTGTCAATGCTGCCAAGTACAGGGATATTCTGGAAAATTAGCTCCTCCATCAATACCACGACTTCAAGCTAGTGATGGAGACTATACAGTCTCCTCTCTCAGTCCTTTTCCAACAGGATGCTGCGTCTTGCCATATATGTATGTAGCAAGGTCTAAAATTGCATGGTTATCTTCTAAAACAATTCCTTTACTGGAATGGCCGTCCAGCAGCCCTGACCTTTCACCAATTGATACTGTGCGCCATAATATGAAGCAAAAACTGCGAAAATAACCATACCAGACTCTTCGAGACCTTAAAGCTAAGATTATAAATATTTGGGAATCTTTTGATACCAAAGAATGTCAAAAATTAGTTGACACAATGTCACGATTCATAGAAGCAGTTATCAAGGCCAAAGGCGACGTAACCACATGGTGAAATGAAAATTAAGACCCGTAGGCCAACTATTTTGCACTTAAAAAAATGTATCAATCATTATTTTATTTTTTAAAACTGCTCTACACCGTTATTTAATTGAAGTAATTTTGTTGTTGTTAATTATTCCTATTCAAGATAAAATGTATCTTAAGAAAAATACCAAAATATTGAGTTTATTTCAGATGGAAATTAAGAATTAGCGGATTTTTGTTTTTTTTTTATCATAAGTTGTCCAATTATTTTGCGTTTAGGTAGTACAAAGGTTTTGGGTTGAAAAAATTCGATAATTAGAGGTATTTACACTTTTATTTGATAGTAGAACATGCGCTATAAAGAGGTTGTTCGCAAAAAATATTTGCAATGTAAAGGTTTATTTTTCATTGATTTTTATGAACAATTCAAGGGGATTACGAAAAATTTGTTAAATCGAGTAGTTCGTTATATTGCTGTACGTTATATCAATGTTGCACAGTAGTATAAAGCATATAATTCGGGCCACAAGCAAATATCCTTAAGACTTCTTGAAACAATATCTAAGTATATATAATATGAATGATACTAGAAAGATACTGCATTGAAAAAACAAAGGGCGGGTAAGATTTTTGGGTAAGATCCCCCAGAAAGAGTATATCAATCATTAATATCATTAATATCGGCGGTTGACTGGCTGAACAGAAGGGACTCGCGGTCGATCTCGCGGTTTTTCAAAAAACGCTCTGTCAAAGCTAAAATGAATAGAAACTCATTTGAGTGAATACCATGGAGCCGCTACCGCTACTCGCGACGCTAGACATTCGTTAACTTTTAACTTTTTCCCTTTTTCCGCGCGTCGTTTGACAGATAACAAAAAAAAACATCTTGTTGGTTGTTGCATCCACACAAGTGTTGATCTTCGTCGGGTCCCTCCGACGCAAAAATACACATTCACGATAAATTTGCAAATTAAAAGTTTCCACAAAATCAATGAAAAACAAGAATTTATCACCGCAGTTTTGAAACGACCGCGCGGTCCATTGTATTTAATTTTTTTGGAAGCGTTGCTTCTCGCGGCGGCTGCTGATGTGACTGATCGGCCGTGAGTCCATTCTGTTCAGAGAGTGCTAAGCCTTAAGTTCGTATCGAACAATATAATAATCTTATATTCTTCTAACAAGAAAGTTGACAAGTCTTAAAAACACGTAACGAAGAAGGAAAATACAAACAATGTTCACGAAAGCAATGCATAATAAAACTAACTTGTAAAAGCATGCAGAATTTGGAAATTTCCCTCCAGAATTTGGTAATGCAAAATAATCTATTTGAGCTATCAAGACATTCGAGTAATAGAAGTTCGAGTTATCAAATAAAAATTACATATAAATTTAAGTCTTGGCGCTATTGGCAATCTATTACCTTCGAGTATCATGTTTCGACTTATCGAAGTTCGACTGTTTTTTGGGAAAAATTTCTTTGAAAAAAGTGTTTTTATCTAAAATTCAAAATTTTGTTCATTAAATTTTCTTTAATGGATTAAGCTTACATTTTTCAAGCGCTTTTGAATTAATACAAAAAAGCTAAATCCGTGCAAACGAGGTAGGAGTACCCCATATCAAAAGGGTTACTTAAAACTGTCAGCTTTTTGTGAAAATAACACTCCATCATCAATTTTTCTTGACAAGATCGAACATTTTCTGAACAAAATCGATTTTATTCCATCAAGGGCTAGTAAGGAGACATAGACTAGTCACGGCCTCGACTCGGTGTCCGAGACCGTATTTTTGGTACCGAAATTCGCCGAGAGTCTCGCTGGTCTCCAATTGATTTTGGTTAAAAATGTTGTGATTTGCTATTAGACAACATGTGAAACTACAAATTGTAAAGATTTTGAAATTTTGCAAGCCATAAATTTCTGTCCAAAATCGATCTGAAGATCGCTTCATCGAAAGAAAATAATTTGCTTCAAATAATTTTTCAAAAATTTAAATAACATAAGAGCGCAAATTTTTTAAGAGGTGTTTTTTTTCTTATTTTTTATAAATTTTTAAATTAAAATTTTGTTCGAGATTAAGGCTAATATAATATCTGAAAAATAGTAACAAAACATTAGACTCTTACAACTTAGAGCTAAGAAATGTTAGGCTAAAAAGCAAAGTATTACTATTAGTCCAAAATTAATTCGTACAATTTTCTTTAACAGTTCGTTGTTCGTTGGGTAATTAAAAGTGTAAATTTCGGTTTTCGCGCTGAACCTTCAGCCGCCATTTTGAATTTAATGAAAATTTTATTTTGGGAAATAACATCGACAATTTTGATTTCTCACAAAAATGATGTAGGTAAAACTTGTAGGAAATTTAATTTTCTACAACTTTAGTATTAATATTTTTTTTCAAAAAGCTACCGTTCGCGAGATAAGCTCTTTGGGGGTTTTGACCCCTTCTGGAATCATGAATATATTAATTCGTACAATTTTGTCTTATAATTTGTTGGGGGGATCTTTAGTGGGCTAAATATCGACTTTCGGGAAAATACTTCTGGAGCTTTAGTAGCCATTTTAAATTTAATAAAGAATTGGTTATCTTTTTTCATTCATAGAAAGTAGAGTTTGGTGCGTTTTTTTTTTGTTCACAATCTTCCAATGCAAGATCTCTGTTTGGGGATTTCTGATATAGATATAGGAAGAAAACTTGTAGGAAATTTAATTTTCTACAACTTTAGTATTAATATTTTTTTTCAAAAAGCTACCGTTCGCGAGATAAGCTATTTCGGGGTTTTGACCCCTTCTGGAATCATGAATATATTAATTCGTACAATTTTGTCTTATAATTTGTTGGGGGGATCTTTAGTGGGCTAAATATCGACTTTCGGGAAAATACTTCTGGAGCTTTAGTAGCCATTTTAAATTTAATAAAGAATTGGTTATCTTTTTTTCATTCATAGAAAGTAGAGTTTGGTGCGTTTTTTTTGTTCACAATCTTCCAATGCAAGATCTCTGTTTGGGGATTTCTGATATAGATATAGGAAGAAAACTTGTAGGAAATTTAATTTTCTACAACTTTAGTATTAATATTTTTTTTCAAAAAGCTACCGTTCGCGAGATAAGCTCTTTGGGGGTTTTGACCCCTTCTGGAATCATGAATATATTAATTCGTACAATTTTGTCTTATAATTTGTTGGGGGGATCTTTAGTAGGCTAAATATCGACTTTCGGGAAAATACTTCTGGAGCTTTAGTAGCCATTTTAAATTTAATAAAGAATTGGTTATCTTTTTTCATTCATAGAAAGTAGAGTTTGGTGCGTTTTTTTTGTTCACAATCTTCCAATGCAAGATCTCTGTTTGGGGATTTCTGAAATAGATATAGGAAGAAAAATTAAATGTATACACATTCTGTAAAAAAAAAATAAATAAAAGTTTTATCCAAAATTCTAAAATGCCTATTATTTTCGCATAAGCTTCTGTTAACATAAATGTCAAAATAAGCTTGGGATTGTGCGGAGTTCAGTTCAGCCGGTGGATAGCAGAATTGAGAGGTAAAGCGAAAACGGATCGAATGTGTGAATCGAATTTACAGTTCACGTGAAGTGGCCAGAATATCTATAGTACTCTTATTACAGAACATTAAACCTATAATCAATGCCTAGAGAAGATTTATTTAATGGTAAATCTGAGCCATCAAGATTTCATGCTGCAAGTAGTTTTGATGTTTTAAACCAAAACCCTGTAAGTTTATTATTTTGAAACCAGACAAAAATCAGAGTTTATTTTGTGTTAAAAGCTATGCAATTCCCTTGGCTTTATAGATTATTTCTTTAGGTCTTGCACTTTTGATTTGCAAAGTGTTTGCAGTTGCCATTATGCAAGTGTTCTATTGTTTTATTAATCACGAAAAATATGCGTGTATAATTTGACTATCTATATTGAAAATAGATAACTTGCTCATTGTTACCCTTGTAACTGGGAATATGTTCCTTTAACATGGCGCGAGGTCAAAGTGGTTTCCATTCCAAAAGCTGGCAAACGCAGCCATACAGAAGCAAAAGATTTCAGGCCTATTAGTTTGACATCGTTTGTTCTTAAAACGTTCGAAAGACTGATGGGCCTAGAAATTCGCCGCACTCTGAAACTGACTGATTTATCTCCAGCTCAGCATACCTATACAAAGTGAAAGAGTTTAGAAATGGCACTTCACAGCGTCGTCAGCACGATGAGAAGACACTGAGTGGCAAAGAATATACCCTTGTTGCGTTTCTTGATACTGAAGGAGCTTTCAATAATCTGAATAATGAAGCAACAAGAGCAGCTCTTGTAGACAATAAGGTCGGTAATTAAATAACAGATTGGATTGTGTGCATGATGAAGAACAGGCAGATTAACTCCTAATTGCCAGGGGTACAGATGAGAGTATCCACATCCAGGGGCACCCCACAGGGGAGTGTTCTCTCACCACTCCTCTGGGTGCTGGTTATGAACACAATCCTCCTTACTCTCAAACACTGTGGAGTAAAGGAAGTAGCTTATGCTGACGAATTTGTCTAATAACGCAAACAGGTAAATTCTTATCCACCGTCAGCAAACATATCGAATATGCTCTTCCTAAAGTTAGTAGATGGACTAGAAAGTGTGATCTGATGGTTAACCCGTCAAAAACTGAATTGGTCCCTTTTACAAACAAAAGGAAAATACCAAGTTTCAGAATGCCTTCAATTGAGGGTACCCCGTTGAAATTTTCAGATCAGGCAAAGTATCTTTGTGTGATTCTAGATAGAAAATTAAACTGGAGTCATGACACTCGGGAAAGAGCTAAAAAAGGAATGATTGCATTTTATTTCTGTAATAGAATTTTTGGGAAATCTTGGGGACCGAGTCCAAAAATTACCATTATTGTTGGCAATAATCAGACCAATATTAACATATGGCAATTTGGTCTGCTTGAATGCAATTGAAAAAAGAACACATCTTAAGACCCTGACAAAAGTACAGAGAATTGGGTGCATTGAAATTACAGGGGTCATGAGATCCACGCCAACTACCGAGCTTTAGGCAATACTAAACCTGAACCCCTAGATCTTTTCGTATAAGAATCCGCAGCATATAGTTCCTTAAGGCTAGCAAGACTAATACCTGAAAATACGGAAAAACAGCACAATATGTCACGCACGGATTTTTCAGAAACATCTGGGTGATGGTTTTATTACAGACTATAAAACACCCAAACTGGACTTTCATAAACCGTTCCAAACTGCCATTCCAAGCAGAGAAGAATGGACGAACAACTAACCTTACACCTGTCAATCAGCGATAGCAATCTATATACGGATAGCTCCAAAATATAACCTGGTGTTGGTGCAGGCTTTTTCTCGGCATCCCTTGAGTTAAACAACTCAATTAGGCTTCCAGATTATAGTAGTGTCTTCAGTGAAAACAGCTGCTAGACAGGTAACGACGATGGCGCTACCACGGGCTGATATCACCTTTTATATATATATCCAATCGGCAATAAAAGCGATTTCGGCCACTGTGAAAAAATCGAAACTTGTTTCTTGCTGCCGTGAAGAGCTAAATGTTCTTGGTACGCAATACAATGTTAGACTCTGCTGGGTATATCGGCTTACGAAAATATCGTTGAGTTCGCAAGACAGATATCAGCGCTTGACGTTAGTCAAGCAGAGCTGGTAAATATCCCACCCTGTTACATTAAACCGAAAATTTCTGACAGGATCCTAAAGAAATCCAACACAAGGTGAGCCTACTTGAGACTTGCGACACTACCAGGAAAATATGGCAGAGGACAGACAAAATTATGCAACTCAACTCCCTTCGCTCTTTTGTAAGCATAATCACTGGACATAATCTTCTGGGATATCAAAAATTCAAAATTAAACTCAGTACAAACGATCTATGCAGGGGATGTGGTGACGAAAAGGTGCATGAGGATACCTCAAACTTTCTCGGCCACTGCCCTGCACTCTGTCACCAGAGAAAGAATATGTTAGGCAGCTACTTTTTCAATAATTTGGAAAAGCTCTCTAGTATTTCAGGAATTAACATATCGAACTTCGTCAATGCCTCCAAATGGCTTGACTGATTCAGAGGACCCAGGATTATTTTGGAAAAGAGTGACTACACTCCTGGTAAGACAATGGAACTACATTGATCTAAGTGTGACGATAACGTCATCAATTGTCAGCCCAATTACCTAACCTACACTTGGAACAAATGAAATGCTGTTTTAATTTAGTCCCAAATACCCCAAAAAGAGTTAATCATTGATATCTCGCGAACAGTAGCTTTTTTGAAAAAAAAAAGTGGCTAAGGTTGTAGAAAATTAAATTTCCTACAAGTTTTACTTTTATTTTTGTGAGAAATCAAAAATGGCGAAGTGATTTTCCAAAGTAAAATGTTCATTAAATTCAAAATGGCAGCTGAAGCTCCAGCGAAATTTTCCCGAAAATTGAAACTTAGACGGATGGCTAAAAAAAACCTCAATAAATTTAAAATTTTAAACCGAGACGAGACTACCAAAAGTATCGCCTGTTCTAGTCTCGTTGCTAGCTCTAGTGTGAATATAACTTGTAGATATTGAGCTGTCCGAAAAGGAATTTCGAATCCAACGAAGAAGAGATTGTGTACTTTGAGTTCTTAAAGGACTCGCAGTTGTACGAGTACTTGGTAGAATCAGCAGCAAACTGAAGTGGTAAAAAAATTATGTTTAGTTTATTAAAAAAATTTTTTAGAGTTTACCACAGAAGTATCATTGGAAATGAGAAAATTATCAAAAGACGCGAAAATAATTTCATATATATTGATTTGTATTCTCTTTACACGAAAAATGCTCGGTTTGTTCCATGGTCCTGGAAAATAAGACGAAATTGTTCGTTTATCATTATAGGTAGTATGCTATCCAAGTATAGGGTTTCTCCCAGACGCAGTTTACTGACAAAATACTATCAGCAAGTGTAGACTATGGAAAATGTTCTCCAAATTCATTTGCATTTATATTGTCACATTTACGAGTTAGATATGTATCACTTTTTTTTCGAAATACAAATCATTGATTGATATGATTAAAAGTGTAAAGCAGAATAATAAGAAAATAAAAATAAAATAAATTGTCAACAAAATAAATCAACAACAAAAAATGTTTCAAATCAAACTTTTTCCTTTTTTTTTATTATGTGTATGTGTGTGTGCGTATTTGGGTTTGTATTTTTCCTTGCAATAAAAATCCAGCAGTGTATTTATGTGTTTGAAATTCTATTCCAAAGTTTTACAACCAAACGTCTTGGGGATCATAAAGAATGTTCTCATAAAAATTCGAACTCTTACATGTTGTATAACATAAGAAATTCCAATAAAACACACTATCAGATCGGAATATAAAAAGTCCCATATATAAATTACTGTTATTTTATTATGTGTGAAAGTTGAATAGAATTTTCAAAGTTTTGAAACTAAACCTCAATATAGCTTCAGGGCTTATTTTGACACTTTTTCATGAAAGTTATTTAGGATAAGAACCTATGTTTAAAAACTTTTTTGTTTTTTCTTTTTATTTCAATGACATAAAATATGTATTATAGAAAGTTGATGTTTAAATTTGGGAATGATTTAGATTTGATATATTATTATAGTATTATTGTCAAATGGTGTCTGCTGTTAAAATATATAACTCGTAATGTCATTTTCTGACTGTGTCTTAAGATTGAAGATTATTTGATTGAACGATTTGTTGGCTCCTGATAGAAATCAAATTGAAGATTTTTTTGTTTTAGGTAAGGTGTGGTTGCCTTTGTAAGCATTTGTTAAGAGATATACTTTATAGCGACGGGAGCTGGAAGAAAGTAAGGCAAATTTATTACTAGGCAAACTGCACCACCTCCAATCATGATTTCTGGATTGGCAATGTTTGGCGAGCTTAAAGGCATGGTAGAAAAATGCACGAATAAGGCATGTAAATACACATCATACAATAAAGACAATTGGAAAGTCATTGTTGAAGACGCCGAAGCGTATAGATCTGTCACTGAAGAATTGAACAAAAAGCAAATTCAGTGGCATTCGTACGAAAATAAAGCTATAAGATCTTCATGTGTTCCAAGACACAAAAAGAAAAAACAAAACTGGGAACAAGCTTATAAACGCAACAGACACAAAATCAATAGTTGAATGTAAAAAAGCAACCATAGAAAACTGACAAAATACCAGACCATATGGACTTTTTCGTAGTTAAAGGTATTAAACGAAATTAAATAAGTGTCGAAGGTAATTATGATTTATCGTCAGATCATACTCCAGTAATTTTAGCACTAAGCGAAGCAGAAATAATAGAAAAAAGTAATCCCAAGCTCGTGAATAAGAGAACAAACTGGAACGAATTCAGAGATAAACATGAAAGTTTTATAAGCATGAGATCCACTATGCAAACAATTGAACAAATTGCTCAGCAAGTAGAACAATTTATTGCTGATGTGCATCAGGCTGCAAAAGATGGTACTCCAACTATTTCGAACGGGAGAGAAAAAGAAATAAAATATCCTGTCGAAATAAAAGAGCTAATATTGGAAGAAAGAAGAGCTCGAAGAAAGTGTCAAACTACGAGATTCCCAGATGATAAGGCAGTTTTTAACCGTCTTAACAACGAATTAAAAAAAAGAATCAGTTCAAAAATGATTCACTCAGTAGATTCCTAAAAAATCTGACGACGGATGCTTCTTCCAAATACTCCTTATGAAAAGCAGCCAAGCGCCTAAAAAGATATCAGACACAAAACCCGCCAATAAGATCAAGATCTCAAGATGGTAAATGGATCACAAACCCGAAACAAAAGACTGATCTCTTCGGTGAACATCCCGCGAATGTTTTTAAGCCATTCCCAGCAAATACCGCTACAGTTTGTTGATAGAAACGACGAATGTGAAATACCTTTTGTCACGCTCAAAGAAGTAAGAAGCATGTGTCAACATAAGTTGTCTGACAAAAAATCAACAGGGTACGATGTAATAACTGCACAGGTTTTGAAAAAAATGCCGTCAATAGCCTTCAAGAAACTCCAATTTATAATAAACGCTTGTCTTAAACTAAGATATGTTCCACGTCATTGGAAAATTGCAGAAGTCATTGTTATACCTAAACAAGGTAAGCCACCAACAGAAGTAACATTTTACAGACCAATATCGCTTATACCAATCATGGCAAAAGTTTTTGAAAGACTCCTACTGAAAAGGCTTAACAAAATAATAGAAGAAAGAAGACTAATTCCGAGCCATCAATTTGGATTTAGAAATAAACATTCCACGATATACCAAGTGCATCGAATTACGGATGTTGTGGAAAAGGCACTTGAAGAAAAACAAGTATGCGCGGCTATATTCTTAGATGTTGCTCAAGCCATTAACAAGGTTTGGCACTTGGGACTTGAGTACAAACTGCATAGGGACCTTCCCAGCCAGTATTACGAAATACTGAAATCCTACATTACGAACCGACTGTTTAGAGTACGGTACTACTAAAATTACTCGGAACTAAAGAAAATTGAAGCCGGTGTACCACAAGGAATTGTCTTAGGACCAACCCTGTATCTGTTATATACAAGGGATATTCGAGTGGACATCAACGCTACCATGGCCACCTTTGCTGACGATACGGCAATATTGGTGCAAGATAAATACGTTACGCAGGCTACACAAAAATTGCAAAATGCTGTCGATAAAGTTAGTGATTGGACGCAGTATCAAATTAAACGAAACAAAATCGACGCATATAAACTTTACAAACAAAAACATAAACAATGTTCCAATATTTATAAACATTACAGCAGTACCATACTCCAATGCCGCCAACTACCCTGGAATGACTTTGGATACAAAGCCTAAATAGAAAGAGCACTTCAAAAAGAAACAAGAAGAACTAAACTTGAAGTACAAAAAAATGTACTGGTTACTAGGAAATAACTCTGACCTATATTTTTTTTTTTTTATAATCTATATAAGAAATAGCGATCTACATCGTGACCTTCAAATTGAAATGTGGGTAGAAAACACGCTGTATCTCACAATCAGCGACTGCAAAGTCATACCAACTCCGAAATGGAGACTGTCTTAAATACACGAGACAATGTTCGGAGATTAAGAAGAACCAAGCCTCATGAGCTGATGGTCTAACAGATATGGGAAAGTGTTATAACATTAAACTTCCCCCAATACGATGTACATATATGTAAATTAAGAAAGTAAGATCATTTGTCGATCTTTCATAGATTGGTACTGATTCACTGGTGGTTTTAGTGCCATAAGAGTCCCACACTCCTCGGTACCTATTCTTACCGAGTGTGTTTTGAAGATTTCCATCGGATAAAAAAAAAATTGTCACCAAGTGACGTAAGTTAACGCTGAATATCATACTATTTATTCTTTTCTTATTAAAAAGTTGTTTCAAATATTTGTTGCTATCGTTGCTTTGTTTTCATGCATATTTCGCACAATCTATTTTTCATAGGATTGCTATGAGACAAAATAGCTGCACAGTTAAATTAATAAAAACTTACTTAGCTCGGTAAAATTTATGAAAATGTTAACTTTTGAATCGTTGGAGATGTGTGGCGCGAGCTGGTTGTTGTCTCAGATTTATCTCCAGGGATGGCGGCTGAACTAATGGTGAGAAAACTACCGTGTCTGATTTGCTTATGTGTCTTATAATTCGCATTATTTTATTATTTATTTCTACATTTATGGATATACTAGCTTACTCAATCACATGTTGTTAGTGTTATGCCAGAACAGCATGTAATGAGTAAACCACCAACTCATTTTATGACAATTTTTAGAATTGATTTTTAAAGGAAAATAAGACGACAAAGACAAAGGCAGGAATCGAACCTGCGACCACGAGGTTGACAGGCGAGCACACAACTATCGCACCACAGCCACCCCCAAAGGATAGTCCTCGTGGCTTAACAATTTAAAAAGGCGTAAACGATAGTAAACTGAAAATTGGGTATCACTTAAAAAAAAAAATGAATATTCTATTCGGGTTTGCAAAAGTTTTTTAAAGAACATCAAAGAACTTCTTGTGGAAAAACTAAATCCCAACGTAGTCAAATATAAGACTTCCTTTGATTTTAAATCATTTAAAGGACCCAACGCACCATATTACGCAGATTTAAAATCAGCATAACTTAACGGCCCACCTTAGATACCAACGCTGATGAAAAATGAATCTTATGGATTAACGCAGACAAAATTCTATTACAGCTTCTCATCATCATTTTTTCCGGAACCTTAAAGAAGAAGAAATTCCTACTTCGAGTGATGGAAAACGGAGGCGTGCTGGAGCTTAAAATATGTTTTATATTCTTATTAATTTATCTATAATTTTATTTATCTATAGCTAAGCTTTTTATAAGTATTATTTTTATTTCATTACTGTGCGTTAATACTTTACTCCACTGGATTTATTTAAACCAAAATAATCAATATTTTGAATTATCGCTCTATTGCATTTAAATTTAATTGCATACCTTAAAAATAACTAAAAAACATCGATTTTTTTATTGATTGGAATATTTTTAATAAAAACTTTCTAAAAAATCTTAAAATTCATTATTTTATTCTTATTATTCCGTTTAAAGTTCATAATTTTTGTCTCCTTGTAAAAAGTTACAGTAAAAGGAATAATTCAGAAATCTTATTGAAATGCCAAAATGTAATCATGAAATAAACACGTTGACTACCTGACGTCACCAAATATTATTATCACTTACGTGTATAAAAAAATATTCAAAATATGAACACAAAATTGTCAGTGAGATAAAAAAAGAAAAAACTTTCCGAACCAAAATTATTGATTTTTAAATTGCGAAATGATTACAATGCAAGACACAAAATTCTAAACGATTATGATGAAATAAAAAATCACACATTAACCGAGATGACCCCTACCATTAAAATATGTATGCCGCCTCAATTTGTAGAAACTCTTTATAGACATTAAAAAAAAAAACTGGCGAACAAACAGCGGACTGGTGCAATGCCTGCTTTTGTGCACGTTTTATTTTTACTTTTGAAGCTTTTTTCATGAATTGAATTTCAATGAACAATTTTTAATTAAATCAGGTTCAAGCCTTTACAACACATTGGTAAACCATGATCATGAAACCTAGAATGGAAAAAACGCCGGAAAAAAAATTGGAAAAAGGCCAGAAAAAAATTTGGGCTTGTGTGAAGCAATAAGATTAAAGTCCTTTTAACACTTTAGTTACCAATTGAATTATTATAATAAATAAATAACATCCAAACCCAAAGAGCAAACGAAATTGTACTTTTTTGCTTTTGGTCGCTTAATTTGATAAATAAATATAAAATACCTACACCTTATTGACCAAAAATTTTGTATAACTTTTTATTTATGATGAATGAATTTCGAGTACAATGTGACTCATCTTCAGCAATACACATAATGGTGTTAAGTGTTTTTTGTAATTTATTTATACGCCCTACGGCCTATAATTAACGGACTACAAAAGCATGCTGCCACCCTACAACCCCCCTGCTTCGCCAATTATAGAATTTGGGGTGGGTACAAGTTTGGGTAAGTGCACATTTTTGGATTTGAAGATTTCTTTAAAAAAAAAAGTTCAAATAAAAAATTTGCTCTTACCCAAACTTGCATCCACCCCAAAGCCCCCCTTATGCACCGAGCTTTTAAAAATGTATTGCTTACATTTGATATCTATTTAATGTTTTGAATAAATATGTGTCATGTGACACATATGTGGGGACGCGCAACCCACCCCCTTCGTTTGAAAATACCTTAAATTATTTAATGGCCTTTGTTCCGTTATTTGGAAATTAGTCCAGGATATAAAATTTTCTGGCTTAATTTCCATTTTGCTTTAAGGATCTTTTTCAACACTTATCTGGCATAATTTCCAATAATTATATTCTATTCTATTCTATTCTATTCTATTCTATTCTATTCTATTCTATTCTATTCTATTCTATTCTATTCTATTCTATTCTATTCTATTCTATTCTATTCTATTCTATTCTATTCTATTCTATTCTATTCTATTCTATTCTATTCTATTCTATTCTATTCTATTCTATTCTATTCTATTCTATTCTATTCTATTCTATTCTATTCTATTCTATTCTATTCTATTCTATTCTATTCTATTCTATTCTATTCTATTCTATTCTATTCTATTCTATTCTATTCTATTCTATTCTATTCTATTCTATTCTATTCTATTCTATTCTATTCTATTCTATTCTATTCTAGTCTATTCTATTCTATTCTATTCTATTCTATTCTATTCTATTCTATTCTATTCTATTCTATTCTATTCTATTCTACGAGTATTCTATTCTATTCTATCCTAAATTTTTTCCAAATAAAATTCTGCACTTTTTTCCAAAAAAATCTGGTGCAATTTCCCTTGGCGTAGTTTCGGGTAGCAATGTAGGTACATAAACTTTTTCGTTTTTTCGAACGGTTCAGTTAACTTTTTGTTCGATTTTTTTTTTTATAGAAATTTTTTTGAACTAACAAAACTTTCTTTTTTATTTTACAAAAAACTATTTTTCTTGAAAGCTCAATACATATTTCGAAAACGGCTTAATCTTCGAAATAATTTTAAGAAGTCAAATAACAACGGTACCTACCATTGTACAAATGTCAAAAACCCGTTACAAGACATTTTTTTCTTTCAAAAATGCCTCCAAGAATTTTGATAAAAAAATGTGTGTGTTTCTAAATTAGTGCAGTTCACTCCATATTTATTTATTATTATTAACAGCATACCTTTAACATTTTGGTTGTAACCGCACAATTTACATACATAGTTATGATAATAATATCTTTCTACTGAAAAAATGTTTTAATGTACAATAAGCAATAATATTATAGTTAAACTGTTAAAGATGTGTAAAGGAAAAGCTGATAAAACCTTTCATTTGATGAGAAAAAAAAATATTTTACAAATTTTGAATTAAAACTAATATCACAGTTGTTTTAGATTATGATATCATAAACAATTATTATGTATATGATATTTAAATGTGAATGAAAATTGACATAATAAGAATGCATATAACTTATCGAATTAAATAATTTAAATGAAAACAGCTTATGAAGGAAATAATAAATTGATTTGTAAGATCAAAAAATATTTTAGTGTAATACATTAATAAATAAATAAATAAGAAAGAATAAGTAAATAAATAAATTAATTAATAATTAAATAAATTAATGAATAACTACATAAATAAATAAATAAACAAATTAATAAATACAAAACAAATAAATAAAGGAAACAAAAAGAAATATATATATAAATTTATACATAAGTAAATAAATAAACGTACATAAATATATAATAATTATGGTATGAACCAGTAGTGCATTATTCCACAAGACTTGTAATCAAAGGATTATCTGACATAGAACAGTTACATGAATATTTTGTATAGAGTTTATAAATTCTTAAGGAAATATTGTCGATGTTAGCCCTATCACGTAATTCAAAATGAGTTTGAGAAGTTTGTTTTGTGCTATTTGTAGTTTCTTAATGTGTGTCTTAGCAGACTTTCCCCAAACATGCACCCATATAACATAAAAGATTGGAAAATAGTTTTGTAAATTATGAATTTATTTTCTGTACTTAGCAGTGATTTTCTGTTTATAAGTGGGTACATTATTTTAATTTCCTTATTGACTATATCTAAGGTGTTTGTGATTTGCTTGTTATAAAAATGTTTGTTTGAAAATTCAAAAAAACACAGAAACTTTGAAAAAGTGAATGAAATTTTTATTTGGATCGATAAATCAATTTCTGCCATTTACTTTTTAAAAATAATTTCACTAAATGTTGCCCACGGCTACGCTTCAGGTGGTCCATTCTGAAGGTCCAATTTTGGCAAACTTTTTCACACATTTCGGCCGGAATCTCACCAATGACGCGTTCAATGTTGGCTTCCTAAGCAGCAATCGTGTTTGGCTTGTCCCCATAGACAATAGACTTAACATAGCCCCACAAAAAATAGTCTAACGGGGTCAAATCACATGATCTTGGTGGCCTATTGACTGCGCCAAAACGTGAGATCAACTGCTCACCAAATTCGCTTCTCAATTGATGCATGGTTTCGCGTGCAGTGTGGCATGTGGCACCGTCCTGTTGGAACCACATGTCGACCGAGTTCAATTCTTGCATTTTCGTCAAAAAAAAATCTGTTATCATCGAACGGTACCTTTCTCCATTGACCGTAACCCTGCGGCCTTCATCGTGCTTGAAGAAGTACGGCCCAATGATGCCGCCTGCCCATAAACCGCACCAAACAGTGCATTTTTCGGGATGCATTGGTAGCTGCTGAATTGCCTCTGGCTGTTCTTCACTCCAAATACGGCAATTCTGCTTATTCACGTATCCATTTAGCCAAAAATGAGCCTCGTCGCTGAAGACAATTTTGCGATAATTTCATAATTTCGACATTTTTCACAGAGCACGAATTTTGATAGTAAATTTCAATAATTTGCAAACGTTGTTCAGGCGTAAGTCTATTCATGATGAAATTGCAATCAATACTAAATCGAAATGTCAAATGTTCGTGGAATTTGTCATGTGTGATCTGTCAAAAATATAAACGTCAAAAACCAAGTAGCAAAAATATCACCGCTTAGGTTAATTTTGTATCTAAAGTTATGCCAAGATATTTAACACTATTATTCCAGGAAATATAAAAGTTATCCATCTGAAGAGTATTGCTAGAACGAAAGCAAGTCTTCCTTTTTTTTGTGAAAAAGATATCTTGCTTTTTAAAAGCATTCACTTTTATCTTCCATTTGTTAAAATAACATAAGATTATATCCAATCCTAATTGTAATTTGGTTTC
Source organism: Philhelius pedissequus (assembly GCA_910595825.1). Taxonomy (NCBI): domain Eukaryota; kingdom Metazoa; phylum Arthropoda; class Insecta; order Diptera; family Syrphidae; genus Philhelius; species Philhelius pedissequus. The sequence goes on along the minus strand of OU343161.1, from coordinate 14,997,566 downwards.
AATAACGGAAACAAATATTTCAGAAGAATAAATTCGTGTATCATGTGCATATATAGTCGACTTACAGTTGGGAAATTCCGGAAAATCAGAAGTGTAAATACTGTATAAATAAGGTCCCAAGACAGATACCTGTGGGACACTTACGGGGAATGCTCATCAGCTTACCCTTGAGCCCAATTTCGGACGTACTGTAAGGTACAGAAATTTTTTCTTCAGTCGAACAACACGAATGTGGAATGCTTTGCCCGGCTCTATTTTCCCCTCCCGTTTTGATATTTTGAACTTCAAAACCAATGTGCATCGGTATCTCCTCTTAAATCCCTTCCTACTTTCCTAATGCTCGCACTGTGGTTAAACATATTAAGAGTATCCAAAACCCCTTTAGTTCGCTTAAAATTAAAAAAAAATTATGCTGGGATGAAAAGTTATTATTTATAACTGATTTTTTTGCTACTTGGTTTTTGACGTTTATATTTTTGACAGATCACACATGACAAATTCCACGAACATTTGACATTTCGATTCAGTATTGTTTACCATTTCATCATGAATAGACTTACGCCTGAACAACGTTTGCAAATTATTGAAATTTATTATCAAAATTCGTGCTCTGTGAAAAATGTGTTTCGCAAGCTACGTCCGTTTTTTTTCCGCTCATTTTTGGCTAAATGGATACGTGAATAAGCAGAATTGCCGTATTTGTAGTGAAGAGCAGCCAGAGGCAATTCAGCAGCTACCAATGCATCCCGAAAAATGCACTGTTTGGTGCGGTTTATGGGCAGACGGCATCATTGGGCCGTACTTCTTCAAGGACGATGAAGGCCGCAGGGTTACGGTCAATCGAGAAAGGTACCGTTCGATGATAACAGATTTTTTTTTTGCCGAAAATGCAAGAATTGAACTCGGTCGACATGTGGTTCTAACAGGACGGTGCCACATGCCACACCGCACGCGAAACCATGCATCAATTGAGAGGCGAGTTTGGTGAGCAGTTGATCTCACGTTTTGGCGCAGTCAATTGGCCACCAAGATCATGTGATTTGACCCCGTTAGACTATTTTTTGTGGGGCTAAGTTAAGTCTATTGTCTGTGGGGACAAGCCAAACACGATTGCTGCCTTGGAAGCCAACATTGAACGCGTCATTGGTGAGATTCCGGCCGAAATGTGTGAAAAAGTTTGCCAAAATTGGACCTTCAGAATGGACCACCTGAAGCGTAGCCGCGGGCAACATTTAAGTAAAATTATTTTTAAAAAGTAAATGGCAGAAATTGATTTATCGATCCAAATAAAAATTTCATTCACTTTTTACAAGTTTCTGTGTTTTTTTGAATTTTCAAAAACCAAGCTCTTAAAAAATCACCGTTTACAAACAAAATATGATAGTGCAGTTCACTTTTTAAAAAAATAAAACCATATAACCAATTTTCATATTTTATACTTTATCATTATTGGATGAACTGATTAAAATTATATTTATTTTTTTTTGCAGATGCTACTTAAAAGCTTAAATAATATTTCATATTTATATTTTTAAAACAATGTTTTGTCGATAAAAAATCGAAATCGATTTTTTAGAGACGAGTTAGTGATTTTTTTTATATTAAAATTTAATAGTAGTAATTACTTTTAATTGGCAATCAACATTTGTTTCCTAAAAATGTTTTCAAACTTTTATACAAAAAAAATATTTTTATTGTTTAAACCGGCTCCATTTTAAGTTTTTTTTGCATAAGTTCATATTTGTCCAATAATTCAAATTGGATCTTTATTTATCAAAATATACCTATCAGCAACAACATATCCATATTTTTGGTACCTTCCTGGTAAGCCAACCAGACTACGTTCCTAATTACATCGTCAATGTAAAGCTACATAAAAGTTGTTAGCTACAAGAGTGTGTTTGTACAATCCAGTCTAGCACATCTTATTTAAGGACTAGGCTAATACAAATAGGGTCGCAAATTTTGTTTTTCCGAAATAAATTAAAATAAATCATATTTAGGATTTAGATTTGAATAAATTTTGCATTGATATTGCTATTATGACTGGAATAAAACCTACTATAAATATCTCCTATAAAGTTCTTCCATTAATCGATTCTAACGCCTTAATTCTTGAAAATATTTAGAGATTGAACATTTTAAGTACAAAAAAATTTTGATGAGCGCCGAAAATAATAGTTACCAGCATGAGACACACAAAATAATGAGATAAAATATCATCTGCGCCAAAAATGGCCAAAAAAACACACCTGTCAAATTAGATGTCAGGCAAAACGCTGTCAAAACAAAATCAAAGACAGAGCTCGCTGAAATCTCAAATCAACAAGAAACAACACGACTTAATTAGATATTTTACGCAGCGATATCACTTTACTTCATTTTCAGTAGATTTACTTCAGTTTCAGAGAAAAAAAATTAAAATCTGCTTCCTGCCTCGCTTTCTTTTGCACTTTTATATATACCTTATTAATCCACCTTAATATAAACAAAAAAATTAAATCTACTTTAAAAAAATGTATTTAAAAAATGTTTTACACTCTTTCATGTAAGCCCAGATTCATATTTAAAAAGAATAGATTGCATCTAGCTTCACTTTAAAAAAAATTATTACGATTTTCTGGCATTTCTTATTGTTCTCCCTTTAATTTTCATTCAAACATGTAATGCGTTTGGTTTTACCTGCATTCCTGTCTGTCTGTGCTGAAAATTGCTTATGATTAATAGATGAATACGCTATGAAAAGATATTTTGAAATAATGAAGAATTTGGATACAGATTCTTAGGCAAAAATATAATTTTGTAAAAATATCGTTCCTAAAAAAGCTCTGGCAATCAAGTTTTCTTAAAAGTAATAAAAATAAAGTGCATGTATTTATGATTACTTCAGTAAACATTGAAGAAAATGATGCACATATTTTGCAAAGGGAAAGGCTATTCTTACTACTGTTTTCATTCGCCCTACAAATGTTCTGTTGGTGTTGATAAATACATAAAACTAATTAGGAATTAAATATACATATTATTAAAATTGTTATTTCGAAATCTACTTCCCTATTCTTGAATCTACAATCTACTTCACTTTTCGGCTCAAATCTAATTCGACTTTATTTTGAAGGATTCTGAGAGAATTTATTGTTAGTATAGGGTTTGGAGAGTATTCAATAGAGATACAAAATAATTTACACCCCCTTCCCAAAGAATACTTCCGCACCTAGACAAAGGAGGACCATACTGAACACACCAATCACTCCTACACCAGATTGCCACCAACCACCTACTTTCCGGCCTCACAGCCATTTCATTTACCACCTTCAATTCCATCAACCATTCCCCAAAAATTCGCTTTTATATTTGAATGTGCAAAGAATTATGTGTTGGGGGATTCCAACCAGAAACCCGCTCAGCGATGGGAATAATTGATGTTGGCGATAACGCCATCTACATTTATTTTTGAAGAAGCATGGATAAATGACACTATCAGACATACCACATTGAACAACACACAGTGAGTTGAACTTTAGTAGGGTGTAGATGCAATTCTTAATAGCAAAATGCGTCATAAAGTGCCGCAAATTAATCCAAAATGCTATAACCGTCGCGTCGTGAGATTGATAGACATAACACCTTAAAATGGCAATTCTTAAGCTAAACAAAGTTATAGGGTAAAGGCACTAGTATCCGGACAGTGCTAGTGTCCGGACATTTTGTGATTTTTTTGCGATTAATAGGTACATCATCCTTGTAAATGCAAATAAAACAACAAATTCACATTCTCTGATGTATTTCACATTAACATGCAAGGTTTTAAACGGATAACCTGAATGGTTTAAGAGATATAATTCAATTAAGTGTTATTAGGGCGTGAGGTTGTGAAGTGGATTTGTCTAAGAAAAAAATAGTGGAAGCATTTGCAAAAATTACGTAAATTAAGATCTGTTTATTAATTTTATAACAAAAGAAAGTTGATAGTTTTGAATAAATATGATAAATTTTGATGATTAATAAAACACATAGTCAAAAAGTTGTTTTTTTTAAATATTTTTTAGTGTCCGGATACTGGAACTAAAATTTAAGATTTTTTCTGTTCCCCGGCACGGTGTCCGGATACCGAAAATATGAACGAAAAGAAAAATCTCTTTCTAAGGCTCATAAATGGTAGTTTGGAATATATTTTGTGTCTCAATGTTTCAGTATCCGGACAGGGTTAAATGAATGAATGGCAGAGTTACTTGGGTAAAAATATCCGGACACATATAGTTAAAAATTAGATTCAGTTTCCGGACACCTTTGTCCTTTAAAATCCATATCTTTTAATGAATTAATTCAGAAAACATTTCAAAGGCCTTAGATAAAATAAGGTCAAACCAAATTAGTCTCAGAAAAGCTGCAACTAAATGTGACAGGCTGAAAAACAGAAGTTTAATCGGTGAAAAGAAAACTAAAATGGGTCCACATCCTTACTTAACATCTGAGAAGGAGGAATAGATTGCTAATTGGTAAATGCGGTTTTCCATTAAAAACTGATAACTTTCGGTATACCGTGCAAAAAATAATAAAAGGATTCAAAAAGAAAAACGCCATTCAAGAACGATAGCCCAGATAAGATATGGTCGCGGGCACTTATGAAACGAAATCTAAATCTAACTTAAAGACAAGCTGAAAACATTAGTAAGGGAAGAGCAGTTGTTTGACAGGAAAATATTATAAAATCATACAGCCGGTTGGTGTTAGTATCTTTAAGCCCCTTACATTCCATTAAAAGAAAAACAGTTCGTGATTGGCAAGCAAAAAATGTAGGGTATGCACTTACTTAACGAAGTTTTTGTCCACTTTTAAATGAAGCAATAATGAAGACTAAGGTGGTAAAAATACAAAACGTTTTAGATAGTTCGGCTTATACCCATTGAACCTGCAGATGTGGACTACTTAAAAAGCGTCAGGAACAACGCTGAAAATTTCCTGATTCCTGAAGCTCCACATCCATCAAATGCCAACCAACCTACGGAATTGAATAGGTTGAAGATCGCTGGTGAAGTGATAAAAGAATTGTCAGAGCAGTTACAAAATGCTGGAGTTGATGTTAAAAACATCTTAAAGCTAATTGAAACTGAAGCATCAAAAGCAATAGAAATATCACCGCCATCGCTAGACATAACTGTTGATTCTGCTGTTGGTTGGGTCCCGGGAGTCCTAGGAGATTTAAACACGGGGCTTATAATCTTTATATTAATGGATCTCTAGAAAAAGATATACCAGCAAACTGTTATGTATAATTGAGGACCCCTTAATTTTATTGTCGCCTCAATATAATAAATATGATTTTTTTTTACAAAGTGTTAGTGTGTCCTTATTTTTTAATTGCTTAGTGTTTACTTTTACTAAAAAATAATTGTTTAACCTTTAAAAGTACAAAGCTGAATTATTTAATTGATTATTTTTTGTTTTTGTTTTTCCTTATACACTTTTAAGAAAAATAAAAAAAATCTTAAAGTATATATGTACATATATTTTTTTTAAAAACAATTGTGTTTCATTTTATAAAAGAACTATAAATTCGTACAAAATTGTGGTGTCCGGATACTAGAATAAAATTGCCGGAAACCAAATTTTTCTGTCCGGATACTAGTGCAAATCGACTTTTTTTAGATTTTTATGTTTCAAATAATTATTATGATAAATTTGCGAAACAAGCTTTCAGATGCAGTATAACAATATTTCGAAGCTTTCATAGTAAGTCGACGAATCAAACTCAAAGATAACAAATGTGTTAAGTGTCCGGATACTAGTGGCTTTACCCTATACAGTCTCAGGCGAACGTGACTTTTTTTTATTTAATCATCGATGTCGAAACTTGGCTATAAATTGGATGACCCTAGACATCGCTCCTGTTCTAAATGTTTTAGTTATTTTAATTCTGCTATTTATTTATTTTTTATATTAAATTATTGAAATGTAAATTGCCTCGAAGGTACTCCGCCTGCAATTAACTTTTAACTTGTGCACACACACGTTCGTTTAAACCACAGAAAACCAAATCGAAAAATAAAAAAAAAATCTGTTTGATTCTGAAAGTGTAATTTTTTAAATTATTATTAAATATCAAAGTAATTTTTATTAATAAACTTTAAAAAAGTATAATGGACTTTGTACAACTCACACAAATTAATAAATTAACAAAAATTAATTACTCGATGTTTATTTTCATACACCATCTACATAATATGTATGCAGTTGAAATGTAATTAAAATAAGCGAGTAACTAAAAATAGAATCATGAGTAGGTATACTCTTTTTGGAAGAATAAATATAAATGGCTGGACATTGTCAATGAAATGTTTATTGGCAACTAAAAATTATAAAGTAGGAAGAGTAGAGATGTTAAATTAACTACGTGATATGAAATTGTTTTGCTTATAATGAATGCATTCATTTTCTATTTGCCTTGACTTTGGTGGCAGCAACTTATTTGTTAATAAAACATTAGTGTGTACGCGATTTTTGTTGTTTACTTCCTTCCGCGTAATGGTTGTTTTTTTATGACATAAATAACCGTTAGAATAATAATTAACTTGATGAGTATGAAACGACCATGAAAATGATTGTAGTGATGGTCAAGGTTGACACATGCTTGAATTCTTCAATATTAAGAAATATAGGAACTCGGTGACATTTATGTAAGTCGACAGGAGTAAGTGTCTTTATTTTTTAATTTAAGCAAATTTTTTGGTATGAACACCATTAATTAATAAATAAACAGCAAGAATGAAACATCACACATGCTGCTTCGGTATATGGAGAAATTTATTATATACGCCGACAGATTAAGTCACTCTGTTAGGTATGTGTTTTTATCAAAGTAAAGCAAAAGTGATGATATAACCACACGGGTCTCTATTATACTACAAAGTATAACAGTTTATCTGACCGAATTTCTGCTTTTTGACGTCTTTCGTTCACAAAAATGTAGTATTTTTCTACATTCCTGCATTTATCCCATACAGAAATTTTATACATCCCAGATTTTGACGTGTGGTGGAATTTCTTAGATTTGCAAACAAGCTTAAGTGAAAGGTTATGTCTAAAATAATGAATATCCTGAAAGCCTGTGCGAAAATTTCGCACATTCAATAAGGTTTTGCAATTAAATTATCAAATAGTATTTTTGAACAAAATAAAAAAATTTCTTTATATGAACATATTAGATTTACAAAGTCTCTAATTGCAAGCACGATGGAATCAATACAATTACAATTTTGAAGAGGGATACACCTAATTAATATCATTCGGTTTTTTTTTATAAATGAGAGAAAAAGAATAGAAGCAACAGACAGAAGTGACAAAAAAATATGTTTCTATCCCACTTATTTATTGTGCAGCGAAAAAAATGTTTCTCTTCCACTCACTCAATGTGCAAGCGAAAAAAAAGAAATCTTAAATAACAGAAGTAATACATATATTTCTCTTTCACTCATTCAATGGGTTAAAAAAGGGAGGTATTCCTTATATCAAATTATTTATTTATTAAATTATTTGAAATTGCCGAAATTTATAGAAAATAAGGTGGTATAACATACAGTTTTTTGTGAAATGTCACGCTTTGCTTAAAATCCTATCCAGTGATACCTAATTGAGTGGACTGACTATTTTATAAATGAGAAAAATGGAGTTTGACAACAGAAATAGTAAACTAGCACCTGTTACAGTGACCGAAAGAATTTAACATCACAAAACTTTAAATAGTATTAACATTTTGCTAATATTCAAGCACAAATTTGAATAATTTTAAACACTACGTTTCATACCTATTGGGTGCAAAAAACTAAGCGCTCATACATTGTTTGCGTTTTTAATTGTCAAAGTGACACAGAAACTCATTTTCCTGTGTGAAAGTGAACATGTTTTTACAACTAACTGACAGCTACAAAATGAGAAATTGAAGAGAGCTTGAAATTCAATTCAACGTTCTCTAAATTTTTATTAATATGTGTTCATTGTGTTCACTGTTCATGTTATACTGTTATACAAAAAATTAGGCAGCTTCACTATATTTTACAAGCGGACTCAGTTTTTGTGTATGAATACGCTATCCAATTATGTAATAGAGATCTGTCACTTAATAATTTAAACGAAGTGTTTAGTTCTGCTAATGTAGTTTTATTAGTATGTTTTGTTGTATTACTTTATTTTAAAAGTAAGTGGCGCAAAATTTTAAACGATTTAGTAGTATGTTAAATAATTTTTAGTATGATACTAGGCTTAAAAGAGGATTTTGCTAATCTTAAACCAGTTTAGTATCGTACTATTTTCTTAGCATTTTAGTAAAGTTAAAATCACAAAATGTCAACTTTATTTTTTTAGTATCGTACTAAATTCATATGCCACTTTGACATTTACAAACGTCAAAAAGTTATGTTCGCTTACTTTTTTGCACTATTTTAGGCGCGTTTAGTTGTAGTTTATTAAGAAAATAGATTTAGTATGGTGCTAGATTAAAAGTGTTCAGAATTAGGAAAATATTATTAAAGTGATTTAGTATTAGCAAACTGTTAAGTAGTATCATGCTAAGCCCTTAACATCAGGCTGTTTAAAATCTTGCGCCAGTGACTCTAGACATGCCAATTTTTAACAGTTTATGCCTTCTACTTTCCGAACTTAAACCCGAGGGGTAATATTTTACACTTTTAATATGGTACAAAATCATAACTTATCAACAATTTTAATTATCGATAACGATGATTGTTTTGATACAAATTGCAAACCATGATAGGCCACTTTAGATATACTCGTACCGTATAGGAAATTGTCATACAAAAAAATGCAATTTGCCATAAATAACTCATTACACCAACCGCAAACTTGGCAGCGCTTTTTGGATCCATAATGAACTGTCAATAAAATATGATGCCAACCGTTATTTTTTCAACATTTTTTATCACATTGGAACATATTCGTCTTTGTTTGTGAAATTAAATGCAAAAAGTGAAATTCAAAAGCGGAAACAGTCTAATTAAGATTGGTTATTTCTTAAAGTTGTTTGAATTTTTTATTGAAAGTTTTAGGAAATCATTTTCTTACACAATCTTATCATTCCGCGTGGAAGAATTTTCAAAAAGGCCAAAAATCACTGCATACAAGGATTGAGGACTTTCTGATCGTGAAATTGCTAGAAAAATAGGTAGATCCAATACAGTTACTCATAACTTTTTAAGGTAAGGTGAAAGTTATGGAAAAATTGCCAACCACGCGCAAAATATAAACCTTACAACAAGTCACGTGGGAATGATATCGGTTTGCTTCACAAATTAAGACCGAACTTGACTTGTCTGTTTCAACCCGACGCGTTAGACAAATTTAAAAAAACAGCTCCAACATTGTGTTCGTGTACAAAAAAAGATCCAAGAAGCCACCTTTAGATGCAGCCCATAAGTCAGCAAGGCTGTATTTCGCTGTAAGTCACATAAGCTGCACTGAAGAGTTAAAAAGATAAAATCTGAGACAACAACCACCTACAGTCTCCGAATATCGCGCCTCACATCTTTCCTATCATTCTTTCTCTTCCTTAACCTCACCCCCACGCCCGCGCTGTGTTGAAACATTTAAAGGGTATTCATACTCCCTTGAGCGCGCGTAGATTATAAAAAAAAAAAAAAAAAAAAAAAAAAATCAATTTAAATGATCCAGATGGCTTTCAGTTATATTGTCATGACAAAGGTCTTCAAACAGAAGTGAGAATGATTTTTTTTTCCAAATGGAAAGACGGAAACTGCATTTGTGCTTGGAAAAATGAACACTGTAAAGTTATGCTGAGTTGTTAGAAGAAGTTTTGGTTGAGAGAGCTGAAGAGTTATACGGAACTGACTTCATATTCCAGCAGAATAACGCCCCTATCTTAAACTATCGAAGTTTGAGAAACTGGTTTGAGGAGAAATAAATAACATTTTCGATTGGCTATCTCGAAGTCCCGATTTAAATCCTATAAAAAATAGAAGAATCCTAGCGAGGCATGTTTATGCCAACGGGCGCCAATTTAATTACGTTCAAGGGCTTCGAGATCGAGACAGAATAATTGTACAATGGGCCGCGATTACAATCGCGGAATTGAAAAAAGCTTGTGAAATAAATGCCGCGGCAAATGATATCGGTCGTTAGGGCAAGTGGTGGCATTACAAAACATTGAATTCATTAATTAAACATTTCTAATCACTAATTCACCATTATTTTTAGTAAAAACGTAAAGTGTTTTTATAAGAATTTCCTCCACTGTATATCATTTGGAACGGATTTTTTGCATCAGCTTTCCGAACTTTTCTTAAGGATTTTACGTCCTTTTTAATGCTAAGAAAATACTCTAAAAACAACTTTGGTATCGGATTTTACTATGATTTAAGAAGGCCGACAAGCCGCAGGCGCAGACCCTATATACATATGTTTTACAGACATAACCTTCCATTAGAGAGATATTGGTATCTGGTTTCATGAAAAATGCTCATATTCATTGGAAACCTTACCATATTTTCTGCGGAGAGACCAGTCATAGACTTACTGTTCCCTAGGGGATCAGATGAATTCATTTAAATTTTAATTTCTGAGATCTAAAACCAAAAAGATTCATCAACTAAATTCTTCAATTTTGCTGTGGAAAAAAAATTGGATTTCCTTCCCTCAAATTTCGAAGAAGTCAAATTAGTTATTACTATGAAATCAAGCATAGCAAAACCAAAATAAATTAAATAAATAGAAACCCTTTATACAAACCACCTAAACCACCTCCCTGCTTGTAAAATAAACAGACATTATTTAAAGATCAGATATTCAAGGACAAAATTCTTTAACTTTGTTGGCTGTGGAAAGAACACTAAAACATGATAAATTGATGAAAACCTGAGAATTTAAATAAAATAAAAGTAACCCAAGATTATTTCGACGCCACCTGACTCTTATAATTGCTATATCTAGAAATCAGATTTTTATTGTAACCAACCAATGGAATTAAAAAGAAATTAAATTGGATTCCTGATGCTGAATAAGATTTTTCTTTTTTAAATGCAATGGACTATATGTAAATATTTTTACACCAATTCAATCTCTATAATTTCGAAGAATATTGATATCTATCATCGGAAAATGTCATTTACACATCATGATATAGTAGACAATGTACAATGTGTCGTTGGAAATGCAAGTGGGAAGCGCAATTCAATCAGGCACCAGTCCGAACTATGGTGTCGGTGGGGGTCATATTCAAATTATATGGTTACGTACTTTACTTTTCCGTGATATCCCCTACCATGATCACAAATCAATTATTTAATCTACCAGCAATTATAAAATCTACTACAAATATACGACTGTGGTACATTGGATTATTTGGCACAAAAGGTTGACCAAAACTTTTTTCTTAAATACAAGTTTGTATACCTATGTCAATTTTTCTTTTAATGTACACCACATGTCCCGACCAATAAAATCCGTTGGTCCGTTGCATCAACTGACAGTTCGATTAAATTCACTCATCAACGCACAATGTAGCCGAACTTTTCACTTTTAAAATTTCCCTTCCGCCGACGCAACCGACCAACGGATTCTATGGGTTGGGAACTTTAGGTAAATATATCAATTTGCTAAGGGTTTCGTAAAATAAAAAAATGTTTCAGTACTGAGGACGAAGGGAGGGAAGCATCTTCAGTCTTCAGCGAAGAATTGGAGGATTTTGAAGCTAGTTTCAACAGTAGCAATGACCGAAACAACTACAACCGCGGAGGATATCCGTAGAATAATTGAATAAAATCAAATTAAAAAAATTTATTTGTGTCATTTTTTCAGACACCCTGTAATTAGAATATTTTTTGTGTGTAGTAAGTTGTATCAAATCCCGAACAAAAAATATGACTAGTCCGGGGTGGCCATTGCGCCATGGTTGTGTGTTCGCCTGCCAACCTCATGGTCACAGCTTCGATCCCTGCCGTAGTCTATGTCCTCTTATTTTGCCATTAAAACCAATTCTAAATAAAATGTCATACAATGAGTTGCTGGTTTACTCGTTAGATGCTGTTTAGACATAGCACTAACAATATGTGATTGAGTAAAACTAGTATACCGATAAACATGACCACGAATAAAAAATAATGCGGATTATAAGGGACATAGATAAATAAGACATGGAAATTTCACCGTATTAGTTCAGCCGCCATACCTGGAGATAAAATCTGAGACAACAACCACCTCCAGTCTCAGAACATCGCGCCACACATCTTTCATATCCTTCTTTCTCTTCCTTTATCTAACGCCCGCGCTGTGTTGTAACATTTAAAGGGTAGCATAATCCCTTGAGCGCGTGTAGATTATAAAAAAAAAGATTGTATAGAAGCAAATAAGAGTATTAAGCAGCCATCTAAGATTTATTGGAAATAACATAAGCTGCTGATCAGTGTTTACAATCATTAATTTTTCTTTAGCGAATTATACGATACGAAATCTGTACACGAATTTCCCATAAATATACCAATAATTGTTTGGTTCAATGAAAACTGAATTAACCTTATAAAATACATTTCTGGTTATTCTTATTCTGAGACTAAAAGCCAATACTCAAAATGGTGGTTTCATTCTATTTTTATTAAAATAATTAAGTGGGAGCCCTGATTGTCTCACAACACAACAACGATGCAGAGAATCGTACATATTTTCTTTTCGACATTTCCTTTATTTTGTAAATGGAACATAAAAAAATTGACTTTGCAGTGAATTAATAAAAAATAAGCATTGAAAACTATCCTATCTTAGGCACGCCAGCCAAATACACATTACAAAAAATCATGAACATCGGATATAATATAGTCTCTTAGTCTCTTATCGTGAACTATAACGTGGCACGAGAATTAAATATACAAAAATTGTATTTCGAAACACAATAAATTTGTAAAACAAAAGATCCGCATTTTTTTACTGGAAAGTTTAAGCTGATTTAAATTAAAAACCTGTAAATGGAACTTTTTTTTAAACTTAATTAGGTTTTCCTTATTTTCGTAACCCCACTTTCATGAATTATAATACTTAAACAACTTTGTTAACAAATAAAATACACTTCTCGTAAAAAACCTTTTAAACACATACTACTGTAAAATATCCACAAACATTTTTTTTTTTAATTTTGTTAGATGTTAGTATCAAATGCCCCAATGTGCATTGTCAGTTGTTATCGCTCCCTTTGCGCTTGCCTTTCAAGTTTCAACTATAATTATGTGCACAATAAAGAGTTGACACTAACCTGTCGACAGTCCTCTGCTCTGCGCCCATTCTGCTATCGAAGGCACATGGTGTTCTGTGTTGTTCTGCGCCCGACAGTTATTTAAATCAACGGCGGCCGACAAACCAATGGTCCCGTAATTGGCCTTCACACCACCCAGATAAGCCGTCGCTGTACACGCCGAGTCGGCCACTTGGGTATTTGCACAGTAAGTCTACAACAATAACAACAACAGCAAACAAACAAAAAAAAAATAATATTAAAACCACAATAAACTATATGAAATCTACAAATTGCTCTCTGCATACGAGTCTGCATTCTGGTCTTTTGACCACGCTACACCACATTGTACCATGTATGTACCAAAACACATTGTACATATGTATGCAGATATAAAGTTAGTTAAGGTTTTGCCACCATAAAGCCTGTCAAGTTTAACCAGGCCAAACGACTGGTTGCTCCAGTTTTTGTAGCTACTCGTATATATGAACATGAACATACCTTGCTAAGGCCAATATATGGGAACTTCTCGAAGGACAATTGCTGCTCCTCGCCACCCATATAGACACGAGCCGCTGTAACAGTGGGAATGGACATTCCATCGCCCAGGAACATTATAACATTCTTGGCTATGTTCATGTTTAGTTCGTTCTTCTGCAGCTGATTCCGAAGAATGTCCTGGGCAGTTTCCTTCCAATAATCACTTTCCTGTTCGTCGGGGTTGGGAGATCGAAAATTAAGCAGCGGCATGGCACGTTTTTGGAGTCTTTGCTTCGAGCTCCGTTTGAAGTTCAAAACTGGATGCATGCGAAGTTCGGCTTCTATTAAAGGATATGACACTACTTGAGAATAAAGTCCTTTTTTTAGAACATTTAGCGGCACAACCTACCCAAATCATCTGCTTCCGTGAAGGGGTTCGATAAACCCGGCGCCGAGGACACACAACTTAGCCACACACTCAACACAACCACGAAATGACAAATTAAATTAATCATTTTTGATTAAAATTTAATAATGCAACATCTATACGTATAGATAGAGATAGACAGATATACAGACAACCCGACACAGCCAGCCAGTATTACGTACTTGACTTAAACTCACTGGTACTATAATGGCTTAGCTCAAAAGAGGTGATGAGGGCACGCGAGTTTTTTTATAATTGCAGCTCATTTGCTACGCCAATCGCCAATGAGAGAAAATTATCGACTGTTGTTCGCTGGTCCAGCGTCGCTTGTATTTATAGCATAATTATTGCTTGATCAATGAAACGCACTAATTGAGTTGCTTGAGATACTGATAACTTGATAATCATTTAGGAAGATGTATTGTATGTTTCTCTGTATTTTTTTTTTTTTTTTTTTTTTGCTCAAAATTTGGTTTTCGGTTTTTGTTTTGATTCTGATAATTTATTTAATGGGATTTTTGTGCTTGGGTATTTTTTTTTGTTTTTGAATTAAAATGATGAGCTCGGAATTCAAATGGTAAACTGTCAAATGACATAAGATTCAAATAATGCTTTTACTTAGAAATACGGTTTTTGTTTACTTTTGATAATAATATTCTCTGGATGAATGTAAATCTGATGAATAACTGTGAGCATGTAAGCTGGCTGATGACAGAATGTCAATTCGGTATTGCAATAATTTATTTTATTGTAAATTATATTAATCCAGCAAAGCGTGTCCATATGTCAGAGCTCTTTTCAGCTGTAACTGGAACTGGAATTGGGACTACAAATTTAATAGATGGAATAATTTGTCGTACGTGAAACGTGACATTTGTTGCTGTTTCTGAATAAAGCAAAAAAGAAGCGCTGAGAGCTTGCAGTTTCAATATAAGAAAAATTGAAGAGAACTTGAACTTGACTTCAAACTTATGTAAGCCTTAATGGATATGGTTTGACTTGTTCGGCTGTTGTAATACTTCAAAAAATGGGTGAGATTAACTCAGGCGCCAAAAAATAATAACGGATTTCTTTAGAGGGGGTTCAATCATTTTTACTTGCGATTATAGGTACTATAAGGCAAGTTATGTACCCGTAATTTTTTTCTAACAATCAAACATGACATTACGACCATAGAGAACACCAAAATAGTGTGTCCCGCAATTCCGTCTCTCGGTCTGCCTGTCTGTCTGTAGAACGATTTACAGCCTAAACGGCTGACCCGATTTTGTTCAAACTTGGTGCTTAGGCGTTTTAGGTGATTGTCCAAAATAAATTTTTGAATCGTTGTTTTAGCCCCAAAAATAACGTTACTTGTCATACAAATTTGTCTACCATCTTAATTGTCTCAAAACGGCTCTAACGATTTCGATAAAAATTGGTGTGTGTACTTAATTGAGTATGGTTTACATGTGCGCCGAAAAAAAATTTAAAATATTTTGATATTAACGGTACCTGCCATACAACCATTTTATTGATTTTCGACTTTTTCATATACGGCTCCACGGATTTCGATCAAAATTTGTATTCAGGATCTCCGTCAAATTCTAAATAATACAACACTCAATATTTTTATTTACTATGTGAGAGGGGGTCTATCCCTCAATGTCTAGACGGGGGGGGGGGGACAATTTTCTAAAAAAAAAAAAATACTTAAAATGAAAAAAATAAAATGCACAACTGGATTGCACGTACTTACTCCTATGTTCGATCACATTATATGCAAAAGATTCTTAATAGAAACGGCTAAATAGATTTTCACTTAACTTTTTCATACATAAAAATTCTCAAATATTTTCCAAAAAAAAAAATTGCTATGGAAATTTTAAATATATAATAATACAAATTCAAACACATAATTTCGGAAAAAAAATCGTCCCCCGTTTTCAAAATTTTGAATTTTCAAAAATAAAATATTTTTTTTTTTAATCCAAAAAATTATTTTTCGAAAATTTTGAAATGCAGTATTGTTTAGAATTTGAAGTAACTCCTGTGTAAAAATTTTGATCGAAATCCGTTGAGCCGTTTATGAGAAATTCGAAAATCAATAAAATGGTTGTATGGTAGGTAGCGTTAATAACAAAATATTTGAAAAAAAAATGTTGGCCAAAATGTAGACCATATCCGAGCCGTTTTCGATATAATTTAGATGGTGGAAAAATTTGCATGGCAAGTACCGTTATTTTTGGGGCTAAAACGACGATTCAAAAATCTATTTTGGACAATCACCTAAAACGCCTAAGCACCAAGTTTGAACAAAATCGGTTCAGTGGCTTAGGCTGTAGATCGTTCTCCAGACAGACAGACAGAGGGAATTGCGGGATCCACTTTTTTTGTGTTCTCTATGATCGTAATAGTAGTAGACCACGTATTAGATGAATGCTTCAAGGAAATTTATGAAAAAGCCACGTTTGTTGCAAATATGTCGATGATATATTTGCAGTGATGGACAAACGGAACATCAACAAAATTCTATGTGTTCTCAATGGATACCACCCGAAAATCCACTATTGAAATGGAATAAAATAGGGCGATAGCTTTTCTTTAACATTCGACTGGTACCAAAAAAATACAGCATCGGGTAGATTAATCAACTTCCGGTCCAACCAAGCCAGACACATAATAATAAACACTGCCTCCAACCTGATAAGTAAAGTTTTTAAACTTAGTGATGAACGATTCCATTATGTAAATGAAAATAAAATAATAAAAATTCTCACCGATAATGGCTATCCTTCGGTCATAATTCGTGGATTGCTTTTAAAACAAAGGCACAAAATTACCCTCACACAAAATAAGGATTAGATGGATGGTTACTTCAAAAGTATGGTTTATGTGCCTAAGGGGGTGGCCGTGGCGCGATAGTTGTGTGCTCGCATGTCAACCCCGTGGTTGCAGGTTCGATTCCTGCCGTTGTCTATGTCTTCTTATATTCCATTAAAAACCAATTCTAAGATTGTCATAAGGTAAGTTGCTGCTTTGCTCATTACAAGCTGTTTAGGCATAACACTAACAACATGTGATTGAGTGAACTAGCATACCCATAAAATATGACAACAATATAAATAAAATAATGCGAATTATAGGGGACATAAATAAATAAGACACGGTAATTCTCTCCGCATTAGTTCAGCCGCCATCCCTGGAGATAAATCTGAGACATCAAACCAGCTCTAGTCTCAGAACATCGCGCCACACATCTTTCCTATCCTTCTTTCTCTTCTTCCACCTGATGCCCGCGCTGTGTTAAGAAAAACATATAAAGGGTATTCATCATCCCTTGAGCGCGTGCAAAGTTATAAAAAAAAAAAAAAAAAAAAAGCCTAAGCGAGAATCTTAAAGTAGCCATCAGCAAAAAAATAACGGACGTCCGCTTAGCCTTCAAATCTAATAAAACCTTGGCTCACCTCTACACAAAACTTAAAGCAAAACCTGACAAAGACGAGCAAACAGATGTCATATACAAGATAAATTGTAATGGAAAGCCGGAAGAAACTTGTAACTTGTTCTACATCGGCACCACAAAACAATTCCTTCTACAACGTATGTCAAATCACAGGTCTGACATAAAACTTAATAATCCTGCGAAGACAGCCCTGGCAAGCCATTGCATCGAAAGCGGTCATTCTCCAGATTTTGATGGTGTCAAAATTCTGCAGACGGAGAAACATGTATCGAAACGATATGCTCTGGAAACATTACACATAATAAACAACAGCAACAACATGAATAGAAAACAAGACACACAAAATATTTCTGCGGTATATTGCTCTCTTGTCTCATCTTCATAAACATTAGATTCTTTGTATTAAAAAATAGACTAAACTTCATTTGAAGTGCTTATCCTCTTTCGTAAATGATTTCCTAATCATATAACATTAAAATCATTTAATACAAAAATAGTGAGTGTACACTTTATTGTTATAATTGTTATAATACTGAATGTAATCAATGTATAATTTTTTGTCGTAATAAAGTTCCCCTGAGGAAGGCAGCAACCCCTGCCGAAACGTCGGGAAAGCTAATGTAAACAAATAGATTCATTACTAAAACTACAGTGACCAAAAAAGCCGACGCACGGAAGTATTTTCATATCGATTCCACTCATTAATGATCGTAATGTCATGTTTGATTATTAGAAAAAACTAATATTTTTACGAATGCATAACTTGCCTTATAGTACCTATCGCAAGTAAAAATATATTACAAAACAACGGCAACACCTACAATAGAAAAATTTAAGGTTTTCTGAAAGCCAGAAACCTGTTATTTTATATTTTAATTCAGTATATAGTTATCTGTTTTAACAGTTTTTGAAAAAAATACTTTCAAGCTCGAAATTTATCAAATATTCAACCATTTTTTTGAGATTCGACTTACTCATAAGCGGCTTAACGCATTTCGATTAAAAATTTTATACAGGAGCTCCTTCCAATGTTAAATGATACTGCATTTCAAAATTTTCGAAAAATTTGATTTTTGAAAAAAAAAAATTTTTTTTTTGAAAATTCAATATTTCAAAAACGGGTTGACGATTTTTTCTGAAATTCTGTTTTTGAATTTATATTATTAATTATTTAAAATGTTCATAACAATTTTTTTTTAGAAAAAAACCAAGTATTTTTATGTATACAAATTAAACTGAAAATCGAATTTAAAAATACATTTAGCCGTTTCTATTAAGAATATTTTGCATATAATGTACTCGAACATGGGAGCAAGTATGTGCGATCCATTCGTGCATTTTATTTGTATTCCAAATTGGGAAACAAAGTTTTAAATTGGTTTCAATTATTTGATGTTTCTATAAATTCTTAATCGAACACTGAAAACTATATGGTTTTATGTCTCGAGTTTATGAGAAAATTGAAAATTACCAATGTATTGCCATTGTTTCTTAATATTATTTTTTTTTATTATAAGCAATTTTTTAGAAATTTGCCGCTTCCGCCTAACGAGGAGAGCATTGTATGCAGCATTATTTATAATTCAAAGGACGTCATATATAAACATTTTGACCACAATACTTGGGGCACTTTATTAGAAAGTCGAAAATCAAAAAACAAATGTTGTCAAATGGTATTAGGACCGTTATCTGTGGGCTAAAAAAACTGTTAAAAACTGAAAAAACTAAAACGCTTAAGTACCAAGTTTGAAGAAAATCGTTTTAGCCGTTGAGACTGTAGATCGTTCTACAGACAAACGGAATATCGGGATCCACTTTTTTGGTGTTCTCATATCTCGTAATGTCAAGTTTGATCAAAATATCGAGTTCGACTTTTTTGCAAATGCAAAACTTGCCCTTTAGTATATCGCAAGTAAAAATTTAAATGTTTGGAGCGGTTTTTAAAAAACAAAATAATTTTGTGTGTATACAAACTTGAAAACATTTATTTTAGGAAAAAAATAAAAAAATGTGGTTTAGTTATTAAATGCGTGTTTTTGAAAAATCGATTTTTCTGTGGGATGTACCGTTAATAAGAATGCAAATTAAAATACTGTTTTTTCAAGTGAAAAGTAATAATTTAAAAACCCACACATTTTATTGTCAAACTCCTTGGCGCCATTTTTGAGGAAAACAATTTTGTGTTAAATGATTTTGGTAGATAATGTTGTTTTGTGTTATAGTAAAATGATTTATTTCGAATATTCAAAAAAAAGTTACAAATCTACTAAGTACAAAGTATCGAAAAAAATACACCAAGTCGTTTTCAAAAAACAATAGTTTTTGGATTATTTCAAAAAAGTTCTTTTTTGAAAAATTTTAGTTTACAATACTATTTAAGCTTATTAGGAGCTTCTCCATAATTAATAAAAAAACACGGAACAGTTTTCCAGTAAATCGAATTTTAAAAAAGTGGTTTTAATACATTTAACAAAAATAACCATTTTTTGACGTAAATTAGCTACCTCCTCCCTTTATTAACGATCTGTTTTTTTTTTTGTATAAAATCTTTGGAGTCGTTTATGAGAAAAATAAGACTTAACTTTTTGATTTTAAAAAATGTATGGCAGTTCACGTAATTTTGGTTCTTAAAAATATAAAAAAAAATGTGCGGACACATTACAAAGTACCAAGTTGAAGATAATCCATCCACATTCACATATTCAGACGTATGTTGTCGGAAAGACAGAATTGTGAGACGTGGGTTATAGCTTACATTTCCACATGTATTTGAAACCATATTTTGACAAAAGACTAAGATCTTCTCTTGGTAATTATTATTACTGTATTGTCAAAATACGTCTTTAATATAATATATAAGTCGCAATTCGCTCTCTTTATAAATTCTGTATTATAATTTTTAAAGTTAGTCCAACAGATAACGGATAAATTTCTCTTATTCATCACTTCTGCTGAAATTGAGTGTGACTACTATACTTTCTGCTCATAGTGAATTATTGTTCTTGACATGGGATTCTACGTACATATATGCAAACTTCAGTTTGATTAAGATTGACTAATCTACGAAGTTAACATTTCATGCAAAATCTTACTTTTGATCGCAATTCGACTAATTCTTTGTTTTAATTTCTTGATACTTACAAACATATATACATAATGTGCGCACATAAATGTACAGATATTTAAAAAGACATTATGTATTTTCACTGAAAATTATTTTTAAGAAATCGTGTAGCGTAGAAAATTCTTATTTTAGTACTAAAGTCGAAAGATCGGCTAGGCTAACGTTCTTAGTGATTATCATTTTTTGTAAATACATATATATTTTGTCGATTATCTTTTTTGGTCTAGCCTTCAAGCATTCAACTGTGAGCACGTTTTTGATGATTCAGAGCAAGTTGATGGGAGCAAGATTGGCATATTCAAATTTGAATTACAATATACTACAGAGTAATGAATGCTCCGAGCTCCGAAGCTGGTGATATGCCGGCTCATGACCCTTACAGAATTCTAAGAGTTTTCCAGTAATGGCAATTTCTTTAACACTTATTTTAAACTAGTTTTTCGGTTCTATGACTTCGCCATTCAAAACCCCAAGCCACCCATTCATTTTGGATTGGTATTGTGATTTGCTATCAGTTATAAAATAATTTGAAGCTACCAACTGTGAAGATGTACGAATCCATCCGTTTTGCAATCCAAAACATTCTGTCAAAAAATTTAGCTTAAGATCACATCATGGAAAGAAAATAATTCGTTGAAATAGGTAATTATTCAAAACTTAAAAAAAAAAACATTCAAAACCTCAAAACCCGGCTTTATATACAATAATACTACGTTTCCACTAAACTTTAATCTCTTGTAGATTTACTAATCTCAAAAAGTGGTTCCACCGCTCCAAAAGTAGATTAATTTTGACAGCACTATTCAAAATGCATATATCTTTTCATTTTCTTTTATGATGTAGAAGAGAGACAAGCAGCTTCATGTGTGGCAACCGAAGAGAAAAATTCACTTTCCCGATGAATGTGTTCATTTCGATATGGAAATAGGGTAGTTCGATTGAAGATTTAAATGAGATTTATTTTAAATCTTCATTTGTATGGTAAATCCTCAAGATTCGTTCGAGATTTATGTAAATCTACCTAAATCTCGGTTTAGTGGTCAGTGTAAACATAGTATAAGCGTAGCAATAGAGGTGCTATGTCACACAAAGTAAGTTGAAATCCTTAGGCTAACCGCGCACATGCAATTTTTCCAAAACTAAATAGTTTAATCACTAGTTGAACCGATGATCGCACACATAAACAACTTAAAAATCAATCAACGAAATACTCGTAAGCCAACACACAAACAATATTTATTCAGTTTTTCTTTCTCCCAATTTATATTCCTATTTCAATGGGTAGACATCTTTTAAGTTTTTTGTTTTCAATTTATGTCTAAAAAAAACTTTAAACTACACAACACAAGGAATTAAATATAAGATACATAATATAATAATATTTATAATAATGCATTTTTTTTAAATCGAAGAACAACACACTATACACAGGCCAAAACTAAGAACAACAATTGTCATATCAAAACAAAAACATGAGAAGGATATATTTTATCCGTTTATAATACTTAGCTCGTCACACTTCTAAAAACATCGGAATGAAACTCACTAATACACACCCATAGCCGAGAAATTATTTAGTTGCATGTACGCGCATCTACGTTTAATTACATTAGCCGTGTTTTATTATCGCCAATAGCCCATGTGGTTCAGCCCGTGAAAATAAAACGATCTGGGTTATGTACTTAAATGTACCCTCTGTTCGTCGAATTTAATACTAATATTTGCATACCCAGATAGAAACCCCGATATAAAATTGGATGTCGTGTTATTTTTGTAATACGTGTTAAAAAGAACGCAGGCCCAGGCCCGTAGATTAGAAAACGCACCTATTGACAACTGAAAGCAGGACTCTGGCGGCAAGCCCTTGAACTATTATATATACACTATATGACAGAAACTGTCATAAAAAGTATGTGATTTGAGAAGTGTTGATTGAAAATTATTAATAAAATTGGAAATACTCTTATGTGACGAAAAGTAAATACTGGTGGAAAGACTTGCAACGTTCACATTCATAGAACCAAATTTTTGCATGATCAAAAATTAAAGCAGAAAATACAACAATGTCACAAAGGTAGTAAGAAGTTTTCATCATTTGTAAAAAATTATTCGAAATTCAACTTAGGCTTCGCGTCCAACCCTCGTCTTTAATGACGCACCCTTTGTCAGCTCACGTGAAAAATCCGATTTGCTGGTCATATATGACGAATCTTCTTTCGCACTCGTGCAGTTAGTTGCTAGAGTCCTGAAAGACATTGATGTACACAAATGCGATGGCCCGGATAGTATCCCTCCCATCGTTGTGAGGAGCTGTTTTTCAACGCTGGCAAGATAGCATTTGTCCACCCTGTCCCCAAAAAGGGCGAATCTTCTTCACCCGCTAATTTACATCCAATTGCACTTACGTCCCTTCTTTCCAAGGTCATGGAAACACTGATTAATTATCAGCTTAATAAATATCTCGAAGAACGAAAGCTCCTTAGTGACCGGCAGTATGGCTTACGTAGCAAACGGTCCACTGGTGATCTGATGGTATATCTCACCGAACAGTGCTACAAATCTTGACATCGTTTTGGAAAAAGTAAGATTATTGCGCTTGATATTTCAAAAGCATTTGATAGAGTTTGGCGTCAAGCTCTTTTATCGAAAATACGTCCATTTGATGAATATCTTCTTCGTAGAAGTTACTTTCAGAACCGCTCAACACAAGTTGTATTAGACGGTTTCAAGATTGATATTCACAAAATAAATGCTGGTGTGCCCCAGGGCTCCGTTTTGTCTCCAACTTTTTTTCTCATTTTTATTAATGATCTGTTATCCGAAACTTCTAATCCTAGTTTAATTGTTTTGCTAGAGATAGTACCCTAAGCTTTTTTTTAAATTTAACTATATGCCTGTAAGACCTAAGGTCTTTTAAATGCAACCTGAATTGCGCGGCACTGGTTTGGTACAGTAGATTTGAGAACCAGGTATTAACTGTCTCATTTTAACCCATGGGTGGCATCCAATTAAAATTGGAGGTATAGAAAAGAATGCGCCTAGCGTGGGTATCGAACCCACACGTCTAAGTTAGCAATCAAGCACTTTATCCACTGCGCCATTGCCATATTGGTTTGCAGATTAACCTCCTTGTTCTTTGGCTATATAACTGCAACGGCAGCGTATGATAAGCTCATTAAATTCTGATCTCGACAGCATTGTTTGTCAAATGGGGAATAAAAAACCGCGTAGAATTTAATGCTTCAAAAACCAGTGCTGTCTTCTCCTGTTAAAGCAGAACTATACCGCTATCCACGAACGGCACTTGCATTGAAGAAACCGATCAGCTTTAAAGATATATTTTAGATAGATTTTTATTACTGAAACTGAAAAAAAAATTGTTATATATAATACGATTACATTTGGTTGGTATATAAATTTGGTAATAAAAGTGTTTTGGTGATGGAATTGTCATCTGCCAGATTGGCTTATGTGTTTTCAAATTATGTTCAAAGACTCACACATTTCGGCAGGAGCTCCCAAAACTCCTTTGAATCTTCTAGATAGAGTTAAAAAAAGAGCACTTAAAATGATAGGCAATAGAGCTATAAAAAAAGTTTCATGTATTTCATTACCTTATCGCTATTTTTTAAAAATATTGTTTTAGCGAAGTAGCCAGTTGCATTCCTCGTCTTACACTATTCAACCATAATATTGGCGCTTCTAGGAGTGCTCATCACTTTACCCTTCAGCCCAACTTCGGGCGTACTGTCAAGTACAGAAATTCTTTCTTTTCTTAACATGAATGTGGAATGCTTTGCCCGGCTCTATTTCCCCCCCCCCCCCCCCATTTTGATATTTTGAACTTCAAAACCAATGAATATCGGTATCTTCTTTTAAACCCTTTCCTATTTTGCTAATGCTCGCACTGTGGTTAAACATATTAAGGGTAGTTAAAACCCCTTAAGTACGCGCTCACAATTGTTCTAGCGAAATAGCCATTGTATAACTACCCTTAAATTTTTCAACCGTAATACTTGCGCTTCTAGGAATGCTCATCAGTTTGCTATTGAGCTAAACTTCGGACGTACTATTAAAAACAGAGATTCTTTCTTCAGCTGTACAATGTGATTGTGGAATACTTTAACCGGTTCTATTTTCCCCTCGCATTTTGATATCCAAAATTTCTTAACCAATGTAAAACGGTATCTCCTCTTAAATCCTTACCTCCTTAATTCCTATCGCTCCCACTGTGCTTAATTATTTTAAGGGTAGTAAAAACCCATTTAGTGCGCGTATGCTCATATAAAAAAAATTTGTCTTATATGTCATTTTTCATTATTCATCAACCAAATAACTTACAAATGAAGGTCAGTTAGCTGAATGTAACAAATGGAATACCGCGACTTAATGCTGATACCAAAGATTTTGTTTTTGAGCTTGAGTCAATTCAAGCTTCTGGCAGTGTATGCGAATGTTCCGATATTACAACAATTACGGTGTCCAACCAGATAGTCGGCTAGCGGAATAAAATAACTACATATATGAAATTTAAACGTTTTATCGTAGCTTCAGTAAATGATTCATATGATTCCGATTTGCACGAAGGGGAAATTACCCTGATTTTGATATTTCCTTGCCGACCACCTCAGCAAAATTAGCAACAGTCTCATTATCAGCATTCACATGGAATGAAATGAGGTATGTCAAAGAGTCCTATCATATATTCCACGTCCTTGGGGATACATAAGTTTAATTACAAAAAAGGTAAATGTAAAATGAAAACGAAAAGAATGAAAAGGACAAGGCATGTGCATAAATACACACCAATACAGGCCAACGGACAATTATTTTTATTTAGTCTGCGCACAAAGGCTGGTGCACCATTATGAATGCTCTTCCATTTGTCAATCAAATTCTGATTGTCCTGACATTTCCCTCTTTGCAACTCGAGATGACTTTTCCGCCTTTCTGCAGAGAATGCTCAGCTCATGATTACATTTAAATTGCAACCCACCACCACCCCCGTGCCGTATATGAAATGTTGTGCTATATACAAAGGCATTGTTTAGAATTTTTCGCCATCTTTAAAAAAATATCTCCATCGTTTTTCTCATCTACAAGTTGACTTGTTGCTCTATGAGCATAAACACCAACTTCAGATGCCTTTGTCACAGAAGTGTCTGGAATAAGTCGTACAAATTTATAAAAAGGAAAAGACAAATAAAAAGATAAAATGTTAAATTGTTCATGCAATAAAACTTGGAAAAAAACCTTTTATCGATATCTAATAAATAAAAAATAAAATAAAAGTACTTCAGAAGTAATTGGTTCATTGGTTACACATCGGTCTGGTAATCGTAACACCTACCGTTTTAGAGTAATTTTTTTTATTTTTTTTTTTTTTAAAGTAATGTAACACGCCATTCAAGCCATTCTTATTGTTAATTTAGTTTAATGGCCAGTACCATTAAGATGGCCGATATATTGACTGAGGGTCTTTAAGTGGCCGTTGTCAATGAGAGGAGCTCCGTAAAGCGTCTGACCAGAGAGCAGTGGCCTCAAGTGGAGGTAAAACTCCTCGAGTGTGTGAACACTGAGATTCTTGTCTCTACAAATAGCCTCCCCACTGGATCGAAAGTCCGGATAAATGTCCCGGGCCCTCTCATTGAGATGGAAATACTGACTCAAGACTCTAGCCTTCCCATAGTGCGGACTGGCAGGTTCTAAAGATGGAAACGCCAACAGCAACTGGCCAAGAAGCCCTAGTCAACAACAATGTTAATGCTTCAATCTAAGGGATTCAAGCTAAGATTTGAGATAAACGAGGTAAAGATGCGACCTGTAACGGTAGCCAACTAACAAGTAAGAAGAAATAAGAATGATCAAAGTGCTACAAGTAAACCTTCAGCACAGTAAGTTGGCCTCTGCCACCATAGTCTCGT